>JAVUPR010000515.1:3090000-4290000 GCA_036785695.1 Gentiana straminea | reverse complement strand
AAACATAAGTTAAAAAGTAGAATATTTGCATTACCATAAACAAAGAAGCAGGACCAAGGGGAGGCAACCGCCCAGCATCAACCACAATCGGCTCATTAAATATGTAGGACTTTAACACTTCTGTGGATGTGGTTTGAACGTAACCAAAGTCCTGGGTCAACATGAACAATAACATGTCATGTTCAATCTCATTTCCTCCCAAATTTGTGAAACATAAAATTAACTGACAATATCAACAACGATGCAAATTCATTTATGCAGATAAACGCTTCTGATCAATGCATGAAAAAGGATTTACTTATACAACATTTGTCTGGAATCTCCAAAGCTGAAATAAATAACTATATGTAATGGATAGTAGCAGAGAGAGCATAGTTGTTTAAGCGCTAGGCGATGTCAAGGCAGAGAGGGATTTCCTGGTCTCCTAGGCGATGCCTCTCCCACATATCTGAATATTGATGATCTTGTGTAGAAATACCAAAAAGCATATTGGGAGAGTTGAGAGAGTTGTATGCATTATTCCCGTTCACATGTACATGGAATTGAGAGAGTTGTATGCATATTGGGTTTCCCAACTGCTGTTGAAGATATATCTTCAAACCTTAATGTTAATACGAGACGAGAAAAAGGAGATCAAAAAGCGCCAAAAAAGCGATCAAAAAGCAACGATTAGTTAGCCTAGCATTTTGCTCGCCTGGCCCCAACTCCAGCCGACAACAGCTCGTCTCTCACCTAGGCAATCGCCTTATCAACTATGAGAGGGCGAGTAAGCACATGCAATTTAAGGTTAGTAATAAAATGCAAAAGCCATGTGTGCTATTGCAAACACAATGCAGTTGATACTTACAATTACTTCATCAAGAAGCTCATAGACAAGCACAAAATTCTTGCGTAAAGAGTCTTCATTAAGGACACCGAGGTAATCTTTGATAACACGTGCAATCCTTTGCAAAAGCTCCAAAACAAAGGAAGGTGAGATGTTTGTTCTTGTAGTAGCCACAAAGAGGAGTCCAGCCACTTTCACATGGAAATAGTTCACACCATCCACATGCTACACAAGAAACCACCAATCAGCAAGTAATATGCACCACATTGAGCTTGCTGAACAAGGAATTAAATATGTTGGGACTAACAGATGGATTCTTGTTTATGGAGACTAAAACATCTTATATTGTAGCCTACTGTAGTTGTGTAACATTGTGTAAATGAGCAGATCTGTCAGTCTTTGTGATACACGTCATTACATAGATACAAAACCAGAATATAAAAGGACTACAAGAAAGCAAAGGACTTGTATAAACAGATGGCATCTGAAAAGTAACAATTTGGACTCTACTGAAACAAAATACCTACAAAGACAGGTGGAGCTTCTTCTTCATCATCTTCTTTCCAAAATTTCACTTTGCGGAAGAAAGTCTCAGTACTTCCCTTCTGTACGTCACCACGGTCTGAGTAATACAATAAAATCCAAAAGAAAAGTTCAAAAAGGCAAGCCAAATTTCACTCAATACTGGAAATTAAAAGTATAGACACTTCAATCTTGCTAAAGGTCAAATGTTCACAAACTTCGCCAGCTTTGTAGACAAAATTCATTCTGACGGCTGTTTAATGATAGCAAAATAACAGGAATATTTTTTCAAAGCTAAGCTTGCCCCAAGTTATGTGCGTCCAAAATTTAGTCGATATAGGAAAATAATATTGCAAGCCAAGGTGGTTCACCCAATCCTTTAACGTTGGTCATGGAAATTTTCACATGATTACTAGCACAGAAAGTGGATTGAGGTATTATTCAGTATCATCCTCATTGTGAGAAAATTAAACTGGCATCATTAGCTTTTGCAGATAATCTTATGATTCTATGTAAAGCTGACGTGGTTTCTTTGTGTTGTGTAAAGGGGGTGTTGCAAGTTTTTTCTGATGCTTCTAGATTTTGAATCAAAATGAGCAAAAAAGTGAACTTTTTTGTGCTGGTGTGGAAAAGGAAATGCAACATCAGTTGGCTGCACAGGGGCGGTATCTTCGAAGAAATTGCCTTTCAGATGTCTTGGGGTACTTTTGGATTCTAAAAAAAATTATTCTGGGTAGAGTCAGCCTTTAGTTGACAAGATTATAGGGATATTGTATTCTTGGGCCAATACTAGATTCACATATGGGGGAAGACTCCAGCTTGTATCCTCAGGTTTATCGTCAATTCATCATTATTGCTTTATAAACAAGTTTTGCAAAAGAGAGAAGGTAATTTGGGTTCTTTTTTTATGGAGTGTGATGGAGGTCAATCACCATAAAGCTAAGGTCTCTTGGAAATATGTTTGTTGCCCAATTGAACAGGGTGGTTTGGGGTTGCATAGGCTTTCTATTATAAACAATGCCTTTTATGTTTAAGTTGATTTGGAGATTATGTGTAAATCATGAATCTTTATGGGTCATTTGAGTTCATACATATTGTTAAAAGAAAGAGATGAAAAATAAAAGAGGCGAACATCTATTTTATTATGTAATTCACCATTTACAAGAAGTTGGACTGGGGCTATATAAAAGACCAAACATAGAAGTCCTAAACCTAACAATCCCTCAAAACAACTTACCCTAGCCACCGTATTCCCTAACCAAAACCCTACTAAGGTAAAACAGGAAAAACAAAGTAGTTTTATTAGCATCAAAAGTGAGCAATGATACAACACACACATCCCTTATATACTTGGCTCAAGGAGGTAAGGGAGACACGGCTACTACACACCTAAAAACACTCTACTAGAGAACTAACTAGTTCTTAACACCTCAAATACTACCCCTCAAGTTGAACATAGATGTTAAGCATGTTCAACTTGCCAACAAAATCATCAAAGCCCTTCTTCAGCAAAGCTTTAGCGAGGATTATCTGCCACTTGTTGAGACGAATGTAGAAATGGCACACATATCAACCCACTCTCTAACTTCTCTTTGATGAAATGCAACACCCGTTTTATCCACATCTCACAAGGTACCCCCAAAACATCCAACACCCGTTTTATCCACAACTCTTCACACACACCCTGTGCCACGGCCCGATATTCAGCCTCACAAGGTACCCCCAGATATCCAACACCCGTTTTATCCATAACTCTTCACACGCCTTGTGCCACGGCCCGATATTCGGCCAATGTTGTGCTTCTGGCAACCACATGTTGTCTTTAGCTCCTCCAAGTTATCAAATTTCCTCGCACAAAAGAACAGTAACCAGAGGTCAACCGTTTTTCTGTAGAATCAGCTCACTGCATCTGTATACACTTCCACCTTGTTTTTGCACTTTCTAAAGTGTAAACCCAACCTGATTGTGCCCTTCAAATATCTTAAAATCCGAAGAACTTCATGATAGTGTTCACACGGTGCGTGCACAAACTGACTCACAACACCCGCATAGGAAATTTTTGGCTTAGTCGGTGCCAGATAAATCAGCTTACCTACTAACCTTCAGTACACCTTTTTAACTGATACCCCATCTTGAATATCCCCAAGTTTAAGATTATACTCCATAGGAGTACTTGTTGGTTTACAAGCACTCAAACCCATCTCATCTAACAGATCTGGAATGTACTTTCTTTAAGAGATCACAACTACTTTTTTGGACCTGGCTATTTCTTTGTCAAGGAAATATCAAAGCTTGACAAAGTCCTTCATTTCAAACTCAGCAGCTAGTTCCCTATTTCCTTGTCCAATTCCTTAAACATCATTCCTAGACAAAACTATTCTGTCAACATACACAACAAGAACAATCGATTGCCCGTTTCTACCCTCAACACATGGAGTATTATATAAATGTCTTTGTTTAAAGCAAATCTTCTTAAAAAAAAGGTGAAACTGTCAAACCAGGCCCCTAGAACTCTGTTTTAGCCCGTATAAAGACTTCTACAACCTGCACACTTTGTTATTGAATTTTTCAGAAAAACCGGGGGAGGATCCATAAGAACCTCCTCCTTGAGCCTCTCATGCAAAAACGCATTCTTCACATCCATTTGTTCTAAAGGCCAATCCAGATTCACTGCTATAGAAATAGAATCCTTATCGTATTAAATTTAGCTACCGGAGAGGACGTCTCTAAGTTGTCTATTCCATACGTTTGTGTGTAGCCACCTTACACCTCTATGAGACCCATCTGAGTCAAACTTCTGTGTGAACACCCACTTACACCCAACCGTAGTTTTACCTAGGCGCCTTTCTTATGGAAATAAGGACATCTAGAAGCAGTTCTTCATTTGGATCAGAAACAAGATTTGAACTGGAATCAGAAACAAGAGGAATTGAATTGTTGCTGATTGTGTTGTCACTTTTAGCTTCTTCATCCGAGTTCGGTTCATGAACAGTGTCTCCGACGTTAGGTGCCTCCTTTGTCTTCAAGGTAGGGGCCTTCCCCAAATAAGTTATGCCTTTAAAGTTTTGTTTAGCTGAAGGACTGCTCAGAACTTTGTCCTTAGAGAGTTGGCAGATTCCTCATTAATCCCCTCTATGGCTGATATCAATTCATTACGGGCAGTACCTTTCAGATCATGTTGCTCCCTCTCTCTTAGAATTTTAAAAAACATCTCATCTTCTTTATGGTTCTCCCCTTGAAGATGAGTTTTAGAAACTTACATTTGATCCTTTAAAAAATGTTACATCCATTGTTGTGATAAACTTCTTGGTTCATGGTCAAAACAACTATACCCTTTCGGGTAGATGAGTAACCAACATACACAAATTCTTTTGTATCATGGGTCAAGAATCCTTTGATTGTAAAGATGTGTGAATGCCACGAACCCAAACACTTTAGGACTTGGGGCCGTTTGTTAAATCTGAAGTCCTAAATCTGAATATATTAAGTAACTGAATGATTTAAGTGCAAAAATTAGACTGTTACCCCCACCCACGCCCCCCACACCCACACCCACACCCCCTCACGCACACACGCACACACACGCTCCTACGCCCCGCACCCCCCGCCCGCCCCGCGCGCGCGCACACACATGTATATATACACATACAAACAAACACACATATATATATAGATATATTTAGAATATACCCAAGTACATATACATACATACATATATACACACACACATACATATACATATACAAATATATATATATACACACATTTTTTACGGGAATATATACACATGCATGTGTATATATATGTGTGTGTATACATGTCTATATAAACACAGGTGTGTTTGTGTGTGTATAGTTATTATGCTAGATTTCACATATAAGTTTAGTTATTTATGTGTATTTCAACTTCATAACTTAAAAGAAAAATTGTATTACCCATTATACATTTTTTTACAACAAATAAATTCATAAGATACTAAATATAAATCCTTTATTCAAAGTAATTACTTAAATATAAGTATATACAAAGTGCACAAAAGGGAATAAGAATAAAAAGATTAAAAACGCATTAAAAAAAGCACATGAAAAGAAAAAAGAAAAGGTTTGCTTGAAAGAAGGAACACTACTGACTTGCAATGAGGCCGGCACTTTTTGTTCAGTGATAAGCATGTAAAGAAGCGCTGAAAACTTTTTATTTTTTCCAATGTAGAATTCAGTGGTACTTAATTAGTTGAGATGTATTAAAAATAATAACAGACACCTCTAATTCTAACCACCACTTAATTTTTTCAGAGTACTTATTTTGTTTATCAAGCAGGCCCTTAGATTGTGAATTAATCTTGTAGTGGGAAAGCATCTTTAAGAACTTTTGAGGGTGTTTGAAATTGTAGAATTCGAGAAGAATGTCTATTTATGAGGTACACTGTTGTCCATACGGCTTCACCCCATAAATATTTTGGACTTCTTGAATTCAGCATTATCGCTCTTATAATTTCATGAACATGCCTATTTTTTGTTAAGCCACTCAACAAAAAAATTTGTTGAGGTGTGAGAACATGAACTTTGATGCACAATGCCATCCACACCACAGTATTGTCCAAGAATATTGTTAAAATACTCCCCCATTATCACTTCTATAAACTTCAATCTTGGTATGAAACTGTGTTTTTGCAATTTCACTGAAATTTTTATCCATCTGTTAATAGATATATCCAAATGCTTCTTGTGTGGTCATCAATTAAAGTTATAAACCATCTATTCCCAGTAACAGTCTTTACCCTCAGAGGATCATAGTAAAGGGTTTTGTGGGTTTATACGACCATTGTGGATAAGAAGTTCAGCACTGTTTGGACAACGAACACACATCACATTGAATATGAACAATCTTTTTATTAATAAAAAATTTAGGAACAACCTTTTTCAAGTACTGAATACTAGGGTGACCCAATCTTTGGTGTCACAACCTAATTTTATTCCTATCAGACATAGAGGAAGTGCTATAACTAGCTTTTAGGACTCTTTTATTCTCAGCCGATCCTTCTTCCTTGAGAACGTAAAGACCTACCATCTTAGCACTGCCAATCAACTTCCCCGTGGGTAAAAGCTTGAAAGTCACAACCACCAACAGACAATAAAAAATGCATTGCAATTTGTTTCAGAGGTCAGTTTTGAAATATAAATTAGGCTGCATGAAAGGCGTAGAATATGTAATAGATTGTGTAAGATCAGGTTAGGTAAGACAGCTACTGAACCAGCAATAGGAGAGAGAAACCCATCAGCTATCCTAACTTTTTGATTCTCAACACCTGGAGGTAGGTTTTGAAAATATGAGAACCATATGTCATATGATAGGTGGCTCCAGAGTCTATGACCCAGTAATCTTGGGAATTTGTTCCAAAAGAAGAAAGAGAATAAATATGACATGTTTCTGCCAAGGAGCATGAAGTGTCGGTTTTGGGATTAAGGGGCTGATTTGGAGGAATTTGCTCATCTGCCCTAACTGCTCCCTTGTGAATGGCAAGGATTCAGTAATAGTTTTCAGACCCGGATATGACACTTGGTTGGCCTTACTACCCTCAGTAGTACCACCTCCAGATCTTCTTGGTTTCCAATTTTGAGGCTTTCCATTTCTTGTCTGGCATGTTTCTCCAGTGTGGCCCTGTTTCTTGCAATGGTCGCACCAGATTTTCTTCTTCCCTTTTCCTACACCTCTCTTCACTACAAGAGCCGAGACTTCCATTCCAAAATCAGTGTTCTTATGCATAACTCCCCTCCGGGCTTCCTCCCTCCTGATTTCTAAAAACACTTCTCGTAAAGAGGGCACCTTTCATTCTCCTATTTTCTTGAATTTTACAATATTAGATGACAGCCCCAACTATTATCAAATGATAGATCGAACTCTTGCCATAATGCAACCATTTCCATGTAGTAAATGGTCACATCATGGCCCTCGTGTTTGGTATTCCATAGCTTAGTCTTGAGTTCATAAATTTGGGAGGTATTCTCTAAAACAGAATACACCTCCTTAATTGCATCCCAAATGTCTTTGGTTGTAAATAAAAACATGTGCGGCCTTGCAATTGTTGGTTCCATGGAGTTCATCAACCATGGCATCACCATGAATTATCCGATCTCCAAGTACTTCATTTCGGATCTCCATCCCATGGTTTCAAAATTTCCCCATTCAGATATCCCAATTTGCCTTTTCCATCAATGGCCAATTTGATGGTTTGAGCCCACTCCAAGTAATTTTTTCTTGTGAGTTTTAGGGTTGTCAAGAGGATCGAACTTGATTGGTTATTGGTTTCTCCACTCATCAACGATCCAACCATAGTTTCAGCGCTAGGGTTTTTCATTTATAGGAGTACTAGAAGAACTATTGGAAGAACCAGAAGTAGGATTTCTAGGTTCTCCAGTCATGGCGGCACAATAACTCATTTTTTCCGGTGTTAGGATTAACAAGGCTCTGATACCATGTTAAAAGTAAATGATGAAAAATAAGAGGAAGAGAGACCATATATTTTATTATGTAATTCACCATTTATAAGAAGTTGGGTTGCAGCTATATAAAAGACCAAACATAGATGTCCTAAACTTAGCCAACTCCTTGAACAAGGAGTTTCTCACAATAACTTTACCCTAGCCTAATTCCCTAAGCAAAACCCTACTAAAGCAAAAATTACACGCAGCACTAAAATAACAAAACAGTAAACCATGCATCCTTCAACACATTTTCCTTAAAAGGTGCTTCTTTTTGGCAGGTGTCACCTAGACCTAAGGGTTGTTGAAGTATATAAAATGTTAATTATCTACCTCCCCATCAGCTTAAACTTTTGGGAGAGATGGTAATTCAACATGGTAGTAGAGCAAGAGGTCCTGAGTTTAAACCCCGCTCCAAGCACGGTTTTCCCAACCAAAAAAAACAAAAAAACGAGTTTGGGCTACAAAAGACTCACACTTAGGGGTGTAAACGATCCGAGCAGCTCGCGAGCCGCTCACCGCTCGACTCGGTAAATGCTCGCTCGAATATGGTTTTAATCGAACTCGAGCAGCTCGTCATAGTTAACGAGCCGAACTCGAGCAGTTTAATGCTTGACTCGATCTGCTCGCGAGCCTAATCGAGCATTACAATACATTATATATATATACACACACACACACACTTAGTACTATTTTTTAAAATTAATTTTTATCAGTAATACTTAATATAGAAATAATTTTTGGTATTTCTATATTTTTATTGTTCTTTGTTTTCAGGCGTTGGGTAGTAATCCTTCAAAACCCGAGTTTTCTTTTGAGGTCAACATGAGCAATGCCAATGATGAAGATTAATGACTATATTTTGCTTGATATCTTGCACTTTATTGTCGGATGTAATTAAAGTGCACAAATGCATTTGACATTGTGCCACTTAATTCTATGCATGTTGATATTTAAGCATTAGCTATGTAATTTGATTATTATTGTTATGCTGCTAGACTTGATATTTTATGTTCATATCTTTAAATTTGAAATTGAATCATTTTTCCGAGCTGCTCGAGTTCGAGTTCGAGTTCTAAAGCGCTCAAATTTTATCGAGCATAATCGAGTCGAACTCGAGCAAGATTAATGTGTTATCGAACCGATCTCGAGCATTTTTTTTCATGCTCGATCGATCTCGAGCCGAGTTCGAGCAGCACTGTTTTATGGGGGTTGCTCGACTCGATAAGTAAATGCTCGATTCGGATCGGATCGTTTACAGTCACACTTGAGGGGCGTGTTGGAGTATATAAAATGTTAAACAAGTGTTGAGCTACAAAAGACCCACACTTGAGGGGGCGTGTTAAAGTATATAAAATGTTAACTACCTACCCCCCATGTTGAACTACCATCTCTCCCAAAAGCTTAAGCTGGTGGGGAGGTAGATAAATAACATTTTATATACTTCAACACCGGAAGTTAGTGTGTCCGAGGCAGCTGCTTCAATGCCAGAAGGTGGAAATTCTGAGATTGTTACAATGATGTTAAGTGGTATGTCTGAGGATGTTCCATTGCCACAGGATGTCTATCTGAGGGTGTTGAATTGCTGAAGGCTAGTGATACATTTTGGGAAGTTGTTTTGTCAAAGGCTACTACACCGCCGGAAACAGCAAGTTCGTCGAAGGCTGTTACATTGATGAAAAGTAGTATGTCTGAATCTATCACATTGCCGGAAGGTAGCCTTCTTGAGACTATATATTATCAAAAGCTAGCATGTCTAAAGACGTTACGCTACAATGCCAGACAGTGGTATGGGTGAGAAGACCGCTACACTGCCAAAAGCAATTTCATCTGAGTGTGTTACATTGATGGAAAATCATCTATCTGAGACGGCTAGTGCGTCTGAAGTTGTAACATTGCATATAGCTACTCTGTGTGAGACTACTACATTATCGAAACCTGATTTGTCCGAAGCTACTGAATTGCCGAAGGCAAGTTTGTCTGGGGCGTTACACCACAGTCAGAAACGACTGTAGCTAAAACGAAGACTATCAACCGCTTTGATCTAAACGAATATCCCGAGTAGACAATTTAGTTTTTTGCTTTTCACTATATATCACAATGGTTCTAGCTGCTTAATTAAATATACACGATTAAACATTTAGAACCATTGTGATATAAACATTAGAATGAAAAGCAAAAGCTAAATTGTCTACTCCACATATCCGTCCGGATATTTGTTTAGATCAAAGCGGTTGATAGTCTGGTTTTAGCTACAGTCGTTTCTGGTGTAAAACTTACAAACAAACTTGCCTTCGGTGATTCAGTAGCTTTCGATAAATCAGATTTTGACAATGTAGTGGTCTCAAACAGAGTAGCTACAAGCAAATGTTGCAGCTTCAAACACACTAACAGTCTCGGATAGATGAGTTTCCATCAATGTATTATGTAACAGACTGAGACGAAATTGCTTTTGACAACGTAGCGGCCTTCTCACGCATACTATGTCATTGTAGCATCTTTGGACATACTAGTTTTTGATAATATAGTAGTCTCAAGCAACGGCAATGTGATAGACTCAGACAGACTATTTTCCATCAATATAACAGCTTCGACGAACTTTCTGCTTCCGGCAATGTAGTAGCCTTAGACAAAAAACTTCCCAAAATGTAACACTAGCCTTCGGAAATTCAACACCCTCAGATAGATCATCCTCTGTTAATGGAACATCCTCAAACATACCACTTGGAATCATTGTAACAACCTCAGAACAACTGCCTCAAACAGACTAACTTTCGGTGTTTGAAGTATATAAAATTTCAATTATCTACCTCCACATCAACTTAAGCTAGCTTTTGGGAGAGATGGTAGTTCAACGTGGTATCAGAGCATGAGATCCCGAGTTCAAACCCCGCTCCAAACACAGTTTTCCCAAACAAAAAAAACAAGCGTTGGGCTACAAAAGACCCACACTTGAGGAGGCGTGTTGAAGTATAAAAAATGTTAAACAAGTGTTGGGCTAAAAAAGACCCACATTTGAGGGGGCGTGTTGAAGTATATAAAATGTTAATTATCTACCTCCCCATCAGCCTAAGCTTTTGGGGGAGATTGTAATTCAACAGGATTCATGGTTTTGGGCAATGCTTATCTCCATTAGACCTCTTATTCAGAACTATATTCATGTTACATTGGGCAATAGGGAGTCATAATTTTTTTTTCTGGTGGGATAGGTGGCATCCAAGTGGGGGTTGTGGGAGTTGAGTTCCCAGGAGAAGAAGAGGATATTGTATATGGATCACAAACTGAAAGTATCCAATTGTCGGCCCTGAAGGCTAGATATGGCCATCAAGTGGAAGAGATAAGAGACTGTAGGAGTTCATCACTCATACTCCACAATACATTAAAGCCATTTGAAGAAACTTATATGCTAGCGACCTTCCTCATCTAATGTGTTTTCTTTCAAATCTGCTCTCAAGATACAGAAAGTGAGTGGACAACTTGTTGGATGGTGGAAACTTATATGGCACAACAAGAGGGTGGCAAATTTAGAATTATTCATTTGTTGCTTGGTTAGCTTATCGACAAAAGTTATGAACTATGGACAGAACACAGCAATGGAGTGTGGTATAATCGAGCAAATGTGTATTATGCTTGCAGGAAAACATATGGCCTTCGTTTTTTCAATGCTCATTCACAAGATCCATTTGGTCATGTATGTTGAGGCAATTACGATTACAGCAAGGGTGTTTGTTTGGGATGATGTTTTGAGATGGTTACAAGGATCGTCCATCCAGAATAAGTTTCAGAATGATCATGTGATGCTAACTTTCTCGATTGTCCTTTACTTTGTATGGCAAGAGAGAAATCAAAGAATCTTTTGCAATGAGCATAGATCTGAATTTGTGGTGCAAAAGGAGGTGATGCAGAATCTACAGATGGGTGTTGCTAGTTGGAGAAAAGTGCGCAAGAGTAGACGTAACTGGACTATAGCTCTTAATTATTGTTTTTGATATGAGAGTTTTTTAAGAAGCAAGTTTAGCTCCTTTATTTTTGTTATTATTGTAGCACTATGGTGCTGTTGTAAACTTTGTCTATTTTCTCCATCAATATAATTTTATAATTACAAAAACAAAAGAAAGAAAAACAACTTAATTGTCAAAAATGGATTAAATGGATTATCAAGCACCCCGAATTCATAAACATGACACACAAGGGAATCCACAGTCATGTTTCACAACTAGAACAGGTAAACTCAATACAGTTCCATTTAGACATTCTTTAGCATCAATAAAAATCCGATACCCATCAAGCAATTCCTTAGCCTATGTTTCACCTTAATTTATCTAAAATCACCCTCAACCAACACTTGTGAGAGAGAGAGTGACAGAGTTCTTTCTATTTCATGCTATAACATCGTAAGGAAAGACGCCAACTTGAAATTCAAAAGAAAGAATAAGTAAACATACATCTAATAATTCACTTTTTTTTTACAGTAGACTCAATATCAAATTACTGATCTCAGAAACAAAACAAAAGGCACAAATTATAGTAAAGCAGAAAACCAACAGAATCTGAACTGAAAGTATAGCTTTAGACTTGCACACTACCAAGGTTTAACAAGAGTATACAAATGCTAGATAGAAAAGACTCACAGTCGCGGAACACGATGTTATCGCCTCTTTGGGAGAGTACGAAGAATTGAGATATCATCATGACAGCTAACCACCACCGGCCTCCGCTTCTTTGCTTAGCCCTCTCCGATTTGATCTCAGCTGGTAGGCAGATACGTTTTTGAAAACCAGATCACCAACTGTAATTTTTCAGCCTGGTCAAGGTTATTACTTGTTAGAGCAACCCAATGACCAAAGCTCTCCACAATGGCTTTTTGCATTAAAAGAAACAAAACACCCCACATAGCATGTACATTCCTTACATTCTCAATCAAAACCCTACAATGGCCATCAACACTCCATAGACCCCCCCCCCCCCCCCCCCCCCAAAAAAAAAAGAACTTAAAGGCGAGGTACCAAAAAAAAGAAAATTTCAACCTTACAGCATCAGTTACAGATTCAGGCAAGAACATCGAATATCACTAGGATTACACACTTGAGTATAAATAAGAAATTTATAAAATCGCATAGAACAGAAGCAAAGTCTGACAATATAGCACACAGAAAATAGCAAGAAATTTACACAGAAAAAATAAAAGATGTTGAACAAGCATACACACCTCGTTTCAGAAAAAATTATATAGAAAAATTGAATTGCTTGTTATTTCATAAGCCCACACTCGAACCCAGAACCGATTTACAATTTTGCTGACAGAGATGTATGCAAGGTAGATGGAGACTAACAAAAAGAATTTGTTTGGAGAAACGTTGTTATCGATTCTCCAATAAGCAGGATGAAGAAAGGATTTTGAAAGGGAATACGAGTCAACTGGGAAAAAAAAAAATAATAGATCTGTTATATCTTTTTCTTCTTTTGTTCAGATTAATGGGAAAATATGTATAGACCGTCACAACTTTCTATAGAAGCTATGTAGGGCATAGTTATCGGATCTGCCCCTGTCAATGACCCGGACCGGACAAGACATTGGATCATCGGGTAATCGATCGAAGCAATGAGTCTCTGGTTTAATCGGTAGATCGATAAAAAAAAAACTGTGAAAAAAGAGTAATTAAATATAAGATTTTTGGAAATATAATAGTAATAAGCTATGATGTCCACTCAAAAAATAATAATAATAAGCTATGATGGTAAAAACTAGTAGTAAGAGACAAGCGATGCATTCAACGTTTAGAGGAGTCATTATACTGCATCAAGGTGAGGGGGAAGAAGACGTACAGATACAAATCGTCAAATTAAGACCAAAAAAATATCAAGAACACAAGATTAAGAAGGGATGAGATGTTCCAAAACCGCTGAGAAGGCACTAATCGATACAATCTGTCAAAGTAAGACAAAAACTCCCCTTTTATACTTAAGCGGTGCGTCCGGAACGGAGTGGGAATAAAAAATTATTTTACCATTAAAATAAGAATTTGATAAATCAATGACATACTTGATTGATTTTGTCATTAATGATTTTCCTTAACTGTCATTTATTTAATATTTTATATTAAATATTTTTTTAAGATATTTAGATATTCTATTGGCGATATATACATACATACAATATTTATTCATTATGATATAATACTATTATTCATACCCAATATTATTTATTCATAATAAATAAATTTTAGAATATTAACTTTTTTTATTTTTTTTTTTTTTTTGTCCCTAACGGGGTTCGAACACTGGTCTCCATGAGACATTATAATCTAGTTCACCACTAGACCGATGCACCTTGTGCACATATTAATTTTCACTATAACACTTTATAGTAGGCATAAATAAATTATTATTCACTTATCAATGTAACCACAAAGAGTGAATAGCGTAAATCACCCTCATCTTTCGGTCAAGTTTTGGGACTTGCCACGTATCTTTTTTGATTTGACAATTTTGCCACATATGTTGGAATTGGGATCCTCTGTCGTGACTCCCCAATCACAGCAATGTTGTGCAAGTGTACAACACTCAAAACGACGTCGTTTTGGTGTGTTAATTTTTTTTAACATTTGGTCCAAAACGACGTCGTTTTGGACCAATTGCCTTATCACAACAAAAATAACAGCGGACGGATACGGTAGAGGATCCGGACTCCATATGTTGTGGCATGTTTGTTGAAATAGTGTCCTAAACCTAATCGGGTTAGACCGGATCCGATCATTTCTATTATTTATTTATGTTTATATATATGTTAAATGGCTTTATGTTATTATATATTCTGTTAATCTATATGAACCAATTTGTGATTGTATATATGATAACATCCATAGTGTCAAACTGTGAAAGAGAAATCATAATAGTGATTATGGTTGATGAGATATCGACTCACTTTAAGAGGTTTGATACTTAAAATGTCTCTAGTCGTATGTGCTATTAAATGGGACATTAATAGTACTATTAGACTAGCACGTATTGGATGTCTTCTATCTTATTGAAGGTAGGGATAAATCTCGTTTATCAAAGTGTAGGGACACTTGGACTGTACGTAAACGTGTATAAGAGAACGCGTACGTTAGACTGGCCCACTTACTTTATTAAGTGTCGCACTATGTGGCGGTTGTGTAATTATCCTGGACCGGAGTCTTCATGACATCACGGTGTGGATGGTCATACTTTGACACTATTGAGGTTTCCCCTAGCCATGGGCGATCATGCGGCAGTGATTGGGAGTGATACTGAAGCATGCGTAGGATTCATGTTGCTCGTCCGGAAATTGCGTATCCTATGATTAGAGTAAATATCCGAAATGGCCTTCTTATAAGGAATGTCTTATTCTCGAAAGTCTTTGCAAAGCGGAAGTAATATGTTACTTCGAGAGAGTAGGATGTCCAGATTATAAGATGCGATCGTTGATGTTTGACACTCGACGTACGACCGTATGGATATTGTAACAGTGATAGGATTCTATTTACACGGTAACCGTTTCACATGAAAGGTAGTAGTCATTGCATATGACTCTTCCGATGATTGGGGGCCGTGGACGTGTTGCTAGACGCTATCCATGATCGTTGGGTATGAAGGGCATTTTTCGTAATTGCACTTTATGCATATTGCCAACATATTTTGAAGCCTATCGGGTCACAAACATAAGAACATCTAGCCGGATTAAAATACGGTTATTTTATCTCGACTATAAAGTGTTATAGTGATAAATTAATATGGTGGTATTTATTTATTATGAATCAATTAAATACAAAATATTAATTATGTTGATTAATTCAATATACATATAATGTATATGTATGTGTCGCATGTGTGTGTATATTGATACACATGTATTTTGTAAAGTAATTAATCATAGCATTATATTAATTAAGAACATTCCGGAAGCCACTTAATGGCCTATGGGGCGCCTATAGTGTATTAAGATACACTTGGATTGTGCAAATTAATTAATAGTATTATCATATATTAATATTAGATATTAATAATAGATTTGTATAAATTGATTTATGGTAATAAGATAAAGATATAATCAATATAAGATATTGTTAATATATATCTTGGTATTATATTTAATATAAGATAAATCTAGAATATCTATTTTCCTTATTTTACTAGTAAAAGATTTTATTTCTCATTAATCTACTAGGAAGCTTCTCCCAATCAGTTGGGGATTCATCTGGGGCGCACCACTTCCCTATATAAGCAAGGGGTGGCTAGCTCTTTTGATCATCACGATTAGAAAAGTTCTAATTTACTAAAAATTGAGAGCTTCCTAGAGAGAGAAAATGTCGGTCTAGCAACCGAGTTTTCTAGTAGCAATCCTTGATGGGATTTCGGCGTTTTGTTCGTGTGGATCAACGGTAGAGGTCGAACACTTGGGCGGCTCCGTGCAGAAACTACAACCGTAGGCAAAGCGTCGATCCAATTGGATCAATCAATGTATTCTCTTGTCTACTTCTTTTATGCTTGTTGCTTAAACGAAGTCGATCTTGGGTTAAAAGGAAATAAGTTTTTGAATACCGCTGCGTGTCCCCGTAGATCTCCTAATAGTGGTATCAGAGCGAGTTTCGAGCTTAAGCAATAAGCATTAGTTAATTTGCAAAATAATTAATCAATAGAGACAAGATCTAGATTCGCGAAACGACAAAAAAAATATTATTCGATAGGGAGCTCGACCGACGGCGGCGGCGCCCTAGGGTGCTGCCGGCGGCTGGTAGTGCATGGTGGATCCCAAATTTTGTTTTGTTGTTTTGTGATATTTTATTATGCATTGATATCTCTTTTTTTAGTTGGTGTCATGTGGGTAACAAATGGTTTAAATAGTTTGGGCCATTGGATGCCGCATGACATTAAAAAATTTGTTTGGAATAGGCCTAGGCCCTTTTCAAAATTTTGATTTTGGAAAGGGCCCAAGTTGATGCCTTTTGGTTTTGGAAACAAATGCATCCCTTTTGATTAAGAATCAAATGGAAAGAAACTAAATAGACCTAATTTTAATTTTGATTTAAATTTGAATAGTTCTAATTAATTAAATTAAAATAAGAATTGTTTTAAAATTACTCGTTAATTTTATTTCGATTAAAATCATTTAATTATTTAAAAGTTAATTAGTTAATTGATTGGATAAAAATATTTAATTGATTAAACGTTAATCGATTAATTAATGACGCATATTGGTAACTTTAGATTTTATATTTTTCATAAGATTTTATTGTATGGATTAAATATTGTGTTAGATATAATATGATTATATGGACCCCGATTGATCATGGACTCGACCTATAGGATAGATGTGAATGATTTATTTTTATGTTGGTTTAAAAATTATCCTAGGCCGCTATGAAAAACGTGAACTAGTTTACTTGCTACATTATCCCATTCCCGTTAGCTCCCCCGTGTGCGGCGGGTGTATTTATTTTATTAGATAGAATTTATGTAACAAGAATGGAGCAGAAGACGGAAACCAGAGAAAGACGAATAAAGATCCCATTGGAGATGGTGCATTAAAGATCCTATTGGCGGTTACAGCTACCCTTAGATTGTGACCCGCGGTTTCATCAGTTTGTATTCGAAACCGCACTTAGGAAAAGTCCATGATCATACCGGTTACTTTATGCATTTATTTATCTTGTGCTTGTATTTATTTTAATTATATGATACGATAGATGCATGACTAGGTACGATCTAGATGAATGTGTAGGATGTATGTCTATAGAGAAAGATATATTTGATGAGACCGTAATTAAAATTGATTAAGTGAATTAATTTATATAAATACTTCCACCTCAAAAAATTAAGTTGGAATTGTCTCCCAATATTATAATGACGGTGAAGAGCTCTTGTTCGGATCCAATCCATCAGCCACGACTGAGGGTTTCCCCACCTCGAGTATATCGTTATTATAGAGATATGAACGCAAGTGATCTCGCGAATATTGGGTTATGACTTGACTAAAATTACTCGATCATCAGCCACAGCAGGGGTCGGGTAATTTTTAGATGCAAGGGTTGGCCATCACATTGTGAGTTGTCAAAGAGTTGACTGGTCAACAATCAAGAGTCACATAGTGATGTGATTGGTGAAGTGTCACCTACTCATCGAATTATTTTGGTTCACCAGCCACAGTAGGGAATCGACGTAACAAGGTGGGATCTTGGCCACTAAAGAATTATTTCGAAATTCTTGAAAGTCAATTGTGAGTAGTTGACTAGTGGGAGCAAAATCATAAACAAAAGACCATTTTTGATTTTGCATGTATAAACAACAACACCCATCTTATCTTTATTTTATGTTGTAGTTTTTAGCGAACTTTTATTTCTATGTTCTATTATCGTTTTGTAAAACCAAATTGTGACGGTTACCTTTTGAGAAATGGTCTCAAGTATGGTTAAGTAATTTTAATCCTTTTAAATAAGCAATGACACGAGCAACCTTGTTATAGTAGTTAGAGACAAGGAGACTACATATTTGATTGAGTGCTCCAAGACTTTAATTATTAATGAAAAACGGAGGCTTTAAATCACTTGAAATAAGTTTCAACGAATTAATCATATATTGGATACGATCTAATATGATCATTCTGTCATACGATGGCCACATCGAATTTCGGAAACGTTGTTTTCAAAATTGTAAGATTTAAGTATCGACTTATTTCTTTAATCATTGCTTGAAGGTTAATTAAATAGTTCATGTTTTGAATATGATTCAAAAGGTTAAATAAACTATTTAATAAACTTCAGATTTTCTTTACGGAAAAAAATTGGAGTCATAGCTCTTGTGACTTTTCTTAGTCTTATGAAGACTAAACTAAGAAGTATTTACAAGTGCTTAAGGGATTAAAAGGAAAGTTAGGGCATGTGCTTAAAATAAGAGATCTCATCGAAGTCTCTATTCTAGGCAAGAGTGTTGAGATAAATCTATCTAAGTTTAAGTCAACTCTTAGATATATGATATCTTACGAGTATGATTAAATTAGAAAGACTAAAATACGGAATACACCAAGACACGAAAAGTGAAGCAAACGTTGCGACATTTTCGGTTTTGTATTCCGAGTCTAGTAAACTGATTAAAGAACTAAATAAATGTTATTGTGTTCCGGTTCTTATGAAGAACACGACTTTCAGTTATCCGTTAGGGTTTAATGGACAAATTCAATTGTATGGAATAAACGTTATTCCAATAAAGTTGGATGGTCACTGAATCTAACATACTAGATTGATGTCACTATATAGTTGATATAGTTGATGTAATCTCAACTATGTATTTGTATGGTTGTTATCCTTAATATTTTGAGGTTGTTCTAGACATAGTCTCTGTGGAAGAGAAACGTGTAATCAAATGTCATTCTGATGATGTCTGAACCATGTGATTATGAATCATGTGGGTAATACGTATCTTATCCAAAGGTGACTAAAGTACCCTTTTATGAAAAAGGTGATAAATTCTAGAATATTGACTAAAGCCTGAACATATTGATGTTTGCAAGCTTATGACAATAGATGCCATAAATAATTGTTTATTACTCTCTATGACTATTTTTAGAAATAGTCAAGTGTACTCAATGAAGTACGAAATTCGGAAAGCCCAAAAAGTTTGAGTTAGTACGAACATGAGATTGATGAACTACTAAGGATTTAATCTTCAATTGGATTGAAGCAATTAATACCTGAAGGGTGTTTCAGAAGTCGTAAGGATACCTTTTTTGGATACACAATTAGATTGTACTTCTAAATTGGAAACACCACTTTATACGATAAAGGTGTGACGTAAGCCTTGCGAAATATCCCTTACCTATTTTGGGATTGTGCCCTCATTCAATAGATATACTTAACCGAGTTCCAAAGAATAAAGGTTGAGTAAATTCCATATTGGATACGGAAGATGATAACATCAAATCGATCTTAACCGATGATTAAGGGTTGTCGTGCTTCTAGCAAGCAGGCAGTGTCTGAAAGGCTTGAGCCTAGTACGACACATGCAACTTTGTGGGATATTATTGCAAGTACGCTAGATATCATTTACTTACATGCATAGCAAACTGTTTGTCTCCAAACATGTTGTCTTCTAAAGGAAGTGTTTCTTTCAAAAGAAACAGTGGGAGTAAGTTGAGATCTCAAAAGAGTTTAAAAACCAGAAAGAGATATTCAACCAATGGAACATGAGCAGGCATCACATAGTGATGAGGTGTAAGACACTGCTCAGTGCACACAAGTATTCTATGAGTCTACAGATGACCACACGCCTGAAAGGGTGTTAACGGTGATTTTTTACGGTTTATACGACTTTATTTCGTAGCAATTTTCTTTGTGTTTTATTACTTTTTATAGAAAATTAAGTGTTTAAATGATTTATTGAAAGAATGCGTATGGAAATGATTTAAATGCAAAGTTGAGCTAACATGTCATAAAAGGAGATCTAAACGAAAGGAAGGAGATAAAGATGAGATTGGATTGAAGATTCAACCTGAATTTGGAATGAAGTTGAACCAGACGAGTGTTCGATACTCCGTCCAGATGGACGGGCGTTTGAAGATCCGGACGGGCGTTCAAGGTAGCAAGTCGATTCAGGGAAGCATGGTTTTTCAGTGGACGAGCGTCCAGAAATGCATAGGACGGGCGACTGATATGACTCGGCCCGACTCGAAGATTTTATACACCCTGGACGGGCGTTCACCATTCTAGACGGGCGTCCATACCGCCGCCTCAGCTAAACCGACTTAAAAACCTATTTATAGACGCATTTTTAGAACCCTAAAATATATAATTCTATCCCTGGCCGCCCCAGGCCCCTTTGGGGGTGCCTTTGCTGCATTTTTCTGTTCCCAATAACATCTTTTCATCTACTTTTTATTTATATACCAAAGATGAATAGAGGATAGGAGATTTGAACGAGCTTTGTGAAGCCATCTCTGCAACATCTTGATTTCTTCTTTGGGATTGTTTGTGAGTTTTAAATAAAGTTTGTATCTTTATTATGTTTAATTTGCTTTTATGCATTTATATCGATGGATTGTTGCATGTTTGATGTTTAACGTTTGATGAGAATCGTTGTTAGACTTAGATCACCGTACTAAAGATTAGATTTTTAACCTAAAAATAACGAGAATTGTTAGGTTAATTTCTAGGTTGCTAGATTGAGAAATCTTATACCTTTGTTATGAAAGCGTTAATCTTTAAGATCGAGAGATGAGAGATTAATAGGCGAATTATCTAAGAGATTAGAAATTCATACTTTTGATAGGTGAACCACAATCTTCATTAAATCTTCACTAAACAATCTAGAGAGGAAGTTGAGGGTTGTGAGATCAGTGGATCATTGCTTGTTCATTTTCAATTTATTTGTTATCATCTTAGTAATTTTATTATCTTTTTAGAATAGAATTATTTTCATTAGTTGGCTCGTAACTATCTTTCCTGGCTTTGGATTCTAGATCCTCTGTCCAGTTTATTGTTTTCGTTTTTTTAGTTCTGTTTTGTTTTATTTTTCGTGACAACTTTAGAGAAATTAAGAACTAGACCAACCTCGATTCCCTGTGATTCGACTCCGGTTGTAACTACTATACTACGATCCCTGCACTTGGGGTAAACCGGATTATTTTATTACTTGTTTGTTTTTCATTAGATAAAATCCGAGACAAAAGGCTACTGGTACGTTCATCTTGAAGAATGAACATCTCGCGACTTATGCAGGAATGCTTGAAAGGCAGGATTAGGAGATATGGCATGAAGACGTAGTATCTGAATTAGGTTTTATGAGCGGCAAACGGGTTATGAACCCAGCCTATCTTACCTGGAGGGAATGTCTCTGAAAGGTGTGAGAGGTCTTTATGAAAGACTAACATGGAAGGTAACGAGATTACTAATTAATGCTAAGTTGACGGCTAAAGGGCTACGAGGCCAAAACCTTGTAATTACCTTTGTGCTACCAGCTATGCTTAAGTCTATTCAGATAGTGCTTGTTACAGCTACATATCATGGCTATATGATAGTGTTGAAAACGTTGGGCCAATGGCTTGACGTTCATAGACGATAAGGTGACGAGTAAGCTTATGAGATCCATTTATGGACTCAAACAAGTTTCTCTATATGAGTTCTTTATTTTGATAATCAAAAGATTTTGATTTGATCAAAATAAAGGAAATGCCTAATATACAAAGGGTTAGTGGGAGTGTCACAAGATTTTGAGCAAGGTATCGGATATCCTTCTCAGAATCAACACCCATGTCACAGTCAATTAATGTTTGGTAGTTCAAGGACTTTTTGAAAGCTCTTGGAGGTTGCAGTTCTTATTTTAGAAATAAGAATCTATAATGATAGGTTTAGATACTGCTTGATTATCACAGTTCACCCGCATAGATGAGATGCTAAAGGAGTTTAGCATAGATCACAACAAGAGATACTGCTAGCCGGTATTCTCGGGATCTATCTATGATAGGACGTTAGTCCTACAAGATAAGGTTAAAGATGATACTTATGGAAGGTGTTAGGAAATCAAACGAGTAGCGCAACGGAAACTTAAAATTTGATTTCCGATCCAAGGATCGACTTTGTTTAAACGATAAACATATAAGAGGAAGACAAAGATTATACCTTTCTGATCTAGATAGATCGAAGCTTTGACCGTCCGGTAGAAGTACATGCGCCTAAGCCGTCCAAGCGTCTGGCCTCTATCAGTTATCCACACGAACGCCTCACCGGAATCCTCCCCGGATTGCTATTAGAAAAACTCGACTGCTAGGTCGACATTTTCCTTCTCACAAAACTCTCACAAAGTAGCTCTCTATTTTTCTCAAGAACAATTAGCTCTTGGAATAATGGTGTACAAAAG
Organism: Gentiana straminea; assembly: GCA_036785695.1. Classification (NCBI taxonomy): domain Eukaryota; kingdom Viridiplantae; phylum Streptophyta; class Magnoliopsida; order Gentianales; family Gentianaceae; genus Gentiana; species Gentiana straminea. Next base: position 4,267,305 of record JAVUPR010000515.1, on the reverse strand, counting down.
AGCTAGTCAATCCCTCTTATTTATAGGGCATTGGGGCGCATGTCACAAGAGAAAATCCTTGGGGATTAAGTCTTATGTTGAGTAAGGAGAAAGAAAACTTTTTCATAATAAAATAAGGAAAATCTCCATAATTGATTTATCTCCTTTTATTTTAATATCTTCTATTAAATAAAACTAAATATTGACAATATCTTATATTGAATATATTTATCTTATTACCATAATTCTATTTTCCAAAAATCAACTAATATCCAATATTAATATTATGGTAATCTTTTTAATTAAATTGCATAATCCAAGTGTGTCTAACACACTTGTGACATGCGCCCCTTTTGCCAATTAATTGGCTTCCGGAATATTCTTTAATTAATAATATAATTAATATATTGTATTTAATTTATTCATAATAAACAAATACCACCATATTAATTTACCACTATAACATTTATAGTCTCGAGATAAATCTTTCCTTATTTGGTCATCAATTATAACCACATTTTAATCCGACTCGATATTCATATGTGTGTGACCCGATAGGCTTCCGAATATGTTGGCCGTAGACATAAGATGCAAATTACAAAAATGCCCTTTTACCTCTAACGATCATGGATAACGTCTAGCAACACGTCCATGACCCCTGTTGGACATATTTCAAGTTGTAATGATGAGTGTCGGACTAGCTGTTATAGAGCAAAGGCAAAAAGATGTCTAGATCAAATGTATAGGTTTATTAGAGTTTGATCTTTGTATAGGTTTGATCAAACAAGCACTGTACTTAGGTCAGCTGATTTTATCGGCAGACATGTCTAGGTCGGTAGAGTGTCTAGGTCAGTAGACTTGGTAGGGACTCTTGAAAGACCGAAGCTTTGAGGGTTCAAACTCGCCATCGAAGGCTAAGGGATCAAACTTAGTATTTAAAGTCAAGGAGATAGAATCAGAATTTAGGGAAGTCTGTGATGACCTAAACTGATTACATATACCTTGTGTACAAGGTCTAAGTTCCATATGTTAAGTGGTGATTGGAACTTAGTTATGTTCAAAATGATGTACACTAACTTCACAATTAAAAGTTAGATGAGAAGAAGTCGGCTGAAGTGTTATTAAAACAAAGCAGACTTAACATGCTGACAGAGATGAACATCAGCAAGCTGATATACTTCAGATAGTTGCTGAGTATAATTCTCGATTTAATCAAAGGTTACATTGGAAGATTAAAAGGCTAAGGATGGATTACTAGCCTTGATTTTGTCAACAAATCAATGGTCAAGATAAAAGGAACATTGGAAAGATTCAGAGCTTTATCCAATAGATACAAGTCAAAGGGTGGACAGTCTAAAAACTGTCAAAAAGCTAACTGATAGTGTCAGTCCTATGAACAGAGACAGAAAGCAAGTCAAGATAGAGACAAGTCTGAAACAGCTATGTTTGAAATTCAAACATAAGTCACTGGATTCTCACCTATAAATAGAAGACTCCTGATTCAGATACAAGTGATGAAAATTAAGAAGCAAAAATAATATATTCGAAGTTGTCAAGAGAATCACCCTGCTGACATACACTTAGCTTTAACTGACTGATCAAGAAATTTCTTCAAGTGTAACCTGCTATCAAGTTACATCAAGTATACACACTTGAAGACATCAAGCTGCTGATCATTTCATCCTGATCAAGCTGCTGACAACTGAATCATTTATTTGATTCAATCTTTCTTTTACAAGAAACCTGCTGAAGATAGAGAAGCACTTAGGTGTCAAGAACTGTTGTTTGTGGTGGAGCTGGTGAAGAGGCAATCCTACCCTTCAAGGACCAGTGGAATACTTTGGAGCAGCAATCCTACCTGTTTCAAGTGTTCAGTTTGTGAAGCCATAGTTATTGGTGAAGGACAAACAGCTTAGGGATTTTTGTAAGTGCAACCTCAAAGATCTCTAGTGAATTTCCTACAACATCACAGGAGAAGAGTGGACTAACTGGATTACACCACCTGGAACCACTATAAAAATTGCCTACTTACTTTCTGCAGTTAGTATACTGATCACATCAACCTACTGAAACTAGCAACTGAATCACACACTTACACTACTGAGTATCCAATACTTAGTATCATCTTTTAACAACAAGTAATAAGGCTTAAACTAAATATATTCCGCTGTAACAAATCCAGTAATATCAACAGTCAGCAGACTACTGAGTGGTCAGCAGACTACTGAGCAGTCAGCAGGCTATTGACCTTGCTGAGTTTGTTAACTCCAAAATTTTTAGGGGTAAACACCTTTTACCCCCCCTGTGGTTTACCAATTAGACCCTTTACCTCCCCGTGGTTTTAAAATATATACTTTACCCCCCTGTGGTTTTCATTAAAGGGTCAAACTTAAAATCCGGTCAAACTGAAGGTCCTTTTTTAAACGAAATGCCCGATTTACCCCTGTTTTATTTATTATTTCTTTTTGACTTTTCTTCCTCCTTTTTAATAACATTATTTTGTTTTCGAAAATCCTTTTTAATAATATTAGAATGACTGAATTACCTTCTGTTTCCAATCTCAATAGGTTTCCAAAATGAGGAGCCCGACTTCTCTTCTCCGTTGATTAGAACAGCAAATTCCTTTCTCTAAAAATACTGAATCATTTCATTGAAGTGGGTTTATCTTTACTAATCGTTTGTTAGTTGCTAATTTTGTGGGTTTCGTGGCCGGATTTTGTGGGTTTTGCCGGATTTCATGGTATTCAACGGAAAAGCCATCTGATTTCTCTTGTTGAAAGGTATTTACTTTTTATGATGCAATGCCCATCTGATTTCTCCTGTTAATTTCCGGTGCATGTGAAGGAGGTTTTGTTTTTTGAGTATAAATGAAGGAGTTCTCAACAACACCAACAAGAAAAAGAAAAAAGAAAAAAAAAAGGAATTGACCCATTTGCTGTGTTTAATATTTGTTTAGGTTTGAGTACACTGAAGAACAAAAAAAAAGGTTTGCATACACTGCATTAATAAGTAAACATAATATAGGGTTATTGCATATTAAGCTTGTTTCCACTTTATTCCATTTTTCATTATTTGATTTCGTTTGTTTAATGTTTTAATTGACAGATGTCGGAACGAATAGAACTGAGGATGCATTTTGGAGGATATTTTGTTGAGGATCCAAAAATTGAATATGTGAATGGTGGGTGTTCCATAATGAAAGACATGTCAATTGAAGAAGTGTTAAAGATAAGCACTATTCATAGGATCCATAAACAGCTGGATGCAAAGAATAATGCTAGATTTTACTATATAGAACCTAATGGTGACTGGGAACAAGGTTTGACTGAGGTCAAAGATGATATGTGCTTGCATGCAATGCATTTTGAGTATTTTGATATGCCTTTTCTAGAGTTATTTGCTGTTGTAAGTGATGAAAATGTAGACGAAATGAACAAAGATACTGATCAAGAGCAAACAGATGATGATGCGGATACTGGTGATGAACAACTTAGTGATGAGGATGAACCGAAGGACTTGTTTATTGATGAGATTGATTTGGATGTGGGGGATGTAGATGACGTAGCCACAACCTTACACATAAATGAACCACCGTTAGGAACTCAAAGGTCTGTGAATGTAGAATCAAATTTGGGTGCAGCTGAGCCAACAATAACTAAATGTGCATCGGGAAATGTTGGTCCAAGTAATGTAGGTCCAAGTGAGACTAGCCAGATTAATGAAGATGATTGGAATGACATAGTCGATATGGAAGAGCAATTACTTGATGGCTATGGGAATCCATTAGAAGATGTAATTGAAGAGGAAGATTTTTTACAGCAGAACTTTACTTTCCAAGTTGGACAGAAGTTTAGTAGCCCACAGATGTTTAGGATTGCATTGAAGGAATGGAATGTCAGACATGGGTATGAAGTAAGATATATAAGGAATGAGAATAAAAGGATCACTTCTCAATGTAATCAGGGGTGCTCATGGAGGATTCATGCATCCCCAATGCAAGGTGGTCAACTCTTTCAAGTAAAATCCTTACATGGCAAACATACTTGTGGTAGGCAATATATGAATAAGCATTGTAATTCAAGGTATATTGCACAAAGATATGTGGAAAAGGTGAGGGACGACCCTACATGTTCAGTGATGAATTTGGTGAAAGCGGTGAAGAGGGATTTAAATGTGGATTGCACTTACCCTCAGGCTTGCAAGGCTAAGAGGAAAGCAGTGGAGATGATTAATGGGACTGATGCTGACCAATATAAGAGATTGCATGATTTTGTGCCACCCTATCCAAGACAAATCCGGGAACTACATGCAAGATTAAGTTTCAAGATATGGTCTTGCAAACAAATGGTGTAGGTGATTTAGTGAATAGTGACGGACAGATTCTTCGTGAGACACCACTAAGGACCTTCGAGAGGTTTTATGTTTGTTTATCTGCATGCAAAAGAGGCTTTTTAAGTGGGTGTAGGCCTGTCATTGGCTTGGATGGTTGTTTTCTGAAAGGTAGTTTCAAAGGTCAGTTGTTAAGTGCTATCGGGAAGGATGGAAATGATAATATGTACCCTATAGCTTTTGCTGCCGTTGAGGCAGAAAGGTACGAGTCATGGAAATGGTTTTTAGAACTCTTACTAGATGACATAGGCGGATTGGATGAAAGAAGATGGGTTCTAATATCTGACCGACAAAAGGGGTTGTCTACTGCAATTGGAGAGGTTTTTCCCGGATGTGAGCATAGGTTCTGCGTAAGGCACATGTATGAAAACTTCAAGAAAAAGTTTAGGGGGAAAATGTTGAAGGATTTATTTTGGAAGGCTGCATCCGTTGGGAATAAAGCTGAATTCAATAGAGCAATGGAGATGATTGAGAAAGCTGATCCTGCAAAAGAGGGAAGTGAGAATGCAGCTGGCTGGCTCAAGAAAATCCCCCCTGAAACATGGAGTAGGTCGCATTTTTCAAGTCACAGCAAGTGTCCGGTTCTTTTGAACAATATGAATGAGTCATTCAATAGCTGGATTCTTCCAGCTAGGGAGTTACCTATTATTGATATGGTGAATTGGATAAGAAGGAAGCTGATGCGTAGAATTCAACTTAAAAAGGAAGGAATGATGAAGTATGAAGGGGCCTATTGTCCATCTATAATGGAACAATTGGAGAAAAATAAAGAAAGAAGCAGAAATTGTTTTGCCACCTATGCTGGGGAAGGGACATATGAGGTTTCATGTGGACAAGACAATTATGTTGTGAATTTGGGATTGAAGACATGTTCATGTGGGATGTTTGAATTGAGTGGCATACCTTGTCCTCATGCCATACCTGCTATACAAATTCACAAGGGTAGAGTTGACAGTTACATTGATGATTTCTTTAAGAAGGATAGGTTCATTTTTGGCATACTACTTCATGATACATCCGGTGCCATCAATGTTGTTTTGGGAGAAAACTGACATGCCTAAGATAATACCCCCTATTTTGAGAAAGCAACCCGGAAGGCCTAAAAGGTTAAGGAGGAAGGATCCCGAAGAGCTCAGACAACATCAACAATCAACTAGAAAAAATTTGACAGTTACATGTGCCATTTGCAACAAGCCTGGGCACAACAAAAGGACGTGCAACAGAAGAAATGTAAGATATTTTTGTTCTTCTTTTTTTCTCACAACAAAAGGACTAGCTTTCATTATGCAGACTCTAAGGCATGAAGGTAATCACTTTCCATTAACACATAAAATAAATAAAATAAAAAAAAGCATATGAAAGAAACTCATGTTTTGATATTTTGTAATTCACACTCTTTGTTACTTTATTTTTAAGTGATATAAATAATGCAAAAATGAGAGGCATGATTGGCGGGGAACAAATTGTGTTTAATGTGAAAGCCAAAGGAATACAGTGAGAAAGGGCAAATAATGCTTCTTTTAAAGCCTTCACATCTCCGGTCCCTTCTCTTAGTTTCCAAGGCCACTCGTATTTCATCTAAGATTACATGTTATTTCTTAAAAGTTAATGTATATTTTGATTTTGCAGAGTACAAGGTCCAAGCAAAGTGGTAAGCAACCAACTCAAGTGACACCCAAAAGATCAAACATTGAAGAAGTTACACAGAAAGGGCAACAAGTAAGTAGTTGGTGTTGATTTTGTGGCGGTTTTGTAGTGACATGTTATAAAAATGTCAAATGTGATCCGATTTTTTTAACTATTCCCCAGTTACAATTTTAGAAAGTAATGTTCTCATTTTCTTTGACTTGTTATAGGATTTCCCACCAAGAAGGTCACCAAGGTTGCAAAAGTTGACAGTAATATCGAAGGCAAGGAGTAAGCAACTTGGAGATTCCACGATGGTTGCACAAGCAAATTTTCCACCAAGACGGTCACCTAGAGGGTCTATTGCCGTAAGCACAATTCAAGTACCTTTGAAGCCACACAAACACGGAGTTGCTATGAACTTGGCTCAAAAGTTTAGCAAAACACAATCGAAATAAGTTTGCGGTATGACAAAACATGGAAAGTTGTGGCTATGGAAGTGTAACAGTTCTTTTGTAATCGTATTGATGTGTTGTTAGACTCAACCTGTTTTATTACCGAAAGTGTCTTGGTACTATTATAATATGTAAGCTATGTTTTGAATATGATTGTGAAACGCATTTATTTATCCTTTGCTGTGGTAACTGTTTTATGTATCCTTTGTTGTGTTAACTGTTTTATGTCACTGGCTTTGACTGGAAGGATGTAACTTAATGAGCTGGAAACTACAGCTCATCCAATCTAGTTACAATTATAAACAGTAAGTGTATGCCTTTTGGTTATAATGAATGCTTAGACAATGATATTGGACATTCAATTATGGAATTCAACTTTTAAAAAAAATGAACATCAACAACCACCTTCTGATATACTCTGGGTAGGAAAAAAAGCAAAAACATTTTTGGACATTCAAAAATATCAAAGATTCCAGAGAGATAGTGTATTCTCAACTCCATTAATATGCTAAGCCCAGAATTAACCAAAATACATATAAAACCACCAAATGCATACAATTTTTTTTAAACGACAACCTAAATGCTATTTTGACAGCCATCATAAAAAACTCAACATAAAACCTGACATTCCATAGATTTATCATCAGCTATATAGCTTTTTCCAACTCTTAAAATTCATAACATGTGACAACCCATACAGATAAACAAACAACATAACAATACCATACAAATGAAGTTCAACTCACTTCAACACAAGAACTGACACAACCATCACAAGAATTACAACTAATAACACCACCAACCACCCAATCTTTGCATCAATTTTTTCCAAACAAAGTCGATGTATATCTTCATCTCTACCAACATTTTCAATTGAGGAAACTTCATCATAGGCACCTCTACAAATCGGATTGCACCATTCAAAAGAGCCGCAAACATCACACTTGAAATACAACATTCCCTTGTTTGGCTTACTCATTTCAACGATTTTCAAAGTTGCGTTCCTTCCACAACACATTTTATACTCATACAGAATGTCACGAGTTCCTCCATTTCGTCCACGCCAACTGTTGGTGGACATTGCAGCTGAAATATATTGAAGATTTTATCAGAAATCCAAAAACCTGATAGACTAGTAATTTAAACAAAACACTGCTTCATTTTGACCTAAGCCAGACTACTCAGCAACTACCTGCAAACTTGCTTGTACTACCATTCAACTACTAGCATACACACACAACCATAGGGAAAATGTCATAACATAACATCAGAACAACATAATTTAACAAAATTTAAGACACGATTACCAAATAACATAAATCTGCATTAACTACGAACAAGCACAAAACACATAAGCATCATAAGAACATGTCATACCTGCACGATTACTAGCATTTTGTGAAGCGCGATATGCTTTAACAAACAAATTACTAAGACCCATATCTATTAGTGGAACACATAGTTTGGAAAAGTAGAATGATAAATTATGCACTTTGAACTTCCAAAAAAGGAATCCATTATTCGAATAATTCAATGCAAAACATTAAAATCACATTCCTCAATCATAAACTCATAAACACCAGGGAAAAATGCAGCATTAAGTTTTCTACAGTTCTGTTTGTTTCCACCGGAAAATAAATGCAGCATTATATCACTATACTAAATCGAATAGTGGAATGAATGAATTATGCAGAAAAATCTGTACTAAATAAACAAAATTGATTGGAGAAACCCACTATGAAGCGATTGCTTACATACCTTTCAAATTGGAAAATCAAAGGCCTCAACACCCACGAAATCGGGCCCCCACCACGAAATCCGGGAAGAAGACTGTCGAACTCCAGAGATTTGACGATCGGCCTTCCAATTTCTTGACTTCAACCTTAATCGTTTGATTAAGTAATTTTGAAGAAAAAGGAGTGAAGAAATCGATGCTCAGTTTACAACCCTAGAAGGAGAATGCCGACAACTTTCATTTTAGAAAGTGATAATTGGAAATGATAAAAGAAGCTTCTAATATTATTAAAAAGGATTTTCGGAAAACAAAATAATGTTATTAAAAAGGCGGAAGAAAAGTCAAAAAGAAATAATAAATAAAACAGGGGTAAATCGGACATTTCGTTTAAAAGAGGAATATTCCGAAGGAATATTACTTCAGTTTGACCGGATTTTAAGTTTGACCCTTTAATGAAAACCACAGGGGGGTAAAGTATATATTTTAAAACCACGGGGAGGTAAAGGGTCTAATTTGTAAACCACAGGGGGGTAAAAGGTGTTTACCCCAAAGTTTTAAGTGTTAAGTTTATTCACCCCCCCCTCTAAACTTAACCAAAGCCTTTTCAAGGGACCAACAATTGGTATCGGAGCGCTTCTGTTCTGAAGTAATCCTACTTGTTGTGCTTGTGAAAATATTTTGAAAACTTTTTCAAGTTTCTGATTTTCAAAGCTTTGCATCATGGATAACAACCAGTATGCTAGGACTATGTTGATGTGTTCCTTAGATCGTTTTGATGAGTATAAACGTCGTATGATGGCTTATTTAGCTACAACACATGATGAAATGATGGATGTGTTGACTGATGGACCACTAGGTCACAAATGCCATAACTGTGGGCAGTGAAACTCAGTATGTTCCAAAGCCAAAAAGAGAGTGGGGTGCTGAAGATAGAAAAAGAGCAAACCTCAACAATATTTCTATTGATATCATATACAGAACCTTGGATAGAAATATGTACATGAAAGTGAATGTTAGGAACATTTTATTATGTTTTGATGATGGCCATACTAGCTGTTATAGCATGCCTGAAATAAGTTAGAATTCTCTGTATAAGTCTTTACTTAGAGTCTGACATGTTGTATAAGTTAAGTCAGACAAGTATTGTACTAGTTGGTAGTACGGCAAAGTGAAACAGATTTTCGGCAGAGTGAAGCCAGCCAAGTACCAGCAAAGAAGCAATGAAGACATTATGGTCTGACTTATAACCAAGGAAGTCTGTGATGACCTTGGATAAGTCTAAGTTATGTTTCAAGTGATGGAACTCAATGTTTAAATATGGTGTACACTGATCTCACACAAATCAAGGATCAGTGAAGTACAAGGATTCTCCTGAACTGAATAGAATGAAGGAAACAGTGAATCGGCAAAGTAAACTGACTATCAGCTAAGAAAAGACAAAGCAGTGAAGAAAGATTTAAGCGGCCGAGTCAGTTAAGTCACTTGACCGTTCAGAGAACAGCCAAGTAAACCTTACTTAATCAGATTTTGAAATATGATGAAGATACAGAAGATCAAGCATTAAATGCACAATCAATAGAGAATCAATCAAGGGCGGATTTTCTGATAAATGTTTGAAGAAAAATCCGATCACCGAAATCAAAGAGAATACAATTAAGGGGGAATCAAGAATAAAATCAAGGATTATTCCCCTCTTTAATATAGCCAACGGACGGAAATTCAAATCAAGGATTATCAAGGCTATAAATAGAAGGCACTGACAGACAAAAAAAAGTAAGAAGAAAATGATCAACAAGCAGAAACTCTGTCAAATCAAAAAGACCTTCATCTGTGCTTAAAAAGGAATATCCAGTGATCAACTCAAAACCGAGAGCTAAAATTCAAACATCAAGCATTGAGATTGATCAACAAGTTTGAGAATTCGATTCACATCAATCAAGCAACTGAATTAGAGCCATCTGAGAAGGAGTTGTGTTTGTGATAGCTGCTGAAGGATTTGATCCTAAGGAGCAGTGAAAGAGACTGAGTCACTGAAGCTGTTGCAGTCAAGGAGTGATAGTCTTGTAGATTGTGAAGCTTGTGAAGTCAAGGACAATCGTACTATTGTATCTGTGAAAACAATAGTGAATTCCTCCAATCATCACATGAGAAGAGTGAATTAAGGGATTACACCACCCTGAACCACTATAAGCCTTGTGTCAATTTACTTTCAGCAATTTACCTTACTGCATTCATTTAATTACTTATATTATATCCTATATCTGTGATTGCCTAAACTACTTTGAAACAACATAGTAAGAAGGGACTTATCCGCTGCCCAAAAGCTTTTAAATACAAGAAAAGTTTTTGAAACTCCACTATAGTCATTCACCCCCTCTGACTATAGTTTTACCCTTCTCTGGGACCAACAATTGGTATCGGGGCAGTGTTCCTAGTATCAGAACCTGTTCAGATCTAATTTCTGGCAACAAGGAGATCACATATTTTTAAAGTAGTTTTCAAATCTGTGCTTTCTACATAGATACCTAAATATCTCTTATTTGTACTTATGGATTCCTCAAACTTAATGTCAAAAGTACCTGTTTTCAATGTTAATAATTTTGATGAATATAAAATAAGAATGTTATCTCATATTGCAGCAACACTTGATGAGATGCTGCATGTAATTAATGATGGCCCAATCATGATCATGACTGTGGTATCCACAGGAGCAGATCAAAGAAAAGAAGCGGACAAACCCAAGAAAGATTGGACCAAGGATGACAGGAGAAGAGCAAATCTGGACTTTGTCGCAAAAGATATAATTTTGAAGACCCTGGATAGCAACATGTTCATGAGAATCAAAGATTGCAAAACAATAAAGGAGATGTGGGACAAGCTGGCACTGATAAATGAAGGATCTGAAGCAGTTAAAGAAAACAAATTATCTATTGCAAAACAGAAATTTGAGAACTTCAAAATGAAGGCTGGTGAATCCATTGATCAAATGGACAACAGATTCTCAAGAATCATCAGTGAACTGCAACAACTTGGACACACATATCCTCAGAAAGAAGTGTGCTTGAAGATCCTAAGAGGCTTACCTGAAAGATGGAAGATCATCACATCAGTAATCAGATGGACAACAAATCTTGCAAACACTGACACCCTGACTCTGATGTCCCAACTAATGGCTCATGAATTTGAGTTGAATGGTGAATACATTGTACCACCAGAGGCACATAAGGCCAGTGCACTGGTTGCACCCCAGCAAAGTCAAACAGCTGATGCAAACAACAAAGAGACACATGAGCTGAAGGAACCGGTAGCTTTATTAGTAAAACGTTTTGACAGGTTTAACAAAAAGAAGATATTCAAAGGAGGATCATCATCAAACAAAAGGTCAAGCACAAGCAAAGACACCAAGGGAAAAGATGATGAATACAGTTTTAGGACAGAAAACCCGAAAGAGCCACAACAAACTGTTAAGGCCCTTGAAGAGCAGTTGGATAAAGAGACGGCCGCACATAATGAGTTGTTGGCACTTCAGACAGAGATGAAGAAACTTAAAGAGGCACAACAGGTTTGTCAGTTGTGTGGCGGTAATCACCCGGCTCAGTTCTGTACGACCCCAAACAGAACGACTTATCCTCAGAAATTACCACAACAGATACCACAGCCGACCCAACAACAACCTGTAGCAAATGTATCTCAGCAACAACCAGTGGCAGTTATGGAAGATCTAGTTGCAGCGCTTAACAGATTGGGGACATGGAGTTCAAATAGCGGTAATCAGCAGGTTTCCGGGAGGAATCCGCAATTTGGTCAGCAACAAAATTCTGGGGGACAATGGAACCAGAACAACCCATGGGGTAACAACCCAAATTGGCAAGTTCCACTGAACTACCAAGATTATGAGCCATCGATGGGGTGTGGCATGGAAGAAGATTTCCAACAGAACGATGTGAACTATGTCGGAAATAATTCTGGGCAAATTGGAACCAAGGCAATAACAACCAGGGAAGCTGGAACAACAACAATTCCGGGAACAATTGGAGGAACCAGAATTCATAATATGTTGCATTGCTAGCTCGGGGTCAATTCTCGTCAAACCGTTTCCATTAGTTGCATCTAAGATATTTCTGTCTGACTTATCCAAGGATCTATAAATCTTTATCACCTGCTCAACTGTACTCAAATTGTGTGGATGGCACTTCTTTAGCAATGCCCTAAACCGTTCAACTGTCTCCTTCATGGTTTCCCCCTTTCGCCCACTGAAATTGTGTATTTCTCGCTTTAAATCCTCAATCTTTGCTGGAGGAAAATATTTCTTCAGAAAAACTTCGGCCACTTCGGCCCATGTAGATAATGAGGCATTAGGAAGGGTGTTGAACCATGTTCTTGCAGCTCCCCTTAATGCAAATTGAAACATCATCAACTTGAGCGCCTCCTCGCTCACTCCGTTGTACTTCAGTTTTGAGATGATCTGCATAGTTGTCTAAGAATTCATTCGGGTCCTCATTTCGCTGCACGTAGAAAACTGCATTCTCGCTGATCAGGTTGATGACATTCTGCTTCGGTTCCATGTTGTTAGCATGGATAGTTGGGATCCTGATCGGATTATGTCCGGTCCCTTGATACGGGGTAACCACGTAATCCCTTGCTGATACAAACCCCTGATTTGCCTGTGGGTTGTTCGGGTTATTATTCAGGTTGTTCTGATTCGCTTGCAGAAGCTGAATCTGTGCCATCTGTTGTTGAATTAACTGATACATATGCATTTGCAAATTGTCCTGGCCAGGCGGTTGTTGCTGAAACTGACCACCCCCCACTTGACCATTTTGTCCATTCGGCTGCCTCTGACCATTTAACACATTATTTTGTTGGTCCTGTCTGTTTCTTCCATCACCCCCTTCTAGAGTAGGGTCAAATAAATTTCTCCCATCTGTCCTTGCAGCCATAGGAGGGTCCAGAGGATTCCTCTCGCATGGAGGAGGGTTATTTAGAGTACCCAAACCCCCCATTTGAGACGTCCCATCATCATTCAACCGATCTCTACCATTGGCGTCATATCTTCTTCCTCTGAAGAGAAGTCTGATGTTTCGTGTCCGTCCACGGTTTCTGGAACATGAGCAAACAATCTTCTCCTCAACTGCCTTGCGTGCCTGTCGATTTCCGGATAATAAGGCTCTAGAGGTGCCCCAGAGCTCCGGGTCATACACTGCAAGTCAAAACAAAACAACAAGAAAACAATAAAAACGACCTAAGCCCAAACTTTCGGTCAACTTTTGTGATATCAAAGTATTGCCAATCCCCGGCAACGGCACCAACTTCATAAGAGAATTTTGCAATCCAATTAATCAAGTAAAAACTCAAAACCTTAGCAAAATCTACTTTCTAACCGGCAGTGGACCGGATTGATTGTAGGTAGTGCTTGAGGAGTCCGAGGTCGAACCCACAGAGATTGGCTTTGAGTACCACAGCTGACTTAGCACTCAGTTCAGGTCAACCAGAAAAATATGTCGTTATACTATTGCATAAAAGAAAAATTATACTAATCGGATTTCTTAACGATTAAAAGAGGTACAGCCGAACTACGATCCAGCGGATTACTCTACCCTCAGACAAACTACCCCAGGAGTGTGCTCTACCTTGTCTGTCTAATGATAGACTCACAAGTGTCGAGTACTAATTCTGCTGCTAACTCACACCCTACGCAAAGCTCATCAACCCTCCCTTTAGAAGGCCAACTCACCTAACGTGATTAAGTTCTAGACTCGCCCGAGTGAATGATAAAAACCCCGTATTGGACATGGACCTAACGACTAGGGTGTCAATCTAGAGCACAGGTAGGTGTCAAACTACCTTTTAAGCCAAAACGTCTACGGTCCCGAAACCCCGGTTCCCACACTTCGCCGCAGCATACATTTATAAGCTAGGTGTGTGTGATGGTGAACTAGGTGATCAAGCTAGCTCAATTACGATTAAAGCCGGTTTCGTGATATGAATTATCGATTAGTACATTTTATTACGTGCTACACTACCTCCCGGTTCATCTCCCTAATGGCGTTTCATCCGCTTTCACATAATTCGGCCGTACGATAGATTTAGCTACTCATTATCGAATTGAAACAATAAACGGTAAAGGAATTCATGATATAAACGATAAGAGAACAAGAAATCATACCCACTTTATTGAAAGTTGATGAAGTACCAAAGTTGTGCTCACAAAGATCAAATCTTGACAATCGAAATGTAACGGATTGATGTTGTAATATATCTAATGTAATAGAGGATCGAAAGACGAGAACAATGGTATATGATACTTAATTCTACGCTTTCGGACAAAGGAAATCGCCCAAAAGAGGCTAAAACTATATAAATTCGTCAAAGTCTCCTGAAGAAAACGTTTGAGGTGCCCTTTTATACCCTAGGGCAAAATTTAGCGTATCCGTACGGATAACAGGCTATCCGTACGGATAGTTCTTGATTCTCCAGGTTATCTGTACGGCTAGAAATTTATCCGTAGGGATAAGTCTCTGATCACATCTTCTGTTTTGTGCTCCCAATTGTCTGTCCGTACGGCTGGCATTCTATCCGTCCGGATAGTCTCTGCTGCTTCAGTATATCCGTACGGATAAATGGCTATCCGTACGGATAAGTCTCTGTCCAATAATTCCGATCCTGACTGAGAGTTGTCCGTACGGACAGACGTTTGTCCGTACGGATAGATGCCTTAACTTCAAAAACTTCACTTTTTCCATACTTAGCCTTCGTTTCTCGCCTCGGACATGTCTAAACTCATAAATCATCGCTTTCGGGCTCCTGACTCACCCAAATCCTGCATAAACATGGAAACAACAAGCAAACGCATAACCCCGCAAACTACGGGTGCTCGGGAAATGAGTATAAAGTGCTAAAAGTAGGCCGAGTTTATGGAAAAACCGACAGTTACTCGCCGTGCAAAGAAAACCTCATTACACTCATTATAGGGTCTAAACTCACCCGAAAATATGCTAGAAACATGATAACCGTGGGTTAAACTGTACAGAAATGTACAGTAAAGTTGGTTCCTATCAGAAGGGAATCGAACCCAGGTGAAGCAAGAAGAAGGAAGGCGTTTGGACCAACTCGGCTGTAAGGGATTTTGTTGAAGATCTGGATCGGTTAATTAATAAAAAAGCATATTCGGTATTCTATTATAAAAATTAGTAAACCTATTAGATTGGGTTTAGTTTTTTTTATTTGTTTATTTTATGATAGATTAGATATGGGGGTACTAACGGTCCATCTCAATGGTAGGATAAGGAAACTGATTTCGGATGACTAACCTATGAATCCTTAGAGGCTTTCTTAACTGAGTAATTTGACTTAGAAGCTAAAGTTCTTTTGTAAGAACAAGGCAGCTGGGCATTCATGATGAAGAGTAGACAACGGGCAGTTAATTCATCTAAGATTGTGGGAGTGATATAAGGAAACAAATTTCAGATTTTAATCCTTGAATATCGCAGAAATATAATTTCTGCTTTCAGATTCGTTGGAACGAATGGATTCACTTTCAAATCGATAATATAGTTGCCTTAAAGAAAGTGAATATGACATTTGTATACGATTCTGAGACTCGGACTTTTGTCTGATAAAGCCAGAACCACTAAGTAATGCTGAAAAAGGTATATGTAACACATCATAAACTATTAAGACAAATGGTTTCCATATTTAGATAAACAATTTTTCAACATCTATTAATTAGTGCATATATCCTAACGATAAGATCTGAAGACTGGCTAAGGATGACTCCTATCTCCCAATCTAAGAACACTATCTCAAAGGAAAAAATGACTAAGTAAACTTTCAATTAGGAAAAAGGTAATAGAGCTGAAGAAGCATTACGGCTTGTTCATATTGACCTTCGGGGTTTTGTGATGGATACAAGCTAGTGGGAGTTTTTGAGTGGTGGACATTTTGTCTGACAACCACTCAAAACACCGATCAGTTTATCTGAATATTTGGAGGAATCTCTGATATCACTAGAGAAGAGAGTATTCCATGCTCAGATATAGGCTATAGCATAGTATTTGGCACTGATGCTCGGCCTACCTCCGAGTGAAACGATTTCACTAAAAGGATAAACCATGGATTGCCTTATATAGTTATTGATATGATACAATACACTGCTTAACTCAATTATGATATTGATTGCAAAATAACGGTTCGCATCATCATGTAAAACCGAGAAGTGTACCTTAGAAGATGCTTGTGAATTTGTGGATGATGAGTGAAGAACATTTACTCCACTTCCGCAGATAGAGGCGTTTAGCACTTGGTGCTTGAAGGTAGGACTGGAGATTTTGCATACACGTTCAGATAGTGACTGTTCGTGAAATATCTTAATGCAATGAGTGAAGGTTGGTTATAAGACTCTTAATATAGGATAATGACGGTTGAACTGTCACAGCCTTTCTAAAAGAATGTTTAAATAACAACCTTAGACATTAAAGTATAGTTACTCAAGGAGTTACTATCTAATTCAATCAGACCACATCTAACATTGGTTGTTGGGGGTTACGCTGATAAATACTACTACACCATATCAGAATATCAATCCACCCAAATGCAGTGGGAGTATGGTTTAACCATTGACCCACTGTGGTGATGCAGACTTTACATTTTGCTGGGGGTAGTTGATCACCTATGGTCCTTTTTGGGAAGGCTGTATAGAATTCTAATAATAAGAGATTGGTTTAAAGCCATAAACCTGTAAGTGGAGTTTTGGTACTCCAGTTCTGTTCACAATCTTGTAGAACCACCTGAGTGTCTCAGGCCCAGTAGGAGTAATTGGATCTACGTGAAGAATAGATGAATGAATGAGAAAGTTTATCTTTCAAAGCAAAGTTAAGTGGTCTAAGGGTAATTCCCTGACAAGTAGAGAGTTAAATAGGGGTGATGCCCTGAAACTTTCTCACCACTCAGTCTTGCTTGACTCCATGGAAAGAAGAAAGATTAACATGGGTGATGCCCTGAAACTTTCTTGCCATACAATGGAGCTTAGATTCATTCGGAACGAAAGGGTTTTAGCTTTAAGCCAATGACAGATTGACTGCCTATGGTTATATCCGTCGGTGGATTAAAGCAAACCTCTAGGTCATTAAAAGCCACATGTTTGAAATATGCGGGCTTGACCAGAATATTGATGAGTCTTATGTAGACCAGAGAATCAATATTGGTAAATAGTAGACGTTAGTGTAAATGCAAGGTAACACTGCAACAGTTGTGAACAACATTGGTGTGTTATCTGAAGTCAGAAACTGACGAGCCAAAGCTTCTCTGAATCAGAGAAGTGGACAATATTCTTAGAAATCGATTCGGTCGAATTCATGAGAACAAGTTGTTAGCCGTACGCCATCCTATCCATCTTATTGGTTAAGATGATATAATGCATTTTTCGTATGCAACATTCAACGAGAGGTTTCCTACCCAACCTCTCACGGAATAATTCTCTTAAATCTTCGGATATAGAGAAAATGGGATAGATTCTCTTTTGGAAAGAGAAAGTCAGATTATAAAAGTCAAATTAAAGTCGAATCTTGGATTCGAGCATTGGATAGTAGTATAGTGCATCCTCAAGTATCTTTAGAGAACAAGGAATTATGTGATTGTATATTCGGGTGCAAACCTTAGTCTTGATTACACTGATTCTGACTTTAAGTCAGATTAAGGATGATCATTAATCTATCTCGGGCTCAGTGTTTACTCATAGTGATGGAGCTATAGTCTCGAGCAATCCAACACTGCCAATTCGACTCTATTAGACGAATACATAGCAGCTTTCGGAGCAGCTAAAAAGGCAGTGTGGCTTGAGAAGTTCTTTGATGGATCGGGAAGTGATTCCAGGTCTCGATGAGCCGATGCCATTTTATTGTGAAAACAGTTGAGATCTTCACAGTCACAAGAGGTCAAAAGCATACTGAGAGAGAGTACCACCTGATCAGACAAACCGTGCAGAGAGGCGACATTTCGGTCCTAAAACATCTCCTCGAGCTGACAACCTAGCTGATCAGTTTACCAAGTCGCGTGGCATCTAATGTCACTGATAAGTGCTTGGCGGGTATGAAATTGGGAGATATGTCTCATCTGCTTAGAACAAGTGGAAAAGTGTTATGGATAGAAAGAATAAGGGTGTGGTGCTCTAAAAACAATTGTTGCTTGTCTTTACGGGCAAGTGGGAGATCGTTGGATATAGTGCCCGAAAGACTTGTTGCTTGTCTATACGGGCAAGTGGGAGATTGTTGGAAGTAGCGCCCGAACGACAATTTCTGTAATTGTTTTTAGAATTAATAAATGGCAGATTTATTCTCATCTTATTATTTGATTCGTGCTTATATGTAATATACCACTGAAAACCCAAGTGGTATCATATGTAGCAATATAACTTAGTGTGTGTCACACGTGATGATTAAGTTTATGGTGATACACTTGAACTATTAGTCCATGGTGAACTTAATCAAAGTATGGGGTCTATTGATTAAACCACTATTAATGCGCCCAGAACACTTTAAGGTGTGACTTTCTTATCCGGACCGTCGATATTGGTTATCTAAGTGGGGCATTTATATATGATGTTGTCATATAGGACTGGACTGATTTAATCTGCATTTCTCATATAATTCCGTGATTGAGAAATCTTATTAAATCACATGATCATATATGGATTAACCTTAATCATGAAGTGATTGCAGACGCCTGCTTGTTTCAAGATAGGGTTTGATGTGTTCGTTAAATATTGCTAAGAGGCGCGGTCCGAATCACTTTCATGTTGCCACTATTCTGGAATGAGTGAGGAGTGTGTTTCTCACAGATATGGAATCCATTCCTTCCCGTGGGAAGTAGAAAGATAATCACCTTATTTGTTAATCCTAGAAACTGATCGATCGGCCGAGTTCGTATTGGTTATGAACTAATTGATCACTAGTGGGTTAATAGTAAATAAGGATAAGATATAATGAAGAAGGTTTACGGAAATAATCCCGCTTCGTTATGGATAGTCTATGGAGGGTTAGTCTGTATGTATTGATTATATCAATGGACACTTATTGACTCGACGTTTAGAGAATAAGTTATATCTATAATCGATAGAGTTCAGTTTCGGATTTATGGTGGCGTAATTCCGGAATTAATAAGTTGAGTAGAAATATTCTGTTCGATGAATGTTTTTATTCAATTTATTGTAGCTACTGGTTATAGGTTATGGTCCTCGGGTTGGCTCCTAACACACGAGTAAAGTCTCATTTTGTGGAACCTCGAGAATAAATTAAATAGTTGGTATATGACGATACGGAATTCATGTTAGGTGTAGTGCCCGAAAGACAATTATCTAATTTTTTTTGGACAGAATTAATAATTCATCTTATTATATGCATGTATGCTTATAATTAAGACACTACTGAAAACCCTAAGTACCTCGTTTATGTAATCACATAACTCAGTGTATGGCTATACACAAGAGGATTGAGTTAGTGAGATGTACTTAAAACTAACTTAGTCCGTAGTGTTGATTGATCTGAGTATGGGTCTCATGATTAATATGCTAATAATGCGCCCAGAACACTTTACGGTGTGACAGTCTAATCCGGACTGTCGGTAATAGGGTACCTAGTGAGGCGTTTATAAATGATGATAATCATATAGGGCTGGACCGATTTGATTTGAGTTCTCGATATAATTCCGTAATCGAGAAGTCTTATCGAATCACAAGATGATCATATACGGATTAATCTCAATCCTTAGGTGATCACAGTCAACTGCTTAGACTAGGGTAGAGTTTGATGTGTTAGTAAGGATCACTTCGTAGTATGTGGTCCAACACTTCTCGTTGGCTCTATTCGGGAATGAGTGAGTGGTCTGTGCTATCACGGATATGGAATACATTCCTTCCCTCGGGAAATAGACAGACAGTTCCCTTATTTGTTAGCCCTAAGAAAATGATCGATCCCGAGAGTTCATGTTAGACTAATTAGCTACTAGTCCGGTATGTGAACTAATTGATCACTAGGGGGTTAATGGTAAATAAGGATAATATGTTTCGAGAAGGGTTTACGGAAATATCCCGACTCGAAATGAACAGTCTATGGAGGATTTATCCGTATGTAATGATTATATCAGTGGACGCTTATCAACTCATGGTTGAGTGTAAGTTATCTATATTCGGCAGAGTTCAGTTTCGGGTTTATGGTGGTGTAATCCCGGAATTAATAGATTGAATATTATTGTGCGGTCTGATGGATAATATTATTTAATTTATTGTAGCTACTGAATATGAGTCCATGGTCCCCGACGTGGCTCCTAATATAGCATATAGGTTTTCTCGTCGTTTCACCTCAATTATAATTAAATAGTTGGATTGGACTATTTAATTGATATGTGGATTAATTGTTTAGTTGGACTAGATAATTAAATACATGGAAAAGAAATTTTTCGTGAACTCGGCCCAAAATAATGAAACATGCGTGTGACCTAAATTTGTTTTAGGGTGGGGTGCATTTTTTAATTGTTATTTATTAGGAAATTAGTTTTCTTAATAAATAATAAGACGTGATTAAATTATTTATATGTTAAATAATTTAAGGAAAAGAAAATCTTTTGTATATCCTTATTAATTTGAGAATATTCTAGATTTATCTTTTTAAGGAAAAGGATTAATATGATTGATTTTCTATCAATTAATTAATCCTTGGAGGACAAGGATTACTCTCATATATAAAGAGAGTTCTCCCAAGCCTAAATCACTTCACAAAAGTCGAAAATTGGGAGTATTGGAGCTTAGAATTTTCGGCTCCTATACTTGGGTTCGAGTTTTAGAAAAACTTCGGGTTTTTCTAAGGTAGCATATCGATGAGGTCCGGCGGCTTAAAACACCATCCACCTGGTGGTGCTTGGAGATACACGTTGGAAGACTTTGGCTTCTCAACTAGCTCGGATTGGATTGAAGATTGTTCTAGACGTTTATTCACAATAAACCGGTAAGCGATCTAAACCCCTCGTAGGATTAGATCTATTTATTTATGTATTTTGGTTGTTAGATCTAGATCTTGTACTTTCCACTGCGTAATCGGGTGGATCTTAGATCCATCCGGCGATATTACATCCTACAAGTGGTATCAGAGCCTTTGATATAGCAATCAAAGTATTTAAATTTTAGATCTAAGGAGTGGAATAGCATGTGTAGATTGCTTTATTTTCTTTTTTTATGTATCGAAAATATCATGTTGTATGCCTTGTGATTGTCGTGGTTGAAAAGATGGATTGGGTTGGTATTGTTACCCGTAGATCTATTTTGTAGCTCTCTTGTTTAGTAACAATTGAGCATAGGATTTGTATTTTAAATTTAATGCAATCGAAAAAAATATAACATCTTTGTTGTAATTTTTTTTATTCCGGGCTCGAAATATGAAGATCTTGCTGAAAAGATGAAGATCAAGGCGAAACCCATGGTATGAACGAGGAGAAACGGCTAAAATCTGTTTTTTAATTAAAATTCTGCGCTACAGGACTTTCTGCGACGCTGAAAAGCGTCGCTATAAGTCTGGTTTTAATAAAACTTGTGCTAGGATTTTTGTAGGCGGTTGTTTGTATTTTTTTTAACCTGATTTCTTTTTATAAAATTCTGCCATTTGGCAGAAAATTAAAAAAAAAATTTATTTTTTGGAAATAATTTAAAAACAGCCGACAATATCAAAAAAAAATAAAAAATAAAAAATCTAATTAAAAAGGTTTTAATTATAATAAATTGGATTTTTTTAATTTAAAAGGCCTTTTCTCCTCTCGGTTGTTCGTGATTCGTGATCCGGCGGTTTGAGCTCAAGATTCGAAGTTCAAGACTCTAAGATTAGATTAGTTTTACTTTTCCTTAGAAAATAGGTTAGTCGGGGGTACCAACGATCCATCTCGGTGTTTATTTTTCCGTTATTTTTTCGTGTATGATCGAAAATTGTATGATATAACCGGAAATTGCCATGACATGCATCATATCATGATTCCACTCCAATGCATACATGTAGCTAGTTTATTTCGAATAAATTAGGCATGTATAACTCGTATAATTAGTTTAAAGGCTTATTTAATTAATATGTGGTAGTTAATAAATAAGTAACTAATTATAAAAACCGAGGAACCGGGTTTTGTCAATCGTTACGATTTTAGTGATGGATTCTCGGTGAATCCCACTTAGATAAATCGTTGAGTTTTCGGTGAACCCACCTTAAATAGAAACGAGATTATGCTTTGGTTGATAATTTAGAAATTGGAAAATCATTGTACACGGGTTCGGAAATGGTCTAACCATGGTTGGGCGAGTTCAACCGAGCTTCGGCTCAATCGACTCCCCTCCACGTGTGATGTACGATACAGTAATTCGACAAGACTTAGCATAGCCGATAAGCCATCGGGCTAAACGGGGCTTCTCTGGCCAGATTAGCCTGAACTGTCACATATGTTCCAACGAATAAGACGGCGTAGGCTTGCCTACATAACCGACCCTGTTCGGAGTACTTTGATTTATTGTTTCTTATTGTCAAGACCGAAACCGTAATTAGTAAACCCACCACTTTTTCAAAATATTGAGTGGAAGCGGGGAAGGCGACAACCAACCCCACGGCCTCTACTATAGATGCAAGCACGTGAGAGAAGGGTGACGCCTCGTGCCGCTTTGATTCCGGCCCCCTAAGGATGGTGTTCACCCCTATCAAAATTCAAGGCTTGGTCTCCGAAAGGATAGGATTTCAGGTACTCGTTGGGTCACTGTCCGACCCTAAAGGTGGTATACTCGGGGCGTACTTTGAGATCTGATATAGTAGGTCACACTCTTTATGGATATTTTTGAAATATCTAGGCTAAAAAAAGAAAGGTAATCAATAATTAAGGCCTGGGATGTCTGATTCCCGTGAGATGTTCGATTCTCGAAGCTTAATCATTGAGAGAGATTGTCTCAATTTAACCGTCATCGTACTGATACCGACCCTAAAGGCGGCGGTACGGTGTGAGGTTAAATCCTTGGAATGGTAGGATAGACTTTAAACAAGTTTATTATTCCTAAAATAAAAATCTAGTAGTGAAAATTTATTTTTTGAATTTAACTTTCTGTCGTGTTTATTTTACAACTTTAATCTCTAGGCTACTAAACTATTAGTAATAGGACTTCATTAAAAATGTGGAGAGTAACAAGTACGTTGTAATTATCAAAAGAATGCAGTTAATTTTTCGGAAGAGATTTTTCCTTGAGCCTTTAAAAACTTAAATGACATAGTATAGGTATGTCACGGATGTCACTCGTGTTGAACGAGAGACGACCATACTTAGTTTACAAAAGATGATATAGGACTATCAGACAAATTCATTTAGTGAATTTTAAAAGTGTAATTACACAACAAATTTCTAATTGAAAAATTGGAAAATCATATACACAAGGCGTTGCTAGTTAGACGGTATTTGGAACCGATAAACTAGTGGGAGCCTTAGCCTTATGATTTGTTGTTTTTCTGAATCATTAGAAATGTACTACACAGGAGTTTCTCCATTTATGGAAAAACAAGAATAAAGCGTTACTAGTTAGACATTATTTGGAACTGATAAACTAGTGGGAGCTTAGTTCTGGAGATTTTATAATCTTTGAAACATCGTGAACATAACATTGCTAGTTAGACAGTATTTGGAACTGATAAACTAGTGGGAGCTTAGTTCTAGGTGATGTTCTAATCTTTGAGAAATCATAAATACAAAGTGTTGCTAGTTAGACGGTATTTGGAACCGATAAACTAGTGGGAGCTTTGCTCTTATGATTTGTCGATTAGAAAAATCGATAGTCCAAGCAAGTAACACTGAACATCCCACAGTTCAAGAGTAGTGTTTACTCAAACGAACTGCTAGTTCAAGACTGTTTCCATCTAAGGAAAGTCGAGAATGGGAAAGAATGTTTATACGTGTTAGTCATCTAAACTAAGTAGTTTTAAGGCTAAACCAAAAAATTAATTGGAAATTATAGGATAAGGAAAGTGATTTCGGATCACTGACCAATGCATCCTTAGCAATTTTCTCAAAAGCTAAAGTTCTTTGGAAGAACTAGGTAGCTTTGCATTAAACGATAAATAAAATAGACAACGGGTAGTTATTTCAGATAGACTAGTGGGAGTGATATAAGGAAATGAATCTCGGATTCAATTCTTGAGTATCACAAGAAAATTCATTTTCGTTTTCAGATTCGTTGGAACGAACGTATTCATTTTCAATAGGATAATTTGTTTGTTTTATTGACGATGAATATAACATTCATAGCACGAACCCAAGACTCGGACTTTTGTTTGATAAAGTCAGAACCACTAAGAAATGCTGAATAGGTGTATGTAACACATCTTAAACAATATAAACGCAAATGATTTCTGTATTTAGATAAACGCTTCTTTCTATTAATTAGTGTATGTCCCGTAAAGACAAGATCTGAAGACTGGCTTAGGGTGATTCCTACATCCCAGTCAAAGGAACCCTGTCTCAAAGGAACAATGCCTAAGTTTCCTTTCAATCGGGAAAGGGTAATAGAATTAAAGAAGTTACATAGCTTGTTCATATCGACCTTCGGGGTCATATGAAAGATACAATCTAGTGGAAGCTTCTGAGTGGTGACATATTGTCTGATAAATACTCGAAACTCCGGTAAGTTTATCAAAAATATTTGGGGGAATCTCTGATTTCACCAGAGATAGAGTATTCCATACTCAGAAATAGGTTATTGCGTAGTCTTCGGGACTGATGCTCGGCCTGCCTCCCAGTGGAATGTTTTCACTAAGGGATACACTATAAATTTGCCTTACATAGTTATTGATGTGCTACGATACGCTGCTGAACTCATTTAATATATTGGTTGCAAAATAACGGTTTACGTTGTAATGAAAAACCGAGAAGTCTACCTAAAAGATGCCTACGTATTTGTGGATAAGGAGTGAATTCGGTTCACCCCACTTCCATAAATAGAGGCATTTGGCACCGAGTGCTTGAAGGTTGGATTGGAAATTTTGCATACACGTTCAGGTCATGAAATATCTTAATGCATTGAGTACATGTTGGTTATAAAACTCGTAAAATCAGAGAATGGCGGTTATACTGTCAAACTCGGTCTGATAGAGTCTATAAATAACAACCTTAGATCTTGAAGTATTTGTACTCGAGATGTTACTAACTGATTTGTTCAGTCCACATCCAACACTGGCAGTTGGTGATAACACTAATAAAACTACTAAACTAGATCAGTATATCAATCCACCCCGAACGCAGTGGGAGTATGGTTTGTCCATTACGCATTGCAGGACCTTACGGTCTATAGTGTAGATTGATGACCTATAGTCCTTCATGGGCTGTGTAGGATCCTGATCATAGAGGTTGGTTTAAAAGCCATAACCCTGTGATTGGAGTTTGATACTCCAGTTCTGTTGGAACTCTTGTAGAACCACCTGAGTATCTCAGGCCCAGTGGGAGTAAGTGGAACTACACGGAGAAGAGTCGAATGAATAGGAAAGTTTAACTTTCAACGCAAAGCTGAGTAATTTAGGGGTGATTCCCTAAAAGGTAGAGAGTTAACCAGACCGTGATCTCTCTTACCACTCAGTCTTGCTTGATTTTGTCAGAAAGCGGGAAATAGGGGTGATTCCTTAAGACTTCCTTGCCGAACAACGGAATCTGAATTCATTCAGATCAGAAGGGTTTTAGCTAAGAACAAATAACGGATTCGTTACAAAGCATAAAATAGGGGTGACTCCCTAAGACCTTTTTGCGAGACTAATGATATCTTAATTTATTCAGAAAGAACCTTTGGCAAGATGCCTGCCATAGTTTATATCCTTTGGGGATTAAAGAAAACCTCTAGGTCATTTCAAAGTCATATATTTTAATATGTGGACTTGACCAGAATGTTGATAAGTCTTTCGTAGACTGGGCATCAATATTAGTAAAGTAGTATGTACATTAGTGTTTGTGAATGGTAACACTGAAACAATTGGAAACAACATGGGTGTGTTATCTGAAGTCAGAGTCTGACATGCCATCGGGATTCATTCTAAAGGATTTGATTCGCTCAAATCCGCGAGAATCGATCATTGGCAATCCCACCCATTCACCTGGTTTAGATATTCTTGCATTTATGCAGCATTCAACGATGTAGTCTACCCTACCTCTCAGGAATGATTATCTAAACCTGCAGATGAATACTAAATGGGATGTTTAGTGAATCCTCAAGTATCTTCGGGAGAATGAGGAATAATATGCTAGTATATTCAGGTGCAAACTAAAATATAAGTGATGACACTGATTCTGACTTTAGGTCAGATTAAGGATGATCGTTAAGGCGATTTCGTCCTCAGTGTTAAATCAAAGGCATATTGAAATCTTACCACCGGATTAGATGGAAAGGCGACGTTTCAATCCCAAAGATTGACTCAAGACGCCAACCTACCTGATCAGTGTACCAAGTCACATGGTATTCGGATTCTAAGTACGCGCCGGGTCACTGACCTACCCTACGGCGGCACACTCCGGTCGATCTTGGAAGGATGAATTACTAAGATGCGCTTGGAGGGTATGAATCTTGGGATATGTCTCACTTGTTTTGAGCAAGTGGGAGAATGTTGTAGATATAGATTTAAAGGGTGTGCTCTAAAACAATTAATCCACTTGCCTTTCGTGCAAGTGGGAGATTGTTAGGTGTAGTGCCGAAAGACAATTATCTAATTGTTTTAGGACAGAATTAATAATTCATCTTATTATATGCATGTATGCTTATAATTAAGACACTATTAAAAACCCTAAGTACCTCATTTATGTAATCACATAACTCAGTGTATGGCTATACACAAGAGGATTGAGTTAGTGAGATGTACTTAAAACTAACTTAGTCCGTAGCGTTGATTAATCTGAGTATGGGTCTAATGATTAATACGCTAATAATGCGCCCAGGACACTTTACGGTGTGACAGTCTTATCCGGACTGTCGGTAATAGGGTACCTAGTGGGGCGTTTATATATGATGATAATCATATAGGGCTAGACCGATTTGATTTGAGTTCTTGATATAATTCCGTAATCGAGAAGTCTTATCGAATCACAAGATGATCATATACGGATTAATCTCAATCCTTAGGTGATCACAGGCAACTGCTTAGACTAGGGTAGAGTTTGATGTGTTAGTAAGGATCACTTCGTAGTATGTGGTCCAACACTTCTCGTTGGCTCTATTCTGGAATGAGTGAGTGGTCTGTGCTATCACAGATATGGAATCCATTCCTTCCCTCGGGAAGTAGACAGACAGTTCCCTTATTTGTCAGCCCTAAGAAAATGATCGATCCCGGGAGTTCATGTTAGACTAATTAGCTACTAGTCCGGTATGTGAACTAATTGATCACTAGGGGTTAATGGTAAATAAGGATAATATGTTTCGAGAAGGGTTTACGGAAATATCCCGACTCGAAATGAATAGTCTATGGAGGATTTATCCGTATGTAATTATTATATCAGTGGATGCTTATCAACTCATGGTTGAGTGTAAGTTATCTATATTCGGCAGAGTTTAGTTTCGGGTTTATGGTGGTGTAATCCCGGAATTAATAGATTGAATATTATTATTCGGTCTGACGGATAATATTATTTAATTTATTGTAGTTACTGAATATGGGTCCATGGTCCCTGACGTGGCTCCTAATATAGCATATAGGTTTTCTCGTCGTTTCACCTCAATTATAATTAAATAGTTGGATTGGACTATTTAATTGATATGTGGATTAATTGTTTAGTTAGACTAGATAATTAAATACATGGAAAAGAAATTTTTCGTGGACTCGGCCCAAAATAATGAAACATGCGTGTGACCTAAATTTGTTTTAGGGTGGGGCACATTTTTTAATTGTTATTTATTAGGAAATTAGTTTTTTTAATAAATAATAAGACATGTGATTAAATTATTTATGTGTTAAATAATTTAAGGAAAAGAAAATCTTTTGTATATCCTTATTAATTTGGGAATATTCTAGATTTATCTTTTTTAAGGAAAAGGATTAATATGATTGATTTTGTATTAATTAATTAATCCTTGGAGGACAAGGATTACTCTACTATATAAAGAGAGTTCTCCCAAGCCTAAATCACATCACAAAAGTCAAAATATTGGGAGTATTGGAGATTAGAATTTTCGGCTCCTATACTTGGGTTTGAGTTTTAGAAAAACTTCGGGTTTTTCTAAGGTAGCATATCGAGGAGGTCCGGCGGCTTGAAACACCATCCACTTGGTGGTGCTTGGAGATACACATTGGAAGACTTTGGCTTCTCAACTAGGATCTCAACTAGCTCGGATTGGATTGAAGATTGTTCTAGACGTTTATTCACAATAAACTGGTAAGCGATCTAAACCCTTCGTAGGATTAGATCTATTTATTTATGTATTTTGGTTGTTAGATCTAGATCTTGTACTTTCCGCTGCGTAATCGGGTGGATCTTAGATCCATCCGGCGATATTACATCCTACAATTCCACCCCTTCACGTGAAATTATCCGATTGGTCCAGCTGGAGTTTTAGAGAACCCAAGCCTATCATAATCACCTCGGGTCGAACAAGATAAGTGTTTAGGGTGAATTTATAGTGTTTTTAACGATATATTTTATATCAATTTCCCCCGTATATGTATTATTTTCATAGAAGTAGGGCTTTATATCGAAATATTTAGTAAATGATGTTTTTAAGAGGTTAATTGCAAAACGTAACGAATTATGTGCTTAAATGATGATTTTATGATATTTTGGAAATACGTTACGCTTTGGTATGTTTTCCTATTCTTGTAGATACTAATTGATGGTGTAAAAGGTGATCCTAAAGAGCTAATTTCGAGATAAGGAAAGAAATCAATCAAGATAAAGATGGAAAAATCAATAAATTCGATGTCAAGGCTAAGTGGACGAGCGTCCATTATAAGCAAGACGAGCGTCCGGATTCAAACGCACGTTTGAGAAGCGGAACCAGCGTTCGAGGTGTATTTTACATTCAGAGAGTTTGGACGTGAAGTGAACGAACGTCTGGCACAAGTTCAAGGCTGAAGGAACGAACGTCTGAGATACTGGACGAGCGTCCAGAGGAAGAAAATCAGGATTCCGGGTAGCGCTGAACTTCCAACGCAGTTCTTGATATGATAACAACCGATTTGACTCTGGACCTCAAGAGAAGAGTTGTAGGGCTTGAAGAGAGGATTCTACAGGATTTTGAATCACTCCATTCCGACTTACGAGGCCCGAGATATAGAGCGTTACAAGTTCAGAATCTGTTCCAGGGAGAGCCGGACGGGCGTCCGACATTCGGACGGGCGTCCAAAGCACCGTTACTTGTAGCAACCGACTTGATTTTCCTATTTAAACAGCTGCGCCCCAACCCTATTTTACATCGAGAATTTCTCATACACAAAACACCAAGAAGCGGCCGCAACTTGGAGGTTTCAAGCCGGTCACCCGAGCCTTGTGCTCGGGTGATCCGAGGTTAGATTAGGTCTTAGATTAGATGTTTATTTCTTTTTTTTTTTCTTTCTTGCTTTGCTGCGTTTTTCGAAGCTCCATGCTTGGAGGCTGAACATGTTCAACGGTTTGACTCTTTTTCCATTCGGGTTTTATCTATCTTTTATTTAAGTTTATGTTGTGATCTTAATTCAAAGTTGTATCTTTTCTATTCGTTTATTCGTTTATGCAACTCATATCGGAAGATCGTTGCTTTTGATGTTTGATTTTGATGGAAGTCATGATTAGATTTAGATCACCATAGGAAAGATTAGATTTTTAACCTTGACATAACGGAAGTTGATAGGTTAATTATCTAGGTTGTTAGATTTAAAATCTTGCACCTTGGTTTGTTTGCGTCAATTCTATACATTGGAAGATGTTAGATTGATAGACGGATTATCTACGGAAGTAGTATTCATACCTTCGAGAGGTGAACCACATCTTTAGTTAATCGTCATGAGATAACCTTAGATAGAGATAGAGGATTTGTTGGATTGGATGATTTTGTTTGTTCGTTGTTTGCTCTCCATGATCATCTTAATAGTTATTTTTTTCGTTTTCGTTTGTAGTTTAGTCTTTATTGCTTTTTATTTTTCCTGGCTTTGGACTAACAATCCTCTGTCCAGTTTATTTTCCGTTTTAGTTTAGGTTTAGGTTAATAAAGAAGAATTAATTATATTAGATTCAACATCCCTTTTCCCTGAGGATCGATACCCGTACTTATCCAACTTTACTAGCAACTACCCGGTATTCGGCCGGTTAGGAGGTAGTTTTGCATGGTAGTATAGGTTTTATAAATTTTCTTTTGTTTTAATGATGCAAAATCTCCCCAACAAAAGTGGCGCCGTTGCCGGGGAATCGGTACGGTTGTCTAGTTTTATTAGTTTTTCTAAGTTGTTCCGTTTTTCTTGTTTTAATTTCTTTATATTTCTTGTTTTTAGGTAGACTTGAGTTAGGTTATTAGGGTTTTTAATCGTTTAGGTTTTGTAGTCTCCTATTAGGTTTCTCCCACTTTATCTCGTTTTTACTTTCCTATCTGTTTCTGTTTTTCTGTCCTTTATGTCCCCCGTTTTCCTGCTATTTTTCTGTCTCTGTTTCTGTTTTTCCTGTCCCCAGACGGGCGTCTGAACTATCGAACGCCCGTCCGTTTTAAAATTCTCAACTCTGTATCGTTTTACCAAGTCAGACGAACGTCCATCAATTTGGACGCCCGTCCTGTTCTTTAGCCTTCTGGACGAGCGTTCGGATTTCCAAACGCCCGTCTGTTCTCCTGTTTCAGTGTCTTTTCGTAGGTAGGGTTTTTGTTTCCATCTTTTCTAGTTTCCACATTGATTCGGGGACATCTAAGGTTGAATTATCTGACTCCACGTTTTTAACGATCGAACTTTTGGATAAAAAGGGATAGTTTTAGCACTCGTTAGTATTTTGGCCATAACTTTCGGCTCGAGTGTCGGATTGGCGCGCAGGACCCCAATTCGGAAAGCTCGTTCCGACGCCGCCGACGTGGCGGACAGCCGGAGGCCGGCCGACACCGTTTTCGAGGTCAAAATCCACTGTTTTCCCTTCCATTTTGGGCTCAGAAGATTTCAACACGTTTTTTCCCCCTTTTTAGTGTTTTATGTTTTTCTGTTTTAAATTTTTCGTAGTTTAGGTTTCTGTTTGTGTTTCATACAATCTTCCATCTAGGATTGAGGACATGGATGAGCAAAGTAAGATCGCCATCTTTGAAACGACGAGATGGCATCTCTTCAAATGTCGCTTAATCCTATGAATCGGACCCGGTCTTGTCCACGAACTCTCCCCGTTCGTTCGTGGAAGATGTTGTCGACCCGCCATCTTTGTTGGCCGGTGTCGATCTCTTCCCCCTGCTGGATATCAAGTCAATTCTTTCCATAATCGGGGAAATTTCGGTCCGATCACATGTCGAATTGTGACAACGTAGGACATCTTTGCTCGTTTCGTCCTAGTATTGGACAACACGTTTTCATTGGCCAGAAAAATCAGACATTTGATAATCAGTTCTCTGGCCATAGCAATTTTCAAAATCAGGGTTTCAATCCAAATCAGAATTTTTATCAAAACCCGAACTTCAGTCAGGATCAAGATATCAATTTTTCCGATCAAAATCAAAGTTGGTCTGACCAATCTTTTCCACAACACTTTCAGAACTATCAAGACCCCTCTCAATCTGACGATCTTGAAGCTGAATGGAGCTCCTTTCGGGATGAGCAAAACAATATTATCCAATTCCTTCTGAGCGCAACAAAGAATCTTGAGAGACGAATCGGGGAAATGGCCCAAGACCAAGGGATTGACCCAACTCCCACACTCCCTTATGGTGGAGAAGATGCTTACAACGATGATGGTGCAAGTCATGAGAATCAATTCCAATATGACCACAACTATGCACCAGCATACAATGGTGGGAGTAGTAACTATCCTTATTCTCCGTTGGGCCAGGATCAGAGCCATTGGCAACAAGGGACGATTGATGAGCTAGAACCTGATGTGGGTCGGCTTAAGTTACAAAGGTTAGAGACTTTCTTCCCTCCCGCAGGGTGTGATGATGAAGACGGTTGTCCTAGGAAAGATCCGACGTTAGGGATAGTTGAAGATGTTAATCACCCGGTGTTGGAGAATATAGAGGACACTGCGCCTGAATTAGAGATAAATCACCCGGCGGAAGTCACATTAGAGGAGCCGTTGAAGCCACACAGTGTTGAGGTGGTTGTGGATAAGAGAATGAAGGATGAAGAAGAGGAAGAACCTGAAGATTTAGACCTTTCCTCTCCTCTCAAGAATGTTACGCATCTAGATAAGTGCACTCCTAAGATTCCTTGGTATGCTTCCATCGTAAACTACCTTCATTCCCAATATCTTGATCCAAAATTGTCATATCAAGAGAAGAAGAAGTTCTTCTCTGATATGAAATACTTTGTTTGGGATGAGCCTTACCTCTTCAAAATCAGTAAAGATGGTTTGCTAAGGAGGTGTGTTCCCGAATCGAGCAACGCGATATAATCGAGCAATGCCACGGTGGACCCACCGGTGGTCACTTTGGTCCTTGGAAAACCGTTGCTAAGATCTTCCAATCCGGTTTTTATTGGCCCACAATCTTTAAGGACACGAAGCTTTACGTAAAGCTTGCGATAGGTGTCAAAGAACCGGTACTCTGACAAGGCGTTTTGACATGCCTTTGAAACCCATCCTAGAATGCGAAGTCTTTGATGTATGGGGCATCGATTTTATGGGTCCATTCCCATCTTCTTGTGGTAATAAATACATCTTAGTCTGTGTAGACTACGTGTCTAAATGGGTGGAGGCCCAAGCCACTCCTCACAATGATCATAAAACGGTCATGAATTTTCTAAAGAAGAATATCTTTGTGAGGTTTGGATGTCCACGCGCCTTGATCAGTGATGAAGGGACGCATTTCTGCAACCGACCCCTAGAGAAAGTTCTTGAAAAGTATGGTGTTCGTCACAAAACTGGCACACCATATCATCCGATGACTAGTGGTCAGGTTGAGCGAAGCAACCAGAGCTTGAAGAAGATCCTGGAGAAAACAGTGAACAGTCATAGAAAGGACTGGAGTCTAAAGTTGGATGATGTACTATGGGCGTACAGAACTGCCTATAAGACCCCCATGGGTACATCACCCTATCAGATGGTTTATGGAAAATCATGCCACTTGCCAATCGAATTAGAGCATAGAGCGTATTGGGCCATTAAATTCTTAAACTTCGATGCCCAATCTTGTGGAAAACACCGACTGCAGCAGTTGCATGAGTTAGATGAGTTTAGACTCCAAGCCTACGAGAGTGCCGGGATCGGTAAGGACGAATGAAACTCCTTCATGATGAAAAGATCAAGCATCGAGAATTTCAAGTCGGGGAGCAAGTTTTATTGTATAATTCCGGGTTGCATCTGTTTCTGGAAAGTTGAGGACACGATGGTCCGGCCCCTTTGAGATTCTCGCAAATTATTCCCGGGAGGTGTTTTAGAGTTAAGAGGTTATGATGACCAGCCGTTCGAGTGAATGGTCGAGGTGCAAGCATTATATTGGTCAACCCAAAGAGAAACCTTTGATTGTTCATTTCCTCGATATCCTCGGGTGTGGTACCCCCGAAGTCAACCGATTTGACGAGTTTTCGCCCGATTTGTTTTCGAGGGTGACGGCGGTGGTCCGGTAGAGGGAAGTTCGGCTGGTAGTTGGGATATGGAAGAGCTTAAAAGGGAGGCACGGTTAAAGAGAAGATCGAAGAAGAAGAAGAAGTCTACAATGGGGAAAATTAAACGTGCTTGGAAAGCTATCAAAGATTTGACCCCATGCGTTAGATGTTGTTTCTGCGGCCACACCACTGATCAGAGCTTACACGATGTAGTGGCTGGAAGAAAGGTTAAATGGCCTGATCCAGGCTGAGCTTCAACTGTGTCGAGCTAACGACATAAACCAAAAGCGCTACTAGGGGGCACCCTAGATATCTGTTTTTTTAATTTTCTTTTGTTCTTCTTTTGTGTGTCTTAGTTTAGTTTTGGTCTAGTTAGGGTATTGCGTGAATCTGCTCCGTATTTGTGGTTGACGGTTGGATGTTCTGCACTTTTCCTTGGACGGTGATTTTTCCATCTAAACGATTATCTCTTGTGTTTCATATGATATAATTCCCCCCTGTCCCCGAGATACTTTTCGTGTTTGTCAAGTGTGCAGGATAGTCTTGATAGCGTTTGTGAGTTTCAGACGGTGTCAGTTTTCCGGTGGATGGTCCACAATCTATCGATATCCTCGAGCATTCCCGGGTGCTTTGCGCATCATTCCGAGTTGCTCCCATTCGAACGACAATCGGCTAAGTTCTTTCTTTCTTTTTATTTACGCACAACATGAGGACATGTTGTAATTTAAGTGTGGGGGAGGGGAATAAGCTATGTATCTACCGTTTGCTTAATATATGATGTTTCGTGCAAAATGGGCGTAATTTTTCGAATTTTTCGACACTTTTGTTTTTGTTTTGTCCCGAGTAGGCAATACACGTTTTGTTCGGTTTGTTGTAGTCATTGATGCTTGTATACCATATTTTTAGTAAGTTAGTTGTTTCACCAAGATTTATTTTTCACGAGCCATAGTGAATGATGAGCTAATTTATAAAGTTATACCCCGTTTTGGATTAGTAGTTTTTGATTATCTTATAAGTCATGTGCTTAGTGCTACGTATATATCGTGAGATTTATGATAGTTTGTATTTAGATCCAAAGTATGAGATACTGTGAATATCTAGAAGTTTGAATGTGATAAGTAACACGTAGCTATTGTCAAAGTGAAAAAGTTGAATTAATATGAAATTATTTGTGTGTGTCGAAAGCTAGTCGATGATTTGGGTGCGGTAGGGTATACCACGTATATCCTATACCACTATGATGGCTAAAAGCTCACGACAGTTAGGAAAAGCTGCCTTATGATTGGAGTAAGGTAGGGTATTATCTTGAAATGTCCTATTCTGCTATGAGGGCAATAGCTCATTCTAATGTGTGTTTAAAAAGTGAATGAATTCAATCAACTTAAGAATTGTTATGAAATGAATATAAGGCTTAGTTATCGTTAATCTTATCCCCAGTATAAACTGATAGATATGCTGTAGGGATTATCCTCTGAGTATTTCAGAAAGGCCCTAGATATGTTCGATCATTCTTTTCAGGATATGTCACGTTTGTAGGGTGCACCTTATGAGTGTCATTTATTGCTATTCTACGAGGGGGTATTAGCTAGTTTTACTTTGAGTTCCTCAAGTTTGGATTTAGTGGAAGTTTGTTATGGCTATGCACACACTCACGTGGGTGAACATCTAATTTATTTGAATCTGTGGTATATGTGTTAAGATGTCTATACTTTTCTCGAGCCTTTACTTTGTTTTGTTTTGCTCGGGACGAGCAAAAGCTAAGTGTGGGGGAGTTGTTAAGGGTGATTTTGTACGTTTTATAACGATATATTTTACGATGATTTTCCCCGTATTTACATTATTTGCATAGGAATTGGCCTTTATATTGAAATATTAAGCGAGTGATGTTTTTAAGGGTCTAATTGCAAAAGTGATTAAATTATGTGTTTAATTGCTGGTTTTATGTTTATTCGTATGATGTTACATTTTTCATGTTTCTATCATGTTGTTAGATACGTTTTCATGATGAGTAAGGAGCTTAAACGATGATCACATGAAGATGGAAGAGTTGAAAGATGTTTAAGTGAAGAATTATTGAAGAAACCGGAACCAGGCACTTCATGGGAATTTTGTCCACTTTTGTAGCCACTTTCAGGGAAAGTTGTCTTGATGTAAGTTGTAGAGGATTTAAATAGCTTTCCAACGCATCTTGAATCACCTCATTCGGAGCCCTAGAAGTGAAGTTATGAGCAAAATACTGGAGCTGAGTAGTGGACGGGCGTCCATAAAAGTGAACGGCGTCCCGAATCGTAATTTACATTCCAGAGAGTTCAGACGCGTGCGAACGAGCGTTCATTCTCCGTTCATAGAGGCTGGACGAGCGTCCAAGCTAGTGGACGGGCGTCCATGGCACCGACTCAGCGAAACCGACCTAAAAACCTATAAATAGGCGCGATTTCTCCAACCCTAATGACCATATTTCGACCCTAGGCGGCCCTAAGCCCCTTGGGGGCGACTTTTGCTGTTTCTTTTCAGTCAAAACATCTTTTTATTCCTTTTATTTTGTTGATCGATTTCGATGATGATTAGAAGCTAAGGCTTCCTTGAACAAGCATGTGAAGCCAATCTCCGCAACGTTTTCAATTTCAATCTTTGGATGTTTGTGAGTATTTAAATTAAAGTTGTTTCTTTTCGATGTTTATTTGTTATGTTGCAATTTAAATCGAGAGATATGTTGCATGTTGATGTTTACTATATGATGAAAATCGATGTAAACCTAGATCACCATGATAAAGTTTGGGTCTTTAACCTATATATAACGAGAGTTGTTAGGTTAGAAATCTAGGTTGCTAGATTGAATAAATCTTACACCTTTGGTTTGAGAGCGTTAATCTTTAAGATCGAGAGATAAAAGATTGCAAAACGAATTATCTGCGAGAGTAGAAGTTCATACCTTTGATAGGTGAACCACAACCTTTATTTAATCTTCACCAAACGATCTAGGGTAGAAGTTGAGAGTTGTGAGATAGGTGGATCATTGCTTGTTCTTCGTTAAACTAATTGAGTTGTTTCCTTAGTTTATAGATTACAATTAGTTTAGTTAGTCTGGTTCGCAACGATCTTTCCCGGCTTTGGATTGTTGATCCTCTCCGTCCGGTTATTTGTTTGTTTTCGTTTTTAGTTTTGTTTTGTGTTGTGACGTTCTTAGGAAGAATCAATAAAACTAGATTAAACAACCTCGATTCCCTGTGATCGACTCCGGTATCAATCGCTATACTACGATCCTTATACTTGGGGAGATACCGGATTATAAATTATATTACTTGTTTGTTTTGTATTGATAAAATCCGTGACAAGTTTTTGGCGCCGTTGCCGGGGAATCGGTGTTTTGTTGAATCTAATTGAATTAATTTTTCTATTTCATTACGTGTTTTTTGTTTTTGTTTTTCAATAAAAGTAGCGTTGAATAAATTGAGGTTTTTTTATTTTGCCGTGTTTCGATAACCGTTGGGTTAAGAATGTGCAAAAGTTTTTTTTTTACTCGATTTATGACACGTGAATTACATGTTTGTGTTATCTAATCTGACCCTCTGTGCTTTAATGTGATAAGGCTGCTGTGATGATTTTGTTTAGGATATTTAGGGTTTCTGTGTTTTTCCTGCTGTTTTCTGTGCAAATTCGATGACTGAACGAGCGTTCACGTAAGTGAACGCCCGTCCGTACTTAACTAACATGCGGGTAACCGAGCGTCCGGTTGGATGGACGTTCGTTCGTCCGAAAAGTTTCAATCCCGCTCGATTTGAAGAATCGGACGGGCGTCCGTAATTCTAAACGGCCGTCCGGTCGGTTTTCAAGGCAGACGAGCGTCTGCAAAGTGGAACGCCTGTCCAGTGCTGAGATTTCCTTTGAACGTTCGTCCGGAATGCAGTCCAGGTTCTGTTTTTCTTGATGCTTTAATTTAACTTGGATTACTTTCATACGAGCTTCTGTGGCTATTTCATTTTACGTAGATGTTCTGAACTTGCATATTCATATCTTTCCATCTACGAATCCATGTTAAATAACTGATTAATTTTTATATACTTGATTCATCTAGGCATGTTATAGTTACTGTCGGTTCTCGTATGCTATAACTGTTCTTATTGTTATTTAGTAGCTAATGTCGGTTTCCGTATGCTACTTACCGCTGTGATGAATCTTTTAAGCTTTTAAGACTTACGTGCTTCCTTTGTTTTTATAGTTCATATGGGTAGCTACTGTCGGTTTTCCGTATGCTACGTCCTTTCTCCATATGAGTTATACCTGTTTAGATAGATGACTGTTGGTTTCCATAAGTCTATCACTTTTGATGAGTCTTAAGGCGCGTCTACATTGCATGTAATGAACAGTACTGTCGGTTATCGTAACCTGTCATTATTTGGTAGACGTTTATTATATACATGTCATGTTGCTAATTAGTGGGCTAGTTTTCTTTCTTTTATTTTCTTTTATTTTTGCATATCACTTAGATGCATATCATTTAGTTGCATATCATCTAGTTGCATTGTTTTTCTATTTTTCTTTTATTTTTCTTGAGCGTAGTTAACTGTCGGTTTCCGTAATACTACCTCGTTTTTTATTTTCTGATTCTGCACGGGCCGTAGTCACTGTAGAGTTGTCGTCCCAACTTGCTCAGCCTGAGCCTGTCAGAATTTATTTTTATTTATTTTATTTTTAGGATTGCATATCATGTAGATTGCATTGTAATATAATTCATATAGTGCACCTAGCCCTACTATTTTGCAATATTCCATGTATATGTCCATCTTTATATGAGCTTAATCTAAAAATTCTCTAGACTTCCTTTCCTGTGCTTTATATGTTATCTTCCCCCTATCCCCGAGGTATTTCATGTTTGTCAAGTGTGCAGGGTATTTGCATTAGCGATTGTGAGCTTTAGACGATTTCAGTTTTCCGGTGGATGGTCCACAGTCTACTGGATTCGTTGAGCATTTCTGGGTGAGGTCGACCCACTTCCAGAATAGCTCCCTTTCGGCATACAATCAGCTAAGTTTTTTTTTTCTTTTTCATTCTGCACAACTTGAGGACAAGTTGCAATTTAAGTGTGGGGGAGGGGATGGTTTATGTGTATCTACTTTCATTTGCTCATATTAGTTATAATTTTCTATGAAAAGTGCAAAATTTTCAAAATTTTGTTTCGTCCCGAGTAACATTTCAATTGCATGCTAGTTTTATAATCTGGCACCCTTTAGTTGTTATTAGTAGTCATATCATGTTCTGAGAATAGGTTTAGTAAGTCGATACTCACTTGAACTTCATTTCACGAACCTATTAGATGAAGAGCCAAATATAGAATAGTTTCCGGTTAGTTAAAGGAAAGTTAATTCTTGATACAGATAACACTTATTTAGCATTAATGAAAGTTAAGAACTAGTGCTATACTCACGCTTAGAATCTCGGTACCTTAGTGTTCTTGAGAACTTTGAGAGTCTTGAATGTGTTAGAAATATATTTGACCGAGAGTTTCCAAAGAGTTTGAAAAATATAAAAATATATATATCTATAAATAATAAATGAATAGAATTTCTTTGCGGGAATTTTGTTTGTAACTATCACCTCGAGTCCATTTGGATAC
The DNA here is from genome assembly GCA_036785695.1 of Gentiana straminea. Taxonomy (NCBI): domain Eukaryota; kingdom Viridiplantae; phylum Streptophyta; class Magnoliopsida; order Gentianales; family Gentianaceae; genus Gentiana; species Gentiana straminea. The sequence goes on along the minus strand of JAVUPR010000515.1, from coordinate 4,227,789 downwards.
TGCCCCAATTGGGGAGTGTGGTTTACCTTGGACGAAGGGATTGAGTGATCTCAGGGTGACTGCCTCTAATGTAGGGGAGTGTGTTATACTTTTGAGACGCGACGATAGGAATAATAAAATATAAATGTACGTTTTTTTGGAATTCTAAGTCAAGTTGATCTAAACCCAGTAGAGACCCAAAAGGTATTTTCTTGGTACTAAGTAAAGGAATTTAGTTGTGAGTTAGTTACTATGTTCTTGGTAATTAGTTTTTGTTAGGTAAGTGTTGTAGATAGAATGAAGTTTTCGTTTAGTTGACCGGATAACTGTTAGTGCTTGATGTATTATATCAAGAGAGGATCGGTGGAAGTTTAGTAGGTTCTGCACACACATCACCGATGAGGTCGATTTGCTTGAATACTAGCTTGTCATGATTTTGACTATATCTCGTGTCAGGTTATGTGGATTCTTGATGGTTTGTTGTTGTTTTGTTTTGCTCGGGACGAGCAAAAAGCTAAGTGTGGGGGTGTTGTTTAGGGTGAATTTATAGTGTTTTTAACGATATATTTTATATCAATTTCCCCCGTATATGTATTATTTTCATAGAAGTAGGGCTTTATATCGAAATATTTAGTAAATGATGTTTTTAAGAGGTTAATTGCAAAACGTAACGAATTATGTGCTTAAATGATGATTTTATGATATTTTGGAAATACGTTACGCTTTGGTATGTTTTCCTATTATTGTAGATACTAATTGATGGTGTAAAAGGTGATCCTAAAGAGCTAATTTCGAGATAAGGAAAGAAATCAATCAAGATAAAGATGGAAAAATCAATAAATTCGATGTCAAGGCTAAGTGGACGAGCGTCCATTATAAGCAGACGAGCGTCCGGATTCAAACGCACGTTTGAGAAGCGGAACCAGCGTTCAGAGGTGTATTTTACATTCAGAGAGTTTGGACGTGAAGTGAACGAACGTCCGGCACAAGTTCAAGGTCAAGAACGAACGTTCGAGATACTTTGACGAGCGTCCGGAGGAAGAAAATCAGGATTCCGGGTAGCGCTGAACTTCCAACGCAGTTCTTGATATGATAACAACCGATTTGACTCTGGATCTCAAGAGAAGAGTTGTAGGGCTTGAAGAGAGGATTCTACAGGATTTTGAATCACTCCATTCCGACTTACGAGGCCCAAGATATGAGCGTTACAAGTTCAGAATCTGTTCCAGGAGAGCCGGACGGGCGTCCGACATTCGGACGGGCGTCCAAAGCACCGTTACTTGTAGCAACCGACTTGATTTTCCTATTTAAACAGCTGCGCCCCAACCCTATTTTACATCGAATTTCTCATACACAAAACACCAAGAAGCACCGCAACTTGGAGGTTTCAAGGCCGGTCACCCGAGCCTTGTGCTCGGGTGATCCGAGGTTAGATTAGGTCTTAGATTAGATGTTTATTTCTTTTTTTTCTTTCTTGCTGCTGCGTTTTTCTGAAGCTCCATGCTTGGAGGCTGAACATGTTCAACAGTTTGACTCTTTTTCCATTCAGGTTTTATCTATCTTTTATTTAAGTTTATGTTGTGATCTTAATTCAAAGTTGTATCTTTTCTATTCGTTTATTCGTTTATGCAACTCATATCGGAAGATCGTTGCTTTTGATGTTTGATTTTGATGGAAGTCATGATTAGATTTAGATCACCATAGGAAAGATTAGATTTTTAACCTTGACATAACGGAAGTTGATAGGTTAATTATCTAGGTTGTTAGATTTAAAATCTTGCACCTTGGTTTGTTTGCGTCAATTCTATACATTGGAAGATGTTAGATTGATAGACGGATTATCTACGGAAGTAGTATTCATACCTTCGAGAGGTGAACCACATCTTTAGTTAATCGTCATGAGATAACCTTAGATAGAGATAGAGGATTTGTTGGATTGGATGATTTTGTTTGTTCGTTGTTTGCTCTCCATGATCATCTTAATAGTTATTTTTTTCGTTTTCGTTTGTAGTTTAGTCTTTATTGCTTTTTATTTTTCCTGGCTTTGGACTAACAATCCTCTGTCCAGTTTATTTTCCGTTTTAGTTTAGGTTTAGGTTAATAAAGAAGAATTAATTATATTAGATTCAACATCCCTTTTCCCTGAGGATCGATACCCGTACTTATCCAACTTTACTAGCAACTACCCGGTATTCGGCCGGTTAGGAGGTAGTTTTGCATGGTAGTATAGGTTTTATAAATTTTCTTTTGTTTTAATGATGCAAAATCTCCCCAACAATAAGTGTCACTGAAGGCCACAATAGCCAGCGGGGTGTACAAGTGTCCTGTCTCGAACCCTCATGTCGGAGATATTCGAGTCGAGACCAGAAGTCCGGCCCAATTTAACAAGCCCAATGTCCAGAGGATTACTTGGAAAAGGGGTTAAGCCCAATAAGGGTTATTAACGTCATTAGACATCGCCGCCTTATAATTCAGGGCTTAATGCGGATTTATGGCTATAAATACACCACTCCAGGAACTACGTAAGGCTTGATTCCTGGACAATACACAGGATACGTAGGCAATCCGAGATACATTCTTGGACTCAGCCACAAAACCCTATCTCTACTATTATTTTAGCCGTCCTTATTCTTCTTAGTTCATCCTTAGATTTTATCTGGCCCTGTTACATTAGCGGTGCTTGATTTAGCATCATCATTGGCGCTAGAAAGAGGGTCTTCTACCGGTGAATTATTAAGGATATCGCGATGGCACCGCCACCTAAAAGATAGAAGCCTACGGGCAGCAACAATCTACCGATTGAAGGGCACACGGGTTTAGATCTAGCAGGGGGTCAAACCCAGGATCCTAAAATCCCCACTGGATCTAGACCCGCAGGTGCACAACCGCCGAAGCCTCAACTTCCCCCACAATTGCAAGACAAGGCTGATCACCTGGCGTCTTTGAATGAGGACGCCCTGAAACGAGTGGTGGCATCCGCGTTCATAGATAAAGGGATCTATAATGAGCAGAGCCCTTTAGACCCACCGGGTCGAAAGGAACCTGAGGGCTCAAGAGGAAAGAAGCCTGTCGATCCTCTGGAAGATTGTGAAGATGAAGTAGAAGTCAGCGTCACCAACGCCAAGAAGCGTGCTGTACAGGAAAAGCACCAAAGGCAAATCGAGGATAGTATCTGAAACGAGTTTAACCGCATCGTAGGTAAGGAATAGGTCACAGAGTGGCTCGAATCACCATTCAGCTCCGAGATAGAGGAATTCTCGATGCCTGAGTCCTTTAAGCCACCGAAGATTGAGCCCTATGATGGTACTACGGACCCAGGGGATCACCTGTATCGATACATATCACTGATGAGATTAAGGAATGCTAACGATGCCATGAAGTGTCGTGCCTTTGATACCCTACTTACGGGTCGAGCTCAGGAGTGGTTTTATAAGCTACGACCTAGGTCAATTTCTAGCTTTCTACAGTTGGGACAGAAGTTTCGAGATGCTTTCATCGGAAACAAGAAGTTCCACCTCAGTGCCACTCACCTAATGAACATCAAGCAGGAAAAAGGAGAGCGGTGAAGGAAAGCCAAATGTATTCGATCGATTGACAGCTCCGATCACGGATCAGCTAGGAAAGAAGGGGAATTTAAAAGACCAAGATTTCATTCCCCTCAATCGATCTCGGGGAGAAGTGTTGGCCATCATGATCAAGAAAAACATTGCACGAACTCCTAAACCATTGTCCAAAAATCCAGAAAAAAGGAAGAATACCCACAAATACTGCGATTATCACAAAGATGTGGGGCACGACACGGAAGAGTGTTTCGATCTAAAAAGAGACATCGATGCTTGCATTCAGGAAGGTCGGTTGAACGAGGTGGTCGACAGATCACAGAAAGATGAGCCTAAAGGGCGTCGAGAATATAAGAGAAAGAATTATAATGGCGGGAGAGACCAATCGCCACGTCGAGGTAATCAGAGGCGTCGGGAGGGGTCGTCTGAGCAAACTCACAGAGATAACCGTAGGGACGATCATAGGGAAGATCATAATCAGGACCCCATGGGGATAATCGCATCGGATATGGTGTCAACACAATTGTTGCCGAGTACGAGTCAGATCGTCCTCGGTCCAGTCGACAGTCTCCAGGCAAAGCGAAGGAAGCGAAGAGACTTAGGTTCATGACGGAAGTGGGCTATGGGCCCAAGGATGATATCCCAAGCTCTTATAGTCACAATGAAGGATTGGTGATAGAGGCGGTAATAAGCAGAGGCCTGATAAAAAGGGTCTGTGTCGATAGTGGAAGTGCAGTCAACATCCTCTACTACTCAGCTTTCAAAGCCATGAAGTTGAGAGATGAGGACATTGTGCCGTTATCAACCCCTTTGTTTGGATTCACAGGACAGGTTGTCCACCCTGTCGGATCGATAAACTTATTGACCACCGTAGGAGATGGGGAAAAGGACAGAACGATGAAAATGACTTATGTCGTAGTTAAAGCCCCATCGGGTTACAACGCGATATTAGGTCGACCCACCCTATTTGACCTACGTGCCATTATTTCCAACTTCCACAACAGCATGAAGTTTCCCACCTGGTATGGATCCTATGAAGTAAAGGGAGATGTTGAAGTTGCAAGGAATTGCAGTCTGGTTACGATAAAAGGAAAAGGTGTCGGACAGGTGCTGGTCGAAGAGTTAATTCCTGAGGAAGAAGAAGATAAGAGCTGGGTCTCCGTCGACCCGACAGAGGAAGTCCGCGTTTGGAAGGAGGAAGAAGGCCAAGGAGTCCAGATCAGGAAGTGGATACCACACCCCGACATGAAAGCCTTGGTCGACCTCCTGGCCGAGTTCCGAGATGTGTTCGCTTGGAAGGCCAACGATATGCTAGGTCTCTCACCGGATATTACAATACATCAACTCAATGTCGACCCGAAGAAGAAGCCAATACGGCAAAAGAAGAGAAACCTCGCCTCTGAGAGGAAAGAGGCGATAAAGAAGGAAGTAGAGAAGTCGCTAGTTGCTAGCATCGTAAAGGAGATATTTCACCCGGAGTGGTTATCCAATCCGGTCTTGGTTAAGAAGCCAGACGAGAGTTGGCGAATGTGTGTGGACTTCATGGATCTAAACAAGGCATGCCCTAAAGATTCGTATCCACTTCCTAAAATCGATCAGCTGGTCGATTCGACGTTGGGTTTTGAGGTATTCGGGTTTCTAGATGCTTACAAGTGTTATTATCAGATTTTCATGGATCCTCAAGACTCGGAAAAGACCGTCTTTATCACAGAGTTCGGTACGTTCTGTTTTGTGACCATGCCATTCGGTCTACAGAACGCAGGAGCCACTTATCAGAGAGCGGTCAACAAGATCTTCAAAGGGCAGATAGGTCATAATATGGAGGTCTACATCGATGATTTATTAATCAAGAGTAGGTCCATGGGACAGTTTCTTGTAGATGCTAGAGAGGTTTTCGAGGTGCTTCGGGCTGCGAATATGAAGCTCAATCCAAAGAAGTGCACTTTCGGGGTCCGGTCTGGTAAGTTTTTGGGTTATATGATATCGAAAGATGGAATTCGAGCTAACCCGGATAAAATTGATGTGCTCAAAAACATGCCTGCACCTCGTAGCGTCAAAGAGGTACAGAGGTTGACAGGTCGAATGGCGGCCCTCAACCATTTTTTTGTCAATATCAGCGCAAAGGGCACTTCTCTTCTTCAAGATATTAAGGAAGGTAAGTCCCTTTCAGTGGGATGACAAGTGTCAGAAAGCATTTGAAGACCTAAAAAACTATTTATCCGAGTTACCAACGCTGACTTCACCTCGAGAAGGAGAAAAGCTACTGATTTATCTGGCAATTTATGAAGAGGCAGTGAGTGCAGTGTTGGTTCGAGAGGATGAACAGGGACATGTTCCAGTTTATTTTGTGAGTAAGGCACTACATGGGGCAGAGATCAGATACTCACCAGCCGAGAAGTTAGCATTGGGTTTAGTTCATGCATCGAGGAAATTAAAGCCTTAATTCCAAGCACACCCAATCGCAGTGGTCACTGACCAGCCTTTGAGACAAATTTTGGCTAAGCCCGAGACATCGGGTCGGTTAGCGAAATGGGTCATTGAATTAGCTGAGTATGATATTCAATTCTTACCTCGAACAACAATTAAAGGCCAAGCCCTGGCAGACTTCATTGCCGAGGGATTATCCATTCAACTAGAGCAAGAGAAGCAAGCGCCAGAGGAGCAATGGACCATTCATGTCGATGGGGCATCCAGTAAAGAAGGGTCAGGAGCTGGATTACTACTAGTCAGTCCTAAGGGAGAGGAATTCCCCTAGGCCCTTCGGTTTGAGTTCAAGGCCACCAACAACGAGGCAGAGTATGAAGCCATGATCACGGGTCTAAAGCTAGCATCCAAGTTATGGGTTGAGAATCTGCTAGTGTATAGTGACTCACAGCTCGTACTTAATCATATTCGAGGCGAGTATGAAGCTAAAGAAGAAACCATGAATAATTATTTGAAAGTGGTTCAAGGGTTGATGTCAAAATTTAAAACGGTTCAAGTCGAACAAGTGCCTCGTAGTGAGAACAAAAGGGCCGATGCGTTGTCTAAACTCGCATCGAACTTTAAGTCAAAAAATAAGGTCCTGGTCGAAATGTTAGCAGAGCGGAGTTACGACGAGGTCGACGTACAGCCGGTTACTCAGGGGTCAACATGGATGGACCCGATAGCTCTATGGATGGAATTCTTCCGTCTGACAAGTCCCAAGCAAGAAAGATCCGACTACAATCCTCCAGGTATGCTCTGTTTGATTACGTTCTTTATCGTAAATCCTTTGTGACCCCCTGGATGCGATGTGCCTCGGAGGCAGAATGGGCATATCTGCTCGAAGAAACACATCGGGGAGTTTGCGGCAATCACTGCGAAGCTCGGATGCTGGCAAGAAAATGCAAGCTAGCAGGTTATTTTTGGCCTTTTGTGCAAAGAGATGCCAACCGTCTAGTGATGAGATGCAGAGCTTGCCAAGTGCACGATGTGATAACGCATCAGCAAGCACATGAAATGAATGCTATCGAATCGGTATGGCCATTTGATGAGTGGGGAATCGACATAGTTGGGCCTTTACCTCGAGCTCCGGGCAACGTCAAATTTGTGGTGATAGCAGTGGGCTACTTTACCAAGTGGGTTAAGGCCAAGGCTCTTACCGACATTAGAGCCTCGACCATCAAGAAATTTCTCTGGGAAAATATCTTATGCAGGTTTGGGGTTCCTAAGTATCTAATCTCTAATAATGGGACTCAGTTTCTCGATGAAAGGGTTCAAAATTGGCTTAAAGAGTACAAGATCGAGCACAAGCCAACCTCAATGGCCCGACCTCAATCCAATGGGCAGGTCGAACAAACGATTAGACAGATTAAGTTTGGTCTAAAGAAACGACTGGAAGATGAGGGTCGTGATTGGGCAGCTCAACTTCCTAGTATTCTATAGTCGTATCGGACAGCTCTCAATACGGCCACGCAGGAAACCTCTTTCGCCATGGCCTACGGGTGTGAAGCAGTAATACCTGTGGAGATCGGGTTAGAATCGCCTCGTGTTCTTGCCTACAATATCGAGACCAACGCAGCCGATCTACGGCAAGAGAAAGATAATGTCGAAGAGAGAAGAGAGATTGCCACGCATCGAATGGCTAACTACAAAAGGAAGATCTCGCAGTACTACAACGCAAGGGTGAAGTATAGATACTTCCAAGTGGGAGACCTCATGTTGAGGAAAAATGAGGCAAGCCGACATGATCCAATAGGCAAGCTCGAGCCGAATTAGGAGGGTCCTTACAAGATCCTGAAAGTCCATCCTAAAGGATCGTATCAACTTGGCAGATCGGATGGAAGCACAGTGCCTCGAACTTGGCACGCCACCAACCTCAGGAAATATTATGTTTGACCTATTTTTCCTTTATTTCATTTTTAGTTTTAACATTCATAGTTATTTGTAATAAGTCGATACGACAATTGGTTTTGATGCATTTTATTCGAGTGGTTTTCTTTTTAGATTATGCCTTACTTACAAATTCATGTGATTAAAAGATAAAAGAGGCGAAAGTCTACCACAACAACGAAACCTTGATATGATGGAGTTAGAACAAAATAGTGAATAAAGCCACGTCAATGACAGTGCTTATATCACTCCCAACATGCCAATAAGCCACGATGCGAGGCAGTTGGAAGATCCCACGATGGATACCTTATTCGACCAGTTCATAAGCACAACGAAGTGCGATAGTCTAATAAGGAGTTATTTAATTCGACCAGTTCATAAGCCTGATGAGGCACGACAGTCGAATCGAGCTCCGACCAAATAACCTAGTCAAGCCCATAAGGCAGTACAACGCTAGGTCGACTCATATTCAAGTGTACCATGAGTCATGCACTCATACTACACTTCGAGGGGCTTAAGGGAATTAAGTCCAAAGGACTACACCCAAGGCAAATATTCAACAACACAAGTCCTAGGCAGATATTCAACAACACAAACGACATTCAAGGGTAAAGGCAGAATTTATCATTCAAAATTCAAAAGTTTCAGGGATCGAATCATAGATTCGCCTCGACAAAATCATACCCAGAAAAGTAAAAGTTCGATACGAATTTACTACAACCAAATCGAATAGAATTGTTCAAAAGATAATTACGAGAAACAATCTCAAGTAGCATGCTGGTTCGAAGTGGATGCACTTGGGTTTGATACGGCATCGGCTGGCACCCCCGAGGCATCATCGTCCTCTTCATCCTTATCCATAGCAGGGGCCACATACTTGTCGTGCAAAGAAACACCAGCCTTGAAATCCTTGAAATACTGAGTATATCTAGGGACTGCGTCAGGATCGTATAGATGTGCCTTCTCGATGCTGGAAACTTCGAAAGCCGGAATGACCATCTTGACCTGATCGATGGCATTGGAAAATCCTCCCTTCATGGCTTGGCTCATCAGCAGAGTCATATCGTTTTCAAGCTCCTCAGATAGCAGGAAGTCCTTTTTGGCAGAAGCAAGGCGAGATGCGTAGCTGTCGACCTCGTACTGAAGATCATCTCGGGCTTTCTGAGATCCCACTAATTCAACCTTCACTTCATCAAGATCAGATATCACCTTCACGAGCTCGGCTTCCTTGTCAGATAAATCTTTACGCGTTTTGGACAATTCGTCTTGGGAGTTGTTCATGTCGGATTCTAGTTTAGCACGACGACCCTCCAGCTTTTTCATGGCAGACTTCTGCTTCTCGATCTCTGAGTTCAGGCGGCTGATTGTTTCCTTCTGTTCATCCAAGATCACAGATGGGGACTCAATCCTTTTCAAAGCTACTTTAGCCGCTAGCCGAGCATGCAAAGGAAATGGTATTTATACGAGAAGCAGGCAAAAAAGTCCCAAAATCAAGAGAATGAAATGAAGGCTTACAGCTCGAATGCTTTTTGAAAAATAGTCATCCAATTCCTCAGGATCCATAGACTCCATCTGGGCAACGCTCACCCCAGGGATCTATTCAACCACGTTCTAGTCAGGAGGAGGGAGTTTACGAGCTTCTTTTCCAGCTCCATGTTTCACTGCAGTGATTTTCTGGCGTTTCCTCGGAACAAGACTCCCTTCAGGCTGCTCAGTTACCGAGGCATCATCAGGTTGCTCTCGTAGTAGGTCGGATGTCCAAGCAGGGGTGGAAGATCGAGCGGGAGTCTTTTAACCCCCAGAGATTATTGTACCCGACACGGGTTTCTTCGACCCGACACCCGCTAGTTGCTGAATCTTCTTGGGATCGACTTTTTTGGGGTTAGGCACTTTACCTACCTCCTCCAGCTTTGAGAAAAAATCCACTATGAAGAAAAGAAAATAGACATTGATACACAATACTGAAAGAATAATAAAAAATAAAAATAAAATAAAAAAAGGGAAAGGCGCGGAGTATAGCAGCTCGACAGAGCAAATAAAAACCCTACACAATATCTGAATGTCCTCGTCAAGTTCTATATAACCATCCGGACCTACCATCTCGATATCAGCGAAAGGATATAAGGAATGTAAATTTCGAGTCGCGACATCGGGGTTAACCCTCTCGAGGATCCGGCACTCAGAGGGAGCAGCAGAGTCCAACTTATCATGCCATTTTTTAGGCCTTTTAAACCAGGTGTGGACGTTGATGTCTTCTACCCCATGTCGGATGAAGAAAAAGTGGGGCTTCCACTCACCCTGAGATGTGGTTACCCTTCAGACAAATTCTGAGACCAGGGGACGCTGTTGAAAAGTGTACCATCCCGCATATTGCAGGGACTGGATCGAATAATAGTATCTGAACAGACGAACCGAGAATTCGACCCTCGCAATTCGACACGCTATTGTGAAACCCATAACACTCCTAATTCCATTAGGAGCAAGTTGCGTGATGCTTATCTGATAATGGCGAAGGACGTCTATGAGGGCCGGGTCGAAGGGAAATCTTAACCCTTCCTTCAATTGGTCCTCATATATAGCACAGAACCCATGGGGAGGGTCACAGGCGTATTGATGTCTCCCATAAGAGACTTTGACGTTTTCTGGGGAGTAAGGTATGCCGTACTTTATGCAAGCGGCTTGTGCTTTTCCTGGGGTTAAGATTGACACACAACCATAAGGCCCCTGGCCTTTCATCCTGGTTTTCCGTTTCTTGGCACCAGGGCGAGAAGATGATTCCTCCTCTCCTCCTTCCTCTTCTTCTCCGGCTACCCTCTCACCGAAAACCTGAATTCGCTCGGAAACGGTCCTCTCCGCTGATTCTTCTTCTCCCCCAACAAATCCCTTCCTATCCTGAGAATCGCTCTCACTACTAGACATAGGAGTGAGAAGAGGTAAAGGAAATAAAAAATGAAGAAAGAGACTAAGTGAAAGTATGGCTTACTTGAGTTTTTCGGATAAAGCAGGGAAGTTTAATGGCAAATGAGAGACTCCGGTACCAAGGGCTCTTTTTATGCTGCAAGGATCTTCCAAATGATTTGAAAAGACAAGATTTGGGGCAGTTATACAGTTGGAGGCACGGTAATCGGGGATAAAACCCCCGTGTGGACCAATAAGAATGCTTTGTTCCCTGCGCTCATTAATGATTATAGAGCCTGACGTCATCCCACGACAACCTATATCGATTAGGGTGACAGCTATTTTCCCGCCTAAAGGGGACCGCACATCGAAAGATAATTCAAATTTCCAGATCCGACTTCGGCATACGAGAAAGGATTCTCTCCGATCTGGGGGGCTTATAACGATACGGGATTCCACCCCTCCACGTGGAATTATCCGATTAGTCCAGCTGGCGTTTTAGAGAACCCAAGCCTATCATAATCACCTCGGGTCAAACAAGATAAGTGTCAATAAAGGCCATAATAGCCAGCGGGGTGTACAAGTGTCCTGTCTCGAACACCCATGTCGGAGATATTCAAGTCGAGACTAGAAGTCCGGCCCAACTTCACAAGCCCATTGTCCAGGGGAATACTTGGAAAAAGGGTTAGGCCCAATAAGGGTTATTAACGTCAATAGACATCGCCGCATTATAATTCAGGGCTTAATGCGGATTTATGGCTATAAATACTCCAGTCTTGGAACTACATAAGGCTTGATTCCTGGACAATACACAGGATACGTAGGCAATCCGAGATGCATTCTTGGACTCAGCCACAAAACCCTATCTCTACTATTATTTTAGCCGTCCTTATTCTTCTTAGTTCATCCTTAGATTTTATCTGGCCCTGGTACATTAGCGGTGCTTGATTTAGCATCATCAGTCTATTTAATGAATATGCGAATATTATTTATTTGGTAAATAATATGTAAAATAGAAAAGACATTTTCTATTTAAATGAATGGCATAGGTGGCGCCATATTTTGTGAGAAAATTAGGAAAAGAAATTTTCCTGGATTATGTCACATGTGTAATTAGTTAATTATTTATTTGTTAGATGATTAATGGAAAAATAAGAGATTGATTTTATAATCATTATCTCATTTATGGAGATTATCTCTTATTTTATGGCAAATATCTTTTCCTTATGGAAATAGGTAATTGTAGTGTGAAAATGGTAACTCTCTCTTGACTGGTTATTTTCCTATATAAAAAGAGTTCCTCCTAACACAAATTACATCATAAAATGCGCCACCATCATCAAATAGAAAAGAAAAATTAGTATCTTGTTCTAGCCATTAGGATGAGAAAAATCTAGGATTATTCTTGGAGCATATTCAAGGAGGTTCTAGTACGTGGATCGACGTCCACCAGTCGTCGTTTGGAGATACAACTCGGAAGATCACGGCTTCTCTCTGGTTGGGTAAATCTACTAACCTTCTTTTAGGTTATTAATTATTATGTGAATTAAATCGTTGTAAAATCACATGTGAATTTAATTCATAGCTTCCATTGTGCATGAGCGAGTGTCTCGATCGGTGCTGTGAATCAGATCTGACGATCCAATATGTGCTCGGTTAGCGTGTAAATAGAATCCTATCACTGTAGTAATATCCATACGATCATAACTTGATCATATCCTATAATCCAAATATCAAGCTCTCTGGGAATACTCATTTACTCCCACTTTGCAAAGATTCACGAGAACTAGACATTCCTTACGGGAAGGCCCTTTCGGATATTTACTCCTACTCTTAGGGTACGCGATTCCCAGACGACCTAACATGTATACTCCACATGCTTCAGTATCATACCCAATCACTACCGCATGATCACCCCATGGTTAGGGGAAACCTCAATAGTGTCAAAGCATGAAAATCCACACCGTGATGCCATGTAGACTCCGGTCCTAAGGATAATTACACAATTGTCACATAGGGTAACACTTAATAATGTAAGTGGGTCAATCTAACGTACGCATTCTCTAATAGACGTCCACGTACAGTCCAAGTGTTTCTACACTTCAATAGACGCGATCTATTCCTTCCCTTAAAGACAGAAGACACCTAATACGTGCTAGCCTGTTCGCACTGCCAAAGCCATATTCAACAGTACATCAGCCTAGAGACATTTAAGTATCAAACTTATTTAAGTGATTAGAGATCTCATCAACCATAATCACTATCATGGTTTCTATATCACAGTTTAATACTAAGGGCGTTATCATATACACAATATCACTAATTGGTCTAATAAATAAACAAAGTATATAATAACAAAAGTGCTTTTATTACTCATAATAAAGTTATTACATGAACTCAAATAGACTGTAATTGACCCGACCCGGTCGGATCCGGTCCAACCCGATTGGGTTTAGGACACCTATTCAACAATCTCCCACTTGGCCTAAAGTCAATCACCCATATGCCTAAGCCCATACATGTGAACATGTTTGGCTTGTGACAATGCTTTGGTCAACGAATCAGCTATGTTATCATCCGTGTGGACTTTCTCTATCCTTACATCTCTTCTATCAACTATCTCTCTAATCAGGTGATAGCGCCGTAATACATGTTTGGACTTCTGATGAGACCTTGGTTCCTTTGACTAAAAAATTGCCCCATTATTGTCGCAGTACAGTGGAACTGGACCTTCAATGGAGGGAACAACACCAAGTTCAGTAATGAACTTCTTCATCCAAACTGCTTTCTTTGCAGCCTCGGAGGCTGCTATGTACTCGGCTTCCGTTGTAAAATCTACAGTAGTCTCTTGCTTAGAACTCTTCCAGCTCACTGCTCCACCGTTAAGCATAAAAATAAATCCAGACTGTGACTTAAAGTCATCCACGTCAGTCTAAAAACTGGCATCTGTATAACCTCGTAATACCAAATCATCGTTCCCAAAGACTAAGAACATATCCCTAGTACGCTTCATGTACTTCAGGATATTCTTGACAACAACCTAGTGACCATCATCTGGATTCGCTAGGTACCTACTAGTCATAGTAAGAGGGTACGAGACATCTGGTATTGTACACAACATGGCATACATGATAGACCCTATAGCCGAAGCATAAAGGACATTGGACAAGCGTGCCATTTCCTCCTCTGTCGTAGGACACATTTCTTTGACAGATAGACCCCATGTGACATGGGCAGCAACCCTCTCTTGGATTGCTCCATGCTGAACCTTTTCAGCATCTTGCCTATGTAGGTGGATTGTGACAAACCAAGCAACCTTTTAGACCTCTGTAGATCTTAATCCGCAAAATATAAGTTGTTTCTCCCAAGTCATTCATAGTGAAGTTCTTGGATAACCAAACCTTAACCGACTGTAACATGGGTACATCATTCCCTATCAGCAGTATGTCGTCTACATAAAGCACCAAGAAAACGACTGCACTCCCACTAAACTTCTTGTAAACACAAGGCTCATCTTCGTTCTTGATAAAATCAAACTATTTGATTGTCTCATCAAAGCGAAGATTCCAACTCCAAGAAGCTTGCTTCAGTCCATAAATGGACCTTTGCAGCTTGCACACCATCCTGGCGTCATTGGTTGTGAAACCTTCAGGCTGTTTCATGTACACCACCTCAGACAGATTCCCGTTAAGGAAAGCTTTTTTCACATCCATCTGCCAGATTTCGTAATCATGGTATGTTGCAATAGCAAGAAGAATTCTAATGGACTTTTGGCAACGGGCGAAAAGGTTTCATCATAGTCAATACCTTGTCTTTGCTTATAACCTTTTGCCACTAACCTAGACTTGTAAGTGACTACGTTACCATCCATGTCAGTCTTTCTCTTAAAGACCCATTTACACCCTATAAGAACTATTCCTTTAGGTGGATCAACTAAGTTCCAAACTTGGTTGTCTTTCATGGACTCCATTTCAGAATTCATGGCTTCTAGCCATTTCTCTTTGTCAGGCCTCATCAGCACCTCCTTGTAAGTTTTAGGGTCCTCATCTTCCATGAGGTATATGCCCGTGTACCTATCGGGTTCATGGCATTCCCTGGTGGATCTTCGAGGTGCTACTATGTTTGGACCAGGGACTTGCACCACCTCATTAGGTGGTGCCAGCTCTACCTCCATCAATTGATTATTGTCCGTAAGTGGTTCTTGAATTTCTTCAAGATCAATTTTTACTCCCACTGGCCCTTTCCAGAATAAACTCTTTCTCTAGGAAGTGGCCAGTCATGGCAACAAACACCTTTTGTTCTCTAGGGTGGTAAAACTGGTATCCTCTAGTTTCTCTAGGATAGCCCACAAATAGACATTTATCAGATCTGGCTTCTAGTTTGTCAGGCATCATCTGCTTCACATAAGTCGGACAACCCCAAGGTTTAAGGTATGACAGATTCGGTTTCTTCTTGGTCCATATCGCGTATGGCGTGGAATCAACCGTCTTTGATGGAGCACGGTTAAGTACGTAGGATGCTGTTTCGAGAGCATACCCCCAAAACGATTTTGGAAGAACTGTATAGCTCATCATGGATCGCACCATGTCTAACAAGGTGCGGTTCCTCCTCTCGGATACGCCATTCATCTGTGGCGTCCCTGGAGGGGGCCCATTCAGGTAGAATCCCATTCTCCTTTAAGTAATCTTGAAACTCTCCATCTAGGTATTCACCACCTCGATCGGATCGAAGTGTTTTAATCTCTTTACCTAGTTGTTTCTCAACTTCACTTCTGAATCCTTGAACTTTTGATGTGGACTTTCCTATGGTTCCAATCTAACCGGCAGTGTACCGGGTCAAATTGTGTCTAGTCTAGTGAACAAGGTCGTATCCTCAGGGAATCGCAATATAAAGTGTGGTGAAACACCAATTAGCTATAATTATCTTGATCTAAGTCGCAGTTTTGACAGAAAAGTAATATTTCACGTTACTTAGTTACTAATAAAATTAAAAATTAATAAAGGTACTAACCAAGACAATTTCATTGAACTACAGTCTCTTTTAGTTCCAAGGAAATGATCAATCGTCCTATTTAGGGTATCTAAATGTGTGAAACGGTGTACTCATATTCTAACAATTTCCCCTCATACGAGTGTACGAAATTGTTCTATGTCTCCTCCTTGGTTTAAGAGCCCTAAACCTAATGATTTGACATGTTAAGTTCACGAGTACAAATTAGCTTATTCCCCGGGTAAGAAATTGAACTCTGATAACGGTCAACTTTACCTTCCGGTTTTTCTACCTCGTTCTCACACTCAATATCTCCGTTCGGTATCCATGAAGTGTGTGTGTGCCAAAATTGGTTAATTACTCCAACACAAGCTAACAACCAATATAAGTAGAAAAAGCTTCAACACAATCGAAAATGAAACATACAATACATAATCATCATCCGATCAACCAAAAGAGATCAAAATAGTTCAATTACATGTCTTGGCTAGTTACACGTCTAGCCACTCATTACTACGAATACTAACATATTTAATTTAGCATTCATGGTAATCAGATTATCAATTCAAAATAAAACTAGAATGTTTACTGATTACAATGATTAATTTGTGACGGCAAACTTGCTTTCTCCTCTGGTGCTCTTCAATGGAGGTTAAACCAAAATCTTACATTCTTTCCCCACTCAAACTGATCACTAGTTTGATGAACATTCTAAGTTCTAATTTGAGATACTTAGCTAATAATGGTATTCATATTTTGGCTCTAATAGCCTTAGAAATATTTTGCCTGCAAGAAAAGAAAGAAAGGAAGAAAAATCTATTTTCTTCCCTCTGGTTTCCTTTGATATATATACATACACTTGTTTTCCTCTCTGCATGTGAATAGTAAACAAAATAATTCTAATTGGGCCCCTTTCCGGTATGCGCCGAAATCCTCACGGCGTATGCCGAGTCACATCAGTTAGTTAGAGAAGTCAGTCTTATTAAATGAGATGATCCGAAATCTTCACATCCGGCATAAACCGGGATTCTTCCTGTCCACGCCGGAATCTTTTGTGTCAGGCCCAAAAATACGCATTAAATGTCCAAAATTTTGTCAATCATTGATAAATCTTGATATATGCCGGCGTAAACCGGGAATTCTTCCGGTCTGCGCCAGGTCTTGTCAAAATCAGCTGCAACGGATTTGTATAAGATTTGTTTTGATAATTATGCATCCGTTGGGTTTTACGTCACGACCCCGAGACTTTACCACTTGGTATCTGTATAAAACAAAACGAAACAAAAACCACGGTAAATCTGATAATAAAATTAGGTTGATAAGCCTCAAAATTCAAAATAGTGAGATTTTATAATATCTAATATATAAACACAAACCGTATTATCACGATATTTGTTATATTTGATATAAAAACGTCGCTAAAAGCTTAAGAAATAGGATTAAAATGTATCAAAATATATTATCTGGTTGACATACATCAACTTTTCAAAGGCCTCAGACTTATACTTCATTAAGTATATATAACCATAACGAGAATGGTCATCAGTGAAGGTGATAAAGTAAGAGTATCCTCTTTTGGCTTGAATTGACATTAGGACGCACACATCAGTATGTATGAGCTCAAGCAATTCATTGGATCTTATCCCTTTGCCACTGAATGGTGACTTTGTCATCTTGCCAAGTAAACAAGCCTCGCATGTATCAAACGATTCATAATCTAATTGATCCAATAATCCATCTTTATGGAGTTTGGAAATGCGATTCTTATTTATATGGCCAAGTCTACAGTGCCATAAGTAGGATTCATTCAAGTCAATAGTCTTAACTTTATTATTGTTTATATTAAGCACATCAACATTCACATCTAATATGTAGAGACCATTGCTAAGTATGCCAGTACCATAAAACATTCCATCACATGAAAAAGAACAACATTTATTCTCAAACGTAAAAGAAAATCCTTCAACATCTAATGTAGAAATGGAAATAATGCTCTTCGTAATAGCAGGAACAAAATAACAGTTATTAAGCTCTAGTACTAGCCCACTGGGCAACGAAAGAAAATAAACTCATACGGCTAATGCAGCAACACTTGCTTCATTCCCAACACGTAGGTCCACCTCTCGTTTTTTCAGATCTCTAGTCCTTCTTAGTGCCTGCATATTCGTACACATATGAGAACCACAACCAGTATCTAATACCCAGTGGTTAGACTTAGAAGAAGCAATATTGATCTCAATCATAAACATACCTGAAGTTGAAGCATTTGTATGCCTCTTCTTCGTGCTCAAGAAAGCCTTGCAGTTGCGCCTCCAATGACCAGTCTCACCGCAATAGAAGCAAGCATCCTTCGACTTGTCTTTAGCTATCTTAGGCGTTGGCTTAGGGGTAGCCTTCGCCTTCTTGGAATTTTTTTGGGCCTTACCTTTGCCCTTTGATGAAGTGACGAGCAACACTTGATTGCCCTTTTGCACGGTGCCCTCAGCAGTTTTCAACATGTTCAATAACTCCGCAAGGGAGGAATCTATTGTTAGCAAAATCACTAGTTTAACGCAGCGGAATTTAAAATTTTGATTTCCTTTTTCTAGATCGTCTTCATTTAATGCAATAAACATGTTAAGTAGTTTGACGGAATATACCTTGGATGATCTATAAGATCGTCGCTTTGACCATCAACGGAGAGTAGTACAGTGCGCAAGCCGTCCACGCGTCCGGCCTCTATCGATATCCACACGAACTCCTCACCTGAATCCTCCTTGGATTGCTATCAGAAAAACTCCGGCTGCTAGACCGACCTTTTTCCTCCATCTCAAACTCTCTATTGGAAGCTCTCTATTTTACTCAAAAACTATTAGCTCTCGGAATTATGATGTACAAAAGAGCTTGACACCCACCTCTTATTTATAGTGAGAGGGGCGCCCCAACTAGAGTGAAGGAGAAGAAAACATTTTCCTAATAAAATAAGGAAAATATCTTAGATTGATTTATCTCTATTATTATAATATCTCATATTAAATAAAATCTAAATATTGCCAATATCTTATATTGATTATATTTATCTTATTACCATAAATCTATTTATCCAATCAATTAATATCCAATATTAATATTATGGCAATCTTATTAATTAAAGTGCACAATTCAAGTGTATCTTATACACAAAGATGTGGCGCCCCATATTGCCAATAATTGGCTTCCGGAATATTCTTTAATTAATATAATTTATGTATAATTAATATCTTGTATTTTATTTAGGGGGTTCTATTGGCACCCCCCTATTTACAACTTGCACCACATTAATGAATATATTTTTTACTTTCGCGCACCACTTAATTACTAGCTACACAACATAAAAATTACAAGAACTACACTTTAGTCCCTAGAATTATACAAAACACTAAAATAAGTACTAATTAAATAACAACTACTACATACATACACCTTTTCTTCTCCCACCCCTTTAATTCAAAAACTCATTAACCTTCTTCCCCCCCCCCCCCCCCCCAAAACCATATGCATCGGCTGTTATAAAAAAAACTGAAAATTGAAAGAGAATAGAAGAAGAAGGGAGAGTGGATTTCGAATTGTAGAAGAAAAGAAGAAGGAGAGAAGGATAATCAATTCAATCTGTTCAAGGTATGTGAATTTTTGAAAATGTGTTTGAATGTTTGTGAATTTGGGTTTAAATGGAAGTGAATTTGTGTTTGAATGTAAGGGGTTTATATTGTATGTAATGGGTTAGTATTTGGATGTAATGGGTTAGTTGGATTGATGTTTTTTGGGTTGTTCTTTGGTTTTTCCGGCCATTTTTCCTGTTGGAAGGCTGGAGAAGATGATGAAACAGGGGACGTCGGTGTGAGCGACGCCCGTGGTAGGTTTCAACGTCACCCACACTGACGTCCCAGCCTATGTGTGGGAAAATAGGGTTATCCCTGGAACGCTGGTACAGCTGACGTTGTAGTTGTTTCTACAACGTCCGCCGTATTGACGTTACAGCAGTCAGGTATCCAAATTTTATTTCTTTAAAACGTCAGTGATGTTGTCGTTGTAAGATGTTGGTCAACGTCAGGGGTGATGACGTTTGAGAACATTGGCTTGGCAATTTGTTAGCTCTTAAACGTCAGTGGTGTGGACGTTGTCAGGGCCTATGAAACGCTGGTGTTGGTGACGTTTCAGAAGATTGCCATGCCAATGTCTTGCATCCTAAACGTCAGTAGTGATGACGTTGTAAAGGCTTGTTCAACGTCAGTAGTGGTGACGTTTGAGGACATATTAGGGTTTAGAGTTAGTTTAGAGGTTACATTGGTTAATTGATTACCATAATTTCATTAATAGTTTGTTTTATATAGGATATTTTGTGCCCTTATATGTTGTTGTTTTATGCCTCTTTTATAACTTGATTATGGTTAGTCTCTTTTATGAGTTTATTTATCAAATTATTGTTAATGTTACATTGTATGAGGTTTATGTCTTATCCTTGAGCTTTGTTTATAAATGTCTACTTTCTTTGTTAGTTGATTTCTTCATTTGACTGACAATTTATTTCTTGTATCATGTGTAGGAAATTATGACTAAGACGAGGTCTGGTAAGACTGTACGCTTTGCAGATAGCGATGAAGGTACCGCAGTTGATCAACGCGGTGCGGAAGCACCCCCCGAAGCTCAAGTTAAGCCTAGTATTCTTTCTGAACATACAAGTGTGCCATATAAAAGAAGGAGTAAACGACAAAAGAATGTGCAAGCAGAGATAGGACATGCGAATGAGCCAACTTAGGCTAGTTTAGGAGAGACAGATGAGGTAGTTGAGACCACTTAGTCAGTTGAAACACAGTTGGGAGTGGAGGCTCCTTCACTTACAGTTGAGACCGTTGCAGATGATAGTGTCAGGGCCAACATTAAGTCTGTTGAGACATAGTTGGGAGTGCAGGCTCCTTCACTTACAGTTGATTCTAGTGTCGGGGCCATTACCGAGTCAGTGGAGATAGAGACACAATCGGGAGTCCAGCCTTCTTCTGGGACAGTTGAGCCAGTTTTGGATTCCAGTCCTGTTGGGGCCACCACTGAGTCAGTGGAGATTGAGACACGATCGGGAGGGCAGCCTCCTTTTGGGACAGTTGAGCCAGTTTTGGATTCCAGTACTGTTGGGGCCACACTGAGTCAGTGGAGATTGAGACATAATCGGGAGTACAGCCTCCTTATAGGACAGTTGAGCCAGTTTTGGATTCCAGTACTGTTGGGGCCACCACTGAGTCAGTGGAGATGAAGACACAATCGGGAATGCAGCCACCTTCTGGGACAGTTGATCCAGTTGAAGATTCTAGTACCGCTGGTGCCATTACAGAACAGAAAGCCAATCCAGCCGGGGCCACTATAGGTGAGGTATCAGGTAATGCTGGTGCAAGTATAGGACATACATCCAGAAGTGCCGGGGCACCGACAGAGGCAGAAGCAGCTGAGTGTTTACAATATGACAGTGATGTTGGTGTGGTGGTAGACACTAATGTTCTATTGGGGAAGGACTGGAAGGAGCATGTTGGTTATGCGTTGTTAAATAAGAATGTATGTTTTTTTAGGTTTTATAATCTTATTACATATTTGTGAACTTATATTTTTTTCACATATCTAACTTTATATATAAACTCATTTGAACAGGACCGAGGTATAATTGGATGTAAGCAGTACACATCTTCCTTGAAGATATGGAAGATTGATGCAGAATGTGATGAATTCAAGGCAAGGCTGAGAGCTAACCCATTGTACAATCTGGTACAATCTTCATATAGCCAAGTGAATCGCGTGGTAGTTAGTGCTTTTGTTGAGAGGTGGAATCCGGTAACAAACACTTTCCATTTGTCATTCGGTGAGATGACGATCACATTAGACGATGTCCGATATATCACATGATTACCGGTTGATGGAATGGTCGTGAAATATGAATTTGCAAAAGAAGACAACCCAATTACATTTGTTCACGAGCTGTTAGGGATTCCAACAACAGACGTGACAAAGGAGTTAGAACATGTTGGTGGACTACGGTTGTCCAAAACTTGGCTAAAGAACAGTCTTGCGGGTAAATGCGGTGTAAGAAGCAATCAGGGTGAGGCATCGAGTTCCGGTCAGACTGCCCCGATAGTTACTGTGGATCAAGCTGTGTGTGGATATCTGTTGTATCTTCTTGCATGTACTTTGATGCAAGACCGTAGTGGGGATAAGATAAACATTAACTACCTTCATTTTCTACGGGATCTGGATAAGGTTGGTGATTGGGCTTGGGGTGCTGCCACACTGGCAAATCTTTACCGACAGCTATCGAAGGCCACTAGGAACAGTCCTGTTGTAATTTCTGGATACCTAACATTGCTGGAGGTAACGCTTGTTTTTTACATTTTTTTTTGTTTTTAGTGTTTATGTTTGAATGCTTAAAGAAATATTTTGTAATGTGTGTTTTACAGGCATGGGTGTACTAACATTTTCCTTCATTGCGACCTCCACCAAACACGAAATTCATTGAAGGGGAGATGGTACGGACATTAAAGTGGAAGCATGTTACGGGAATTAATGACACTGTGGCATTGTCATCGTTAAGGCATACAAGAGAGGACTTGGACTTGTTGGAGGCCCGAGAAGTAAGTTAACTAAATTTATCTTGTAGGTTGTAACTTGTCTGGTTCTGTTCAAATTACATTATCTTCTATTTTGTAGGTTGTTTGGGATGCTTATCGGCAATTCAGAACGGTGCCTGAGAATGACGTATGTTGGTTCTATAGGTGCATAAGGACATTGGACATTGAAGAGGTGTATCACCCAAACCGTGTCGTTGTCAATTTGGCCATATTCAAGCTATCCTTCAGTCACCGATTCCTCCAAAGGCATCGAATCGAAGCGGGAAGGCAAAACAGTACAATGTCACTCATGAATCACGCGACAATGACTTTATCCATTTTGCAAATCATCTAGTCAATAAGGAACAAAGGATGGGAAAAGCCAGGTTTGATTGGGAATGCACGTCTGAGTACATGACTTGGTATCGAGGTGTTGCCGTGCGTCGTTGACTGGTGTCAGCAAAAGAAAGCAACGAGATTCAAGAGAGGTAATTGAATATACAATCTATTTTGTTGTTTCATTTTTCAATTTAATGAACGTTTTTATGTTTAACATGTAGGAGGATGAATGCAAGGGTAGAGTGATTGATGTGGTACGAGATGCGATTGGAAATGCTTCTAAAAAAAGCAAAAAGGATTTAGTGAAAGCGCTTCAGATGGCAGAAGAGTTCCTGACTACAGGTGCATGTACACAAGATGTTGAAGATGACGGTGTCGAAGCCCAAGAATCTAGTCAGATACAAGCTCAAATACCAAAGAAGCGTTCGAGGACCGCGAAAAAGACTTAGTTGTCTTATAACATCGACACATTTATAACTGTGACACGTTTATTACTTTGATAAGTTTAATGTTTGGGTTGTTTAAATTGGTGTTTAGATTTAGTATTTGGATTTGGTAGACTACATTGTGTTTGGGTTGTTTAAATTGTTTTTGTGCGTATGTGATGTGAATTGGTTTTTTTATTCCCCGTTGAATTGCTATTTGTTCGTATGTGATTTGGGTTTTTTGGCCTTTGATATTTGAATTGGTGTCACTTGAATTGGTGTGATCTATGGGCTTTTGCTATTTGAATTTGTGTGACTTGGTATTTTTGGCCTGTGTTATTTGAAATGCTATTTCTTGGTTCTGTTTTTGAAAACGCCGCCCACACTGGCATTCATGGCATACTACAAACGCTGGTGGTAATGGCGTTTCCAGTAACAGAGTCTTGGAATAGGGTATTGGCTCTGATATCCAAAACCACACCAATAATGGCGGTGGTATCACAATACCAACGTTGGTTTCACGGACGTTTTCAGAAACGTTAGATATGGGGGCGTTGATAATACACAATAAACGTCCGTTTAGCTGGCGTTTTGATGAAACGAGTGGGCATGACTCTGTTGTTGGAATTCCTTGAAATGTCAGTGATATAGTCGTTCCATATACCATAGGAACATCAATATGGATAACATTTGAAGGCTTTTTTTGGTACAGAGACTTGTGCAAAGCTGATGATTTTGGGGCTTAAAACGTCACCCTGAGCGACGTTGCTCACTCAAGAGGAACGCTGACCAAGCCGGCGTTCTGTGTCCAAGAACCAACGTTTTCCCCTTTCTTAACACACAATCATACCACAAAATTAAACCAATAATCACACATTTCAACAACAAAAATGTGTACCAATAATCACACATCACACATTTTGGAAATACAACATTGGAATTTACAATGAAATATCACACATAGGAATTTACAATATAGATCATTGTGCATCCAAAAATTGAGTATCAATAAATTATTGGAATTTACAAAACCACTTTCACGTTACTCGTTGGACAAATCAACATGATTCCCCATCCATTGATCCTTGACCACATCATGCCAAAATACATTAAACTAGTTCAACATATAGCATTTGAATTTACAAAACCGTGTTCCATCCTACACCCCACTCAGTCAGATAGATTATCCAAATCAATATGATCCCCCATCCAATGATCGTTGACCACATCATGCCATAAATCGATCCTATGTTGATATTTCTCATACCATTCATTTGCTTCCAACATCCGAGCCCTATGCCACTTTACGCTCACTCTAGGAAGTGGACAAGTATCTTTCATAAACAAACGAACAAAATGGATACCCTTGCACAACCCCATTCATATATGGCGAGCGGGCCAAACCAAAGGTTTATCCTTACTAGGAAAGAATGTTTGGTTTCCATACGAAACAGACAATATGCTTGCGGACACACCATATGCATTGCACACAACCCAACCAAGGTGACTGTCAAAATACTTTTCCACTCCGCATGGTCCTTTTTCATGACAAACACAATCCATGCATTTTTTTTGTAGATCCATTCTTGTCCGCCAAATAATGCAATATAATGATCCTTGTCCGTCATCAATTCATAATGCATTGCTTTTCTCACAAATGACCAGTCGTTTTCTGTAAGACCTATTGCATGTGCTATTACTCTACACCCGCAATTTCCATCACCCTCTACATCAACCATAGACGTAATGTGCTCATGAACATTTGGTGGAAACTCTTTAAGATACCTGTTTCCGACGGTAGAAGATACATTACACTCAAACTTTGGAACCTTTGGCATTCTACCTTTGGATGCCGCTCGAGTCATTGGGGTTTTTTCCTTTTTGACATTAGAAGCACCTTTAGATGCAGGTGGAGTTGGGGCGGAAGAAACACCTTCAACGCTATCACGGCATTCACACTCGATAATTCTTTCTCAACGTGTTCAAACTTGCTCATCTCTCTCTTAGTTGAGGAGTCCTCAACTAACTTCCTCTTGTTTCCGGAGCCCTTAGGGCGGCCATGACCCTTGGTTTTTGTTTTTGGCTCTTACAAAACCGTATTAACCGGTTGACAAATGTCACGTATCTTCACGATCAACCGTTGTCTCTTCAAACATCTGCCATCTTCAACTTTTCTTCTAAGGCATTCAGAACTGGCACATAGTCTAACTCGGATTCATTTGGAGGTGGCCCTTTGATATCTAGGGTCTTCCAATGAATATCGATCGTTGATAAAGGGATGCATCCTGGCTTCTTCTTAAATCTAGCCATCTCATGTCTACACGGCAATCCATGTGTCTTTCGAATAGTACATCGGCACTCCTAATTCAACGCATCGCTATCATTGGTTTTTTCCAACTCAGCATACAACAAGCCCAATGCGTATATGGATACACGATGTTTAAGCTCTTTAAAGAACACAACATCTTTAAATTTTTTTGGCTCCATGAAAAGAGACGTCTCGAATGACTTTTTGATGTTTTTGATCTCTTGATCGATGCAAAGGCCGGCTTCCCACTCTGCAACCAAGTCCCCAAGCCCAGCTTTTAGCCAGTTTTTAAATACTGAATGCATTCCCTCTACTCTCGAGGTTGATGTGTTTCTGATGTAATTCAACCTGATGATATAATTTCTAATAATTTACACCATTTTATAATGCAATTAGCGATATTTTGATATCAACTTGAGCAATTTGAATGATGATTGTAACCATATTTTGTGTACATAGATCTTTCAGAAAAACCATGTTTTTAGTTGTATTATATTAGTTATTAGCCAATTTTGTTATCAGATTTACACGTGGTATCTTTGTGTCAATTTTGCAGCACAGATATCATGGTTGGGAGTGTGGATTCTGACCTTAGGATGGCCTTTGATTCTTTTGTGATGATTTTGTGCCGTGGCAAGGATTTCAACCCTAAGGATTATTGATACACATTAGAGGGTTCAATCCAAGCCAGCTGGGAGAATAAAATGATGATTTTGTGATTTTATATATTGATGACCTGCGCCATGTCACAATGACCCGCGTCAAAAAGTGGTTGAGTAATTAATGCAGATGTCATTCAGTCAGTCACCACTATTGGACATGACGCGCGCCAAGAAGCTATGACCTGCGCCATCAGTGCAAATTTGGGAATGACGTGCGCCAATATGGGATGACGCGAGTCAAGAGTGCAGAGTCAGAAAAGTTTAATCTCTTTTATTATTCCATTCACATTATTATCAAAAACACACTTCATCTTCAACATATCATCCATCTTGCAGGCAAAAACCCCACCCTAGGCTCTTATAGCCAAATTCTTGTAGAAATTAGCTCTTGGTTATCATTGTAACTATTAAGAATCTTAGTTTAATTTCTATCACTTTTGGTTGGAGTTTGAAGACATAAGTTTGTAACTCCATTGAAGGTTTTGGAGCTTGGATGAAGAATACCAATTTCGAGTTTTGATTTTGATTGGTAACTCTTAATCTTTACTTTGATTCAAGTGTTCTAATGATTTTGAATGTTAGCTTTGTTATGTTAATGTTTGTAGCTATGAGTGGCTAGGTTTTTCTAGCCAAGATTATGTTGTAGTAATAGTTTATCCTCTTGTGATTGATTGGGAATGATGGGTTGTGTTGTTAGTTTTGATTGTTGAGAAGCTTTGCCTACTTGTTTTGTATTGGTTGCTTGCATTTAAGTAATTGCCTAGTGTTAGCATTTGCACGTTTAACGGACACCAAGCGGAGATGTTAGACGTGGGAAGAGGGTAGGTGAACCGGAAGGTAAAATCGACCTCTTGTAGGCATTCGATTTCTTATCCGGGATAGTTGGCTTTGCCATTGTATTCACGGGCGTAGCATACCGAATCATTAGGTTTAGGACACCTAGACCAAGGAGGAGGTAGAGAGCAATTTCATTCACTCGTATGAGGGGGAATTGCTTGTTTAGGAATGCACCGCTTCACACTTTCAAACACGAATGGTAGGTAGGTAGGAAGTCATTCTCATGGCATTGCAAGAGGATATCTAGTCTATGCATTATCTTGGTTAGCTTCTTTTATAATTTACCATCATTGTTAATTCAGCATTTTAATTATGCAATTGATTAACCTTTCACCAATTTGCGACCTGGATCGAATTAATATAGACTTTTTAGTCTGTAACCTCAATTGGAGTGCACAGTCCCCGAGGAGACGACCTTGACTCACCAAACTAGACTACATTCGACCCGGTACACTGCCGGTTAGATTGGACACCTCGGTTTGGACACATCAAGCTTTCTGGCGTCGTTTCCGGGGATGTGTTGTTTTCATTCCTTTTGAGTAAAAGTTACTACTTGTATCAGTTTTAAAATTTTCGAGCATAGGTCAAGTCTTTTTCTAATCACATTTCTGTTTACTTATGTGGTACTTACCATTTGGTAAGTTACCAAGTGTGTTTGATTGTTTTCTTGTTGTTTCACTTTTGTAGTTGATGACTCGGTCCCGAACCGGTAAAGCTCCCCTTACTCCATATCGATCGGACATTAACACGTACGAAAGACAATTGAGAGCCGAGCATAGAATTGCTCAGTCTAGTGGAGAATCACTCGGTGAAGAATCGTCCCGAGAATCATCGACTCAAGAAGGAATGGTGGAAACTCGTGATAATGCACAAGTTGATCCTCTTTTGGAAGATCCAATTCCCCAACCAAATCCCAATAACCAAGGCCAAAATAACCAAAATAACCGAAACAACTGAAACCGGAAAAACCAAAACCACAATCAAAACCAAGGCCAAAATGACCAACTTTTGAGATCTCTTTGTGATCAACCTTTGAGAAGGAATGCACCTAATGATCCTATTCGATTACCCAATGAAGGGGCAAATAATTTTGAAGTGAAAGGGCATCTCTTTGGGTTGATTGATAACAAATGCCAATTTGCCGGAGAAGATTTTGAAGATCCACATTATCACCTCTATTCTTTTGAACAACTTTGTAACACAGCCAAGAGTCATGGAATTCAGAAGGAATTGACAAGATTGTCTATGTTCCCATACTCTTTGACGGGAAGAGCTAAGGAATGGTTTGTATCTTTACCTCATCATTCATTAACCACTTGGGAGGAAGTACAAAACGAGTTCTTAAAGCAATATTTTACACCCGGAAGGAATTTGAAGCTGAAGGTTGCAATAGCTAATTTTGCACAAGGACCCGATGAAACTTTAGGTAGTGCATGGGAAAGATTCAAGAAATTGTTGAAGGCTTGCCCCGATCATGGTTATCCATTTGATACGCAAATACAACTTTTCTGTAAACAGTTGAGGACAAAATCACGTGCTAATATTGACCATGCATGTGGAGGATGTTTGATGTCCCGCAATGCTCAAGAAGTTTATGACGCTATCGAGAGAATTTCAAAGAACCATAGGATGTGGGAAGCCGGAGCTAGCACAAGGAAAGTCAGTTTTTCGGAAGGACCAAAGGACAATTCCGAGCTTATGGAAAAAATCGATAAGTTGTCAAAGAATTTTGATAATTTGCAGTCAAGCAAGAGAATGGAAGGAAACTTTTTGATTGAGAGCAAGAGAGAAAATGTTTATGGTAATGAGGATGAGATATCTATTGAGAAGGAAGAGCCCAGTGATTTACAAGCGGAGGAAGTAAGCTTCATGCAACAACACCGGAATTTGAACAATGCGTACTCTAACTCTTTCAATGCTATTAAGAGAGATCATCCAAATTATCGTTGGAACAAGAGCTCATACAAGCAAGGACAACCCCCCTTTGCTCCACAACCACGAAACCCCTATAACCCCAACACCTCAACTCAATTACAAAACACTCGTTCTTATCCTCAACCCACCACTCAAACTATCCCGATAACCGAAAGTTCCAATCAAGCACGAGGAGATAGATGGGACAACAACTTGGATAAACTATTGGGAGTAGTTGCCACTCAAGCCCTGAACATGGAAAATGTGATGACTTCGCTTAGTACAGTCACAAAGGACATGGGAATGATGAAAACAGCCATGAGTGGACATGATGTGAGGATGAAAATGATTGAGGCATCCATGAGGAATGTGGAGGAACTCTTGAGTAGAGAAGGTGAGAGGAATGCTAGTAGACCACCAGGTGGTCTACCAAGCAATACAGAAAGGAATCCGAGGGGAGTGAATGCTATCATAACCCGAAGCGGAAAGGTTTGTGGAAATCGGGAGTTTCAAGAAAATCAAGTTGGAAACGAAGTTGAAAATGATTTGCATGATGCCGAAGACGATAGAGAGTTGAGCGAAGAAGAAGAGGAGATTGTTGATATTTTTTTGCAGAATGACGGATATGTCAATGTTGAAAAAGAAAGCGAAGATTTTGTGAAAGTCCCGAGGATTTTGAAGAATCCGAGAGCAAGTGATTTAAGGACCCTTTTTAAGGAACATGTCTCCATGACCCCCGCCAAGGATGAGATGGCGCGCGCCAACACTAACTATTCACATTCAGAGAGTTTTGGGCAAAAATTGACCTGCGTCAATAAGCCTCTGACGGACGCCAAGGAGACCTCGACGTGCGTCAAGGATGATCCACGTGAGGACATAACGCACGCCAATGATGCTCTGACGTAAGCCAATTCTCAGCAGGAAGTTTCTAATAAAGGCAAGGAGAAGATAGTGCACACCGATACCGAATGGAGGCCACGAACAGCTCAAACATTGAGGAAAGCTTCTGATGGTGCATCAAGCGGCAAAGGTAAGGAAGGTATGAACTCTAAACCTAAAGTTATTGATCTTGAGTCATTACCTTACCCACCTAGAGAAGAAATTAAGAAGAAGAAGCTAGATAAAAAGTATGCTCGCTTCCTTGACACATTCAGACACTTAAATGTTAATATTCCAGTCATAGAAGCACTTACTAACATGCCTGTGTACGGTAAGTTTCTGAAAGATATTCTCACTAACAAGAAGAGGTTAGAGGAATATGAGAACATTTGTCTCAATGAGGAATGCTCCGCCGTGTTGCAACATAAGCTTCCACCTAAGCTCAAAGACCCCGGGAGTTTTACTATCCCGTGTGAAATTGGGGGCATTTTGTTTAAGAGGGTGCTTTGCGACCTTGGTGTTAGCATTAACCTCATGTCATATGAGGACTTTATCAAACTTGGAATAGGAAAGTTGAAAAACACTGAGATGACTCTACAATTAGCAGATAGGTCTATAAAACGTCCTAAAGGAGTCATAGAAGACGTGTAGTGAAAGTTGATAAGTTCTACTTCCCCGTTGACTTTGTGGTTATGGATATGGAAGAAGGGTATTCAACGCCCCTTATTCTCGGTCGTCCATTCCTAGCCACGGGAAGGACAATCATTGATGTTCAACGAGGAGAATTGATTTTGAGAGTTAACGAGGATGAGGTCACTTTCAATATTTTCAAAGCCATGAAACAACCGTATAATTCACGAGAGTCATGTTCTTTTGTTGATGCAATATCTTGTGTTTGTATGGAAAATGCTAACTTGCAGGTCTTTGAAGATAAGCTTGAAGAGTGCCTAGCCTTATCCGTGTTTGAATGTGAGAGTGATGATGAAGAAATGCAAGCAGTGATTTCTTATCTGGATGTCGGTCGTGTATTTGACAAACAACCGTGGCACCGATATCTAGAACTGGAGAATGATGGTCCATTATTGAAACCATCCATAGAAGAGCCACCCAAGAACCTTGCATTTAAAACTTTACCTCCTAACTTGAAATATGCTTTTCTTGAAAATGATAATCTACTTCCTGTTATTATTTCTTCGTTACTAACTAATGTGCAGGAAGATTTGCTATTGAGGATGCTAAGGAAACACAAGAGAGCATTTGGTTGGACTGTAGCTGATATTCGGGGAATTAGTCCCGAAATCTGTGTTCACAAGATTATTCTCAATGATGATGCTAAGCCATGTGTTCAACCACAACGTCGTTTGAATCCCAATATGCAAGAGGTTGTCAAGAAAGAGGTTATCAAGTTATTGGAGATGGGTATTATTTTTCCTATATCTGACAGTGAGTGGGTGAGTCCTACTCAAGTCGTGTCGAAGAAATGTGGATTTACTGTGAAGGAGAATGATAAGCATGAGTGGATACCAACAAGGGAAGTCACAGGATACCGCATGTGTATTGATTTTCGACGACTCAATGACCATACCAAGAAAGATCATTATCCTCTTCCGTATATTGTCCAGATGTTGGAGCGGTTGAGTGGGCATAAATTTTATTGTTTTCTTGATGGTTATTCAGGCTACTTGCAAATATTCATTGCGGCTGGAGATAGAGAGAAGACAACTTTCACTTGTCCTTATGGAACGTTTGCAAACAAGAGAATGCCATTTGGTTTATGCAACGCTCCTGCTACATTTCAAAGATGCATGACAGCCATTTTTTCTGATATGGTGGAAAGATTTTTGGAGATTTTCATGGATGACTTTAGTGTTTTTGGGGATTCTTTTGAGGAATGCCTCTCTCATTTAGAGCGTGTTTTACAGCGGTGTGAAGACACGAACTTAGTGCTCGATTGGGAGAAGTGTCATCTTATGGTATCAGAAGGTATTGTGCTAGGCCACAGAATTTCTGAAGATGGTATTGAGGTGGACAAAGCAAAAATTGAAGTGATTGAGAAGTTACCTCCACCGGTTAATTTGAAGACGTTGAGAGGATTTCTCGGGCACGCGGGTTTCTATAGAAGATTCATTGCAGATTTCTCCCGTATTGCCAAACCTCTCAGTCATCTCCTTGAGAAAGAAGTACCATTCGTCTTTGATGAAAAGTGCATGGTGGCTTTTGAGACCTTGAAGCAAAAATTGATTAGCGCACCCGTTTTGGTGGCGCCGGATTGGAAAATGTCTTTCGAGTTAATGTGTGATGCAAGTGACCTCGCAGTTGGGGCCGTGCTTGGCCAACGTCATGGCATGGTACTCAAAGCCATTTATTATGCTTCTCACACATTGAACTCCGCTCAAGTCAACTATGCAACAACCGAGAAAGAGTTACTCGCCATAGTGTTCGCCCTCGACAAGTTTAGATCTTATCTTGTCGGTTCCAAGGTCATTGTCTATACTGACCATGCGGCTTTGAAATATTTGTTGAACAAGTAAGATGCTAAACCAAGATTGCTTAGATGGATTCTCCTACTCCAAGAATTCGATATTGAGATCAAAGACAAAAAGGGTAGCGAGAATGTTGTGGCGGATCATTTAAGCCGGTTGGATTTCATTGAAGATGAAGGAAAATGAAAAGAGATCGATGATTACTTCCCGGATGAACAACTCATGATGGTGGATGCTCCCCCAACAATGCAACTTATTCATGCCGGTTCGAATCCGAAGGAGAGCTCACCATGGTTTGCCAACATTGTGAATTATTTTTCATGTGAGTATGTTCCACCGAATTGGACATGGCAAAAGAAGAAGAAATTCTTTCACGATTTGAAATTTTATTATTGGGAAAGACCGAACCTTTTTCGGAGGTGTTCGGATGGTATCATAAGAAAATGTGTTCCTGATAATGAAATCTCAAGCATACTCTCCTTTTGACATGGCCAAGATACCGAAGGCCATCATGGAGGATGAAAGACGGCATACAAAGTTTTACAATGCGGATTTTATTGGCCTACGCTTTACAAAGATGCGCATCGTTTTTCACAATCTTGTGTTGCATGCCAAAAGTGGGGAAATGTGTCTAAGAGGTATGAAATGCCCCTCCAACCGATCTTGGAGTGTGAAATATTTGATGTTTGGGGCATCGACTTCATGGGCCCATTCCCTCCCTTATTCGGTAATAAATTTATTTTAGTAATGGTCGATTATGTCTCTAAATGGGTTGAAGCACAGGCTTACCCCACTAATGATTCTAAGGTAGTGCTAAAATTATTAAAGAAAAATATTTTTACTCGCTTTGGCACTCCCCGAGCTATCATTAGTGATCGTGGCTCACACTTTTGCAATCGACCATTCACTAAACTTCTAGAGAGTTATGGTGTAAAACACAAAGTCGGCACACTGTATCACCCACAAACAAGTGGTCAGGTTGAAGTGTCAAGCCGTGAGGTAAAATGAATTATTGAAAAGACGGTGGACACTAACCGTAAGAATTGGTCGGTGAAGCTTGACGATGCACTTTGGGCCTACCGAACCGCTTTTAAAACACCTATTGGATGTTCACCATATTGATTAGTTTTTGGCAAGTCTTGTCATTTGCCCGTTGAATTGGAGCACCGAGCTTATTGGGCTATAAAGTTTCTTAACTTTGACCCCGATCTTGTTGGTGACCATAGGTTGCTCCAACTCACCGAGCTTGACGAGTTTCGCCTTGATGCATACGAGAACGCCCAAATTTACAAGGAACGAACCAAGTCATTTCATGACCGGAAGTTCTTTGATCGAGAGTTCCGTGTAAATGATAAAGTGCTCTTGTATAACTCACGTTTGAGATTATTTCCAGGCAAACTTAGATCGAGGTGGACAGGTCCATTCATTGTTACGAGGGTGTATAAATCTGGTGCAGTTGAGCTAAGTGATGGAAAAACGACATTCGTTGCCAATGGTCATCGCATTAAGCATTTTATCGAGGGAGAGGAAACACCGCGAGAGGAAGAGGTGTTGTACCTCGAAGACCCTCCGTTGGATTGAAAAATTTGTATAGTCTAGCTAAAGACTGTAAACATAGCACACCACGGGTACTATCTTTCAATTTATCTTTTAAGCATTATCTTTTGGGTGGCTTATGTGCTTATTTGCTACGTGCTTAATTGAATGATTGTAGTAGTTTCCCAATTTGACAATCTGTATAATTCCATCATCTCTACCGTATAATCTCGTCGAGCCAACGATGTAAAACAACAGCGCTCTCGGGAGGCAACCTGTTTTGTGATAATTGTAGTTATTTGTGGATTATTTTTGATAAGTTTGGTGAACCTTAGCATTTAAGGTTTATTTGTTTGGCAAGGAGTCTCTTGACTCACGCCAAGGCTCATTGACCCACGCCAACCATCACTATAGACATACAGAGAGTTTGGGCATATTTGGTGGCGTGCGTCAGAGTGCCTTTGGCGTGCGCCATTGGGTGTTATCGTTATCTAGGGCTTGACCTGCATCATTAGATCTTGACGCGCGTCAAGGGGGCAGTTTGTGAAAAGAAAAAAAAACGGTTTTTTCTCTTCTCTCCCCTCCATAACTCCCATATCACTCGAAATCATCACTTTCTATTCCCATTTTTCTTCAGTTTTTCATCCACCACTCCACAAATTTCTCCCTTTGTCACAACCCCTCATAACTCACTCCTTCTCCATTCCTTTTTTTTCTATTGGTTTGGGAAAGTGGAGACTCATTTGTGTGCTTCTATAGCATAGTTTTTGCATTTCCGGTCACCTCCTTTGTTTCCGGCGACCTCCATTTCCGTTTGCGGTGTTCATCATTCCAACAAGGTATTTTCGGTCTAGTCCTCCTTTTTCAATCTAATCTAGTTAGTTATTTTGTTGTTTTGATTTTCTTTTGACTGGAGGAAGGGGCTGATTGTTTTCTCTTGTTGCTTTTGTTGGGTTGTTGTTACACCGTAGCCATGTCTGAATCTTCTGCTCATTCTAGTGGTCGTCAGGGTGACCAGAATAAGAAGAGGAAAGCCCCTGCCCCTAGTGAAACTGAGTCTGTTGTCCCTTTTCCTGACACACCCTTTGGTAAGAAAGCAAAGAGGCTTTTTGTTCAGTTTTTCAGTCAGTGTGCATTGCATTTTGAGCGTGGAATTGATTTCAAGTCGGTCAGTCCAAGGATTCAGAAAATTGTTACGGACCGTAAGTGTGAACTCTTAGCGGCCAACCGCACTTCTATGGTCAACGGAACCATCATGGCTGAATTTTATGCTAACTTTGCTGCGAATCCTGTTGAAGCAGCCAAAGGTTCTGTGCCCGTCCGTGGTAAGAAAGTCGCTTTTTCAGTGAAGGTTATCAATAATTTCTTTGGTATTCCTGAGATCCCAGCCGAGACCCTCTTTTCTAGTGTTTGGAACTTGAATGATGACGGAAATATGTGGGCTAAGGCTCGTGAGGCTAAAACTTATCTCTGTCCATCCGCCACGTGGGTAGGTAAGCGTTTTAAATATGGTTAGGCGACTAAGGATGTGAGGGTGATGAAACATTTCATTAGTCATAATATCATTCCCTCTCACAAGGTTAACACTTTTAATTATACCGAGTCTTGCCTGGCCCTTACCATTTTCACCGATTTACCTGTGGATGTTGGGTACTACATGTATCAGGGAGTAGTGGACTTCGCCATGAATCGTCGTGCGAATGGCAACATGCCTCTTCCCTGGCTGATTCATGAGCTTTGTGTTCTTGCAGCAGTCCCTACTTTGTTTGATGATCATCTGTTCCCACCAGTCACTCTCATGATTGGCCCTAGTATCCCAGAAAATGTTAAGCCGTCCGATCCCTCTCCCGAAATCCCTGTCTCAGCTAGTGCTCCTCCTCCTGTTGATGTCCCTTCATCCGATCCGCCTACTTCGTCGCGTCCTCGTGTTCATGATCCAGCCGTGAGAGCTAGGTTTGAGTTTCTTGAGTCTGAGATGGCAGCTATGCGTGGAGCCTTGGTGGCGGCTGACACCAATTCAAGGTTAGGTTTTGAGAGTGTGCTGCGTGGTTTGAACGATTTGAGGATTGGTTCCCATGGTCATCGTTCCTTTGATGAGATTTGTCATCCTGGTTATGCGGATCGAGCCGACGATTTCGATACACCCATGGAGGACGACTATCCGACCCCTGTTTGGATTCCGCCTTTACCTAGACTAGACCATCTGTCGTTCCTGGTAGCGCTTCGGCCTTTTCTTCTGCAGGTACAGGTTCGGCTGGTGCTGGTTTTGCCGCTTTTGCGGGATCGAGTTTGTCAGGTTCGATGATTACGTCCATTGGTGATGGAGCTGGCAGTTCATCCTTTCGGTCGATGCTATCCGCGGGTTTTCCAAATTTTCCTATTCATATGCTATCCAACCCTTTTGCGGCTGATGATCAGGGTGCTGGTTTGTTTCATCCTTCGACGATCCCACCTACCAGTGCGATTTCTCCTTTGGCTGCTCATGTGCTTATTGATGAGGATGATGATGAAGAGCTCCCCACTGTTTCTCTTTCTGTTCCCGCTTCTTCTGCTGATGCCGTTTAGTGCTTTTGTTCACCAGACTTTGTTTGTTTGATTGTCTACCCTTGTGGCTTTGTTTTTATTTCTGCAGTTTGTGTCGTTTTGTTGAACTATTTTGTTGTTTTGCTTTTTGTTTGGATGTTGCAACTGTTGTTTCATTTTGGGATTGTGCTTATTGTTCAAGGTACTACTGGTGTATTGAAGTTTTAGTTCTTGTTGTCTGCCCAGAATTGTTAAATTATCTGTGCTTAGCTCCTTGTGTAGTGATAATTGTAACTTTTCTGGTGTTTATGTCTGTCCAGGTGTAATGACCTGCGTCATTGCCTATTGGCGTGAGTCATGGCCTTCTGCCTTGTTGACGCACGCCATCCTCTGTGACTCACGCCATTACCTTTTGTCCGTATCTTGCACACACTTCAACCTTGGCGTACGTCAATCTGCCCTTGACGCGCGTCAACCGACTTGACAACCATCAGTCACACCTCTACCATCATAGAACCCTAGGATCAGGCTTTGTTCCCTTTGACGCACGCCATGATAGGCTTGGCGCGCGCCATGTACACGTTTTCAGCCTATTAAGTGTCTCAAACCCTAAAATCTTCTATTTTAACTCCACCACTGCCTCTCTCATTCTTTCCCTCTCTTTTACCCTCCTTTCTCTTTTTGCAACTTTCACCATGTCCTCTCCTCAAGATAATCGTCCCGTGCTTTTCTTTGACATGGTTGGCGCAGATGCCGTGCACAACTACACCGAACTCTTCAGTCGTCGTCCAATTCTTTTGGAACGAGGGATTAACTCCAAGAAGCTTTCAGATTTGACTGAGTATCGTATATAGTGGGGAGGATGGAATCGTTTGGTCGCACCACCGCGGGGGGCGCATCAACGAGACCGTTGTTCGTGAGTTTTACGCCATGTTGTCAGTTGAGCCTGAAGAGAGATCCACTAATTCGATCATGGTTCGTGGGATCGAGGTGCCCTTCCACTAGATGGATATCAATGATGCCTTTCGCCTCTCTTCCACCACCGTTGCTCCTCATCAACATTACGAGATTAAGTGGGGTCTCAACAACATTGGTAGTTTCATGGCTCATCTCTCTACTGCTACTGCTGCGCTTTTTCCGGGACGGGAAGGTCCTAGGGCAGATTATTCGGTTTCTGCTCTTTCTTCTGAGACGCGGGAGTGGAAGCATTTTGTCAACAACCGCATTCTCCCAACAGATAACTTCGAGCAGATGATGGACAACGATTTGCTTCTGCTTTACGCAATCAGGCGCGAGGTGTACATCAATTGGGGTAAGTTGATCCATCAAGCCGCATGGTCCTATGCTAGGCCTACGTGCACTTTCCCCTTCATCCTCTTTGCGTGGCTGATCTCACACTTGTGCACTCGTGTTGCCCGAGTCCCCACCTACTCTCACGATGAGTATTTCCCGAGTCCGATAGCACGTCGCGGTCTGGTTCCCCGAGATATGCTTGGTGTTTCTCCGTCTTCTGATGAGTCTAGTCCTGAGATTGATGTCGAGTCTGAGTAGTTTGAGTGTTTGTTTGTTGGTTGGTTGGACTGTTTGCCGTTTATTTAGTTATCTTTTGATGTTGCCTTGAATCATTGTCGCACTTTCCCCTTGAATGTTTCAAACAATGTTGTTGTCATTCGAATAATGTAATATACTTGTCTTTCAGTATGATTTTGCTTTTGATTTTGCTTGTACAAATTTCATTTTGGTACGATTACCCCCCTTCCATGCAAACCCTCCATTTTCTTTGAGTTTTTCCACTATTGACATACGTCAAAATTGCTCTGACGCACGCCATGTCCCTTACTTTTGGGAATGACGCACGTCACAACACTGTTGGTGCACGTCACTTTTGGAGGTAAATCTCTATGTATAGCAATAGTAACTTTGACGCGCGCCATTTTGATGTAGGCGTGCGTCACCAATGCATATATCCCAGATTTTGCCCTAATTTGTTTATGGTCATCTCGTACGATTTGCTCTTGTTGATTCCCCGTTGTTTCCCTCACTGTATTTTCACTACTCACTTCGCATTGAGGACAATGCAGACTCGTAAGTGGGGAGTGGGAGTACAGTTAGTCTAACAACGGGTAATGTCTTTAATTGTTTGAGAAAAGCTTAGCTTTGATCATCTCCGAGAAATTTGGAGCCGTATAAATTATCTTTTGGCATAAATTATGATCTTGTAATTGATAGAGCGAGTTATTCAATAAAACGAGTAACTTTGACGAAACATAGGTGCATGTTATTTATTAATATTTGTAGGTAGTGTGATACTTTGTGCACGTATATTCTGAATTCTGTGTTAACAAACAACTTTTCATGAATTTGTGCATGCATACTCCAGCTTGCAACTTGAATTTAGAAATGTCATTCATTTGAGACGAAATAACAGGTGTTTGGAATCGGAATAGGGATGACGATTTTTGGCATTACTTTGATTCAACCATAGCCAAATGGCCTACCTGAACATGAATTTCCCTTTTTGTCCCCGTCTTAACCTTGTAGAGTGGTGAGACCCCACTCGAACTAGCCGTTCGTATTTAGCCTCATTATAATCCGACCCTTACCCAAAATTTTGGTCTACATTCCTTTGGCCTCCCGCAAGCATAGCAAGAGTCTATTAATTGTGAAAGAGGTGGTTGGGATTAAGAGTTGGATGGAAATGCTAGTAGGTTGAGAGGGCATCTTGTGTTGATGAGAGACAAATTGATGATCATTATTACGACATTTTACCCCAATATTGATACCACTTTGAGGTTGCATTATTGTACCAATTTAAGTCATTAATTCCTTAATTTTATCCAAATATATAAATAGTAGTTATTATATAAATTATCGTATTTTTATAAGTTTTTATAAGTTTTGTACCGGTTTAGTAACCGGAGTGTCGTGTCAGATTTACACGGGTATTTGTGGTATTTTTATTGCAGATTTATGATAAACCAAAACCCCGAGTGACGACACTTTTTGAAGCCCAAAACATGTGTTTTGATTGATGGAAGAATGTGCCACAAGCTTACAAGTTTAAGTGGATCAGTGGTTCGTGGTTTTGAAATCGAGTTATATCTTCGACAAACAAATGGCCCATCAAAACGACATTTTCTGAAGAAGAATCCTTCATGAAAGTTGTAGATCTTCAAATGATCTTTCCAACGCACTTTGAATCACGTCAATCGGAGGTCTACAACTCAAGTTATGGCCATTTTACTGAACTGCGATACTGTGTAGACGGATTTTGACAGTTCGGATCGGAGCCGTTATCACGGATCAATCCGGGATTTCATCGGATCGATCCGGCTGTTTCAATGATCACTTTTGCACATGCTAATTCTAGATCCTTCGGCCAATATACTGTCAATATATATATATATATATATATATATATATATATATATATATATATATATATATATATATATATATATATATATATACTTACATACTAGTTCCCTATATATATATATTCCCCAATCAACACATATCAAAGGGCCCCTCTTCTCCTCTTCCCCCTCCCCTCTTCTCTCGTCTATGATCTTCTTCTTTTTATTTTTTTTGTTTTGTTTGATATATATATATATATATATATATATATATATATATATATATATATATATATATATATATATATATATCATCTCTTCTCATCTTGGGCCCATATATATATATATATATATATATATATATATATATATATATATATATATATATATACATATATATGTCTATGTATGTATATATATGTTTTTATATATATAAATAAAGTAGTTATAGTACCGTTGTAATTGCAGAATAATTATCGAAGATTGTTAAAATCGAAGCTTTGTTATACTACATCCGGTGGAAACGACCCCGATTCAAATAGCTTGTAATCGGTAATATATTCTAATATTATTATGTTTACTATTTCTATTTCTATTTATATATTATATATGTTAATTATGTTAAGCTAAAAATATATCTAGCCAAGATATGAATCGAATTAGTTAATCTTTTTGGTAAAATGAATGATCGACTCTGATAATAATGATTAAAACCAATTATAATGAATCTCTTTCTATTTGCACTTAATGAAAGTAAAAATTGAATTAGCCACTCGATTTTTACTAGAAACGTAATCTAATGAATTGACAACTCGCGATTAGAATACGAGATCGTAATAGAAAGACCGGAGGGTAAAATTGGCCGAGTGAAAATGTGACAACGGAATCCGATTTCCTACCGGGGGCAGATTTGTCTTGGGAGAGATAAATCTTATTAAAATTATGCTCACGATATTATTACGTTAAATCACCTGTTTAATTGATATCTTAAAACTGGCCGTATGACAAAACGGGAGTGACCCATGCTTAAGATGACATTGGACAGATGACTAGACGTATGACAATTTCATACGCTCGTGTGAGGAGGAGTTGTCTAGCTTAGGAGTACACCGGTTCATATATAATTGACCTCCTTGCATCAAGGAAAAGATCTGTCTCATTCAATTCAATACTAAAAAGAGATATTGATTCAAGAAAGTATTCTTGGCTAGATCCAAAAATATATATA
Organism: Gentiana straminea; assembly: GCA_036785695.1. Taxonomy (NCBI): domain Eukaryota; kingdom Viridiplantae; phylum Streptophyta; class Magnoliopsida; order Gentianales; family Gentianaceae; genus Gentiana; species Gentiana straminea. Next base: position 4,186,918 of record JAVUPR010000515.1, on the reverse strand, counting down.
TTATCTATTTTTATATTTATATATTTATTTACTGCTTTACTAACAATCTAACTAATCTAACTATCTAACCCGAGGAAAATGGTAAAAACTGCGACTTAGATCGAGTTAATAATAGCTTCTTGGTGTTTAACCACACTTTGAATTATGCCTTCATTTCCCGAGGATACGACTCGACTCACCGTACTAGCACTACAATTTGACCCGGTACACTGCCGGTAAGGATTGATAGCCTAGAAACAGTCCGTCAGCTTTTTGGCGCCGTTGCCGGGGAAACGACGCTAATTCATTGTGTCTATGGTTACTACTTGTATTAGCTCAAAATTCTCGAGGATAAGTCAACACTCTTCTTATCACATTTCTATTTTTATTTTCCGTTGGTATCTACCTTCTTTTAGTTACCAATTTTCTTCTTCTACCAATTTCGAGTTATTTTCTATTTTCGATAGTAGAAAGTAAACGCGGTTCGTTTATTTTTGTTGGTACCTACCTATTGGTAAGATACCAATTTTAAAAAAAATAAAATTAAAAAAAAAAATAAAATACACTCGGTAAATACCGAGTGGATTCGGTAATTACCGAGAGAAGAAAAAAATGTGGTTTTTTTTTTATCGATTTCGTGTTATTTTCTATTCGATATTTTCTATTCCACAAGAATTGTCAAATCGAGTTACGAAAATGGTCGAAACCGTTGGTGAAACACCTGAACAAGGGATTGCTCATGCTCAAGGGCATGGCCAAAACCTTAATCAGAATTTACCTCAACCTAATAACCAGAATCAGAATAATAGAAATAATCGAATCGGAATAAGCATACTCGTCGAAACCAAATTTCCTAACCCGAGACTTATATGTGATCAGACCGTAAGAAGGTACCAGATTAATAATCCAATTCGTTTACCCAATAAAGGAGCAATTAATTTCGAAATAAAATCTCATCTTTTTTGTTTAATTGACACAAGAGCCCAATTTCTAGGAGAAGATGATGAGGATCCACATCATCATCTCTATCTTTTCGAAGAATTGTGTAATACAGCCAAAAGTCATGGTGCTCATCGGGAATTAACGAGGATGTCTATGTTTCCTTTTTCTTTAAAAGGAAGAGCACGAGATTGGTTTCTGTCACTTCCACATCATTCATTGACTAGTTGGGAGGATATTCAAACCGAGTTCTTAAAGCAGTATTTTACTCCTAGTAGAAAATTGGAATTAATAGTCGAGATTGCTAACTTTAGACAAGGATCTGAAGAAACGTTTGGGAATGCGTGGGAAAGATTTAAAAAGCTACTAAGAGCTTGTCCCGATCATGGTTATTCCTTAGAAATGCAAATCCAACTTTTCTGTCGTAAATTAAGGAAAAACTCACGTGCAGATGTAGATCATGCATGTGGTGGTTCGTTAATGATGAGTGAAGCCCAAATAGTTTACGATGCTATAGAAAAGATTTCCAAAAACAATCGAATGTGGGAAACCGGTTCTAGCACCGAAAAAGTAGCATTTGCGGGAGAAAGTACATCGAATACGAAGTCCTAGCACACTTGGAGAATTTGAGTAGGAAATTTGACGGCTTATTAGCCAAGAAAACGATAAACTCGAAAATATCATACCAAATGAATACTCAAGTCATGATAATGTGTCATTAGGGATGGAAGAACCAAAAGGATATTCAAGGGAAAAGGTGAGTTTTTGCAACAAAGATAGGAATTTGAACGATGCATATTCAAACTCTTTTAATGCTATTAGAAGAGATCACCCTACTTTTCGTTGGTCCGGAAACCCTAGTAAGCAAGGACAACCACCGTATCCAATCCAATACGAAAATCCATATAATAATCAAGTTTATCAAGGAGATACCTCGAATCGGGACCTACAATCATTACCTAGACCGTATCCACAACATACCACTCAAAGCATACCAAATCACCCAAAGTTCAACTCAACTTTGAAGGAGTTGATAAATGGGAGAAATTAATCGAAAATCGATGGGTATGATGTCAACTCAAGCTCAAAATATGGAAACCATGATGACTTCTATAGGTACAAATCACTAAGGATATGAGTACGTTGAAAACATCTATAAGTGGACATGATACCGTAATGAGAATTGTAGAAGCTTCATTACGGAATTTGGAATATCATTTGAGTAGGGAAGGGGAACGTAAAAACGAAGTAAACTCCAGAGAGCCGCCAAGTAATACCGAAAGAAACCCGAAAGAGGTAACTCGTTGTTATTACTAGAAGTGGAAGGATCTATGGAAGTAATGGATTAGAAAACATCGAATTAATGAAGTAGAGAATGATTTAGATGGTAAATATGAGAAAAACATGGAATCTAAAGAGGAAGAGGACATTATTGAAGATTTCCTAAGACAGAAACGTATATATTGAACCCGGAAGTAAGGATGAGGAATGGGTCAAGGTTCCTAGAATATTGAAAAATCCAAGAATGAGTAGGACCTTGACCAATGATCATGTTGAGAATGAATCAAGTTTGGAAAGGCCAATTCAAACCGAACCTTATCCGGCTCAACCCAAATTCACCTCGATTCAATCGATAGGGCGGCACCATATCCAAGGTGCATATTTTGAAGAAAAAGGTACGTAATGATGACACACGGTGTCCTCAAAAGGCACAATCATTCCGGGAAGCTTTACCATCTTCGTTTAACGACAAGGGTAAGGGAGGTATACATTCTAACCCTACTTTAATTGATCTTGAATTACTCCCCCATTCCCCGAAAAAGGAAATCAAAGAGATGAAGTTGGATAAGAAGTATGCACATTTTTTTTGACACTTTTCGGCACTTAACAATTAATAGCCCTTTCATCGATGTTTATAAGGGAGAGCTTAGTTTGGGAATGAATAATGAGCGCGTTGTCTTCAACATTTACAATTCATTGAAATATCCATACACTACACTAGAATCTTGTTCTTGTGTGGACCCTTTGTGTCCTTTTGTTGTGGATCGTACTAACACGCAGTAATTGAAGAAGATGACTTCGGAATAATGTGAAAGCTCGCAAACCCAAAGCTCGAAAATCAAAGGAAAAGGTCAAGAATCGCTTGGATTGGTGGAAATTGTCTAATCTATGTTGGAGACCGGTATTAAAGACGGATGCGGTGCGTAAGGTGATGACCCACCACCTATGCATTAAAAACTGAAGCAAGGAAAAGTCTAGCTATAGACTATAAATATAGTGAAATCACGGGTACTATACTTCCTATTTACTCATTAAGCATTTATTTCTAGTTGATTCGTGTGCTTAATTGTTACATGCTTTGGTGAGTAATTGTTAGAAGTATCCCATTTAGTTTAGTATATTATATTAGTTGCTTAAGTTTGTCGAGCAAACGACGTTAACCAAAAGCGCTACCGGGAGGCGCCCGCAAAAATGTTAAATATAATAATTACTCATACTTTGGATGATACTTTGCGAATACTTCGGATTGATTTTCATTTTGTTTCACCAAGTCTCAGGATGAATGTTTGAATGTCATTAAAAAGGGAATGATTAGGTGGTTATCCGAAAATCCCGATGGAGAAAAAAGAGAAAAATTCAAATGCGTCATTTCTTGGACTTAGGTTGTTAGAACGATTTGAAAGAACCCTTGAGGATCTGGGTATAAAAGACTCAGAGTTAATACTTTGCCATACGTTACATTTCATGATCTAGTCTGTTTTAAATTTCAAATAATGTGTGACATTTATTAGTTCAACTACTATGGAATATTGTGTGTTTTAAACCAATAAAAGTTTATGTGGTGTGTTTATCTACCTTTTGCATTACACTTGTGTCACACTCCACACACTTTTATTTTATTTGCACACACAACGGTCATAACTTTAACCCACCCACCCACCCTTTTTTTAATATCATCCGAGTATTTGTTTTGACTTGTTTTAGTGCACCATTGCTTTCCCAACAACTTATTTACACTCACTTTACATTGAGGACAATGTAAGTTCGTAAGTGGGGAGTGGAGTCGTTGGTCTAGCAATGGAATTAATGTTTATTTTGTATCAATAAATCCCTTAGTTTTCGATTTTTTTCGAGCATTATTTAGTTGATTAAAATAAATTGTATAAGGTATATATTTCATGGATTTGAAGATATAATGATCAATTTGGATGTGTATAACCAACATGAACCGTAAGTGCATTGTAATTCCAAATATATTTGTGTAACATGAATTCCTTCACGTAAAGCCTTTGATATTGAAGCGGAAAATTTTAAACTGTATCCATTCAGTATCCTAGTGGTTATTCTATAGATAATTGCAGTAACTTAGTACCTAACTTTTGAATGTGTACTATGAATATCTGAAGGTTTGAATGTGATAGGAAGGATATAAGTTAAAGAAGAATACCAAATTAAGATGAACTATATGTATGTCGGTTGTAGCTACCAATGATTTGAGTGCAGTAGGGCGTTATCACGAAACGTCCTATATCACTATGAGGTTTAAAAGCTCCCGACTGCCTGATGATAGTAGTCCAGCTAGGGTGTTATCACGAAACGTCCTATTGCTTGGGAATGAAGGCATATGCTACAAATGTGAAAATTAAAAAAAAAAAAAAGACAATATGGAAATATGGTTGAAAACTTAGTTATCTTCTGACTATCCCCAGTATAAACTGAATGATATGCTTTAGGGATTATCCTAATAAGTACACGGAAGGACTTTGTGTGGAAATGTTACTACCTATACCTAGGAAAGTCATTAGGACTGTCTGAATGGATATTTGTGCGTTTGCTTGAATTATTCAAGAGAGGATAGTGGAAATTGAAAAGGCTTGTCACACACACACCTGTTATACATTTATATTGAGGTTAACGCCTGGTTGTAATTCTAATGGTTGCGCATCTCGGTTGTCCCTTATATCTTATATCTTCATGAATTTATCTCTCATTCATTTTGTTTTATCGCTTGTTTTGCTCGAGGACGACCAAAAGCTAAGTGGGGAGTTGTGATGAGAGACAAATTAATGATCATTATTACGACATTTTACCCCAATATTGATACCACTTTGAGCATTATTGTACCAATTTAAGTCAATAATTACTTAATTTTATCCAAATATATAAATAGTGGTTATTATATAAATTATCGTATTTTTATAAGTTTTTATAAGTTTTGTACCGGTTTAGTAACCGGAATGTCGTGTCAGATTTACATGGGTATTTGTGGTATTTTTATTGCAGATTTATGATAAACCAAAACCCCGAGTGACGACACTTTTTGAAGCCCAAAACATGTGTTTTGATTGATGGAAGAATGTGCCACAAGCTTACAAGTTTAAGTGGATCGGTGGTTTCGTGTTTTGAAATCGAGTTATATCTTCGACAAACAAATGGCCCATCAAAACGACATTTTCTGAAGAAGAATCCTTCATGAAAGTTGTAGATCTTCAAATGAGCTTTCCAACGCACTTTGAATCACGTCAATCGGAGGTCTACAACTCAAGTTATGGCCATTTTACTGAACTGCGATATCGTTGTAGACGGATTTTGACAGTTCGGATCGGAGCCGTTATCACGGATCAATCTGGGATTTCATCGGATCGATCCGGCTGTTTCAATGATCACTTTTGCACATGCTAATTCTAGATCCTTCGGCCAATATACTGTCAATATATATATATATATATATATATATATATATATATATATATATATATATATATATATATATATATATATATATATTACATACTAGTTCCCTATATATATTCCCCAATCAACACATATCAAAGGGCCCCTCTTCTCCTCTTCCCCCTCCCCTCTTCTCTCGTCTATGATCTTCTTCTTTTTTTTTTTATTTTTTTTGTTTTATATATATATATATATATATATATATATATATATATATATATATATATATATATATATATATATATATATATCTCTCCTTATCTCTTCTTATCTATATATATATATATATATATATATATATATATATATATATATATATATATATATATATATATGTATATATATATGTTTTTATATATATAAATAAAGTAGTTATAGTACCGTTGTAATTGCGGAATAATTATCGAAGATTGTTAAAATCGAAGCTTTGTTATACTACATCCGGTGGAAACGACCCCGATTCAAATAGTTGTAATCGGTAATATATTCTAATATTATTATGTTTACTATTTCTATTTCTATTTATATATTATATATGTTAATTATGTTAAGCTAAAAATATATCTAGCCAAGATATGAATCTGAATTAGTTAATCTTTTTGGTAAAATGAATGATCGACTCTGATAATAATGATTAAAACCAATTATAATGAATCTCTTTCTATTTGCACTTAATGAAAGTAAAAATTGAATTAGCCACTCGATTTTTACTAGAAACGTAATCTAATGAATTGACAACTCGCGATTAGAATACGAGATCGTAATAGAAAGACCGGAGGGTAAAATTGGCCGAGTGAAAATGTGACAACGGAATCCGATTTCCTACCCGGGGCAGATTTGTCTTGGGAGAGATAAATCTTATTAAAATTGTGCTCACGATATTATTACGTTAAATCACCTGTTTAATTGATATCTTAAAACTGGCCGTATGACAAAACGGGAGTGACCCATGCTTAAGATGACATTGGACGAGAGACTAGACGTATGACAATTTCATACGCTCGTGTGAGGAGGAGTTGTCTAGCTTAGGAGTACACCGGTTCATATATAATTGACCTCCTTGCATCAAGGAAAAGATCTGTCTCATTCAATTCTACTAAAAAGAGATATTGATTCAAGAAAGTATTCTTGGCTAGATCCAAAAATATATATATTATCTATTTTTATATTTATATATTTATTTACTCGCTTTACTAACAATCTAACTAATCTAACTATCTAACCCGAGGAAAATGGTAAAAGCTGCGACTTAGATCGAGTTAATAATAGCTTCTTGGTGTTTAACCACACTTTGAATTATTTCCCCGATTCATTTCAATTTGACCCGAGGATACGACCTAGACTCATGATTGTAACCATATTTTGTGTACATAGATCTTTCGGAAAAACTGTTTTTACAATTTGACCCGGTTTACACGTGGTATCTTTGCCGGTAAGGTTGGATTGATTCGACCTTAGGATGGCCTTTGATTCTTTTGTGAATTTTGTGCCGTGGCCGGGATTTCAACCCTAAGGATTATTGATACCGTTCACCAGGCTCTTATAGCCAAATTCTTGTAGAAATTAGCTCTTGGTTATCATCGTAACTATTAAGAATCTTAGTTTAATTTCTATCACTTTTGGTTGGAGTTTGAAGACATAAGTTTGTAACTCCATTGAAGGTTTTGGAGCTTGGATGAAGAATACCAATTTCGAGTTTTGCTTTTGATTGGTAACTCTTAATCTTTACTTTGATTCAAGTGTTCTAATGATTTTGAATGTTAGCTTTGTTATGTTAATGTTTGTAGCTATGAGTGGCTAGGTTTTTCTAGCCAAGATTATGTTGTAGTAATAGTTTATCCTCTTGTGATTGATTGGGAATGATGGGTTGTGTTGTTAGTTTTGATTGTTGAGAAGCTTTGCCTACTTGTTTTGTATTGGTTTCTTGCATTGGAGTAATTGCCTAGTATTAGCATTTGCACGTTTAACGCACACCGAGCGGAGATGTTAGACGTGGGAAGAGGGTAGGTGAACCGGAAGGTAAAATCGACCTCTTGTAGGCATTCGATTTCTTATCCGGGGATAGTTGGCTTTGCCATTGCATTCACGGGCGTAGCATACCGAATCATTAGGTTTAGGACACCTAGACCAAGGAGGAGGTAGAGAGCAATTTCATTCACTCGTATGAGGGGGAATTGCTTGTTTAGGAATGCACCGCTTCACACTTTCAAACACGAATGGTAGGTAGGTAGGAAGTCATTCCCATGGCATTGCAAGAGGATAGCTAGTCTACGCATTATCTTGGTTAGCTTCTTTTATAATTTACCATCATTGTTAATTCAGCATTTTAATTATGCAATTGATTAACGTTTCACCAATTTGCGACCTGGATCGAATTAATATAGACTTTTTAGTGTGTAACCTCAATTGGAGTGCACAGTCCCCGTGGAGACGACCTTGACTCACCAAACTAGACTACAGTCGACCCGGTACACTGCCGGTTAGATTGGACATCTCGGTTTGGCCACATCAGTTTCCCAGATGAAAAAAAAGAGTTGGTCCATGCGGAGACGAATGCCTCCTTATGTGCGTTCAACCATGTACAAGAGACATAACTTATGGCGTCTTCACTAAAAATCTTCTTACACTCTTCCAATCTCTCATTCAACTCTTCTTCTGATTCTGATTTAACAACCTCTGTCCAAGCAGTCATCAAGTCTTGCCAAACTTCGCTCGTAGTCTTCGTCTTCAGATTCGCCACAAGACCTTTCTCTATATGCCACCTGCATATCAAGTTCTTTGCTTTTGGATAAACCACCCGTAAAGCGTTCATTAATGCTTCTTCTCTATCTATCACGATACAATATGTTTGATCACTTTTCTCACCAATTGCTTTCCGAAGCATAGTCAAATCCCATGTGTAGTTCTCTTCCCTCTCCAAACAAAGTAGAGCAAATCCAATCGAAAATGTCTGTACACGTAACGCCAACAATTTGCAAGAGGGGCATCTTGTACTTGTTCGTCTTGTATGTAAAATCCATAAGCATCACAGTAGGAAAGCACCTTGCAAGGGACAAGCTTTCATTAAAGGCCCAAAAAACATCCTTCACTACATTTCCTTCGTCATGCCTACATTCCACGAATGATGTGTTCTTATCTGCCAAATTGAAAACCTCTTGCATCACTGTACGGCCCTATCGTACCTTCTTCTTTATCTTAGCACGAAGATTGTAGATCGCCTTTGATGACGTATAGTTCTTCTTATCATCATTTCTCAACATACGTAGTATATGTTTAGGCAAAATACCGTTGCAAGTCATTGTTGCAACAAAATCAACTTGTTCTCTATCAATCCGGCCGAGGTATGAATGACCCTCCTCATACTTGAATAACTTGTGATTATGTACACCATTCAATACTCTAACGGTCCACACCTCCCTAAAGTTATCCTTCAAGGTTTTCGATAGAAATGAACAACCGTATTTCTTTGTAGACGATTCTCTTGGCTTATTTTTTCCGGTACCACCAACCTTTTTCTCGTATTTTCCTCCTTTCAAATGATCTCTTGGCAATCCACCCCTCTCACATTGGAATAAAATGAAATGTGTCCGCTTTACGGTCATGTTGGATCTCTTTTTCCCAATGACAACGCCTTTCTCTCTTGCCAATGCCTTGAGGTGTTTGGTGATGGCTTCATGTGAATCAAATACCTATGAATAATATATGAATGTAATGAATACTGATCGGGGTCAATCAGGTTATAATATACTTGACCACCATAAACCAATACTAGCAAGAGGACTAGGCCCATCGTAGTATAGCTATAGTGAATCAAGGTCGATCCCACAGGGAACCAATTGTGGATCATCTTATATACAAATAATTAATTAAACATGTCAAGGACATAGAGGTGGTCTACGACCAACATAAGACAAGAAAGGTAAAGACACGACTCGACACAACGTAATTAACCTCCCCAATTATAGTCTTTATCGTTTGGACCTAGATAATTTATATAATAAACTGAACTTATTAACTGTCAATCCGTTTGTATCTATCTTAGATTGGGTACGGGAGTCATCCGCTTTAACTTGACTTAGCACCGGTAGGTCACTAGATCACTGTGATATTGTTACGTGACTTCGCCTTTTGGTGCCTCCATCTCATATAACTCACACGCTTACGACTCTAAGGATGCCGATATTAACCGTACACCTCGTCCAGGCAACATTCCTATGGTTAGGCGTACTTCCTAAACGATTACTCAAGCTCTCGTCCAACTAACAATTACCAAGTTATGGTCTCATGCTAATCTACGACGTATGTATAATCAGATGCTAGCAATCCCCAAATATAAACCTACCTAGATAACGCTGAACGTCCGTGAAGAGCAATTCATAAGCCTACCTAAGAGTTTTATATTGGTATTTCTTTTTTACACATTTTAATTAAACTAAGCGAGTAACGTAGCCATAGCCATACCTACTGAGATAATAAATTCTATTAAGTTAACCTAACCATAAAGACGTGGCTATTTAACGGATGAAAACAGGGCTCGGTCGACCGAATAGCTGGGCTCGGTCGACCGAATACAGACACTCGGTCGACCGAATGGTCCTTTCCCCCAGATTGCATCCCTGAATATATCTCTCAGCGTTTCATCATACACAACGGATTAAATAGTAATTCGTAAAGCATTCATATAAACTAACATATATACGCATTAATTAAACAATGCAGATTCATGAATAAATACTAAGTGTATGACGTAGGTTATGGGATCCTCATAGACAAAGTGTCGCCACATCCCTAACGTCATAGCCTAGATCTACATCATCTAGCTATGATTAACTAACTCAAACGATAAAGCATAATTGGGGAATTAATTACTGAAAATAAAAAGACAGAAAATAAAGGCTTACATATTGAAGCCCCTAAATTGCTGGAAACCCTCAAATTATTCTACATTGTATCAAAGTTATATTATGAATTGTAAGATTGAAGAAAGAATGAAGGGATGTATTGGTGTGTTTTTACAAATTTCGTAGCTGCTGCTTATATAGAGGTTGTAACCGACCTAGGGAGGATCTAGAAGATATACATGCAAAAATCCCATAAGTGACCGAACCGACACACTCGGTCGACCGAATGATAGGGCTCGGTCGACCGAGCCCTTTTTCTGCACGTGTTAAACGTTTCTCTCGTCTATCTTGTTCCCCACTGCACGCTTGCGTGTTGATCTGATTAATCTTTCATTTAATGCTCCGATTTTCTTCCTCTATTATCTTGAGACCATTGATTGAATGACATTAATCCTCTCGATTTGTCGTGATCTACAAAATCGGCATTTATCGCACAATAAATCGATCTTTTAATAATAAAAACGACTAAATACCAAATATCATATTAATAATCACTTAACATTAAATAATAAATATAAATGAGTGATTTAATATGAAATATACATTATTAATCTCGATTTAAGGATAATGTTGATGACATTTACGGGTATAATTTGACCGTCATCAACTACCCCCCACTTAGACTTTGATCGTCCCGAACAAAGCATCAATAAGTCATTCCCCAAGACAACATTTTCTATGGTCAAATCATACTTACACAAGAAACTCAAGTCAACTCATACTAGTCATGCTCATAAGATATCCATTATTCACTACTTACTATGAATCGAAGTGATGTGTGCATGTGCATTGGTTTTATATAAATGTAGCAAGATTAGAGTTTATGCTAACTTCGCAATCTCAACCTACCAACCTCAGCATTCATACTTCTTATGCCTCGCAATGGTTAAAGCACTAGAACAATAAGCAAGAGCGTATCTATAGGGTTTTTGGACTTGGAGACCGAGTACTACTCAAAGCCTCTTAAAGAGTTGAATATTCTTTTCATATCTTCATATTTTTCAAATACTATCAATCTCAAGGAAGAAAACTTTTTAGAGTATCCCCCTATCTTAGATCATGTATAGCATCGAATATTACCACAAGCGCGGGGCTACTTTGGTAATGTTACTACAAGCCCAGTGTCTAACATTTTGCTAAAACACAGGTACGTCTCAAGCTTATTACTCTGCTTTAATGGCTAAAAGATAAGAATGCATCAGCAGATAGATATTGATACTAAGTTCACATAACCAATCATCTATGCAATGTACACATAATTTCTTCAGTTATTATGATTTGCGTGGTATACTCGATTCACAAATTGAGTAATTAAATAATAAATAACTACTTGCAAAAAACGGGCATGAATATCCTTAAATTTACTTAACATAAGTATAAAATGATCACGTACTCATGAAACTTGGTTCATTTCCTATCAATTCTTAGCTAGGAACTCACAATTCTAAGGGTACGAGATACATAATATGGTATTTATTCAATTTTTTCAATCATGTGCCGTTTCATTCAATTTTCAATTATAACATAACATGGCTAAGTCTCCTACCCCCCACTTAAACATGGCATTGTCCCCAATGACAAATAAAAATGAGAATTTAAGAAAAAGACTTAGCTCTGGAAACGACTCTCAAGTAAAGGAACAATATCGGAGTAAATGTCAGCACGTCGTGGAAAAGCAAGTGAAAACCTGTATAAGCAGACAAACTCCACGAAACCGTCAATAACACCATGCCTATGGAATTTATAAAATAATATGGCGGTAATGAGGTATAAATACCTAAAAACAGTTTAAGCCACTTTATTTTATACAACCAATGACAAGGGAAACCAAAAAGAAAAATACTAAATAGAAAGAAAAATAAACAAGCAACTAAAGATGGTGGTCTTCATCTACAACCTACACCACCTAAATATTTTTAAAACCGGGTGGAGAAGACAAAGATCAAAAAGCATTACCCGACGTGGGAAAACACGAGGGTGACTCGATCGAAAAGGTATTCAATCCAGGAAAAGAGAAACTTGGTAAGGTATAACAGATTGAATGCGACCTATTGGCTAAAGATAAAATCAAATACTTAACGCAGAAACTTCTCGCTTGCATTGGATATCAACAACTTAGGGAGATGTAGCTACTCCTCGAAATTACTAATAACCCAATGTATCACGTAAAAGTCATAACCGTCATCAACAAGGTCGGATCAGTGTGATAATGTAGAACAAAACTTATCATCTAGAAATGCCGGAATAGACGGAAAAAATGTGAAATTTAAAACTTCCGGTAGAAAGATAAGTTGTACTTTGATCGAACCAAAAACCTTTAAAATCTAGCTAGGGTCAGAGCTACACTTACCCCAACTAGGATCATGAAAATCAAAATGATAAAAGATAATCATTAAAGCTTAGCAATATTTCAAATTCCGCAACACAAAGGTATTTTGTAAACAAAATGGAGGTTGAGAGTATGATGGGTTTAGAAAAAGATACATAAGGATGGTAAGAAAAGATAAATGGTGGGTAAGAAATTGTGGTTTGGGTGGGTTGAAAATTGGTTAAGGAAATTTGTGTTTTTGGGATTGAGAATTGTTTAAAGGAATGGGATTGGGTGGGAGAGTGAAACGGATGGAAAGAAAGAGAGGCGATGAAAGAATGGTTAGAAATGTGAACTGTTGGGGCAGATTGGTGAGAGGATCGAAAAGTTTGAAGGTGAAAAAGTGTAAAGGGAAAGATAAGGATAGTTGCAGAATGAATTGCACACAACTTTGGATTTTCACTCAGATCGCCATTCTAAAAAGTTTTGGAAGTTGACCAAAATTGTTCTTGTTCGCACCAATCATTCTCTGTTACATTTTCAATAATTCTCAAGCTCTCTTAATGCTCCCATCTTAAGATTGATTGCTAAATTTCCTTTTCTTTAGAACTTTTTCGACTCTCCTACAGAACTCTATTTCACGTGGCCTATATTGAGTATAAAAAAGTTTTGCACATCCTTAGCCCAATGGCCATCAGAACACGGCAAAATAAAAAAACCTCAACATATGTCACGTTACTTTTATTTGACTCAAAGAAAGCAAAACCTATAATCCTAAAAAGAAATCCTAAGGGTTTTAAAGAAGTAGTTCTGAGTTTAAAGTCCTCAGCTCGACTTTCCAAAGATTATCCTTGTCAGTTATCATTCTTGGATCGCCAGACTTTGACCCTTCGTGCACTATAAGAGGTGGGCTTGTTGCTTTTGCGGATTAATACCCTTCCCTTGGTTGTGAGACCTAGGAAACGACATTTATCCATACCATTTATCCAAAGCTCTTACCTCGGCTCTCGTTTTAGGAATTAGTGAATTCTAAGAAACTCGGTTAAAATTACGGTTTTGGCCTTGACAATAAGAAACAATGAATCAAAGTACTCCGAATAAGGTCGGTTATGTAGGCAAGCCTACGCCGTCTTATTCGTTGGAACATATGTGACGAGTTCGGGCCAATCCGTCAAGATTAAGCCCCGTTTAGCCCGAAGGCTTATCGGCTATGCTAAGTCTTGTTGAACTGCTGTAACGTACATCACACGTGGATGGGAGTCGATTGAGCCGAAGCTCGGTTGAACTCGCCCAGCCATGGTTAGACCATTTCCGAATCCATGTACTAAGAGTCTCTGATTTCTAAATTGTCACCCAAAGCGTAATCTCGTTTCTGTTTAAGGTGGGTTCACCGAGAAGCCATCACCATAAAACTCAACGAAAGCAGAAGATTGTGTTCTCTCAAAACTCAATGACTTCTTTAGATTTTGAATGCTTAAACTACACAATTTGTTGCTCCCCTGGCCAGTAGAAGCAATCTCATGCATAGGACAAAGAGATTTTAACAGAAATACGAGGAACTCTTTATTCACTGCTTCCTTTCAACGACTACATGTTTCCTTACACCCTCTAGATGAGACAGATTTGGGGCAGAACCTTCCACACTAATAGAAATAATCTTACGAACCACTCCGGGCGAAGATTCAAACTAAGGTTTATGTATAGGCTAACTTATGCTCAAAAAACCACAAGGTAGTAAAACATAAGTAAAAAAAAAAGGTAGTACCTTGCCTTCAACATTGTACCATGAAGAATTTAAGCCTTTAAAATTTTTTCGGAGCCATCTTGGTGCTTTAAAGGTATTGCTTCCATCGCTTTTCCCATCTTAGATTCGTAGCTCCACATGTTTGCTGGGTTATTCTCTCAGCGCCCGTGAAAAATTATTGACTTGGATTATTGCTTCCCTGGTTTCTGCAAACAAAAGAAAAACAAAACAGACCGTAAACTGATTTTAACATGGTTTCCCATGCTGCTATCAGACCTACGGATTAAACATACGGGGATAAACACACACGCGAAGTCCCAGAAAATAGAACCAAGCTTGCTGGCAGCGAGAGGTAGTCTCACTGGGAGCGAAACCAGTTGTTCCAGATTCTGGAATTTTTACACAGAGCAGACAACCAGAGGGACTCAAAAACGGACTCTAAAACGAAAAAAGTCGACATGAATAAGAAAATTATTTATATATAAAATTGACCGTTGGTTCCCAAAGAACGGCGCCAAAAACTTGATCGGGGTCAATCGGGTTATAATATACTTGACCACCATAAACCAATACTAGCAAGAGGACTAGGCCCATCGTAGTATAGCTATAGTGAATCAAGGTCGATCCCACAGGGAACCAATTGTGGATCATCTTATATACAAATAATTAATTAAACATGTCAAGGAAATAGAGGCGGTCTACGACCAACATAAGACAAGAAAGGTAAAGACACGACTCAACACAACGTAATTAACCTCCCCAATTATAGTCTTTATCGTTTGGACCTAGATAATTTATATAATAAACTGAACTTATTAACTGTCAATCCGTTTGTATCTATCTTAGATTGGCTACGGGAGTCATCCTCTTTAACTTGACTTAGCACCGGTAGTCACTAGATCACCGTGATATTGTTACGTGACTTCGCCTTTTGGTGCCTCCATCTCATATAACTCACACGCTTACGACTCGAGGATGCCGATATTAACCGTACACCTCGTCCAGGCAACATTCCTATGGTTAGGCGTACTTCCTAAACGATTACTCAAGCTCTCGTCCAACTAACAATTACCAAGTTATGGTCTCATGCTAATCTACGACGTATGTATAATCGTATGCTAGCAATCCCCAAATATAAACCTACCTAGATAACGCTGAACGTCCGTGAAGAGCAATTCATAAGCCTACCTAAGAGTTTTATATTGGTATTTCCTTTTTACACATTTTAATTAAACTAAGCGAGTAACGTAGCCATAGCCATACCTACTGAGATAATAAATTCTATTAAGTTAACCTAACCATAAAGACGTGGCTATTTAACGGATGAAAACAGGGCTCGGTCGACCGAATAGCTGGGCTCGGTCGACCGAATACAGACACTCGGTCGACCGAATGGTCCTTTCCCCCGCATTGCATCCCCGAATATATCTCTCGCCGTTTCATCATACACAACGGATTAAACAAGAATTCGTAAAGCATTCATATAAACTAACATATATACGCATTAATTAAACAATGCGATTCATGAATAAATACTAAGTGTATGACGTAGGTTATGGGATCCTCATAGACAAAGTGTCGCCACATCCCTAACGTCATAGCCTAGATCTACATCATCTAGCTATGATTAACTAACTCAAACGATAAAGCATAATTGGGGAATTAATTACGAAAATAAAAAGACGAAAAATAAAGGCTTACATATTGAAGCCCCTAAATTGCTGGAAACCCTCAAATTATTCTACATTGTATCAAAGTTATTCTATGAATTGTAAGATTGAAGAAAGAATGAAGGGATGTATTGGTGTGTTTTTACAAATTTCGTAGCTGCTGCTTATATAGAGGTTGTAACCGACCTAGGGAGGATCTAGAAGATATACACGCAAAAATCCCATAAGTGACCGAACCGACACACTCGGTCGACCGAATGATAGGGCTCGGTCGACCGAGCCCTTTTTCTGCACGTGTTAAACGTTTCTCTCGTCTATCTTGTTCCCCACTGCACGCTTGCGTGTTGATCTGATTAATCTTTCATTTAATGCTCCGATTTTCTTCCTCTATTATCTTGAGACCATTGATTGAATGACATTAATCCTCTCGATTTGTCGTGATCTACAAAATCAGCATTTATCGCACAATAAATCGATCTTTTAATAATAAAAACAGCTAAATACCAAATATCATATTAATAATCACTTAACATTAAATAATAAATATAAATGAGTGATTTAATATGAAATATACATTATTAATCT
Organism: Gentiana straminea; assembly: GCA_036785695.1. Taxonomy (NCBI): domain Eukaryota; kingdom Viridiplantae; phylum Streptophyta; class Magnoliopsida; order Gentianales; family Gentianaceae; genus Gentiana; species Gentiana straminea. Next base: position 4,170,058 of record JAVUPR010000515.1, on the reverse strand, counting down.
CGATTTAAGGATAATGTTGATGACATTTACGGGTATAATTTGACCGTCATCAAATACCAAGTAAATTTTAAAAATCACATACATTTAAATAGTTTAAGTTCTAGAGACTTACTTGATCAGTTGTAAAAATTGAAGTCAAATCGACTGATAACTCTTCAAGTGGGTCATCCATCATTGCGAGTGTGGTATCTCGAACATTCTGAAGATTTTCTTGATCTTCTTCAATCATTTCATCAGCCAAAAACTGCAAGGAAACGTATATTTGTCATAGTCAATTGGATGAGAATAAGAAAATAACATATCCATTTAATAGTTTCTCACCTTCAAATACTCATCCTCGTCGTCTAGTACTGGCCCCTCATCATTGCTTTTGTCATGATTTGCGTCATTACATTGTTTCTATGGATTCAATAGTAATAAAACAAAGTAAAACACATGTTGGCAAAATGGAAAAATACAGATCCAGAACGTCAGTGTGTCTGACGTTGGTTTGGCAAACCCAACGTCGTTGTGATTGACGTTGTAAATGAAGCCTTTTTCAGTTAAGAGTCAAGCAAAACGTTGTCAGTATTGATGTTTAAATGGAAAAATAAACGTCAGGGAGGCTGACGTTAAAAAGAAATATGTTTAAAGTTGATTGGCAACAAAAACGTCAGCCAGGGTGACGTTGTAATGGCCAAAGGAGCATCAGCGATGCTAACGTTTTGGACATGCATATACATCTTCTCTGGTGTTGTAAACGTCAACCATGGTGACGTTAGTACTGCCTTACGGGCGACAGTATGGCTGACGTCCTAGAAACTTGCCATTGACGATGTGAAATGTAAAAAAACGACGGGAGAAGCCCTAAGGGTGATCGGAAATGGCAAAATAACACTATTTTCTTCCATTTATGACCTCTAAACATGATAATATGTATGTAGGAAGATTACCCATTAACTTAAATCACACATTGAACATAACAAACGAAATTTTCAATCAAGAAATTACCATATTTGAGGAATCCATCTTCTTCACAACTTGGCTTGAAAATGGTATATCTTCAAGTGAGATTGCTACATCTTCTATATCACAATGCATTTGTTGTTCATTGTTATGAATTGATTCAAAATGTTGACTTTCAAAATTTGAATTGGGAGATGATGAAGGTTCCATGGATGTAGAGGGGATGAAGATGATAAAGTGAAGAAGTGAAGAAGTGAAGAAGTGAAGAAGTGATGAAGATGATGAAGTGTTTTATTTAGGTTATAGGAGGACTTGTTTATAATTTCAAAAATATGTGGTGTAGGTAGTAATTTTTTTATTAATTGTGTAGTGTGAGAAGTATAAAAATAATCAAAATAATCTTGTGGTGCCAAAAGCAAAATTTTGTGGTACAAGTAGTAAGTGGATGCAAGTAGTAAATATGGGGGTGCCAATAGAACCCCCCTTTATTTATTCATAATAAATAAATACCACCATATTAATTTACCACTATAACATGTATAGTCTAAAGATAAACTTTCTTTATTTGGTTATCAACTATAACCGCATTTTAATCTGACTCGATGTTCATATGTGTGTGACCCGATAGGCTTCCGAATATGTTGGCCGTAGACACAAAGTGAAAATTACGAAAATTCCCTTCATGCCTAACGATCATGGGATAACGTCTAGCAACACACCGTGACCCCCAATCATCGGAAGAGTCAAATGCAATGACTACTACCTTTCATGTGAAGCAGTTACCGTGTAACTTACAATCCTATCGCCGTAATAATATCCATACGATCGTATCTCGAGTGTCAATACATTAACGATCGTATCTTATAATCTGGATATCATTCTCTCTCGGAATAACACATTTACTCCCACTTTGCAAAGATTCTTGAGAGCTAGACATTCCTTATAAGAAGGCCATTTCGGATATTAATCCCAATCATAGGATACGCGATTCCCGGACGACCAATCATGTATACTCCGCATGCTTCAATATCACACCCAATCACTACCGCGTGATCGCCCCATGGATAGGGGAAATCTCAATAGTGTCAAAGCATAAGGATCCACACCGTGATGCCATGAAGACTCCGGTCTAAAGGATAATTATACAACCGCCACATAGTGTGACACTTAATGTAAGTGGGCCAGTCTAACGTACGCATTCTCTAATACACGTCCACGTACAGTCCAAGTGTCTCTACACTTCGATAGACGAGATCGATCCCTACCTTCTATAAGATAGAAGACATCCAATACGTGCTAGTCTACTTATACTATTAATGTCCCATTTGACAGTACATATGACTAGAGACATTTAAGTATCAAACTTGTTAAAGTGATTAGAGATCTCATCAACCATAATCACTATCATGGTTTTTCTATCACAGTTTGACACTAGGGACGTTACTATATATATTCAACCAATAATATGAAGATAAACAATATATAATAACAAAAGTGCTTTTATTAATCATAATAAAGTTATTACATGAACTAAAATAGACTGTAAACGACCCGACTCAGTCGGATCCGGTCCAACCCGGTTGGGTTTAGGAAACCTATTCAACATCTATCTTGTTCATGTGATAGTTCATCATAAACTGTGAGTATGAATCAAGTAGATATTGCAAGATTAAGTCAATACTCAACTCGCGTTCCAACTTGTGGCCAAGCTTCTCAAGCCTCTCTATATACCCGATCATCTTTAGCACGTGCGACCCTACAGCAGTCCCGGGCGCCATCTTACAACCGAACAGGGCCTTCGAGACCTCATACCTCTCAGTGCGAGACTGAGAAGCATTGAGCTCCTTCAGGTGAACCATGATCGTGTAGGCGTCCATAGACTCATGCTGTTTCTGCAATTCGGGTGTCAAAGAAGCAAGCATGATACATGTAGCATCAGAACTGTCAGAACAGTGCTTGTTGTACTTCTCGACAGCATATGCAGCCGCACCCTCTGCGGGTTTCTGCGGTATGGGTTCGTCCAAGACAGCCAATCTTTTCATGCCTCAAAACGATATTGAGGTTTCTTTCCCGGTCGACAAAGTTGGTTCGTCAAGTTTGTTATCGATGATAAAACGAAAGTTCAATTTGTTTGACATTCTACAACAAATAAATAAAGATAGAATAAGTAAAAGTTCATGCAAAACCTAAAAAATGCACTTTAAATTTTATAAAAGGTCTTGCTCCCACTAGCCAACTATTCCATATTGGCTTTCAAGAATTCAATTAATTCTTTAGTGGCTAGAATCCCATCTAGTTGACTCGATCCCCGATGTGGGCAGATCGACTGGGTCAATTTTGATGGGTAGGTACAACTTACCAATCGTGTCCAATACGACTTCCAGTGGTTTGACTAGTCAACTCTTTGACAATTCACATCGTCTATGTGTAGTGCTGTTAACGAGCTGAGCCGAGCCGAGTAGTTGATGTTCAAGCTCGAGCTTGTTTGTTATCGGGTAGGCTCGGTTCGGCTCGTTAACACAAACGAGCCTAAAAGCCTGTTTGAGCTCGGCTCGATAAGTATAAAAAATGTTCGAGCTTGAGCTCGAGCTCGATATGAAGCTTGCGAACAGGCTCGAACTCGAGCTCGGCTCGTTCAATAGTATGTTTTTTAAAGGGAATGAATTTTTATATCCAATATATCCATTATTCAACCCAAAATACTCATTTAATCAAACATTCACAAAATATTTGTTATTTGTTAAATTATTTATGTCCATATATTCCCACACAAAAAAATTATGAGTATATATGATTTATATTTATTATTTATATTATATATTATATAAGTTCGCGAACACTAACGAGCGTTCACGAACAGGCTCGTGTTCGCTGGTCTAGTAAACGAGCAGGAGAACCCGATCGAGCTCGGCTCGATAGCATAAATGAACGAGCTCGAACGAGCATAAACGAGCCGAGTTCAAGCCTTGTTCGTGAACACTCGGTTCGTTTAACAGCTCTATCTATGTGATAGCCAACCTCATGTCTCTAAAATCAAACGGTCCTGACGTGGGCCAATCACCGCAAGATTCTAGTCGAGTCGTAACCCAAATATTCGTGAGATCTCATAACGATCATATCTCGATAATAACGATATACCCGAGGTAGGTCAACTCCCGACGTGGGCCGATCAGTTGGATTCGAACAAGGGCTCTTCACCGTTATTATAATATTGGGAGACATATTTATGACTCGAGTTTTTCGTGGGAATAATTTTTGAATTAATTCTCTTAATTAATTTTGTTTGATTACGGTCTCATCTACTACGTGCATATTACTACGATATCGAATAAAGTAAAACATACACAACATTCCGCGCAAATATTAACCGGTATGATCATGGACTTTTCCTAAATGTGGTTTCGAATACAAACTAACGAAACCGCGGGTCATAACTAAGGGTAGCCGCAACCACCAATGGATCTTTGACATGCACCATCTTCATGGATCTTTTATTTTTCTTTCCTTCTTTGGATTTTCGTGTTTGTCTTCAATGCATCATTACATAAAATCTAACTATTAAATTTTACACCCGCCGCACACGGGGGGAGCTAACGGGAATGAGATAATGCAAAAATAAAACTAGGTCACGTTCTTCATAATGACCTAGGACAACAATAAATCCAACAGAAAAATAAACCATTCACATCTATCCTATTGGTCGAGCCCATGATCAATCGGGGTCCATATAATCGAATTATATCTACTATCTAATCCATACAATCACATCTTATGAAAAAGATTAACTTTTAAACTACTTTCGTCTTTATAGCATCCAATAAATTAATTAAGTAACTTTTAATTAATTAATAATAATTCAAGAACAAAATTCATGGACTATATTAAATCAAGATGCACAAACAAAAAAAAACAAAAGGGGGGAGTTTAGCCGCCGACCCCAGCCGCCGAGTGGTTGCCGGAGCCGCCGTTGTCGGCCCAGCGCCGCAGCCCTGTGGCCGCCGCCTTTTTTTTTTCTTTTCACGCATCTTAATATATAATTATTATCAACCAAGAATTAATCTATTGGATCTATTTACTATACGATTATTAATGCTTATTGCTTAAGCTCGAAGTTGTCTTTGATGCCACTGTTAGGAAATCAAACGGGTAGCGCAGCGGAAAATTAAATTTGATTTCCAATCCAAGGATCGACTTCGTTTAAGTGATAAATATATAAGAAGAGGACAAAAGATTATACCTTTCTGATCTATATAGATCAAAGCTTTGACCGTCCGGTAGAAGTAGATGCGCCTAAGCCGACCAAGCGTCCGGCCTCTATTAGTTATCCACACGAACGCCTTGTCGGAATACTCCCCGGATTGCTATTAGAAAAACTCGACTGCTAGGTCGACATTTTCCTTCTCACAAAACTCTCACAAAGTAGCTCTCTATTTTTCTCAAGAATAATTAGCTCTTGAAATAATGGTGTACAAAAGAGCTAGCCAATCCCTCTTATTTATAGGGCATTGAGGCGCATGTCACAAGAGAAAATCCTTGGAGATTAAGTCTTGTGTTGAGTACGGAGAAAGAAAATATTTTTCTAATAAAATAAGGAAAATCTCTATAATTGATTTATCTCCTTTTATTTTAATATCTTCTATTAAATAAAACTAAATATTGTCAATATCTTATATTGAATATATTTATCTTATTACCATGATTCTATTAACCAAAGATCAATCAATATCTAATATTAATATTATGGTAATCTTATTAATTAAATTGCATAATCCAAGTGTGCCTAACACACTTGTGACCTGCGCCCCTTTTGCCAATTAACTGGATTCCGGAATATTCTTTAATTAATAATATAATTAATATCTTGTATTTAATTTATTAATAATAAACAAATACCACCATATTAATTTACCACTATAACCTTTATAGTCTCGAGATAAATCTTTCCTTATTTGGTCAACAACTATAACCGCATTTTAATCCGACTCGACATTCATATGTGTGTGACCTGATAGGCTTCCAAATATGTTGGCCGTAGACATAAGGTGCAAATTACGAAAATTCCCTTTTACCTCTAACGATCATGGATAGCGTCTAGCAACACATCCATGACCACCAATCATCGGAAGAGTCAATACGCAATGACTACTACCTTTCATGTGCTCGGTTAGCGTGTAAATAGAATCCTATCGCTGTATTAATATCTATACAATCGTAACTTGATCGTATCCCATAATCCGGATATCAAGCTCTCTCGGAATAACTCATTTACTCCCACTTTGCAAAGATTCAGGAGAACTAGGCATTCCTTACGGGAAGGCCCTTTCGGATTTTTACTCCTACTCTTAGGGTACGCGATTCCCATACGACCTAACATGTATACTCCGCATGCTTCAGTATCATACCCGATCACTACCGCATGATTGCCCCATGGTTAGGGGAAACCTCAATAGTGTCAAAGCATGACGATCCACACCGTGATGCTATGTAGACTCCGGTCCTAAGGATAATTACACAACCGTCACATAGTGTAACACTTAACAGTGTAAGTGGGTCAGTCTAACGTACGCATTCTCTAATACACATCCATGTACAGTCCAAGTGTCTCTACACTTCGATAGATGAGATCTATCCATGCTCTTAAAGACTGAAGACATTTAATACGTGCTAGCATGTTCGCACTGTCAAAGCCCTATTCAACAGTACATCAGCCTAGAGACATTTAAGTATCAAACTTATTGAAGTGATTATAGATCTCATCAACCATAATCACTATCATGGTTTCTCTATCACAGTTTAATACTAAGGGCGTTATCATATACACAATATCACTAATTGGTCTAATAAATAAACAAAGTATATAATAACAAAAGTGCTTTTATTACTCATAATAAAGTTATTACATGAACTCAAATAGACTATAATTGACCCGACCCGGTCGGATCCGGTCCAACCCGATTGGGTTTAGGACACCTATTCAATAGAAGGTCCCATGGCTTCTGCAATAGGGTCCATCATAAGTGTTGTGAGTTAAACCAGATGTTCATGCTGCATGAAGAGTCATGAATGAGTATGAAAGAGATTCTGGTAAGTGTCAAGAATATCCTTAAAATGTTAAGAATGGGTTCTTAGTTTATTGAAACTTGGAATCAAATAAACGTAGATATATAGATGTATGCCCTAGGTCTTATGAAGATAGTGGGAGCTACAATCTCGGTTTGCGGTCACTTTGATCAAGTGATACAATGAGCTGGAAATGTTCTTAGCTAAAGATCACTGTAAATTCTACAATTGGGCCAAAACACAATATACGCCTTAGAGGCACAACGGGACTTGTACATGGATCTAGAAGGTTCATTCATGAACCTAGCTTGTCCGGTTCTTCCACATTTACTATATAGCTCATATAGTAGTGGATTCATTGCATGAAGCAAGGACCAGGGTCTCGTCAGAGATTCATGTGTGTATGTTGAGGGGGTTCCTTTTGGTTTGATCATTTGAAGCATGATACGAAGATAGTCTGAGTCCCCACGGATAGTGATCTGTTCACGAAGGTTGGTTGCAAGTATTGCATGAGATTCTTGTGTTTCAACTGGTCTTGTGTGTACGAGTGGTTGGCTTTAGGCCAAGTGGGAGATTGTTGAAATAGTGTCCTAAACCCAATCGGGTTGGTCCGGATCCGACCGGGTCGGATCATTTCAACTATTGTTGGTCCCTTGAAAAGGCTTTGGTTAAGTCTAGAGAAGGGGTGAATAAATTTAACACTTTAAACGTTTTGGAGTTTACAAACTCAGCAGGGTCAATAGTCTGCTCACCTAAGCAGTCTGCTGACTATTGATTCTATTGAATCTGTTTCAGCGGAATATATTAAATTAAGCCTTGATACTTGTTGTTTAAAGATGATACTAAGTATTAGATACTCAGTAGTGAGAGTTGTGTAAATCCAGTAGCTAGTTTAGCAGGTTGATATGAAAAACTTGCAATAAAGAAAAGTGCATAAAGTAAATGTAGTAAAGTAAAATAGGCAAGTTTTATAGTGGTCCAGGTGGTGTAATTATATCAGTCCACTCTTCTCCTGTGATGTTGGAGGAAATTCATTAGAGTCTTTTGAGATTGTTATTACAAAAGTCACTAAACTGTTTGTCCTTGACCAATGACTATGGCTTCACAAACTGAATACTAAGAAAGTGTAGAATTGCTGCTCCTAAGTACTCCACTGGTCCTTGAAGGGTAGAATTGCCTCTTCACCAGCTCCACCATAAAAACAACAGTTCTTGACACTCAACAGTGCTTCTCTGTCTTCAGGTTCTTCTTTAAAAATAAAAGGTTGAATCAAGTAAGTGATTTAGCTTCAGCAATCTTTTGATCATGATGAAAAGATCAACATCTTAAGATCTCCAAGTGTAGATACTAGATGATACTTGAATGCAACAACACTTGAAGAAAATTCTTGATCAGTATTAAAGCTCAGTTCAGCAGGGCATAATGCTCTTGATTGGTCATTAGTTCTGTTTTTGATTTGATTCCAGTGGTCCTCTATTTATAGGTGAAAATCCTAAGTTTGAATTTGAATTTCAAATCTGACCGTTATAGGATATTCTGATTATTCCCTGAAATTCTCTAAAATTCATCCTATTGTACATCTCTGTCCGTGTCAGTGTCCTTCTGACAGAGAGTCTGTCAACCAATGATTTAATTCCGTATTATTTGGCTCTGAAATACTTAGAACGTCTCTTTCATCATAGCCATTGATTGAATGATTAATCCAATGCTTGATATTCATCCTTATCCATTTAATCTTCAGAAATAATTCTTGAAACGGATTAATCAAACATGTATATACTCAGCAGATGTTTGCTTCATGAGTCTGCTGATGTATATATTTGGTCAGCTGACTTTTAGTCTGTTGTGTTCTTGATGAACAGTCAGCTGACTGCTTCTCATCTAACTTTTGATTGTGAAGTTAGAGTACACCACTTTAAGTATAACTAAGTCCCAATCATCACTTTTCCTTATATGGAACTTAGACCTTCTATACAAGGTATATGTGATCAGTTTAGGCCATCACAGACTTACCTAAGTTCTGATCCCATATCCTTTGGCTTTTAAAACTTCTAAACTAAGATTGATCTCTTAGCCTTAATTACTGAGTTTGAACCCTCAGTCTTCAGTCTTCAGCAGGTCTTAGACACTCTACTGAACACCTAACCTAGATAGGTCTGCTGAACAAGTCAGCTGACCTTTTTACAGTGCTTGTTTGATCAAACCTATACAAAGATCAAACTCTAGTAAAACCTATACATTCATTCTAGACATCTTTTTGAATTTGCTTTATAACAGCTAGTCTAGCACTCATCATTAAAACTAAAATAAGTCTAACAATTTCCCTATTTTTAGTGATGATGCCAATACCCTCCTTACAGCAAAGCAAAAAGATAAAAACACTAAAAACAGAACAAACTTCATATTTTTCATTAAGGTTCCAAATTTGTTCAAAAACTATTACAACCAGATTCAGCATAATATAAAATATGTAAAGATAAATCTGCTATAATAGTTTCTGTCTTGATCTCTTTTTCTGTTGGTACTCTTTGATTTCTCTATGCATGTATGCCATCCATTGATTTTCAATTCTGGAGAAATCAATCCAAGTATGTACTGTCTTCCACCATTTCCAAGCCTCAGCAATGGTCAACTGGATGCCTTGCCAGTTGAATCTTTGTCTCATATAGCATAGCTTGAATTCTTCCAAATAATATTTTGCTGACAAACTCCTCAGCCTTTGTTCAGCAGATTGACCTCTTCCAGCAGTTGAACTTCCTCTTGGACCTCCTCTTGCAGTAGCTCCCACGGATAAATTTTAGTCCAAGGAAGTGGTTTAAGACCTCAAAGTAAGTCATATCCTTCAGCAATTCATCAGTCAACTGAACTGTTCTAGGTGCAGGAGCTCTGAAAGCATTGACTTCTTCTTCAACGTCCAACATGGTGACGTTTCTCATGTACCTTCAACGACAACACGGCTGACGTCCAGGTAATAAACCCTAATGGTGTCCTCGACGTCAACCTCACTGACGTTGGTTCAGCACATCGAGCATCAGTGTGGCCGACGTTTTCGGTCTATCATCTTCTCCAACTAGCCTATCGGAAAACGGCCGGAAACTCGGAACAACGAATATATATATATATATATATATATATATATATATATATATATATATATATATATATATATATATATATATATATATATATATATATATATATATATGACGGAAACTGTATCATTTTGAAGCCGATTTCAACACAAATGTAATACCAAACGCAACGAAACAAAAGAAAACATACCTCAGAGTCTTTTGGGTAGGTTTTTGGTCCGATTTTCCCTTCACTTCTTCTTCTTCAATGCCCGGAATTACTCCCCGTTTCTTCCCTCTACTTTTGCGTTCTTCAATGACCGATTTCAGCACTCCACTTTCTTCTTCAATGGCAGCACTCTTCTTCCACGTTTTTTTTTAAGTTTTCAAATCCTAATAAATGAAGAAGGAATGGGAAGAGGTTTGAGTTATACGGGAGGGAATGATTTAGTAAAGGTAAATATTTGGAGTTGTAGAGATTTTGAGAGTGTGTTTTATATATTATAAATTATAGGGACCAAAGTGTATGTGTGTTATATTTTTTAATTTTATGGGTTGTATGAAGTATAAATGTGGTATGTATTAAAAAAAAAGATAATCAAAAATAAATGCAAGTAGTAGAAAGAGGTGACGGGTGAAATAATTTCACAGCCAAACAATTTGTGTTAATCTCTAAAAATAAAAAATATAAAAATAAAAAAATAAAAACATTTTGCGTCAAGTTTGTAGGGCTTTAATTTAAAAGATTCGAAACCGAGCCTTTTCCCATTTCAAATTTCCACAGTTTTTCGTCTCGTCTGCCCTCCCTCCTGAGTCTCTCAATTCAAATTCACCACCCGCCCCCCCCACCACTCACTCACCACCCCCTACTGCCCCTGCCCCCGCCCCCCAATTCTTTCGCTCATCACTCTCAAAACATCCTCAGATTCATTTCTTCCTCCGCAACCTGCTCATTCCTTCCTCCTCAACCCTCTAATTTCTTCCTCCCCAGTCTGCTCATTTCTTCAATCGCTTCTCGTGCAACTGCAAATTGAATTTGCATCTCTATCACATAAATCGGTGCCAGATATTTTGTGAATTTAATTGTACTTATAACCGTGTATGTTTGATTGGAGCAAGGATTTGCTGATTTATAGTGTATCTGTGTAGTTTGAGATGGATCCTTCTGATAAAAAAAAAGACATGGATCCTGAAGCTAAGGACTCATCTCAATGCGTGAGGGTGGCAGTCAACATTAGGCCACTCGTTACTCCAGAGCTTCTTGTCGGATGCACTGATTGTATTTCCGTTGTTCCTGGTGAACCGCAGGTACTTATTATTTGATGACGATTAGTGTTAATGCAGAGATTAATGTGGCTAAAGATCTGTGTTCTTATGAGGAGTCAAATGATAATTGAATTTTGATGAACAAACAGGTGCAGATCGGAACACATGCCTTCACCTTTGATTATGTATTTGGGAGCACTGGATTGCCATCATCCTCTGTATTTGACAAGTGTGTAGCTCCACTTGTTGATGCTCTTTTTCAAGGCTATAATGGCACCGTTCTTGCATATGGACAGGTATATTGGTTATATAAAGTGGCCATGCTAGTTCTGGCATTTTTCTCTACATAGCTCAATATCCAAGTTCTGGTTTTCACATGTGTTAGGGAATCTTTTTTTTTTTTTTTTTTTTTTTTTTTTGTATGAAAGACGGGGTCAGGGAAAACTTACACTATGGGTACCAACTACAATGGAGATGAGCAGAGTTTTGGTGTTATTCCTAAAGTAATGGAAACCATATATTCAAGGGTGGATGCTTTGAAGGATTCAACCGAGTTTTTAATTAGAGTGTCTTTCATTGAGGTATTGGATGCTATGTTGTGGCTTTGTAAATTATTTAGTTATATTCTATTTAGTTATATTTCTATAAAAAAAAGGTGCATTTTTTTTTTCATGTTGCAGATATTTAAGGAAGAGGTTTTTGATTTGCTAGATCCGAATCCACCTGCAATTTCTAAAGCTGATGGGATGTCTTTAGCAAAGCCTGCAAGGGCTCCCATACAAATCCGAGAGACAGTAAATGGTGGGATCACACTTGCTGGTGTGACAGAGCCAGAGGTTAGAACAAAGGAAGAGATGGCTACCCTTCTTCTCAGGGGATCGGTATCTCGTGCTACTGCGAGCACAAATATGAACAGCCAATCAAGGTGTGTTTGCCATTTATCTTCATGCTGGAGGTTCCTTTTACATTTTTAGCAAACACCTCCATTTTTTCTTAAAGTTAGTGCCCCAAGTTTTTCCATATTTTGCTTACGTTCTTAGGCAATAAGTTTATCGTCAAGTACAATTTCATGGATGCAGCATCAATTTTTATCAAGTTATTTACTTATGTTGCTGTTAAATATTTTAAAGTTGCTTATTTCTACAGTTCATTAGGTTGATACCTTTAACTTTTTAACTGACATTTGTTTGCCTGCTACTTATTTTTCAAAGACTTTAGAGGGGTTTTATTTCTGTATGTTGGGGAAATGTTTTCCCTCCTCGCCGCTGTAATTTGGCATGTTCACTAATCGAGTTTGACTGGATATTGAATATTTGTTAGTCGTTCGCATGCCATCTTCACCATATCCATGGAGCAGAAGAGAATAGCTAGTTCAAGAAGCGGTGATGTGCATGATGACGATGATATCTTATCTGCAAAACTTCACTTAGTAGACCTTGCTGGTTCTGAGAGAGCAAAGCGTACCGGAGCAGATGGGATGCGTCTCCGTGAAGGTAATACTGTTACAAGTTAAATTGCAACACCATATTCTTGTACTCTTATCTTCCCATGATATCTTTGCCTTTGCCACTAAATTTTGGTTTGTCTGTTTTTTTTTAACTGCAATGAGCTCCTTATGGTTTAGGTATTCATATCAACAAGGGATTGCTGGCTCTTGGTAATGTCATCAGCGCTTTAGGGGATGACAGAAAACGGAAAGAAGGAGGACATGTTCCATACCGTGACAGCAAGTTGACACGTTTATTGCAGGTAAGAGAAGATTCTTGTGTTTTTAGTTTTAGCTATGCAACATCTCTACATGTGACATGCCTCTTTACATAATATATTCCTGCCTGTTTCAAGTTTAAAGGCCCAGAAATGGACGGTCTTACCTAAGACTATTAAGTTGGTTATTTGGATTCTTCAAGTGAAAATCAGTCTAGCCGGTGCTGCGGAGCTGAGAATCCTTCTGTTTATTTTTATACAATCTTATTGGTTTTTACTTTTAATCATACGGTGATCATCCCAACTTTTGTCCCAGTTTTGGCATCTCCTTAATTATTTTCCGTACTATCATAGTTTTCTAGGCTATATGTATAAGATCGGGATATTTGTCATTTGGTGTTGGGAAACCATGATCTACCTGTTTTCTCTATTACATGGAGATTTTGCCTTAAGAATGGATTCCCTTTGAATTGTGTACATCTACCTCATCTTCCAGGCTTTTCTTATCAACAACTAACATTTGATCAATTGATGACTCTTCTTATTCTTTTGTCGATGTAGTAATTTAATCAATCTATGATATGTAAAATATGACATGTTGCCCTATTTATGTGGTTGTATTCGGTTTATGTTGTGTATTGAGTCTATTGACCTCAAGACTCCCTGTGACTTTCTAGTGTAGGAAAATATATATTTCTGACTAATTCTTGAGTTCTCTTTCAGGACTCCCTTGGAGGTAATAGCAAAACTGTAATGATTGGTATGATCTTCGAATTTTAATTTGTTTCTATTAAAAAATTAACATTCACTCAAGTTGCATTTTGCATCCATTTAATTTCGGTATTTGATATTCGTTTATTGAACGGCTTATGCTGACACCCCTTTGTTTTTTTTCCTGTCTTTACATGTGTAGCTTGTGTTAGTCCTGCTGATACTAATGCTGAGGAGACCTTGAACACGCTGAAGTATGCAAACCGTGCTCGCAACATTCAAAACAGAGCTGTTGTAAGTTTGTATTTTAAAGCATACTCACATGAATTTTCATCTGACTTGAGGACTCAGTTGCTTTTACTTTTTAGATCAACCGCGATCCAATGGCAGCTCAGATGCAGAGAATGCGGAATCAAATTGAATTGCTGCAATCTGAGGTTCTATTTCTTCGAGGAGACTCAACTGTTCCTCATGAGGAACTTCAGGTACCCTGTTTTTCACCAGTTGCGAAAATTTGTATGTGCTATTTTATGTCCTGTGGATATACTTTAGTAGTAGCTACTCTTTAGCTGGCAATGATTAACATTTATTCCGGTTTTCTTTCCAACTTCGAGTAAAGGGGGTCAATTGAATAGACTATAGCCTACTGCGTCGTTGTCTGAAAGATAAATTTGTTATTTGTAGGCTTTGATACCATGTTTTTTTTTTTGTTCCACAGATTCTTAAGCACAAAATTTCTTTGCTTGAAGCAAGCAATGCAGAACTTCAACGGGAGCTTCAAGAGCGTCAAATTAGCTGTGATCACCTGGCACAAAAAGCCCTAGATGCACAAGTTAGTCTTTGTTGAATTACTTAAATAAAAGCAGTTCTAGTTGTCTAAATCTTTACATAAGAATTCTGCATCAGATGGAGAGGGATAAGCTTGTCATGAAGATTGAATCAGCTCGAGGCGGAAAACCATGGAATGAAATAGATTCTGATGCAAATGAGGTTAGCCATCTTTCCTCTTTGTAATTGATAAGTAAGTTGAGGATCTTTGCTGATTTGGGTGTTGAACATATTCCAAGGATTTGGACCTAGTCAAAGGTTATGTCTCAAAGATACAAGAGCTGGAAGGGGAGCTAATTAGGATGAAAACCACAAACAATTCAAGGATCCGCGCATGTGTAGATTACAATGGTTTCAACGATAATGGGCCTCATTTAGATGATCATGACTTTGTAGAGCTTGACATGAAAAGTGGTGATTTAAGCAGTAAGTGACTGCAAGCAGTTCCCATACAATCTTGGTGCTTACCCTTGCGACATGTAACTCCGGTGTGATATTTTTTAGGTGAGTTTGAAGTTGAGGAGAAAGCAAGGGAACATTCTTCTCTTCAAGAACAACTAGACCAGGAGCTTAAGGAATTGGACAAAAGACTTGAACAGAAAGAGGTAAATATCTATTTGTTTACAAGTGGTGTTAAGACACGGTATGGTTCTTTTTCCCCAAACTATTTCCATTTTTAGTAGCAAAAAATAGTATGAAAGTGATATATGCTTTTGGCAATCTCCTTTTAGCGAGAGGAAAAGATGGCGAACAAGCTTTCTTTTGTCATCAAAGAACTAAAAATGAGTGGTCCACGTGAATTCTGTAAAATGAAAAGCTTAAATAATGTTGCTCTAATACAGGCTGAGATGAAACGCTTTGGAAACACGGATACCTCAGTTCTGAAGCAACATTACGAAAAGAAAGTTCAAGAGCTGGAGATGGAAAAGAGAGTGCTACAGGTTCTTTCCCATTGCTTTTGTATATCACTGAAAACTTAGCTGTAAGCATTGTTTTGTTTGACTTTCTTTTCAAAACAGAAAGAGATTGAGGAGCTTAGGCACAATCTTGCAAGTATTTCATCAACTTCGGATGATGGTGCTCAGAAGCTGAAACAGGACTATCTTCAAAAGCTGAACATGCTTGAAGCTCAGGTAATGAGTTGATTTTCTATGCTTGTCCAGAATTTCTTTTTGTGACTCTCATTTTGTGCAGGTTGGCGAGCTGAAAAAGAAGCAAGATGCTCAAGCTCAACTTTTGCGACAAAAGCAAAAAAGCGATGAAGCTGCCAAACGGCTACATGATGAGATTCACAAAATAAAGACTCAAAAGGTAGTTGCATATGTTTTAATAAGTATGCACTGAGAATGAAAAGCATATCAGTGTCTTCACTCTTGCTAATAATTTCTTGTTTCAAAAGGTACAATTACAACAAAAGATAAAACAAGAATCTGAGCAGTTCAGGTTGTGGAAAGCGTCACGTGAAAAGGAAGTCCTCCAGGTATTGCGTTTCTTTTTTGGTAATTCAGCTACTTCTCCTCTTGCAATTTTACCATCATACCATGTCTCTTTTATTATTGAGTCTAAACAGAATATATATTTTATTTCTACTGGTGGTGATTGAGATATATGATTTGGCTTGAAATGGTGATTGTTTTGTTTAATTGCTGCTGCATTTTATTTCAAGTTTGAAACACACTACTCAATTTTTGTCTTCATATTTCTTTAAAAATTCAAGTCAAATTTAATATTGTTTGCTAGTATTTTACTTGAGCAAGTATCACGACCAATTGTTCCATTTCGTACAATGTGATTGGAGCTATTAGCCTTCATTACAATAAGATACCGAGTTAGGATAGCCAGAAATAGCTCTCTCATAACTTAAAGAAGTATTTGAGAAATTTCTAGCTTAAAAATTTGTGGCATGTATACCTGTTCCGACACATGCGGGGTCTGATCGTTTTCTTCATGGTATACAAAAATATCAGAGAAATAGAGGAATGCATTATTTAGACCTGGTCTGAACTTCAGCCCTGTTTATTTATTTTTGCTGTTTATGGTAGAAAAGGTGCTATCTGATATTTAATTTTTGTTTGCTACTTAAAAAGTGGGCGATTTATTGGACAAAATGTCTCAAACACGATGACAGTCCGTTTTGCTAAAAATATTCATTACATTTTTCTAAATCTGATTCAGGATTTTGGGTGGGGTAAAGATTCATAGAATTATTCTTGTCACATGATACTTTTTGGGCAGTTAGTGTTTTGCTTGTACTATTACTGCACGCTTAAAGAGATTAACGTGTTATTCTGACTAGTGAATCATCTCATCTGAGCTAATGGAGATCCATTGCATAAAATTATTCTTGGCAACCTATGGCACAGCTGGGACCATCCACTTTAGTTGGCAAATTTGGTTAATAGAGGTCCACGGCCGAAATGAGTTATTTCTATGTATTGTAGTGAATGCGAAACGATTAAAGCCAACCTCTGATATATTTTTCCTCTTGCCTGAATGTTAGCTGAGCTTTGAGCACTTGAACTGACTGGTGGTGGTATTATATAGCCATGAAACAGAGTACTTAATGAAACATAGCCATGATATTAAATTTGTATAGACCTGGCCAAGTTTGTACGTAATCCTGTTAAATTCATATTTCAAATTGTTAACAGCTCAAAAAGGAGGGAAGAAGGAATGAGTACGAGATGCATAAGCTATTGGCTCTTAATCAGAGGCAAAAAATGGTAAAACTATTTCTCTTATAATTAGATATCTTTTATTTAAGTATGCATGCTTCTAACTTGGTATGTCGATGCTAGGTTTTGCAAAGAAAAACTGAGGAAGCTGCATTGGCAACTAAGCGTCTTAAAGAATTGTTGGAGTCTAAGAAAACTTCACGTGAATCTGGTTATATTTCAACTTAATCAGCTCTTTAAGTAACAGGATGCACTTAGTATCATCAATTGATGTTTTTCCTTGTTTCTTTGTTCTACTGTGAAGGAGTCGGGCATAATGGAGGCCCAGGAATCCAGGTAACTTCATTTTAATACATATCGTTTCTAATTTTTATTTCGACAAGAATAAATGGTGGGTGATAATCAGCCTTTTGTGTAACAAAAAAAGAAAGAAAGATAATCAGCCTTTCGAAGTAGAATATACCTCCTACAGGAAGCTTACATGTTGCTATAATGGATTCTATAATTAATGGAATTATTACATGACATGTTCTTCAATGTTATCTTATAACTAATCTCTTCGTGGTTTTTTTGTTTTTTTCTGTGTGTGAAAAGGCATTGATGCAGACAATAGAACATGAACTTGAAGTTACGGTAGGAGTACATGAAGTACGTGCAGGATATGAGCGTCAAATGGAAGAGTGAGTTACATAATCGATTCACATTGGGAGAATCCATTAGCTTTCTCAAGCTAACATTCATCCCTCTTTTATATATTTATATATGGTAGTGACAGTAAGTGCATACATAGTTCATGGATTCCTTTTGCCCTGTACATTTTTATTAGAGCTTGATATTCTTTCGAATTGATCAAAATTGGTGGATATTGAATATGCATGCAATAGGATGAGAAAAAGTCAGATTGCTAATCATTCATGTTGTAAAAAAATGGTGCTAAATATGACTTTTACTCTTGTATTTATTGTTAGAATTGACAGGGAAGGGAAATCTTGACTTCTTTGGCTACTGACTTTGGTATGTAAATGTAGGAGGGCAAGAATGGCCAAGGAGCTTGCTGAGTTAAAGGAAGAGGCCCAGATTGCTAGACAAGGGGAATTAAGGTGTGGATATACTTATAACTTGTGGCTTTTGTTTGCTTCTGATATTCTCGTCAGTTTTGGCATTGTGAGAAACTGTGTAATGTTCTTTGACTGCAGCAGTTTCACACAGACTATGTCTCCGGGTGCTAGGAATTCAAGAATTTTTGCACTTGAGAACATGCTTGCCACCTCATCCAGTGCCCTAGTTGCAGTGGCATCACATCTGTCAGAAGCAGAGGAGCGTGAACGTGCATTTAGTGGTAGAGGAAGATGGAACCAAGTTCGAACTCTTGCTGAAGCTAAATACATAATGAACTTTTTATTCAACTTAGCATCCTCATCAAGGTTATATCTCAACCCTACAAACTTTAAAAAAAAAAAAAACCTTTCAGAAACCAGATATCCCTTTTCATTTTCTTCTAATTTGCCTCTTTCCATTTATTTTTCCTGAAGGTGTAAGCTAAAAGATCGCGAGGTGGACTGTAGAGAAAAGGATTCAGAAATCAGAGACTTAAAGGAAAAAGTAGTCAAGTTACTTAGACAAATAGATCTGCAGAAGGCTGAAATAATTCGCCAGGAGAAATTGTTGGTTAGTGCTTTATTTTTAGCAAGGTTTTCAGTATTTTCGTGAAACACAGCATAACTTTATGATGTGTTTGTTGTTTTGTTTAGTAACTGTAAAAGGATCAAGGATTATTGTATTAATCTTATTCTGAAAAGAAAGAAGTACAAAAGTATTTCTAAGATTTAAAGTCTTACTTAATGTCTATTGAAGACTATAAAGGCACAGCCACCCAGCCTCCTACTACAGCTGGAAAAAGGCTGCTGGAATTGACTAAAATCCAGTCTAGACATTAAAGTCCTATTTGCACAGCCAAGAAAGACCAATTAATTAAAAACATAATAAATAGTTATTCTAGCAGTAACTGTGCTATGGCCTGGTATATTAATGTACACTTTTAGTGTTTGTCTAGCCTTTCTGGTTGTGCCTCTTGTACTTTAATTAATACGTTTGTTGGTTATGGTTTTGTGAGATAGCATTGTAGATGGACATTTTAATATTGAGCGGTTTTATAGCTTTTGCACCTTTCTAGTGGTAACTGTGTTCGGAATTTGTGACAGAAGTGTGCTAATAGAAAACAAACAAATGAAGCTAACTCAGATGAAGGGTATTATGGCTTGAGACCTAAGGTATCATTCATTCTCTTCTACCTCACCTTGTCTTTCATTTGAAGTACACGAAACCTGATATGCTCTGAAATCTTAGTAAAAACAGCTTAATCAAGTGAGTCTTTGCTTTCTGTTTTATTTTAGGGGATTCGAAACTCTGTTATCCCATGTGGAGGGAACAGTGTGCAATTGTTAGAGGACATGGATACATCTGATTCAGGACATTCTGACATGGACCAAGATGATGAAGAGTACAAACTTGAAAGTGAAATTGATGCTGATGAAGACGACGATATAAATTTGTACGCCACTAAAAAAAGAAGGCCCCCTACTAGGAAGAAATCTCCAAACAATAACCCATCCGGTTCAGAGTCTCTTCCCGTGTCTTCCACTGA
Organism: Gentiana straminea; assembly: GCA_036785695.1. Lineage (NCBI taxonomy): Eukaryota > Viridiplantae > Streptophyta > Magnoliopsida > Gentianales > Gentianaceae > Gentiana > Gentiana straminea. Next base: position 4,150,154 of record JAVUPR010000515.1, on the reverse strand, counting down.
TTCAGAAGGCTTGAATCAACAAGGCGAAGGAGGAGAGGATTCTTTGACTCAGAAAAACGGATCTGTAGTTTGTTGCTCATGTAGCAAGGTTTCCCAATGCAAGACAACTAAATGCGATTGTAGAGCTGCTGAGGGCTGTTGTGGGGCGGCATGTAAATGCAATCCTGATAAGTGTGCAAATCGGGAAAATAAAAAAAAAGAACCTTCCCCATTAGAAGCTGTTGTTGGCGCTTCTGAGGAGATAGGGAGTAGCAAGATTCCTGAAACCAACGAAGATGGTGCAGGGAGAAGAAAGCCGCTATCTGACATTGGAAATACCCTGGTATGTATGACTTGACCCATATTAAGAAAGCACGATTGAATGTCTTAAGCATAAAAACTCTAAAAATACCCTTTTACTATCATTGATCTAATTGTCGTAAATTAATGAAAGGCTGTTGGATGGATAACAAATTAAGAGTATGATGATGAAAAGGGTGATAAATGCTCTATTTGTGTTTTAAAATCAGAACATATATTCTGTAACAAAGAAAAAGAGAGGCAAAATGACCTATACCAGTTTATTTAAGTACTTTAAGATTAGTATTTATATCAAAATACATGTTGAAATTTCAGGATAAGTCCAATGCCCCAAAGCCTACACAGAGGAAGAAATGGCGAAAAGCTACCATCGAACTTGTCCCTGCTCCACCACCACTTCCCCCATCTGAAAGCCAAAAAGTTGAGAGTAAAAAAGTTGAAGCACTGATAAAACCGGAACCGAGTTGGAATGAAGGGGACATTCCACTACCTAGAGCTATGCGTTCCACATTAGCAGCAGATAAGAATGCTTTAAGAGAACGGAATTCTGATATGCACGGTAGTGATACTGTAGTTAAAAAAGAGAGTGGATCCCATGTTCCTACAAGTGCTTATAAACAGGCAAATGCTACAGACGAGAAAGAAAACTGCAAAAACAAGTAATAAATCTCTGCTCCAGCTATGTTGTTTTATGCCTCTTGAAGCATCGGGACATCGTTTCCCTTTCTTGGGGTGATTTGTTGTGACTTGTAGTTTGATTAAATTTGTTTTTGATTAATCAGGTTGTAGGGTAGTGGTGATTGGGACCTGAGATATAAAGGACCGACTGTTTTTTCGACAGCAATGAGTTTCTAGTTGCTGATTCAGAATTGCTGGCGAAATGTTATGTTATGTTGTTATTTACTTTTGTTGCTTCTCTCCTTTGTAACCATTTGTTCTTTTCTTTTGATGGACAAAACACATCTTGCACCGAGTATTTTATCTCTACATGAAATACAGGGTTCTATTTACCTTCAAAAAAAGAAATACAAGGTTAAGTATAGTAGGCTTACATAATCCATTTCTGCCCTTTCATACACCAGACTGTCTTTTGCTGTAGTTATGTGCACATTCTACTCCATCAGTATCCAATATGCATTTTTAGCCTTAGATGTTTTTATTTTTTTATGCACTTTTTAAAAACTAGCATATATCTTTAATTTTTTAGAAAAAGGTCGTACATGACGAGTTTAAATCTTATTTGAGTAAAAAGGACAAGAAAAAAACGCATTTTTCTAATATATGCCTTTATTTATAATAAATGGCGGTTTTTGTTTTCCAGAAATGAATTAAATGTTGTTTGAATAACTGCAAATCAGATCGTGTCCTATTTTCATGCCATTATCAACTCCACACGTTGGAATTCAAGGAAAATAACAGAAGATCAGATTAGCCAAAAACAGTTAGCCAATATCCAATGCTAGCATTCGAATGAAACCAAGAAAAAATCTGAATCCTAATCATATTTCGCATTCTTTTCCGGCTTTTGGCGATTTTGGCAGTATTTTTGATTTGTCAACAATCCGTTATTGACCGAAGGTATTCATCTTTCGTACCTATGATCATTCATTGCTGCCATGGAAGTCTTTTCAGTCATCATCTGTAACTCATTTTGATTTTTGCTTCTTTTTTTAGCGGGTTATATTCGTCTGTTTCATCATTTTGTATTCTGTGTATTCTGTGGTTGTTCCTCAACAGATTAATCAGTGTATTCTGTGGAGTTCCCTCCCAAGCTTTCTGTTTTGAATTTTGGGTGGAGCTTTGGTTTTCAACTCGTCTATTCCTGCGTGAATCTGTGGCGTAGTTGGTGGTTGATAGCTAGATCAGGCTCAAGGAGTTGAATCTGGGGTTTCAACGATCCGGGTCGTGATCCTCTGTTGGTAAATAATCGAGGTATTGAGTCTTGTAAAATCTGTTAATGGTGGTTACTAAGGACTAGAGCTTATGGTGTTTTTTTTTCCTTTGTAGTTTTTGTTGTACAGATCAACAGCTTAAGACTCGTATCTATATAGGTTGCTAGATCTGAAGAGTTTTAGTGTTTTTTTTCCAGTTGCATGATGCATTTTGTGCAAGTGGTGGGGAAAATGTATCATGAATATATGTGAAATGAAAGCTTTGTCTTTATATTTAGGGGGGTTCTATTTGGACCCCCCTATTTACTACTTGCACCCACTTACTACTTGTACCACAAAAAATTACTTCGGGCACCACATGATTTTTTATATAGGGAAGTCAGTCACACTGGTGTTCCTTGTGGAACACCAACGTCAGTCACAGTGACGTTGGTGTTCCACAAGGAACACCAGTGTGGCTGACGTTCCCTATATAAAAAAGTGTTAAATCTTAGAACGTCAGTCCATGACTTTTCACGGTGTTCTAGTGGCATACCAACGTCAGTGACACTGACGTTGGTATGCCACTAGGAACACCAGTGTGAGTGACGTTTTTTTCACCCGAAAAAATATTCATTAATGTGGTGCAAGTAGTAAAAAGGGGGGTCCAAATAGAACCCACCTATATTTATTTTTGTTTTATGTACTTTTTGTTGTTCAAACGTACAATTTTAAGAATATCTTTGTTTTTTTTGTTGCTAAATCTGAAGATCTTTAAAGCCTTTTTGAATTGGATAATGTGTGAAATAAAAGTAATCTTGATTTATTTCGAGTTTTGTTCATCTTGAGTTACATCATAGCTAGCCATAGCTAAACCTAAGAGGAGTGTTGTATGTACATGTAATATTTTGTTAGTTCATATGTTTTCTAGGATAGGTTTTGACAAAAAAATTTCCCAGGTATTTGGATCGGTGTTTATATACAATCCTAAGAGCCATGCTCATGTTTAATGGCAGCAACATCATGTAGTAACATCCATTCTTGACGGTGTGTAGTAGTTACTTCCGATCTTGAACTTCTTTTCAACCTTGTCGTACCTTTTAATCAATTCATCTAGCATATCATTGCTTCTTTTTCCCAACACAATCTTTTCCTCGTCCAAAGCACTGAATAATAGACTGAATGGCGTTCTTCGCATGACAATTCGGTGCTTTTCTGTTATCGACTTTGAAATGGAATTATATAAGTTATATACAGACATCAACGTGCACCGGTATTGATCTCTACTCCTGTTTCATATATTTCAAACGTTAACAAGTCATGATATGTAGTAACATTCAATAGAACGTAAACACACATAAACACAAATGCAATATATTACTTTATGTATGCTGCATCAAGACATTATGTCTCTAAAATGTCCCAACACATAAACTGATTTACACCTCATGTAGTAACAATAGTAGTAACACATAACTTGTCACTCTAGCAGTTACATCACCAAAACAATCTCAGTTATGCGTGCAACCTACAATGGAGAATAACCGATGTCTGAAGCAGCATCACATTGTGTCTCCAATATGTTCTAAGACATATACGGATTTAAACCACATGTGGTAACTCTAGTAGTAAGATATACACGTACTTACACACAAGTAGTAACATATACACTCACAATGGTACGCAACTACACTTTAATACACGTACTAACATATTGTTATACCACACGAATATGTTTCAGTACGTAAGTCCATTCATGTAGTAATAGTCCATACACGTACTTCATATAGTAATAGTCCAAAAAATTGATGTAACAATTCTTTCCTAACATGATCCCGATTGTCTATTAATACTTGATTTTAATCAAGTACATTCAGACCTTTGCATTGTATATCACGGAAGACAAGTTGTAAATTCACACACTGAATACACTGATATGTAGAAACACCCAATACAATTACATTGACATGTAGTAACTCACTGATGGACGTAGTAACACATGTTTTTATCAGAAGAAACACGCGATTTCAATTAGGTATCACCCAAAAAAGTTGAAAATTCACACACTGAACACACTGATATGTAGAAACACACAGTACAATTGCATTGTAACTCCCTGATGGACGTAGTAACACATGTATAAAAAATTCATGTCAACTAACACGTGATTTCAATTAGGTATCACCCAAGACAAGTTGTATATTCACACACTGAACACAGAGATATGTAGGAACACACAGTACAATTGCATTGAGATGTAGTAACTTACTCGCTGTTACTTCTGTTAATTCAGAATATGATTCAAATTAAAACCCTAATTTAATCAATTCCCATTCGATCCGCACAATTTAATTCTCGTCGGAAAAAAAACCATATTACAAGGAATTAAAAGCAAACATTTCTCGATTGTTGGCTGTATGGGAAGAAAAATGACACTTCCTCACTGTTACTTCTTTTCCGATTGCCTTTCGCCATATCCTCCCGTTCAATGGGTTTCTTCCTCGCCGGAAAAATATTGTTTTGGCTTTACAACCCGAACTAATTCAAATCGTGAGGATCCATGAGTATATGGACTCTTTATTTTCAGTTCAACTCCATCTGTATCAAACGCATTAACAGATGATTGATTTAGTGGACGCGATTTCCGGTGGTGGTTAAGTCTCCTATGAATTCCCGATACAAAACTCCCCATTTTTCTAAGAGTGAACGGAAATTTATTTCCCCGAATTTAATGTTAAAAAAAAACCAATAAATCTTTTATTATCATTAAGGGTTTTTTTGTATATGTCTATTATTTTTGTCCTTTTCAATCACTTATTTTTTTGGGTCATATTTCATCATTTAGCATCTTATATTGTCCATTTAGGCCCAACCACCCGTTAATTTTAACGTTAAACACCCTAATTTATGAGTTTTTGTTGCGATAAGCACCCTATATTTAATTGTTATGATAAAGACCCCTATCTATGTTTTATTATTACGATCAATACCCTTATGAATGTGTTTTGTTACAATAAATACCTTATTAGTTGTCCTATAAATGTAATAAAAAACATAAATATGGGTGTTTGTCGTAATAGAAAATGCGTATGAGTGTTTATGGTAATAAAAACGCATATATTGAAGGTGTTTATCGTAACGATGAAGCATAAGAGTGTTTATCATAACAAAAATGCGTACATAGGAGTGTTTATTGTTATTATGAAAGATATATACTAGTTTTGAGAACAAATAAAATAAAAATTAAAGACTAAAAATGTAATTATCCCTAATCTGATATTCATTAAAGGGACGGTAGTTTCCATTGGAAGCCAAGAATTTCAATCTAAAAGTTGATTTTTTAATTTTTATTTTTTTTATACTAAGGGAAGATTTTGTTAGTAGCAAATTTAATCAATTTAAGGATAAATGTAATAACACTAATCATTAAATCAAATTAGAAAAAATTTTTTTTTTAAGAACAATCAATCGATATCTACTTCACACCTACAAAGTCAAGGATAAATATAATATTATTAATCATTAAAAGAATATGTTCATTTTTTTTAGAAAAAGCGTCAATCTTGTAAAAGTAAAATCAAGCAATTAAAGGATTAATATAATAGCACTAATCATTAAATCAAATTACATTTTTTTTAATAACTATCGATTTTATTTCACAACCAAAAAGTTCCCCATTACATCAGAAAAAACGAAGCAAAACAAACATTTTAAGGAGGCTAGCCCCCGTCTTAACCAATTATAATTCCATGCAATTTTCAAATTCTTCACCTTATTGATTGATAATAGTTAAAATAACAATATGGATTGGTGGCCGCTTTTCACACTGTCGATGATGCATTTGGTTCCGCCAATGCCATATGCTATAGATTGTTTCTCTAAAGATGTATGGACAATCTATTTCTTGAGTGGAATCATGAAGATTTGACTTGATTCATTCACCAACAGTAAGCTTGGAAAAGAACTCATAGTTAACATGTCTAAGCAGCAAATTCCTCAAAATATTACTAGCCCATTTACAATCCCGTACGACACGTAGATTGGACTCATCTTCCTAATTACAAAGACAACACACAGAGGAACCACGGATGTGCCTACGCCAAAGCAGAGTCATAACAAGTAAAGAGTTGTGTTGTGCTTGCCATATCATAAATTTGACTCTCCTAGAGCCCTTAAACTTCCATATATCCGTCCAGATTTGATCTTCAATCATTTGATTAGTTGTGTTTAGGAAAACATAGCCTTGAGCAACAAAGCATTTCCTATCTTGACCTGCAGCCTACGTGATGACATCATCACAGATAGTGAACCCTTCTTTCTGTGCAAAAATAACCATACATTTACTTTTTCCAAGAATATGATACATTTCCTTTGGATTGGACAAAAGGGCTTCTGTATTTCATGAAAAATACCCTCACGTATGGGGATTGATCATTCAAAAGGATTTTCCAAGCCAATTTACACAAAAAGCGCAAGATTCATTTGATGAGGATCTTTAAAATCGAGACCACCAGCCCGCCTTCTGAAAACATGGTTATCAATAGAGTATTTACTATCTTGACCTGTAGCCCATGTGATGACATCATCATAGACAGTGAACCGTTCTTTCATTACAATCGCAACCATACATATACCTTTCCATAAATAGCTGCATTTCCTTTGGGTTGGACAAAATGCCTTCGGTATTTCATGAAAATAACCCCTACCCATAAGGATTTTCCAAGCCAATATACCCAAAAGTGTAAGATTCATTCAATGAGGATCATTAAAACCGAGACCACCGGCCTTTTTATGGAAACACGGGTTTTTCCAAGATATATACTGCATCTTTCTCTCGGTCTACTATTCCCTCTCTAAAAGAATTTTCTGCAAAGTTTGTCCATCTCATTTAAGACTCTCTTAGGAGTCTTAGTGGCATGCGTAGCATAATAAGGATGGGTGGCTAGAGAACTCATGATCGAAAGCATTCTACCCTCTCTTGATAGCGTCTTGACTTTCCAGCTTGAAAGTTTCTTCTTACATTTAATCAACAATATTTTCAAAGGTTCATTTGGTTGTTCTGGAATGTATTAAAGAGACACCCAAATAAGTTCCCAAGTCATTCAGTGAGCTGTATATTCTGACTCTGGCTAAGAAGGGTCCTCAACTGATGGATGATATTCCCAGAAAAAATGATATTTATGAGAACTCACCTTCTAACTAGAAATGTTGTAGAAGTTGTCAAGGGCACTGGCAATGGTGTTGATTTAGGCCATAGAAGCTTCACCAAACAAAATCTTATTATCTACAAAAAACATGCGTGAGAGGGGTGGGTCTAGAATGACTTACTTTAACAGGTTTCCATCTACACTCTTTAATAGCTTTGTCAATAGGACAAACATGTGAGGGGTAAGGGCTCCTTGCCTGGGTCCTATTTTTGGGTTGATAGCGTCTAGCTTCTTTCCATTCCAGAGCATTGAATGTTTAGTGGTTCTAAGTCCAAACTTGATCAAATTTCTGATATTTCAAGAAAAACCAATATTCTCCAGATTTTTTCTAGAAAGGTCCGATGGACTCCACCATAAGCTTTCTCCGAATCAATCTTGAGCATTGATATACCCGGTCCGGATTATAACCCGAGCATCTAGATTGGGCCAGGACTTAGGCCCAACAACGGATCTTGGGCCACCATCAAGCTAATCCAAATCCAGTCCGTTTCCAATAAGTCGGACCAGATGAATGTTGACCTCCGACGCCGGCGTTCACCCGCACCCCGACCTATTGGACGTCCTGGACATCACCCTTACTATCAGGCCATTCAGCTCGAAGCTGATGACAACAAGACAAAGGAAGAAATGAGTCTGCGCTCCGTCATTCCTCTGTGATAGCTGTGCCGCCGACTTATATGTAATTATACTTAATTATGCTCCTTTCATGTCTTGTCATGTTTAGCTAAACCGCTTAGCGCTCGCCTATATATATGGGGTCACAATGTAATAGAAGAGGATCCGAGAAATAATATACACAATGCTACTCTGTCAATTTGTCGACGACTTGTTGTTTCGCCCATAGCATAAGTCCTACCACCGTGGTTCATAATATCCACCACTTCTCACTTGAGAAATCATCTATAATCAGCCATATATCAACCTTATATTATTGTTACCGCAAACCTGATATTTCCGACGATACCAAGCCTCATTTTGCCTTTCTTTCCTCTATACATTTAAAAATAGTGGAGCACCTCCTTAGCAACATGAATATTCTCAATCCCACCTCTACCAGGTGTAAAGGCTGTTAGGAAATCTAAGCGGGAACGCAACGGAATTTAAAATTTTATTTCCTTTTAACCAGGATCGACTTCGTTTAAGCAATAAACAAATAAGCTAGTAGACGGTGATTACCTTGGTTGATCTAAAATATCGATGCTTTGACCGTCTAAGGAGAGTAGTTATGCATAGAGCCGCCCAAGTGTTCGGCCTCTACCGCTAGTCCACACGAACAGCCCGCCGGAATCCTATCATGGATTGCTATTGGAAAACTCCGGTTGCTAGACCGGCCTTTTTCCCCTCTCTCCAACTCTCTATAGGATGCTCTCTATTTTACACAATAACTATTAGCTCTTGGAATTGTGATGTACAAAAGAGCTTGACACCCACCTCCCTTTTATAATGGATGTGGCGCCCCAGATAGAGTAAAGGAGAAAAAACATTTTCCCAATAAAATAAGGAAAATATAATTGATTGATTTATCTCATTTATTATAATATCTTATATCAAATAAATCTAGGATATTGTCAATATCTTATATTGAATATTTCCAAGATATTGTCAATATCTTATATTGACTATATTTATTTTATTACCATAAATCAATTTACACATATGTATATATCACATATATATTACACATATAAATCTATACATATTTATTTTACTACAAAATGTGCACATACACATCATATGTGCAAGTCATGCACAATCATATATATAAATATAAATATTAATATCTAATATTAATATATGGTAATATCATTAATTAAATTGCACAATCCAAGTGTATCTTATACACTCCAAAATTGCGCCACCTTTAGCCAATATTTTGGCATCCGGAATATTCTTTAATTAATATAATATTATTAATATCTTGTATTTAACTTATTCATAATAAATAAATACCACCATATCAATTTACCACTATAACCTTTATAGTCTCGAGATAAACTTTCCTTATTTGGTTATCAACTATAACCACATTTTAATCCGGCTAGATGTTCTTATGTGCGTGACCCGATAGGCTTCCGAATATGTTGGCCGTAGACACAAAGTGCAAATTACGAAAACGCCCTTCATACCTAACGATCACGGGATAGCGTCTAGCAACACACCGTGACCCCCGATCATCGGAAGAGTCAAATGCAATGACTACTACCTTTCATGTGAAACAGTTATCATGTAACTTACAATCCTATCGCAATAATAATATCCATACAGTCGTTAGTCGAGTGTCAAAACATCAACGACCGTATCTTATAATCTGGATATCAAGCTCTCTCGAAGTAACTCGTTTACTCCCACTTTGCAAAGATTCACGAGAGTAAGACACTCCTTATAAGAAGGCCATTTCGGATATTCGATCCCAATCAAAGGATACGCGATTCCCGGACGACCAAACATGTATACTCCGCATGCTTCAGTATCATACCCAATCACTACCGCATGATCGCCCCGTGGCTAGGGGAAACCTCAATAGTGTCAAAGCATGACAATCCACACCGTGATGCCATGAAGACTCCGGTCTAAAGGATAATTACACAACCGCCACATAGTGTGACACTTAACCGTGTAAGTGGGTCAGTCTAACGTATGCATTCTCTAATACACGTCCACGTACAGTCCAAGTGTCTCTACACTTCGATAGACGAGATCTATCCTTGCCCAAAAGACAGAAGGCATCTAATACGTGCTAGCCTGTTCATACTATCAATGCCTTGTTTAATAGTACATCGGCTAGAGACATTTAAGTATCAAACTTATTAAAGTGATTAGAGATCTCATCAACCATAATCGCCTATCATGGTTTCCCTATCACAGTTTAATACTAAGGACGTTATCATATAACAATTCATAATTGGTTCTTTAAAAAGAACATATATATGTCAACAGAAAAGCCATTTTATATATGTACAAACATAAAGAAATAGTAGAAATGATCCGACCCGGTCGGATCCGGTCCAACCCGATTGGGTTTAGGACATTATTCCAACAATCTCCCACTTGGCCTAAAACCAATCACCCGCACACACAAAACCAAGTTCAAACACAAGAATCTCATGCAATACTCGCAACCAGCTCTAGCCTTAACCGGATCGCTATCCGTGGGGACTCAGACTATCTTCATACCATGCTCCAAATGATCAAGTCAAAGGAACCGCCTCAACACACACACGAATCTCGACGAGACCCTGGTCCTTTCTTTAAGCAATGAATCCACTTACTATATCAACTATATAGAAAAGGTGGAACAACCGTACAAGGTTCAAGAATGAACCTTCTAGATCCATGTACTGCTCCCACTACGCCTCCAAGGGCATTACTGTGTTTCTGGCCTAGTTGTAGAATTTACAGCGACCCATAGCTAAGAACATTTCCAGCTCACTGTATCACTTAATCAAAGTGACTGCAAACCCATACTGTAACTCCCACTCGCCTTCATGAGACTTAGGATTTATGTCTGTATAACCATATTTATCTGATTCCAAGTTTCGTTAAACTAGGAAACCATCCTTAACTTGTTTAAGGATATTCTCGACATTCACCAGATTTACTTTCATACTTGCTCATGACTATTCATGGACTATGAACATCCGGCATTACCTATAAGATGGTTCCTATCGCGGTAGCGAAGGAAACCTTCCATAATCATCATCTTTCACCTCATCTTTAGGACCAACATCTTAACATAGATAGATCATGAGAACACCGGCTAGCAGTATCTCCCATTGCGATCTATGCTAAACTCATTTAAGATCACATCTATATAGGTAAACTATAATTTAACAGCAGTTAAATCTATCACTATAGATTCTCAATTCTAAAATAAGAACTACTAATCCAAGTGCTTTCGTAAAGACCTTGAACTATCAAACATTAATTGACCGTGACATGGGGTATTAATTCTCGAGAGAGATATCTAATACCTTGCTCAAAAATCACAGCACACTCCCACTATCCATCTTGCACATTGGGCACATCCTTCTTTTGACTAAATCAAAATCCTTTGATTATCAAACAAAGAAATGTCTAGAGAAACTTGTTTAAGTCCATAAATGGATCTCATGAGCTTACATATCATGTTAACGTTTATGAACATCGAGATATATGCCCAACATCTTCAACACTATCATATAGCCATGATATCAAGTTATAACAAGCATCATCTGAACATAACTGGGCTCAGCCTTACAGGGACATTCCCTCTAGGTAAGACAGACTAGGTTCACAACCTGGTTGTCACTGATGGAATATAATTCAGATATTATGGCTCCTGACCATATCTCTCAATCTTGCCTTTCAAACATTCTTTCATAAGTCGTGAGATATTCATTCTTCAAGATGAACTTACCAACAGCCTTTTCAGGCTCGAGGTTATCCATAGACTTACAGAACTTTTGTGTGCACTGAGCAGTGATCTACAACTCATCTCTATACGGCGTCTGCTCACGTTCCAATGGTTGAATATATCTTTGTGGTTCTCAAACTCTTTTGAGATCTGATTCACTCCCAATGTTTCTTTTGGAAGAAACACTTCCTTTAAAAGACAACATGTTTGAAGACAAACACCTTTTGCTCCACGGACGAGAATATCTAGCGTACTTGCTAAGATATTCCACAAAGTTACATATGTCGTACTAGGCTCCAAGCCTTTCTGACTTTGCCTATGACAACTTCAAATCATCGGTTAAGATAGATTTGACATTATCCTCTTCCATATCTAATATAGAATTTATTCAACCTTTATCTTTGGAACTCGGTTAAGTATAAGGGCACTATCCCGAAACGGGTAAGGGATACTTCGCATGGCTTGCGTCACACATTTATCATATAAAGTGTTGTTTCCATTTTGGGAACACAATCTAATTGCGTATCCCAAAGATGGTATCCTTCAAGGGAGAATCTTATTCCTTTCAGACGACTTCTTAAACACCCTTCGGGTATTAATTACTTCAATCCAATTGAAGATTAATTCCTAAGTAGCTCATCAATCTCATATTCGTACTAGCTCGAACTTTTCTGGCTTTCCAAATTATCGTACTTCAATAAGTACACTTGACTATTTCTAAAAAAATAGTCGTAGAGATTAATAAACAATTATTCATGGCATTAATTGTCACAAGCCAACAAACATCGGTATGTTTAGGCTTTAGACAATTTTTCTAGATTTTACAACCTTTTTCATAAAAGGGTATTTTAGTCATCTTTAGATAAGATACGTATTTCCCACATGATTCATAATCATATGGTTCAACATCATTATAATGACGTTTAATTACACGCTTCCCTTCTAGAGAGACTATGTCTAGAACAACCACAAATATTAAGGATAACATCCACACAAATATTTAGTTGAGATCTCATCACATATATCAACTATATAGTGACAACAATCTAGTATGTTAGATTCAGTGACCTTCCAACTTTATCGGAATAACATTTATTCTTCACAATTGAATATGTCTACTAAATCCTAACAAATAACTGAAAGTATGTTCTTCATAAGAACCGGAACATAATAACATTTATTTAGTTCCCTTATCAGTTTACTAGATCCGGAATATGGTAAGTGTCACAACGTTTGCTTCACCTTCCATATATGCATTTAATCTTTCTAATTTAATCACACTCGTAAGATATCATATATCTTAGAGTCGACTTTGAACTTAGATAGATTCATCTCAAATCACTTTCCTAGAATAGAAACTTTAATAAGTTCTCTATTTAAGCACACACCCTAATTTTCCTTTTCAATCCTTCAAGCACTTGAAAAACGTTTCTTATTGTAGTCTTCATAAGACTTAAGAAAGATCACAAGAGCCATGTCTTTAATTTCCTTTCATAAAGAAAATCTAAAGTTTATCAAATAGTTTATTTAACCTTTTGAATCGTATTCAAAACATTGACTATTTAATTAACCTTTAAGCAATGATAGAATTAAGTCGATACTTAAATCTTATAATTTTGAAAACAACCTTTCCAAAATTCGGTCTGGTCATTTTATCCAACGTTTGAATTATTTGTCATTGTATGACTGAATGATTATATTGGATCGCATCCAATATCATGAGCTTCCGTTTTTAATAATTAAAGTCTTGGAGCACTGCATTAAATATGTAGTCTCATTGTCTCTAACTACTATAACGGGATTGCTCGTGTTATTGCTTATTTTAAAAGGATTAAAATTACTTAACCATATTTGAGAACGTTTCTTAAAAGGTAACAGTCATAATTTGGTTTTACTAATCGAGAATTAAACATAAATATAAAGTTTGCTAAAACTACAACATAAAAATGAAAATAAATGAGTGTTGTTGTTTATACACGTAAAATCAAAAATGGTCTTTTGGTTTATGATTTTGCTCCCACTAGTCAACTACTCCCAAATGAATTTCAAGAATTATTAATTTCTTTAGTGGACAAGATCCCACTAAACTACCGCGACCCCCGCTTTCGCTGGTGGGCCGAAAATAGTCTAATAGGTAGACAACAACCCTTTGTCAATCGTATCTTATACGACTCTTGTTGTTTGACTAGTCAACTCTTTGACAATTTTTCATCTTATAAAGTAGTCAAACCCTTGCCTCTAAAATCCAAACGACCCCACTTTAGCTGGTGGCCGAGAGAATTCTTAGTCAAGTCATAACCCCAATATTCGTGAGATCTCATACGATCATATCTCGATAATGACGATATACCTGAGGTAAGTCAACCCCCTACTTTGGCTGATGAGTTGGATCCGAACAAGGGCTCTTCACCGTCATTATAATATGGGGAGGCAATTTCAACTTGATTCTTTTGAGGTGGAAGTATTTATGTAGATTAATTCACTTAATTAATTTTAATTACGGTCTCATCAAGTATATCTATCTCTATAGACATACATCCTACACATTCATCTAGATCGTGCCTAGTCATGCATCTATCATATCATAAAATAAATACAAGCACAAAATAAAAAAATGCGTAAAGTAACCGGTATGATCATGGACTTTTCCTATGTGCGGTTTCGAATACAAACTGACGAAACCGCGGGTCACAATCTAAGGGTAGCTGCAACCACCAATAGGATCTTTAATGCGCCATCTCCAATAGAATCTTTACTCTTCTATCTTTGGTCTCCATCTTCTGCTCCATTCTTGTTACATTTAATTATATCTAATAAAATAAATACACCCGCCGCACACGGGGGGATCTAACGGGAATGGGATAAATGCAGAAAATAAACTATAGGTCACGTTCTTCATAACGGCCTAGGACAATTTTAAACCAACAGAAAAATTAAATCATTCACATCTATCCTATCGGTCGAGTCCATGATCAATCGGGGTCCATATAATCATATTATATCTACTATATCTAATCCATACAATAACATCTTATGAAAAAGATAAAATTTAAAATTTAACTACTTACGTCTTAATCAATCAATTAACATTTAATCTATTAAATAATTTTATCCAATCAATTAACTAATTAACATTTAATTAATTAAATGATTTTAATCGAAATAAAATTAACGATTAATTTTAAACGATTTTAATTTTAATTTTAATTAATTAGAACTATTCTAAAAATAAATCAAAATTAAAATTAAGTCTCTTTTGTTTCTTTCCTTTTGATTCTTAATCAAAAGGGATGCCTTTGGTTTCCTAAACCAAAAGGCATCTTCCGAAACCAATATTGGTTTAGGCCTGGCCACTTTCCAAAATCAAAATTTTGGAAGTGGCCTAGGCCTAGGCCTTTTATAAATCAAATATTTGAAAAGGGCCTAGGCCTATTCCAAATCAAATATTTGGAAAGGCCAATATTATTTTAATGCCATGTGGCATCCCAATGGCACAAACTATTTGAACCATTGGTTAGCCACACGACACAACTAAACAAAGAGATATCAATCACAACTATGAACCATATTGAAACACAAAATACACAAAACAAAAATTTGGAGATCCGCCAGTATTGACCGGTCAACCGACGCCGGCAGCAGGTTGCCCTGCCGCCGCCGGTCGGCCGAGCACCACCATATCCCTTTTTTTTCTTTTCATGTATCACTTTTGCGAATCAAAAATCTTTCATCTTTTAATTATGTGATTTAAACGATAAAATTAACTACGCAAAATAACATGCTTATTGCTTAAGCTCGAAGCTCTCTCTGATACCACTGTTAGGAAATCTACGCGGGAACGCAACGGAATTTAAAATTTTATTTCCTTTTAACCAGGATCGACTTCGTTTAAGCAATAAACAAATAAGCTAGTAGACGGTGATTACCTTGGTTGATCTAAAAGATCGACGCTTTGACCGTCTAAGGAGAGTAGTTCGCATAGAGCCGCCCAGTGTTCGGCCTCTACCGCTAGTCCACACGAACGGCCCGCCGGAATCCCGTCATGGATTGCTATTGGAAAACTCCGGTTGCTAGACCGGCATTTTTCCCTCTCTCCAACTCTACATAGGATGCTCTCTATTTTACACAAGAACTATTAGCTCTTGTAATTGTGATGTACAAAAGAGCTTGACACCCTTATTTTAGTGGATATTAGTTATAAGGCCGTCGTTAGAGACTTAATAATCATTTAGGACACTCAAAAAACTTATTCGGTTATAAGGACAATCTATTTTTTTTTTTTTCCTACGACATTACTTCCGAAACCCATCGACTTTCTTGCTAATGCTTATGTTTGTACCGTTTCTTGTACGCCTTCTTGCTATTGTATTTCTCCGGGAAATCCCACCGTCTTCTACCTCCGGCGAAGAAAAAGAAGAGTCAAAATACTTTGGGGTTATTAACATAATCCATCTGTTCCGTCACTTTTTCTTCTTAATTCTTTTTAATAATTTGTTCGTTTTTGTTTCTTTTACGCGGTTGAAGGATTTACGTGAGCTGTGTACCTTTTTTGAGTTGTTAAAGTGGGTGGCATTGAAATAAGGGTTTGGAATCATTAGTGGGGTCTGCTTGATTTTCAAACTTCGTTCAACTTGTTTTGACATACATTGGTAGGTGTTGAAATTTTTTTTTTTTTTTTTTTTCATAGTTAAATTACACTTGTAATTTTTGTTTTTTTAATGTTTGATATCATTTTCATTTCTCCTCTTAATCGACACCCTTATGTGCGCTATTTGATTAAAAAAAAAAAAACTTCTTTTCTGTGTTTTAAATCAGTGTTTCAGGTTTGAAATGAGTGTCGTTTTGTTGTTTATGCCCAAGTGGAGAATGAAGAAGTTGTTGATTGTGTAGTTCTTTGAATGGTTAACATGTGAAAAGGGAACCATTTTCGGGTAATTAATCGGATCTTGGGTTTGAGGATATTTGAATTAATGCATTTTTCGGTATGGAAGCCTATATCCCATTGTGCATCATGATTGTGGAAAAGAGGGGCGATCAAAAGGAGAAGGTTACGGTTCGACAAAAAAGAAAGAAGGTAAGAAGAAAAAACATCAAAATCTCAATAATACACAAGAAAATAGACTTAGGGAAGCTCTTCAGAGGCCTCTGCGAAGATGGGTCTCTTGTAAAATCACATGCCATTGATTCAAAACCTTAATCATGATCAAAACTTAGGAACATCCTCGAAGATCTCTAGCCGGGCTCCATGTACCCGAAAGAATTTTTGCGGGCCCACTTTGCCTTTTTGGGCGATAGAAGATTTTTCTCGAAGAATCAATTCACATGCTTAGTGATGCGTATGATAAGTTTTTGAGTGTTTATCCCAAGTACAAGTGTAAGCTCAAGAAGTACCGAATTAAGAAATATTTTTCGATTTACATGCTACTTGATGGAATGACATTGATGAGCGATGCGGGGACATTGTTGACTTATGCGGTGACATTAATGTACGATGCGATGACATTGATGACTTATTGATTGATGACTTATGCAGTGACATTGATGTCTGAAGCAGTGACACAATAACACATCTAGGAGAAACATTCAGAGCATTCATAGATTGTGTTTTACTAATTAGTTGACAGTGTATTTGGGTGCTTATAATAGATGGTATAGTCCTTTTTGCTTTCGCAGCACAAGTACGATCTAGGAGGCTCTTTATTACCTTCTTATGGGTTTCACTCACCATGGTGGCTTACAATTAAGTCTTTTTTGGGTTTAAGTGCTTTTGCTTATAATAGATGTGGATACTCGTAGTTTGGGGTTGTTTTTCTTTTCTCTTATGGTTGTCTTTGTCTGTTTCTTAGGTTGCGGGTCGATATAAGTGCTTTATGGCATTTGGCTAGCGTGGTTTATATTGGAGCCGGTTTATGAGCTTGCAACTATGAAAAAGAGCTATCAATTGTTAAAGGCGGGACCATGATAGCTTTCGACCTTGTTTTTGTGTATATGGCTATTTGTGGACTGATCACACTATATTCTCATCAGTTGTGGTTAATGGTGGGGATAATCATGGTGTGCTTACAACAATTATGGTTGGTGGATTTTTGGTTGGGTTCTTGGTGATAGTTAATGCGGCTGCCTATTAGTGTAAAGTGTGTTTTACTATGTGTGCAAGAGTTACCATCATCAAGAGATTGACAAGAGTGCCACATATGATCATCTTGGTGGTGCAGGCTTATGCGGTGACATTGATGATTATGCGGTGACATTGATGACTTATGCGGTGACATTGATGTCGATGCGGTGACATTGATGACTTATGCGGTGACATTGATGTCGGATGCGGTGACATTGATGTCGGATGCGGTGACATTGATGTACGATGCAATGACATTGATGACTTATACAATGAGATGTCACTGATCAAGGTTGTCAATGGATCGCGGTGGTCAATACATCATTGTATTCAATGAATCGCGGCGGTCATTGCATCGGGGTGGTTAATGGATCCCGATGGTCAATACATCGGGGTAGATGGTCAATGTATGATGGTGATGAATACGCCACGTAGATTTTTATGAAGAAAAAAAATTGATTTATGAAATTTATTCGGAAAAATATCAAATTTGATTTTAGAATAAAGAAGACGAAAAATATGAATTTTAGTGAAAAAATTATGATAATCCGAGTTTTAGATCAAAATATATGACGTTTATAAATATGATGAATTTAAAAATAAAAATAAAATAAAAACCTGCTGTCGTTCCTTTTTTCCTTTTTTTTTTTTTTTTTTCTTATGCGGTGACATTCTTGATTATGCGGTGACATTGATGACTTATGCGGTGACATTGATGTACGATGCGGTGACATTGTTGTCGGATGCGGTGATGTCGGATGCGGTGATTGATGACTTATACAATGAGATGCCAGCGATCAAAGTTGTCAATGGATTGCGGCGGTCAATACATCATGGTATTCAATGAATCGCGGCGGTCATTGCATCGGGGTGGTTAATGGATGTCGGTTGTCAATGTATGACGGTGATCAATACGCCACGTCGATTTTTATGAAGAAAAAAATTGATTTTTGAAATGTATTCGGAAAAATATAAAATTTTATTTTAGAATAAAGAAGACGAAAAAATATGAATTTTAGTGAAAAAATTATGATGATCCGAGTTTTAGATCAAAATATATGACGTTTAGACATATTATGAATTAAAAAAAAAAAAAAAAATGCTTTGAACGTGTGGTGCTTTTTTTTTTTTGTTTTTTTTTCCTTTGAGAGCTTCTTTTTTTTTTTTTTTTTCTTCTTTTTTTTTTTCTTCTTCCTATCCTTAAAATTAGAATGTCCTTATAACTAAATAAGTTTCCTTTTAAAATTAGAATGTCCTTATAACTAAATAAGATTTCGGAGTGTCACTATTACCCCAATAAGTTGAAAATCGATCCTTTTAAATAATTAGCCCTTTATTTGTATATATCACATATATATTACACATATAAATCTATACATATTTATTTTACTACAAAATGTGCACATGCACATCATATGTGCAAGTCACGCACAATCATATATATAAATATAAATATTAATATCTAATATTAATATATGGTAATATCATTAATTAAATTTCACAATCTAAGTGTATCTTATACACTCCAAAATTGCGCCACCTTTAGCCAATATTTTGGCATCCAGAATATTCTTTAATTAATATAATATTATTAATATCTTGTATTTAACTTATTCATAATAAATAAATACCACCATATCAATTTACCACTATAACCATTATAGTCTCGAGATAAACTTTCCTTATTTGGTTATCAACTATAACCACATTTTAATCCGGCTAGATGTTCTTATGTGTGTGACCCGATAGGCTTCCGAATATGTTGGTCGTAGACACAAAGTGCAAATTACAAAAAGCCCTTCATACCTAACGATCACGGGATACCGTCTAGCAACACACCGTGACCCCCAATCATCGGAAGAGTCAAATGCAATGACTACTACCTTTCATGTGAAACAGTTACCATGTAACTTACAATCTTATCGCTGTAATAATATCCATACAGTCGTTAGTCGAGTGTCAAAACATCAACGACCGTATCCTATAATCTGGATATCAAGCTCTCTCGAAGTAACTCGTTTACTCCCACTTTGCAAAGATTCACGAGAGTAAGACACTCTTTATAAGAAGGCCATTTCGGATATTCGATCCCAATCAAAGGATACGCGATTCCCGGACGACCAAACATGTATACTCCGCATGCTTCGGTATCATACCCAATCACTACCGCATGATCTCCCCGTGGCTAGGGGAAACCTCAATAGTGTCAAAGCATGACAATCCACACTGTGATGCCATGAAGACTCCGGTCTAAAGGATAATTACACAACCGCCACATAGTGTGACACTTAACCGTGTAAGTGGGTCAGTCTAACGTACGCATTCTCTAATGCACGTCCACGTACAGTCCAAGTGTCTCTACACTTCGATAGACGAGATCTATCCCTGCCTTAAAGACAGAAGACATCTAATACGTGCTAGCCTGTTCATACTATCAATGCCCCGTTTAATAGTACATCAGCCTAGAGACATTTAAGTATCAAACTTATTAAAGTGATTAGAGATCTCATCAACCATAATCGCCTATCATGGTTTCTCTATCACAGTTTAATACTAAGGACGTTATCATATAACAATTCATAATTGGTTCTTTAAAAAGAACATATATATGACAACAGAAAAGCCATTTTATATATGTACAAATATAAAGAAATAGTAGAAATGATCCGACCCGGTCGGATCCGGTCCAACCCGATTGGGTTTAGGACACTATTCCAACAAAGGCAGCATGAGTGTGATCAAATTTCCATTGACAGACTGTAGTCCATTAGCTATAACTTGGGAGATAATTTTCGCACAAACTTGTATTAGAGGAATGAGTCTAAATTGGGATACATATTCCAGGGGTTTCACTTTTGAAATTAAGGATACACCAGTTTCATTAAGTAATCAATCAAAATCATTCTTATCAAATGCCTCAAATACAAATTTCAAAATTGATGAACTTACAGTGGGCCAACACTTCTTAAGAAATCAAACAGGTATTTTATCAGGCTTAAGAGCTTTGCAGTTCCTCATTTGGAACATGGACTCCTCAATTTCATTTTCTGAAACATGTCTATTTTAGAACAGCATATCTGAGTCCTACAGAGCTGAGAATCGGATGCAATCCAGAAGATTCTGATCAATGGAATCTGCTTGGTAGAGGTTGATGTAAAAAATATTACTATCCCATCAACAAGAACACTGTAATCTGTCCACTACCTCTGATCATCTTTCAGACATGTAATTCTGAGTTTCAATATCTTTTGATGGTAGTCATATGGTAAAAATGGGTGTTTCCTTCCCTTTCAGCCAACCAATTATGTTGAGATCTCTGGTGCATGTAGATCTCTTCCAGGTCCAAGGTTGTTGTTTTTTTCTCTGGAATATGTTTTCGAAAATCTCATGGTTCCATATTTTGGTTCTACTGGAAACAATTAGTGTCAAGCTCTTTTGTACAACACAATTGCAAGAGTTCATAATTCTTGTGTAAAATAGAGAGCTCTCCATAGTGAGTTTGTGAGGGAAGAAAAGGTCCGGTCTAGCAGCCGGAGTTTTTCCGATAGCAATCCAAGGAGGATTCCGGCGAGGGGTTCGTGTGGATTAGCGATAGAGGCCGGACGCGTGGACGGATTGCGCATTGAACTACTCTCCGTTGGCGGTCAAAGCGACGATCTTGTAGATCATCCAAGGTATAACCGTCAAACTACTTAACGTGTTTATTGCATTAAACGAAGAACGATCTAGAAAAGGAAATCAAATTTTAAATTCCGCTTGCGTTAAACTAGTGATTTCCTAACGGTGGTATCGAGACGGACTTCGTGCTTAAGCAATAAGCTTATTTTAATTGCGTAGTATTTAATCAATAGATGCAAGATTTAAATCACGAAACGTTAAAAAAAAAAATTAGGGTTCATTGGGGGGGTCGGCCGACTGGCGGCGCCCCCCTCCCTCTGCGGCGGCGGCGGCGGCGGTAACCTTAGGGTTGCCGTCCGTCGGCTCTCCTCTTCCAATGGGGAGATCAACCCTTTTCGTTTTGTGATATTTTATTGTGCATAGATATCTCGTTTGTTTAGTTGTGTCATATGGCCAACCAATGGTTCAAATAGTTTGGACCATTGGGAAACCATATGGCATGTTGGCCTTTCCAAATTTTGATTTGTAAAAGGCCTAGGCCTAGGCCACTTCCAAAATTTTGATTTTGGAAAATGGCCAGGCCTAAACCAAAATTATTTGGCCTTTCCAAATTTTGATTTGGAATAGGCCTAGGCCCTTTTTCAAATATTTGATTTGTAAAGGCCTAGGCTAGGCCACTTCCAAAATTTTGATTTTGGAAAATGGCCGGCCTTAGACTAAAATAATTTGGCCTTTCCAAATATTGATTTGGAATAGGCCAGGCCCTTTTCAAATATTTGATTTGTAAAAGGCCTAGGCCTAGGCCACTTCCAAAATTTTGATTTTGGAAAGTGGCCAGACCTAAGCTAAATTTAGTTTTGGAAAGGAAACAAATAGGAGACTTTATAATTTTAATTTTATATTTTGAATAGTTCAAATTTAATTAAAATTGAAATCGATTTAAAATTAAATGTTAATTTTAATTTTCGATTAAGTCATATAATTAATTAAAAGTTATTTAATTATTTGACGTGATAAAATAAAGACGCATGAGTAGTAGTAGTTAAAATTAGAATTTAATCTTTTTCATAAGATAAAATTGTATGGATTAGATGTGTAGATATAATGTGATTATATGGACCCCGATTGATCATGGACTCGACCAATAGGATAGATGGGAATGTTTTCTTTATGTTGGTTTTTGAAAAATTGTCCTAGGCCGTTATGAAGAACGTGACCTAGTTTACTTTTTGCATTTATCCCATTCCCTGAGCTCCCCCCGTGTGCGGCGGGTGTAATTATTTATTATGTAACAAGAATGGAGCAAGAAGTTCAAGACCAAGGAGAGATAAAGAACCCATTGGCGTACAACAATAAAGATCCTATTGGCGGTTGCAGATACCCTTAGTTTGTGACCCGCGGTTTCGTCGGTTGTATTCGAAACCGCACCTAGGAAAAGTCCATGATCATACCGGTTATTTTATGCGCGGAATGTTGTGTATGTTTTACATTATATGATATCGTAGTAATATGCACATAGTAGATGAGACCATAATTAAACAAAATTAATTAAGTGAATTAATTTAAAATTATTCCCACGCCAAAAATCGAGCCAAAATTGTCTCCCAATATTATAATGACGGTGAAGAGCCTTTGTTCGGATCCAACTGATCGGCCCACGTCGGGAGTTGACCTACCACGGGTATATCGTCATTATCGAGATATGATGGTTATGAGATCTCATGAATATTTGGGTTACGACTCGACTAAGAATCTTGCGGTGATTGGCCCACGTCAGGACCGTCTGATTTTAGAGACAAGGGGTGGCTATCACATAGAGATGTGAATTGTCAAAGAGTTGACTAGTCAACCAATGGAAATCGAATAAGATTCGATCGGTAAATAGTACCCACCTTCGAAATTGACCCGGTCGATCGGCCCACGTCGGGGATCGAGTCAACTAGATAGGATTCCATCCACTAAAGAATTAATTAAATTCTTGAAAGCCAATAGGGAATAGTTGGCTAGTGGGAGTAAAACCTTATAAATTTCTTAGTGCAAATTTAGGTTTTTTATACATGAGCTTTTACTTATTCTATCTTTATTTATTGTTGTAGAAAATGTCAAACAAATTGAACCTTCGTTTTATCATCGAAAACAAGCTTGACGAAACTAATTTTCTCGATTGGGAAAGAAACCTCAAAATCGTTTTGAGGCACGAGAAGATTGGCTATGTCTTGGACGAGGCCCTACCGGAAAAGCCCGGCGAGGGTTCGAGCCGCGATGTTGTCGAGAAGTACAACAAGCACCGTCCCGACGAAGCGATGCTACATGTATCATGCTTGCTTCTATGACACCGAACTGCGAAACGACGAGTCTATGGACGTCTACTCTATCATGGTCCACCCGAAGGAACTTTACGCTTCTCGGTCTCGCACCGAGAGGTACGAGGTCTCGAAGGCCCCGTTTAGCCGTAAGATGGCATCCGGAACTGCCGTGGGGTCACACGTGCTTAAAATGATCGGGTACATAGAGAGGCTTGGGAAGCCGGGCCAAAAGTTGGAACGAGAGTTGAGTATTGACTTGATTCGCAATCTCTACCGACTCATTCTCGCGGTTTGTGATGAACTATCACATGAACAAAATAGATTGCTCCCTTGCGGAGTTATTGAACATGTTGAAGACTGGCGAGGACACTTGGGAAAGGGAAAGCAAGTGTTGCTTTGGTCACTTCAAGCAAGGGCAAGCCTAAAGCCCGAAAAAAGTCCAATAAGGCGAAGGCCGCACCTAAGCCAACGCCTAAAATAGCGAAAGACAAATCCAAGGATGCTTGCTTCCATTGCGGTGAGACCGGACATTGGAGGAGAAACTGCAAGGGCTTCTTGAGTACCAAGAAGAAGCATTCTGATGCTTCGACTTCAGGTATATTTATGATTGAGATCAACATTACTTCTTGATGAGAGATAAATTTATGATCATTATTACGACATTTTACCCCAATATTGATACCATTTTGAGCATTATTGTATCAAATCAAGTCAAAATTACTAAGTTTTATTCAAATGTATAAGTAGTAGTTATTATATAAATTATCGTATTTTTATAAGTTTTTTATTAGTTTTTGTACCGGTTTAGTAACCGGAGTGTCGTGTCGGATTTACCTTTGGTATTTTGGTGGTTCATTGCAGGATTATATATTGACCAAGATTCCACGTAACGACATGTTTTGAAGCCTAAAAGATGGATTTTGAGGGAAAGAAGAAAATGCCACAAGCTTACGAGTTCAACGGATCAAATTATTTTTCCTACGCGCTTCTACCGTTACCTGTTTTCGATGGAAATTTGACCCGAATTAGAGGCATTTTCTGGAGAATAGTTCTTGACTAAAGTTTTAGATATTTAAATGAGCTTTCCAACGCATTTTGAATCACATCAATCGGAGGTCTACAACTCAAGTTATGAATTTTTTACCGAACAGTTGATATCTCGGGTCGAACCGGATATTTTTGGCTCAACTTGTTGCATGTTACTCCATGTGCTAACTAATGATGATGATGATGAGTCATAACAAACTCACAATACCTCCCACATGCTTGTAACAAACTTGGCATATGCTTAGCATATTCCTTGGCATATACTTAGCATATTCTCCAAAAATATCTCCCTCAAATATCACCTCCCTCATTACAACCTCCCTCAACTCCCCCTATAAATACCTCCCCATATCCATAAAAAATCCTTGCCCCATCTTGGCCACTCTTGGCCAAGATCTCTCTTCTCCACCTCCTCCCATTTCTTCCATTCCCTTCTTCTTCATCTTCGTTCTTCATCTCTTTTCTCGTTTTATTTTATTTTTGGGCCCGTATATATACATATGTCTATGTACGTATATATATGTTTTTTATATATATAAATAAAGTAGTAATGTTGTAATGCTTGAGAAAATTATCGAAGAAAATGCTTTAGGAAAAGTTGCTATTTTCAAGAATACAACTTAGATCTGAAGTAAACGGGTAATTTTATTGAGTTTTACTTTTTGTTGTTCTATATAATTATATCTATCTATATATATATGTGAGAATTTGATAAGTGTTTGGATCGAAAGGCTAAATTTGGTTGTAATAGAATTTTGTCATCTTGACAGAAGGCTATTATGGAAAACTTCCACCGTTTAATCCATGACATTTTGACGAGAATCGATATATATATCTATGTATAACTAAAAATATATCTAGCCAAGATATGAATCTGAATTAGTTATTCTTTTTATAGATCTGGATGATTGACTATGGTAAAAATGATTAAAATTAATTATGATGAATCTCTTTCTATTTTGAACTTAAGTACGGATAGAAAGACCGGAGGGTAAAATTGGCCGAGTGAAAACGTGACAACGGAACCCGATTTCCTACCCGGGGGCAGATTTGTCCTAGAAAAACAAATCTTATTAAAATTTGTGCTCGAGATCTAATTACGTCAATTTATCTATTTCTAACGAAGATTCTAAAATATTGACCGCATGACAAAACGGTAGTGACCCGATCTTTTGGATGACGTAGGATAGTTAAATGGGACATATGACAGTTTCATACGCTCGTGTGAGAAGGAACTGTTGAGCTGAGGAGTACACCGATTCATACATAATTTACACCTTGAATAAAGGAAGATCTGTCTCATTTATTTCTACTAAAAAGATATCGTAATTCAGTAAAGTATTCTTGGCTAGATCCAAAAATATATATAATATTAGTATTTATTTGTTTTATTTTTTGTTTTACTAACATCTAACTACTAACATGATCTAACCCGATAAAACTGATAAAACTGCGACTTAGATCGAGTTAATAATAGCTTCTTGGTGTTTAACCCCACTTAAAAGAATTACCATGTTTTCCCTGAGGAATACGACCTGACTCACCATACTAGCACTACAATTTGACCCGGTACACTGCCGGTTAGGATCTGTATAGCCTAGGTAATGTCCGTCAGCTTTCTGACGCCGTTTCCAAGGTTAGGTTTAGGTCTGTCACTTCTTCTAAGTCTAACCACTGGGTATTAGATACTGGTTGTGGTTCTCATATTTGTACGAATATGCAGGCACTAAGAAGAACTAGAGATCTGAGGAAAGGAGAGGTGGACCTACGCGTTGGAAATGGAGCAAGTGTTGCTGCGCTGGCCGTAGGAGTTTATTTTCTTTCATTGCCCGGTGGGCTAGTACTAGAACTCAATAAGCGTTATTTTGTTCCCGCTCTTACGAAGAGCATTATTTCTATTTCGCATTAGATGTTGATGGATTTTCTTTTACGTTTGAGAATAAATGTTGTTCTTTTTCACGTGATGGAATCTTTTATGGTACTTGGCATACTTAGCAATGGTCTCTACATATTAGATATGAATGTTGACGTACTTAATATAAATAACAAGAAAGCCAAAACAAATGACTTGAATGAATCCTACTTATGGCATTGTAGACTTGGCCATATAAATAAGAATCGCATTTCCAAACTCCATAAAGATGGAATGTTGGATCAATTCGATTACGAATCGTTTGACACATGCGAAGCTTGTTTACTTGGCAAGATGACAAAGTCACCTTTTAGTGGCAAAGGGATAAGATCCAATGAATTGCTTGAGCTCATACATACTGATGTATGTGGCCCAATGTCAATTCAAGCCAAAGGAGGATACTCTTATTTTATCACTTTCACTGATGACCATTCACGCTATGGTTATATATACTTAATGAAGTTTAAATCGAAGCCTTCGAAAAGTTCAAGGAATTCAGAAGTGAAGTGGAGAAACAACTGGGTAAAGAAATCAAAACACTTCGATCCGATCGAGGTGGAGAATACCTAGATGGAGAGTTTCAATATTATTTGAAGGAGAATGTGATTCTCGCTCGAATGGACCCCTCCCGGGACGCCACAGATGAATGGCGTATCTGAGAGGAGGAACCGCACCTTGTTAGACATGGTGCGATCCATGATGAGCTATGCGGTTCTCCCAAAATCATTTTGGGGGTATGCTCTAGAAACCGCATCCTACACACCGAACCGAGTTCCATCAAAGACGGTTGATTCTACACCATAC
Organism: Gentiana straminea; assembly: GCA_036785695.1. Classification (NCBI taxonomy): domain Eukaryota; kingdom Viridiplantae; phylum Streptophyta; class Magnoliopsida; order Gentianales; family Gentianaceae; genus Gentiana; species Gentiana straminea. The sequence continues at coordinate 4,122,578 of JAVUPR010000515.1, read as the reverse complement.
GAGGTATGGGCAAAGAAGAAACCAAATCGGCATATCTTAAACCTTGGGGTTGTCCAACTTATGTGAAGCGATGATGCCCGACAAATTAGAGGCCGATCCGACAAATGTCTTTGTGGGATATCCTAGAGAAACTAGAGGATACTAATTTTACCATCCCGAGGAACAAAAGGTGTTTGTTGCCGGGGATCGTCCACTTTCTCGGAGAAAGAGTTTATTCTGGATAGAGTCAGTGGGAGTAAGATTGATCTTGAAGAAATTCGAGAACCACTTACGGATAACAGTCCGTTGATGGAAGTAGAGGAGACACCACATACAAATGTGGCGCCACCCTCTACCGTAGACACGATAGCACCTCGAAGATCCACCAGGGAACGCCGTGAACCCGAAAGGTACACTGGCGTGTATCTCATGGAAGATGAGGACCACTAGAACTTATGAGGAAGTGCTATTAAGGCATGACAAAGAGAAATGGCTAGAAGCCATGAATTACGAAATGGAATCCATGAAGGACAACCAAGTTTGGAACTTAGTTGATCCGCCCGAGGGAATAGTTCCCATAGGGTGTAAATGGGTCTTTAAGAGAAAGACCGACATGGACGGTAACGTGACCACCTACAAGGCTAGGTTGGTGGCAAAAGGTTATAAGCAAAGACAAGGAGTTGACTATGATGAAACCTTCTCGCCTGTTGCCATGTTAAAATCCATTAGAATTTTGCTCGCTATTGCAGCATACCATGGTTACGAAATCTGGCAGATGGATGTGAAAACAGCTTTCCTTAACGGGAACCTGTCTAAGGAAGTGTATATGACACAGCCTGAGGGTTTCACAACCAATGACGCCGAGGATGGTGTGTAAACCGCAAAGATCCATTTATGGATTAAAGCAAGCTTCTCGGAGTTGGAATCTTCGCTTTGATGAGATTATCAAACAGTTTGATTTCATCAAGAACGAAGATGAGCCCCGTGTTTACAAGAAGGTTAGTGGGAGTGCCATTGTGTTCTTAGTGCTTTATGTGGACGACATATTGCTCATAGGGAATGATGTGCCTATGTTACAATCGATCAAAGCTTGGTTATCCAAGAACTTCTCAATGAAGGACTTGGGTGAGGCGACCTATATTCTAGGAATAAAGATCTATAGAGATAGATCTAAGAGGTTGCTTGGTCCGTCGCAATCCACCTACATAGACAAGATGCCGAAGAGATTCGGCATGGAGCGATCCAAGAAAGGATTGCGCCCATGTCACATGGGGTCTACCTGTCGAAGGGAATGAGTCCTAAGACGGCGGAGGAAAGGGCACAAATGATTAAAGTCCCTTATGCTTCGGAAATCGGGTCTATCATGTATGCCATGTTATGCACAAGACCGGATGTCTCGTACCCTCTTAGTATGACTAGTAGGTACCGGTCCCAATCCAGGTGATGGTCACCGGATTGCTTTGTCAAGAATATCCTTAAGTACTTGAGACGTACTAGGGATATGTTCCTGGTTTTCGGGAATGATGATTTAGTATTACGAGGTTACACGGATGCCGGTTCCAAACGACAAGGATGACTTTAAGTCACAATCGGATTTGTTTTTACGCTTAACGGCGGAGCAATGAGTGGAAGAGTTCCAAGCAGGAGACTACTGCAGACTCTACAACGGAAGCCGAATACATAGGAGCCTCGGAGGCGGCAAAGGAAGCAGTTTGGATGAAGAAGTTCATTACTGAACTTGGTGTGGTTCCCTCCATTGAAGGTCCAGTGCCTCTGTACTGTGATAATAATGGAGCGATATCTCAGTCAAAGGAGCCAAGGTCTCATCAGAAGTCCAAACATGTGCTACGGCGCTATCACTTGATTAGAGAGATAGTAGATAGAGAGATGTAAAGATAGAGAAAGTCCACACGGATGATAACATAGGCCGATCCGTTAACCAAGGCATTGTCTCAAGCTAAGCATGAGAAACATGTTCACTTGCACGGGCTTAGGCATATGGGTGATTGGCTTTAGGCCAAGTGGGAGATTGTTGGAAAGGTGTCCTAAACCCAATCGGGTTGGACCGGATCCGACCGGGTCGGGTCATTTACGATCTATTTAGTTCATGTAATAACTTTATTATGATTAATAAAAGCACTTATGTTATTATATATTGTTTATCTTCATATTATTTGTTGTATACATATATAGTAACGTCCCTAGTATCAATCCGTGATAGAGAAACCATGATAGTGATTATGGTTGATGAGATCTCTAATCACCATAATAAGGTTGGTACTTAAATGTCTCTAGTCTTATATATTATCAAATGGGACATTGATAGTATAATCGACTAGCACGTATTGGATGTCTTCTATCTTTTAGAAGGTAGGGATAGATCTCGTCTATCGAAGTGTAGAGACACTTGGACCGTACGTGGACGTGTATTAGAGAATGCGTACGTTAGGCGACCCACGTACATTAAGTGTCACACTATGTGGCGGTTGTGTAATTATCCTTTTGACCGGAGTCTTCATGGCATCACGGTGTGGATTTTCATGCTTTGACACTATTGAGATTTCTCCTAACCACGGGGCGATCATGCGGTAGTGATTGGGTATGACATTGAAGCATGCGGAGTATACATGATTGGTCGTCCGGGAATTGCGTATCCTATGATTGGGATTGAATATCCGAAATGGCCTTCTTATAAGGAATGTCTAGCTCTCGAGAATCTTTGCAAAGTGGGAGTAAATGTGTTATTCCGAGGGAGCATGATATCCGGATTATAAGATACGATCGTCAATGTATTGACACTCGAGATACGATCGTATGGATATTATTATAGCGATAGGATTGTAAGTTACACGGTAATCGCTTCACATGAAATGTAGTAGTCATTGCTTTTGACTCTTCCGATAATTGGGGGTCACGGTGTGTTGCTAGACGCTATCCCGTGATCGTTAGGTATGAAGGGCATTTTAGTAAATTGCACTTTGTGTCTACGGCCAACATATTCGGAAGCCTATCGGGTCACACACATATGAACATCGAGTCGGATTAAAATGCGGTTATAGTTGATAACCAAATAAGGAAAATTTATCTCTAGACTATAAAGGTTATAGTGGTAAATTAATATGGTGGTATTTATTTATTATGAATAAATAAAATACAAGATATTAATTATATACAAATTAGATTAATTAAAGAATATTCCGGAAGTCAATTTGTTGACTAATGGGGCGCCACTTTTGTGTGTATAAGATACACTTGGATTGTGCACTTTAATTAATAAAGATTGCCATGATATTAATATAAGATATTAATTGATTTTGAAAAATAGATTTATGGTAATAAGATAATTATAATCAATATATGATATTGACAAAATAAATTATAATTAAAGAGATAAATCAATCTAGTTGATTTTCCTTATTTTATTAGAAAAAGGTTTTCTTCTCCTCCACACTACTATTGGGGCGCCACCTCCTCTATAAAAGAGAAGTGGGTGTCAAGCTCTTTTGTACAACACAATTGCAAGAGTTCATAATTCTTGTGTAAAATAGAGAGCTCTCCATAGTGAGTTTGTGAGGGAAGAAAAGGTCCGGTCTAGCAGCCGGAGTTTTTCCGATAGCAATCCAAGGAGGATTCCGGCGAGGGGTTCGTGTGGATTAGCGATAGAGGCCGGACGCATGGACGGCTTGCGCATTGAACTACTCTCCGTTGGCGGTCAAAGCGACGATCTTGTAGATCATCCAAGGTATAACCGTCAAACTACTTAACGTGTTTATTGCATTAAACGAAGAACGATCTAGAAAAGGAAATCAAATTTTAAATTCCGCTGCGTTAAACTAGTGATTTCCTAACAATTAGATGGTTGGGAACAAGTCATTGCTACAATCCCAACCCTCTTCCACATGCTTTTCAAAGTTATTGTGTTCAATCTTTGGAATAGAAACATTTTAGGATTCTTTACATTTGGGTGATTTAATTTTGTATATAGACATAGGGAATTATGATATGAGTGCTCTCTTGGTAGGTGTTTTGACCGGAGCATTATTGAACTTCTCAAGCTATATCATGTTACACCAAACTTGAATAAGTCTTTGTTGGATTCTCTCATTGTCAAGAGTATTCCCACTCTAGGTATACCTAGGTCCTTGAAAAAAGGACCTCCAAAATATCACAATGTTGTAGCATCATTCAAAACAACATATCAAACATTTTAGATACATATATGTTAATTATGTCATTTAGTTTAAGAGGAACTTGGATAATGTCTAAAAAAAATTAGAGGCTTGGGGCAAAATCATTATTTATACACGTCAAATACATGATTTAATAATTAAAAATACTATATTCCTTAAAATAATAATAATATTACATGTAAGCTATTATTTAAATTAATATGTTAAATCCACCAATTAAAAAATAAAAAGATATAGATTATTTTTTAACAATTAGCATTATAATTATATATATATCTATTTTTTAAAAATTAAACACATACCTAGGTATTGTTCACAATGAAAAATTAAAATGTTAATTTTTTAAAAATTTAAAACTTCTATTTAAACCAAACACGTGCGAAGCACGTGCATTTTGCTAGTATATATATATATATATTATTTGTCATAACATATGTAATTTTATTCATTATATCAAATAGTTAAATGTCAATAAAGACATTTACACAATTTCATTAAGCTAGGATTCCAGCTTAACATTTGATAAGTCTTTAAGGACAAGGACATTATTTAATACCTAAAATACCCATACTGTTTTATTTTTCCAAAATATTCAATTTAATTAGTTTCTATTTCTAAACCCAAATTTATGTGCGCTGAAAATATCTCCCACAATATCTTATTCCTTTCCGTTTTTCCTATTGATCTTCTTCGAATCTTCATTTGATTCGTATCACTGTTTGCGTATTCCATTAAATTGCTAATCGGAAGTTTCTTAATCGATTTTGATTTTGTTCTGAGAAAATAAAACGAGTTGCAGCAAATCGATCTATTATATGATTTTTACCAGTTTTCTTCTTCAATTGATATGATTTTATGTTTGATTCTTTGATCGATTAAGTCACCACTGTATCTGCTGATTGGAATTGGTAGCAGATCCACGAATTCACCAGCGTATTGCATTCCTTTGAATTTGTGCTCTTAGGATCGTTAATCGGCTTTGAAGGCAGACATCTATGATTAAATCCAATTTTATTGTTCTTAATTAGATGCGTTTTCTCAATGATTTCTTCTTCGAATTTAGTAAGTTTCATTTTTTATTTTATTAATCATTTGGTTGTTCTCTCCTCTCCGTGAGTTGCATTTTCCCGTGTTATTTGATTCAAGCATAGTCATGTGTTTTTGATGGATTTTGTGAAGCAATTGTCTATATGTTTGAATAAATTGTTAAGAATATGTGTTTCTATGTTATAAAATAGTGAACCGTGATATACTGATATTGCAGAAAGAACCATATATTACATACAAACAGTGAACCATATATTGAACCATTTATTACATACAACCAAACAATGCAGAAATGTAAATATTTGTTCTTACATAGTTAATTCTTACACACTTTATGCACAAATATAGAAATTAGGTTTTAGAATATTTAAAACAAACTTTTAAAATCCATATTATTGCTCTTAGAATGGAATTCTGATTTCCTCGATGTACTCTCTGATTTGGATGCTTTCTGCTTCCCTTGGTTGCATTGTGAATGGTATCTCCCTCGGGTACAATGGAATCCCGTTTCCTCCTACCCATGGCATGAGGTGGTAGTGGATTAGTGCATATGTGGTTTGTATTGCCACTTTGTATGCATCGTTGCATAGCCTCACTATTTGGTTGATCTTGTCTTTTACAATGTTGAGTTTGTCTCTTATAAATCCAATTTCTGTCTCAATTACTTGTTCGTTTTGTTGGATCTATAGCCGAAGTTCATCAATTTGTTGTTGCATTTCTATTTGCCTGTTATGTAGTTCCAACCTCAGATGATTTATTGTCAATCTTGCTTCTTCAAATTCTCTAGGTATTATCCATGCTATTTGTCCCCTGCCTGCCATTTTTGCCTTTAATATATATTTTTTATTTTTTTGTAATGTGTTTGTGTTTGTTTGTTTGTGTTTATATAATCTCTGTGTCTTTTCAGATTATTCATTGAGTTGTGTCTCGTCATTTTCATGGTAGTTATTAGTCTTTTTTGTGTCTTTTCATTTTTGTGGTTATGCGCATTTTTTTTGCTGTAATTATATTTGGTAGTTATTATGTTTATTCCATTTTTTTGGGCTTCTGCGTGTGTTTTTTTTAGTTTGTGTCTTTTCATTTTTATAACTTCTTAGATTCTGTCGGTTTTTTTTGTAACTTACAGTACTTTTTAAAACAGTGAACCGGATTGTTGTTTGTTTTGTAAACAGTGAACCATATTCTTCTTTGTTTTGTAAAGAGTGAACCGTAATAGTTTTAGTTTTTGAAACAATAAACCAGAGTGATTATGTGTCAATTTGTATTTTTTGTTTTATAAATAGTGAACCGTATTACTTTAGCTTTAGAAACACTGAACCGGAATACTTTTAGTTTTAGAAACAGTGAACCAGAGTATTCTTTGTCAATTTTTATGTTGATGAAATAGTTATCCTATTGTGAATTAATTTACTAGTATTTTGACTAACTTTTAATTTCTTTTAATTCTTGTAGGTTGTCTCTGACCTTTTTGGTCTGTTTTCATATGCTGGTGAGTTTTGTGTGATTCATTTAGGTTTGAATGATACGTTCCAATCTACCTTAAGTCGTCTGTCGTGTAGGTGGAATAGTTTGGAGGTAGATAAGGTTTCTTTGTCCTATGCACTTCCTGATTTTCCAAATTGTCTACTTACCAATGATGAGGATTTGAGAAATATGGAAAGGATTTCACGTTCTTTTGGAATTGAGCGTGTCCGGGTTGATGTAATTGAAACTGATAAGAGTTCTTCTATGAAATCTAGTTCTTTGGGTTTTGATGATGATGAATTTTCTATGTAGTTGATGACAACCAAGATTTTATTCCAAAATTTTGCTCCCGTGAAGATAAGGTTTTATTGAGACTTGGTTGGAATAAGTGTGTTGTTGGTGTTGGTCAGCGGTATAAGGGTGGTGCTGTTGAGTTTAGGACTGCATTGTAGAAAATGTCTATTGATAGTGGTTATCCATTTTCCTTTGTTAAGAATGACCGTAAAAGGGTGACTATTTGTTGTCCGAAGAATATTGAGTGTGGTTGTCCTTGGATGGTTCATGCCTTAGAAGATCATGTTAATAAGCAATTATATATAAGGAAATGGAAAGTTTGCATACATGTGGTGCTTCTTCTCGTACTTTGTCTAGTATTCGTGGAAGTTCAAGTTTAGTTGCCGATATAGTCCGTGATGATGTTCGTAGCAATCCATCTACTAGACCTTTGTTAGTTAAGAAAGATTTGCTATACAAGTATGGGTTGAATGTTTCGTATAACAATGCTTGGAAGGGGGTTGACAAAGCAAAAATCTTCCTTGTATGGTAATTGCAAGGAATCCTACGGTGGTTTACGTCCGTATGTGCAGAGTATATTGGATACGAACCCTGGATCTTATGTTATTTTGGATGTTCATGAAGGAACAAACCATTTTAGACGGTTGTTTGTTGCATTTACGGCGTGTATTAAAGGTTTTGAAAATGTACGTCCAATGTTGTTTTTGGATGGGTCCCATTTAAAGAATGGTCATATCTTGTCTGCAATTGGTAAAGATGGCAACAACGGTATGTTTTATTTTTCATTTTTTGTTCTTCTTTTTTGTTGTTGTTTTAGTGAGTAACATCATTATTTTCTTGGCTTATTGTGTTTTTTCATGATGTTAGTTAACTGACATCATGTTTCCCCTAACTAGCACTTTATGAAAGTAATTTATTTCATACCACTTTTCAAAGTTTGCAATAACATAATGTCATTTATGTCTAGTTGTGAAACAGCTGAACCAATGTGTTTTTTCTATCTAAAAACGTGAACCAGAGTTTTTCGATTAGTTTTGTTGACTGCTTTTCTTTTTTCTTATTTTTTGACAACATGTTTGTTTCCTTTGTGTTTTGCCATTGTTGATTTGGAGATGTGGAGAATTGGTCTTGGTTTCTAACCCATCTTAGAGAAATTCTTGGTTCAAGCAGGAATATAACATTTATTACGGATCGGAATTCAGGTTTAGTAGATGGAATTCCTCGAATGTTTTCTAATAGTTTTCATTCTTTCTGCATATATCATTTAAAGTTGAACATTCAGGATAAGTGTTCTCATAGCAGGAAGCAGTACAAGTTTTTTATGAAGAGTATGGTTTTATTGTTGAAAGAATGTGCTTATGCTCCGACTATTGAGTTGTTCAATTTGAAGTTGGCTGACATGTTAGAAGTGGGTGGTGAAGTTTCACAACAGTTTCTTAGTACAATTCCTTTTGAGAATTGGGTTACTGTGCATTTTAAAGGGATGAGGTATGGTGAGATAGCATCTAGTGCAGTGGAGTCTTTTAATAATTGGATTTTGGAGGAGATGAACCACCCTATTTGTCAGATGCTTGATGCTGTTCGGATTAAAATAATGAAGCAGAAGTCAGGTATCTTTGTTTTAGTTATTTTCATCTTTGATAGTTCATTTATTCTTTGTTGTTGTTCTTTATAGTATATGTAGTATCATTCAGTCATTTAATCTGCATTCTTTTTTTTTATTTTATATTTGTAGATCGTAAGAGTAAAGATGCGTTATGGAATTCTGAAGTGAGTCCCATGATAGACAAACAGCTTGGGAAGTCTATTGATGTGTGTAGAACTTGGAACATTATTAAATCGTCCCAGCATGTGTATGAGGTTTTTTCTTGTCCTTCTTGCACAGTCAATTGGAGTTGTTCACTTGCTCTTGTATGTATTGGCAGCTGACCGGTGTGCCTTGTCATCATACTGTTGCATGTATATTGAGATCCGGGCAGCAATTGCATGACTTTGTTGATATAGGTTATTTGTCAAAGAGTTATGCCGCTAGCTATGATCTTGGATTGTATCCAATTTCTACTATATATCAGTCTGGCAGCACTAGTAGCACTTCCAACAGTTCAGATGTTCTTCCTCCATCGTCAAAGCGGGCCTCAGGTCGTCCAAAGAAGATTAGGATGGCTTCTAGAGGTGAATTTAAGAGAAGCATGACATGTGGGCGTTGTCATGTGCCTAGTGGTAGACACAATATGAGGAGTTGCAAAGCGCCTATTATATGATTAGAATACCGTTACGTTTGATATTATTTTCTGTAATAAATGACTTATTATAGTCATGTGTAAAAACACTGAAATTTTATTTTTTTTATGCTATATGTAGATACCAGCTGCTATACTATTACACAACATATTTCAAGTTTGTTTGTCTTTAATAAACAAGTGAAGCACACTTCAATGAAATGAGTTTGATTGAGACAACTTTGTTCATATATTATGCTTATTGAGTTCAAATTTTTATAATAATGATATGATTTATACCTTTTTTTGTTTAGGTAGTTCAATGGTTTTTCTTTTATAAAAGTGTTTTCTTTTGTGCTTGTGTTGGGATTTTATGAAACAGTGAACTTGAAACATTGAAGACTAATGCTTTAATTGAATTTTGTTTCATATGTTGTTTGATAACTAGTGTTGTTACATGATATTAGACAAGGTCTGGGTATGTAGATGCAAGTGTACAAGAACATTCCGTGATTTTTTTAGCATAGATGTAAAACAATGAACCAGATAGCATAGCTGCGAAACAGTGAACTTGAATCAATGTTCTTTAGTTTTCCAATTGAATTTTCTTTTATATGATGATTGAGTTTTATTCGGTTTTTAATAATGATGAAATGACTTATATTTTTTGTTGATGTAGTTCAAATGGTTTTATTTTTAGAAAAGTGTTTTCCTTTGTGGTTGTGTTAGATTTTATGAAACATTGTACTTTAGTTTTTTTGAATTGAATTTTGTTTTATATGTTGTTTCATAACTAATGTGGTTACATGATAAATCATACAAGCCGAGTTTATGTTGATACAAGTGTAAAACAGTGAAACATATATCCTAGCTGTGAAACATGAACCGAATAGGCTCTGAGATCAATATAAAACAGTGAACTTGATATATAACAAAAGTAGATAAAGCAAAATAGCAGACTAATAATCATTAAAAGGAGCTGACTATCACTTCAGCAGAGACAATGTCACAACTCATCCGTTTGATTTACATACGGTTATTAAAATAATATCAATCAAATCTGCAAACTATTAATCGTTAAGAGTATCTGACTAATACTTCAGTAGGGGGGAGTTCACAGCCGATCATCTCAGGCTAAATCTTCAAAGTGATTTACATTCATTTACCAAAACCATATCAAACAAAAGACTAAGTATTTTCATCATAGAAAACCATTCTTGCATATGTCATTGACCACCATTGCTGTGAATTTCTTCACGTCAACTGCTTTCTAGATTTTTTTGATTTCCTCATTATGGGCTAATTGTTCTATATAGTACATCACATAAATTCCACAATTTGCCCTACAATTTTTGGAAACACGCTTTCAATTCAGTGCATTGCAGTTGAGTTAGTGTGTCTTTTAATCCATATTTTAAGTTTTTGAAATATACCTGTCATTGTCTTGCATTGGAATGTGTTGAACAACTTTTATTTCCTTTCGATCTTCTTTCGGGTGAAGTTCATTGTCCGGAGCATTTAGATAGAAACATCCCCACATGCATTCTTGCTGCAATTGTAATGAATAAAAGTCATTTGATATTTTTAAAGTATAAAATGTAGTTGTATGATACTTACCACTTCAACACATTCTTTTTCGAAAGCTTGTGTTTCTCTTTGAGAGCAATCCAAGGAATTGTAAAGTTTCCAATCTCCATCAACCCCTGGTTCGAAGACTAACAAGATCCAATGGTATGTTTCATTTTTCGATCCTTGGCGGCATAGTGGAATATATATCCGGTCACACTCTATGAAAGTTGTCTTCACTCTATTTTCAAAGTGCTTCTGAAATTTCTTTTCTTTGGCGTATTTATCACAATATTACTGCATATGAATGTGAACATGTGAAAAGGTTAGCAACGTGTACAAAAACATGAACATTATTTCATTTATCCTTAGGTGTAAAACAGTGAACCAAAATGTTTTGAATTGAAAATAAAACAGTGAACCAGGGCGTTACATTAGTACTTGTTGGTAAAATGGCAAACTTGTTGTCCTCTTCTTGATTCTGTCTTAGGATAATGCTGAAGGCATTGATCACCTGTCATTTAATAATTAATTATTAACTCATATATTGTTAAGATTATGTTTTTAATTTTTTTTGTTTCATTTACACTTACCTTGCTTGATATGAACTTGCCCTCAAGAATGTTGACAATGTCCTTGACAGTTACATCTACATCTTCTTCCCAAACTTCCCCCCTGCACAAAAATTTTGCTATGCTAATAAAAATACCTTATGAATAATATGAAGCAAATTTTGTATATTTTCACTTACCAATCTCCATATTGCTCGTAACATTCTGTTATATTCTTGAAAGTTTGGTTGAGCAAATATTACCCACATTCATAAGCTTCTTTTTTCTTCTTTATCTTCAATGATCTTCTTTCCTTCTTTTCTTCCTCTCCCTCTCCGCTTTCTGATTCAACAGGTATAGGTATTTTCAAGTTTGTGTTTGTGTACACAAAATCTTCATTATGTGCCTTTGGACGTTTCTCTCTTTCTTTTATCCTTTTTATCATTGAAGGAGGATTTTTTTCCCACTTTTGTGCTTGTTTTTCCAACTTCTTTGCCAGATTTGACTTGAGCTTGCATTAGTTTTTCCTTTTCATCTTTCAATTGTTTTTCCAATTCAACAATCCTGCTTTGCTATGTTGCAATTTTCAGATCATTCCTTTTTCTGATCATTTTCAACTCTTCAATTCTCTCTTTTGCCTCTTCATTTTCAGCCGTTATCCGTGTCAAAGATATGTCAGAATTCTATTTTTCTTCCTCTAGCTTCTTAAACCTTTCTTGCTGATTTCTGCATCTTTATCCTTTGAAGCTTTTGCAAAGATTTCACTCTCCACTCTAAGCACCACGATTTCTTCATTCAAGGATCGAATTTCTGTTTCATGCTCTGTTCTTTCCTTGTTTATATTTATCTCCCGCTGTTGCATTTCTTGGAGAACTTGTTGCTCAATGTCTTTTGCTTCTTTCAATTTTTCTTGCAAGCTAATCATTTCTTCATTCTTTTTCTTCATGTCTATAACTCTCCGTTTTTCCTCCATCATTGCAACAAACATGTTTTGTCTTGCTTCAAGTATTTTCACAACTCTGTCATGCAATTTACACCTCTCCGTCCCGTGAATGTCATCGGTTTGTGTTGCTTTGTCGGCCTGTATTTCAAGATATTAAGTTGTGAAATTTAATGTGTAATCAAATTTTAAGTAATGTTTTATGTTGTTGTTTGTACCTTCAGGATCATTTTAGTTTTCTCTTTTTGATAATCTTCTTTTGGATTGGAAGCCTCTGCATTCTTAGTGTGACTTTCCTCTTCTTCAATTGGGATATCCTGTTTATTAAAATGATTCAATGTGTTTTTATCAATAAAGTTGAAATTCTGAGTATTGTCATTACATTTAAAAAGTTAGGGTCTTTTGTTATTTTACCTTGCTGGCTTTTTCAGTGCTTTTAGGGTATCCATGACAATTGCATCATTGGCTTCCTCTGAATCCATGTATTCATTGTTTTGTTCTCCACCACTACATTCACGTAACACATCTTGCAATTCATTTGGTTTGAATTGAGTCAGTAATGTGAAGTAGGTGTAAACTGTGTGCCCAAGTGTAAAACAGTGAACCAGACTGTGTCCCCAAGTGTAAAACAGTGAACCAGACTGTGTTCTAGGCAAGATCTAATATTTTAAGTGTTGCGTAGGTTTTGTACCTGGAGAATTTCTTGAACTGGTACTTGTGTATCTGATCCTTGTTGTTGTACATCGAAAACAACATACTCTTGTTCAATGTTGTTTTCTTGTCCGCCGCAATCATATTCTTTTGTTTCTTTCTCAGCATCCTTCTCTTGTTGCTTTTTCAATACCTCCTGTTCATTTAAAGTTTGCACATATTATTAGTTGTTATGATATTATTATTTCAAACCATAGAATTAGTATATTGAAACATGAAATTCAGTCGTGAAATCATCAAAGATGATATTAAATTAAAACAATGAACCATCGTCAATTTTATAGTTTCCACAAATGATTAGTTTGTTGTGATATTATTATTTCGAAACATACACTATTGCGAATTATTACCTTCTTCTTATGCTGCTGATCATTTTTTGAACTTTGCTAAATTGTTTTGCTTTCTTTCTCGGTGATGCTCGAGGCTCAATACAAGGCTTCTTCTTGAGAGGTGCTTTTTGAACTTGTGACTCATCGTCACCATTGTTTTGCTTCGTCTTTCTCTTTAAAGATACTTTAACTTTCCTAACATATTTTGGCCTTTTTCTTGATGGTGATCAGCTTCATTAGCTCGCTTTCTTGTTGGAGGTGTTGGAGGTTGTTCTTCAAAGTATGAATCGTGACCATCCTGCCTTTCGGTTTTTGCAATTTCCATTAGATCCAACTCTTCCTTTGTTGCGTCGAGCTTGTCCCGGTTAAACTAAAATATTGAGTTTAACATGTTGTTCATTTTTGTTTTTGAATGTGTAATCAATGGAATTTATGTATCAAAACAATATTTACTTACATCATCTTCTGTGAATTGTGTCAATTTTGTGTTGATGAACACTTTGTTCAAATCTGACAGCACCTATTTTGTGCATCTTGGGATTCCCTTGTATTTGCTGTCATTGTCATCTGGATTTAGAACTTTATTTTCTTTTGGTTGAACGGTTTTGCAGTGTTCACAAAACCAGTACTGTATGACAATAATGAATTTCATATTAGTGTTGAGAACAAATAATCAACAGGTCTGCATGAAATAAGACATGTCTATTACAAGATACTAATCAGGATGCACAACAGCAAATAATAGTATGAACAATGCACCAGTTTTGGACAGGATCATAATATCAAAAGATGCATTCAGCAGGGTGCAAAAGCCAGCATTTTAAGACACAACAAATATAACAGGTAGAACTCAGGAAGATGAGTGCAATACAACAATGTTATGAACGAGCATGTGATATCATTGGCATGGCAGATTCAAGACGTGCAAGGCAACAAACACAACATGATGTTAATAGAAATTGCAAGAGGAAACAACCAAGGAATCAAACAGTGAATTATATCAAATTCATTGTTTGCGGAGTTTTGCTCTTCTTTTCAAGACTTTGTATCAAATTCTTGTGAATTATATCTGACCAATCATAAGAGTTAAGATTTGTCAAATCCTCCACAAACTTCACATATGTCCAGCCAAGCACTTCTCTTGTATTAGTGAAGAAGCACTTTTGAAAGAGCGGTAGGCACAATAAACTAACCGTGTCTTCTATTGACTCTGCATCTTCATTCTCTACCAGTTTCAGAATTTGTTCCTTCATCATCGATCCCCTCACCTTATCCTTCCCAGGGAAGTTTCTTTCAGTAAATTCTGTTTTAGCTTACTGAACTTTTGTTTATGTCCACCAATTCTTTCCCATCTTTTATTCCAAACAACAATTGTATGTCAGATTTGTGTAGTTCACAATTGTTTTTCCCAATTTTGAATTTCTTCTTTTTTGGGATATACGATTTGATGATATTGTCCATAACTTCATCATTTCTGTTCTTCTGAGATATTCTTTTGTCATAAAGTGCCTTGAACAGCAACCCAAATGGTGTGTTGTACAGTAAATTTAGATGGGATTCTGTCAAATGTTCATGAATATCATTGAAAACCTCACAAACTGCTTTCAATCCGCATCTGTATTGTGAGTTGCTATTTTTTCAAGAGACGTGAGAATATATTAAGAGTCTATATAAATGTGAACTGCTACACTTAAACATGGGACATAGGAAAGAATAGCCCACTAATGATTGATATCCAGGTAAACAACTCTTCAGAAAGGAAAAGTGAACTTATGCGTTTTATCGTGTGAATAACTCAAAAAGTGAACTACAACATTTACACTACCAGTTTGTCAAACTTCAAACAACCAAGCAGACTGTAACAGTTCATTCTATCGTGACAATTACCTTAAAACAGTGAGCTACTTCATTTAATAAATGTGAACCACCAAAGAAAATTGATCCAGACTATATTCTAAAACTGTGAACCAGAGATTACCCAACCAAGCAAACTTAATGAGTTTATTCAATAATGTCTATTTCCCAACATTAACGATGAGAGTCCGCACAGAAAAGTGAATTAGCAAATTTTTCGAGATGAATAAATGAAAAACTGAATCAGAAGATTCAGGAAACTAGTTTGACCGAATTTATTCCCACGTAAGACTGAAACCATTAAATGAATCATGTGAATTGCCCAATAAATGTGTTGGTTTTTTTTAACTTAGACTAATTTTTAAAACCGTGAACCAGAAGGCTCTTAGTTTTAGAAACAGTGAACCAGATGGTTCTTAGTTTTAGAAACAATGAACTGCTACACTTAAACATGGGAGTTAGGAAAGAAAAGTCAATTACTACATGTTTATGAGGTGAACAACTAAATAAAGTCAAACAGATCATTAATTCAACTAGTTTTGCAGAGTTTAAAAGTCAATCAGAATGAACCATTTCATTCAATCATGTCAATTGTCAACAACACTGAAATACCGCATTTCACATTGACAGTCCTAAAAGAAAACCGAACTACTACATTTCATCAAGTCGATAACTCAAACAGTGAATCAGAAGATTCAACTCAATGTTAAACATTTTAGCCTGTATTCTAGAACATTGAACTAGAATATTTAGGAAAGTAGGTTCACAGAGTTTAACTAGATAAGCAGTATGCAACACTTCTTTCAATTACGTCAATTGTGTAACTATCAGTGAACTAGTACATTTAACAATCAGTGAATTAGTAAATTTAACAATCAGTGAACTAGTACATTTAACAAAGAATAGTGCACTAATGATTGATATCCAGGTAAACAACTCTTCAGAAAGGAAAAGTGAACTACTGCGTTTTATCGTGTGAATAACTCAAAAAGTGAACTATAACATTTACACAACCAGTTTGTCAAACTTCAAACAACCAAGCAGACTATAACAATTCATTCTATCCTGTCAATTACCCTAAAACTGTGAGGTACTTCATTTAATAAATGTGAACCACCAAAGAAAATTGATCAAGACTATATTCTAAAACTGTGAACCAGAGATTACCCAACCAAGCAAACTGAATGAGTTTACACAGAAAAGTGAATTAGCAAATTTTTCAAGATGAATAAATAAAAAAGTGAATCAGAAGATTCAGGCAACCGTTAAATGAATCATGTTGATCTTCATACTTAATAAATAATAGTGAACTAATGATTGATATCCAGGTAAACAACTCCAAAATTGCATCCGAAGATTCAGTGAAATATTTTGACAGAGTTTAACCACCCATTCAATCATGCAAAATTTCACAACAATATTGAACCACTTCACTTAACAATGAGATTCTCCAAAGAAAAGTGAATTAACAAATTATATGAGGCGAATAAATCAAAACTCAACCAATTTGTTACTACAGTCGGGCATGTAGATATCGTTATTGAAAATTAACCTAATTTATCACTACATTCATACTATGAAAATCATGCGTTGAGTATGAAAGATCGAGGAATCAAAATGAAAATGAAATGCATGTTACAGTAAACGATTTAAGAGTAGAGTCTATACCTTTTCACCATTTTAGCTCTGTTTCGAAGCTGATTTCTGTCAGAAGTTCCTAATTTTTTTTTCTTCAATTTCAAATCCGAAGCCAGGATTGATTTCTGATTTCTAAAGAATTTCTAATTGGGAGGATTGATTTCTATGAAGACTTTACTGATTTTCGAGAATTATTTCTGGTTTCAACTGAATTTCTTCTTCGAAGAGGTCGGAAATTGCAAATGGCGAAGGTGAGAAAAATTGCTATTCTTCGATGAGGTTGGAAATTGCTAATGGAGAAGGTTAGAAAAACTGTCCCCGTCAGATTGGAAATTTTAGGTTACCTATAGAAAGGGTAAACTAGTCCATGCACTTAATTTTTTTATCCTTATTGGCTTATTGAAATATCATTGTCCTTAATGAAGGTTGAAATTATGATATTGTCCTTTTAAGCGTTTCTCCCTATATTAAATCGAATGTAAAACGTAACAACGTCATGTTCGCATTCCTTTTCATTCATTACATTACATCCAATCAGAGGAATCCAAGAGAGATGTTTAGAAAAAGAAACCAATGCATATAACAAAAACAATGTTTAATGCAACTTTGACCTCAAAATTAGGTCAGAGAAAATGCAATCTAACAAGGCTATGTCTAACCGTAAAAGATAAACACGGTTAAAACAATTAAGATTTGATAAATTCTCAAATTAAGCCGACAAATTCAAGACTAACAAAAATCTAGTATCAGACTAGTACTTAAGTTTAATGCACCAAACCAACTCAGTTCTTGAAACTCAAAATACAGATTAAGAAAAACTTTTCTCACATGATTGACGTTGGGACATCAAAAAGCTCCTATCTGGTGTAAAACAACACCGGCAGGCACGCCTGCAACTCAACTGATATCAAGCTTATGTTTCCAGAAATCGATTTGGCTAGCAACACATTCTGAACCTGTTGATCCATACGAACTGAATTTCTTGACAGCATTTTCAACTCCAAGGAAGTCGTAAACGTCTTGCTGGAAAACTTGATTTATAGTTTGAAACTCCTCAAGGCTTAGGTCCTGAAGTTGGCAGTCCTTTGAAACACACATGGCAACAGACCTTCCAGCAATGTCATGAGAAGTTCTGAAAGGAATACCCTGAAAACATAGTACCGAATCACCATTACAAGGAGACATAAAATGCAGGGAAATCAGTGAGAAATCCCGCATAAGCCAATATGTGGACAGAAAATAGGAAGGCTAACGATATTGTCACAACGTGATCAGAGGTCACAGGTTTGACCATGGAAACAACCTCTTAAAATATACAAGGTAAGGTTTTTTACAATACGAATAAATAGCTTACCCTTATCTGGACCCCATACAAACAAAATTCATTAGTGCATCAGGTTACCCTATGTGGACAAGAAACTACAACTTCATCCTGACCACTAACCAACGCATCCACCCAGCAAACCCCCACACAAAAAAGATGGGAAAATATGCGTTTAGAAAAATAAGGAAAATAACGTAAATATAACCCTCCTCCCTCCCTCCCGACCTTCCCCACATCAAAGGTAAGGCTTAGGGCACTCATTCATATGATTTGGTAGGAATGAGATAGAAGACAGTTCCTGTGGAAAGCTTCCCCGGTTTTTGTCATCGAAGCTGAGATCTTCAATATCATCAGACCATGCGTTTCAAAATGGAGTTAATTGCTAAAAGTAGAATAAGCTGGAAAAATAGCTGTTATTAAAATGTTTTTTCATGCATTTCAGGATCTTTGAGGCAAGATGCATTTTTTTTGTTTCCTTTGCTTTGCTTTTTATGTTCTGTAACCCCTGGAAGGCTGGAAGGATTGTAAATCTATTTTTTTTCAAATGAAATATGATCTGATTTAGAAAAATTTAACAAAAAATAAAAAATATGACAGGGCACAATGTTTTTGGATATACTTACCTTCTTCACAAGGTAATCTGCCAGTGTAGTGGCATCAAGGTGACCAGCCGGTAGAGCTTTTTCAATTTTTGCCTTGTTAAAACTAATGTTGTGTGCAAACTCGGCTGACACTTCGAGCATTCCAACAATTGTTTTCACACTGTCAAATACAGGTTCCTTGTCTTCCTGTCGGCATCAAAATTCGCTTTAAAAAAACCAGAGTAATGAAATGAACTTACTCAAACAAAACCTATATTTTAGCTTTACCAATCATTTCAAAGGAGCTTTACTAATCATTTCAAAGGAAACAACACAGGTAGAAACAATAAGAATACAATTGACCAAGTATTATCTGCAATGTAAGAAAAATATCAACAGATCATGGAGGAAAGAACAAGTACATTCCATTTCTTCTTTTGTTTTCCCAACTAGTGGTTCCTTCGCGATCACATTAGACCCGCGTATTCGAGTTTGATTATAAGGACCTAATTTGAGGGGTTGAAATCTCCTGGCACTGTTTTTTTCCTTTTTTTTCGCTCACGAGGTTTTGAAAGTTCCATATTTAAAGGTCACTAAGCATTAAAAAGTACCGAACGATACTCCAAAAAAATGAAACCCTAAGCTTCAGTAGATCATATATTGATGAATGAGTGTTACCTGCAAATCCCTGTTGTATGCATGAGGAGAAGCGAAACCAGAGGATACCGAACGATCAACAATAATAGAGCGGGGTGATAGCATTTTCGGTGAGTAAGTCTTGCTCGGTGGGTTTAGTTTCGAGACTCCCCCCTAAGCTTCAGTAGATCATATATTGATGAATGAGTGTTACCTGCAAATCCCTGTTGTATGCATGAGGAAGTCCCTTGCACAAAACAATAAGCGAAACCAGATCCCCTACAACTCTGCCAGATTTTCCACGAACAAGTTCCATTGGATCAGGATTTTTCTTTTGGGGCATGATACTGCTTCCAGTGGAAACTGAATCACTAGGAGTGATAAATCCAAATTCTTCAGTTGCCCATAAAACCCACTCTTCGCCAAGCCGAGAAAGATGAATTGCAATGATGGAATTTGCCGAAAGCAACTCCAAAACAAAATCTCTATCAGAAACTGCATCAATGCTATTTCCACAAATTGCGTTAGATATAAATTCAGGTTTCCTAGCTGAAGAAACACAAACAGGTAAAAGATGTGGAGGTGAGCTTCAGGCCCAAAAGATAGCATTCAAGCTATTCTGATTAACCGCAATTACGGTCTAAATTTTTTAATAGCAAGTTACTCGAAATAACAAAACACGCAGTTCAGACTGACCAGAGTTAGGCTGAAAGTAGCTGAGCAGATTTCACTATAAAACAAGTAACTATAAAAATAAAATAAAAGGTACATTATCCTAACATCTTGCATTTTATCAATCTTCAAGCATATCAAAATATTAGACAGATAGCATTTTTCATTTTCAATGATACAGCATTAACAACAGCAAAGAAGTAGCATGCTACAAAAACAAAGACTCCAGTTGTAAACCCGAGCATAATGCTACCATCCAGACTATAAATAGAAGCCTTCTAGTTGATAAGAAGAAGTAAACTAATGGTAGTCTGAACGCTAATATTATTTCATGAAAGTTTGTTAATTGTTTACAGGTGTCATGATAGAATAATCTCTTTAGGAAATCAAACAAGATGAATTATATTGAGTTGGTACCTGTTCCTCAACGGAGCGGTAAATCCCAATGCATCAGAAGTCATAAATCTGTCAATGGGAAGACCAGTACCAGCCAATGCACATGCACCAAGTGGACAGAAATTCAATCTTTCTCTACAATCTTGTAAACGACCAACGTCACGTTCAAACTACCAAAATAAGACAGTAAGCACATACGTAAAAAAAATGGACCGACTGAAAACTTAAAGTATCACAACACAGCATCTTCATATGCCATAGAAACCAAATGATCCGACTGCACAAAAGTAGTATGATAGCGAATAGCCCTTCCTCAAGGTAATATTATTTCTAATGGTTCCTATGAATAATGTGGAACATGAACTCCTACCCCACGTGTAAGAAAGAAGATAAGTTTTTGGCTTACTAAAGTAGGACATTACCCAGTGTACTATTAGGATATACACATACAGGTTTAAGAAAGCAGTCAAGTAAAAAATTGAAGAACTAAAATGGTTCAACTAAAGAGAGGATCGGACTTAAAACTCCAACATGCAAAACAAAATTTAACTTCCAATAGAATGTTGATAGAAGTAGCTTATTAGTAACTGTTATTGGACAGTGATCTACATGGAACATCGAATGTGAACGCCGTTGTCCAGATAAAGACTACACCGATGAACTTATACATTCGTTTACAATGTACAAAAGCCTAATCCGCCTATGTAGGATACAGCATATTCTATACAGGTGTATATCTACTAACACCCTCTCAAGCTGGATTATAGATATTCAACATATGGATATTATTTTAATTACACGTGTCTGTATCAACTAAAATTTCAAAACAGTCTCAAGAAAATCCATGGGGCTGGCAATAAGCTTTAATTACCCAACCTCATTATGGCAAGCTACGATTTTTCCTTTCCATCATCTTCTCCCATCAAGTCATTTGTAAGCTAAACCTTAGCTAGCCACCCAAAGCAAGTGGTTTGGAAAAGTCAGAAAGCTAAGGCACTGGTTCTTCACACCATGTTATAATTTCATGGGACAAAGGTCAAACAATGGCCTGAAAACTAAACCAAATTATATTCCATTCTATGCATTCACTGGCTGGTTACCTGTTCGACATAGGCTAAGATAAGGTGCTGAAGAAGAACAGGCTGCGCCCTTTGCAGATGGGTATATCCAGGAATAATCAGTCCTTCGTTCTTTAGTGCAAGTTTCAGCAATGCGACCTGCAGATTGAGATGATCTCTGATCAGCAAAAGCCAAACAAGCCTCTGGCAAAAGGTTGACTAGACCATGTCCGGAAAGCTTTTTCCAAATATGCACAAAGTTATATGATATCATCCTGTCAGTAGCGTGATGTATAAATAACCTATCGCTAAACGAATGCTCCTGGAGAGACTATTATTACTTTACCTGCCAATTATGATGTCTTGATGAAGGCAATTGAAACATAAGACTGTACTTAAGCTAAGACTTAGATGAAGGATGCTACACAACAAAAAGTAAAATAATCTATCAATCATGACAACAGCAACCTTCTGGAAGATAACTTGGGTTAAATACCTAAAAATCAACATAGATAGTATCTACTTTCTCTCTGGCATACGTTGTTCTGATAGCAAAATGCTTTAGATAACTGCCAGCAGTTTGTAGAAAAAATTAACAAATTCTTTCTACTTTTGAATCCATCAGGAGATACTCCTGCCTTAACCATCAAGAAAGGAATCTATCCCCAGGCACTTTCCGTCTCTTTTCTATACCCATACACGGCTACATCCCTAAAAGCTCCCCTCCTCCCTTTCGATTATAAGTAAATAGATGTTCAGGGGATTCACAAGAAAAAAAACAAAAATTGGGGACCATGACTGAAGAACAATTCAACCTTTAAACGTCACCAAATGATTCTCTCCATTAAATATTCTATATCATTAGCTCAAATGAATTTCAAGCTAATTGTCTCATAACATCAAGATGACATGCATATGAAAAGTGAAAAAGCAAAACTGATTAAGTTAAATGTAGGAGATTCCACTTAATCGTAAACCTGAAGACGCTTAAGGCATCCAATAGTTGCATCAATGGCGTCACGGCACCATAAACGGAAATCTGTGGAGACTTGGTCGTTTCTGCTTCTGGCTGTGTGCAGCTTCTTTGCTGGTTCACCAACTAAGTCTGTAAGTGCTGCCTCAATGTTCATGTGCACATCCTCTCTGTCAGGCCTCCAAACAAATTCACCAGATTGAATTTGCCTCTCAATCTCGTCAAGACCTTGTAAAATAATATCTCTGTCACTGTCACTTATCAATCCCTACACAACAACAAACCCACCAAAAAGCAAACTTATGTCCATCCAGACTTTCCATGAAATTGTGAACAAATAGCATTGCTTTGCAACCAGACTGCCACAAAAAAAGCATCATGATGTTCTACATTGCAGTTTAAAGCACTACGAGTAGCACTTTAAGAGAAGTGAGTTCAGAACTTCTACAATTGGCATTAGGAAATTGTGCAACTCAGCAACTGAACAAGAATCTTGCTGAATTCAAAAACTAGAAGCATGCTTACATTTTGATCAAGGCCTTCAACCATCCGAATCAGATAAAACAAATCGTACAAGAAAAAGATAAATTGAAAGGCTCAAATTTGATCAACCATTTTTACTTATGAAAAGGAAAAAATGGACAAATTCCTTATGTACGGACATTACCCCCATAACCATTCCTTAATTCAAAACAAAATTCAATAAATCTCCATGATCACCGAGGGCTTCATTCCTGCAATATACTTATTTTTCTGCATAAAACAGCTAATAAAATACTAAAGTAGCATCAAAGGTTGCTACATTTTCATTTCCACAAAGCAATGCAAAACTTTCTACACAAAAAGAGTAAACATATGTCATATCTAATGAAATCAGAACCTGGTGTGCAAGCATGGAGGCGTGGGCTCGACTACCCATAATGTCTTGCTTATAAAGAGCCTTATCAAATGATATAGACTCTGTAAACTTTTCCACTACATCCGTAACATTCTCCTCAAATCGTCCTCCCCACAGCTTCACCTCCTTCTTCGGCATTCCTCCGTCAGTAGTGTTGATGGTGCCAGCGACGGAGTTGGCGTTGCTCATTGGCTTCCCTGCGCAGCAAACCAATGGTGGTGTTGAAACTAGGACTTCTTTCGATTTTCTCAAACTGAGGTTTTGGAGGTTTAGGGAGGTGAGATTGTAGATGCTGTTGGTAAGGACGTGTTTGATTGAAGGAGATAAGAGATTTGTTGATGAAGTAGAAGAAGATGCGGAGACCAGCAAAGCCTCCATATGCGGCGTCGCCGGCGAGCTTTAGTTAGTAAATGAAAAGGGAATCGTCAGCTGCTGTCGTTTTTCAGCTACGGTGAAAACAAAATATTCTGTTGAAATATCCTTTCACATAGCTATTTATCTTATTGCACGCTAATTTCTTTCCAATTTCGTCATTAAGTTTTTTCATTTTTTTTCATATCTATCTAAATATGATCAAAACAATTTAGTTTATTCCCACCGAACGTGGTCAGGAAAACATTACATATTTGACCTCTAAATGGTCTGATACGTTTTCGAAATTTTTATAACGACGTGGTTATATTCTGACTTGAAATATGGTTATGCCTACTCAAATTGGTCAGAATAAGTTAGCTTATTCTGACCCGGACTGATGATACAAATAATATCGCCACCGTCTAGTCCCGGAAATAGCCTATGGTTCACCACGCCTGAGGCAGGTCCGCGACCACATCGACGGCGACGCCAAAGATATCTAGTAAAGGCCGCTGCCATCAACCCCTCCTAGAGCGTCGCCGGAGCTAGGGGGCCGGATCGAGGCCTTGGACCAATGGCCCTCAAAGGGCCGATAAGACTTGAGAAGAAACAGGGAGCAAAGGCAAAGAACGGTGTTGGCGGCCCTGGGATCCCAAAGGATCGCCGCCCGGATATTATATCCACTTGTCGCGTAGATACTTTACCCACTTGTGGTTAGATATTTAGTGTTTGCTTAACTATTAAGTAAGATTAGTGACTAAGCTGCTTCGCAGCATTTGTCTATTACTTGGCTCCTAAGATTTCTCTTCCTATAAAAGGAAGTCTTGTGTAACCTGAATCATATATACATTCTAATACAAAAAACAGGCCAAAGCTCTATGAAAATAGAACCTCTTTTCCTCCTCCCATCGCCGCCGTACGTCTCCGGTTAGCATACACTCAATCACTAACTAATAAGCCAAATATCCACAGCTCAAACACCACTAAAACAACCGTGATGATTTATGCATCATCAGTTGGCTCCGTTACCGGGAAAGGTTGAACATCATGCGCTCGTTCCAAAGCAAAAAAGTCATCTAAAGATTGCTAACACACATCAACTCGAAGGAATCTCTCTTCAGCTGATTTGGAAGCGTCCGGTTGTGTCCTCTCGTCTAAGTTTACGCCAAAAAAAGGAGGTAATCTTACAAAGAAAACCCTCAAACTACCTTTGTTTCCTTCCCTTAGTGAAGAAAACCATCAAAAGGTGACCTTTTATGCCTCAAAAGCATATACCCAGAAAAACCCTCACCAATACAAAACACTCCTAAAAATAGTCACTCTCTTCCGGGGTTATTACGTACAAATCATCACTACCCCCTGAAAGCCACCCTATAGTGATGGCAGGAAGTAAAGGACAGCTGACGCCCAAAACCCCTGCAAAGGGGGGCATGCAGCATCAGGCTCGTGGAGAGGGCATAGGAGAAACACTTGACAATCTCCCCGCAGAAGGAGAAGGGTCGCAGAGAGGAGTCCTAGAACCTAGCGACGCCCGGAATGTCATTAAACAAAAAGCTAAGTCGAAGGAGGCCATCGCTGCTTTAGATGGGGCTCGCAAAGAAAGAGCAAGGTCACAACAAAGCCAACGGTCGACCCCCGAGACAAGACCAGGCTTTCTCGAGGATCCTGAGATCGCAGAAATGAGGGAATATGCGAGGTATGCGGAAACTATGTACCTAACTAATTCTCGCCTGGTGGCAAAGGGCCAGGCCCCAATGTCAATACGACCCCCGAATCCTCCCAAAAATGAGATCGCTCCCGCGGCCATAGATAAGTGTCGCCAGAGTCAGATCCAGGAAATCGAGGTCGAGGAAAGTGTGCGCTCATCAGGTCGCAAGGGGCCAAGGAAAGACATTGTGCAGACCTCGGTTCTCCCAGATCGTGATCATCAGAAAGGAAAGACACTCGAAAAAGGATCAGCCTTCAAAAGGTTGGGTGAGAAGGACAAGGCCTCGGGCCCAAGTCGTCTCAGCGTTCCAGGGGGAGGAATACCCCCCGATAAGATAGGAACGCACAGGACGCTCGCGTGATCATACGGGAAAAAAGAGCTCGTCAGGAGGGATCGCAAGACTACGGGGAATCAGAGCGCAGGATGGAGCGAGCTGATTCGCAGGCACTATCGTGACCCAGGTTCGACCCTGTCTTGGCAGAACAGATGGAAATAATGAAACATGAGCTCGCAGAGTTGAAAAAGTCGAGGCCAGCCGAAAGGGCCGCCCCGATCTCAGAAATCGATGTGCTCGCTAAAAGAATCACCGAGACATTGTCTGCCAGCAATGAAAAGGTTAGCTACCCTAGCTATAATTACTACAATGGGAATTCTTGCCCAAACGACTGGCTCACCGCTTTCCAGGGCCGCATTACCCTAGCAACCCAAAATAAATCCGCCTGGTGCATCGCTTTAGTCGGTAGCATGCAGGATAGGGCTGCATCCTGGATACGCGGGCTTCCCCGCAGCTCAGTTAAAAATTGGGAGGATCTATCGGAAAAATTCGTCAGAGAATTTGAATCGGCAAGCAGACCGAAGAAAACCATAGAGGACCTATACGAGGTTCGCATGGGAGGGCATGAGTCCGGAAAAGAATATTACGAGCGGTTCATCAGAATATATGATCAGACAAGAAACATTACGGACGATGTAGTGGTCACATGCTTTCTCACGGGGATCGCCAAAGGTCCGATGAAGACGGAATTTAACCTACGGCCCCCTAAAGCGGTTCTCAGGGAAATGCTGGAGAGAGCCCGAATGATGGGAGTCAGCGAAGCGCCATCCTCTGGAAAAGCAAAGCCCAAAACAGAGCAACATTCACAGAAAGAGGATCGCAAGAGAGAAAAGGGACGAGATGCTAACCATGATCGCGAGGTAAAGAAACCTTACAAATTCAGCGAGGATAATTTTACCCCGCTCAACACAAAGGCATCACAGATACTGTTCGAAATCCGTGAGCATTTTGACAAGCCCAAACCCATGAGGGGCGATTCCGACAAATCGAAATACTGTGACTATCACAATGATCACGGCCACGTCACAGATGAATGCTTCACATTGAGGCGAGAAATAGAAAGGTTAATCCGCGGCGACTAAGTATAAACGAGATGGGAATACCGGTCCCAGTCAGGGCCGCCAACCCCGCGTCTATCGGAGGGAAGTTCAAGTTATCCATGGGAATATTCCCAGCAACAATCAGCTGAAATCCCAGATACACCAAATCAATACGCGCGGTTTTGAAAAGCAGATAGTGTTGGGGGAAAACAAGAAAGGAATCATGTTCACTAAAAGTGAATTGAACACAGTCGACGGCCCCATGGAAATGCCCCTCATTCTCAAAGTCGGGGTGAACGACAAGCATGGCGTCAACAGAGTGATGGTCGACACCGGGGCTGGCCGCGACGTCATCTATTTCGACTGTTTAAAACAGATCGGATTTGGAGAGGCTAAATTGAAACCCTACCTCGGGGTGCTTGAGGGTTTTACCAACGACACAGTACGGGTCAAAGGCACAGTCGACCTCAACATCACTTTGGGTGACTATGAGCCATGCAGAACTGAGATAATCACATTCTTAGTCATCGATCTCCCCTCATACTACAACATGATCTTGGGGATTCCGGCCATGAAAAAATTTCAAATGGTGGCATCTGTTCCCCACCAAAGGGTCAAGTTCCACATAGGGGACGAAATTGGGGTCGCCACTAGCGACCCAGAGTGGAGGGATTTAACATGGCTCCAGATCAGATCGCCACGATAAAAGAAATCCCGGAGGGAGCAGTGGAAGTTGAAACACTGCAAATTCAGGACGAGCCTGATTTCACCGCCGAGGACGAGCTGGCCGAGGTCATCATAAACGACAAATATCCCGATCAGAGGATAAAAATAGGGTCGCAGACCACCAAGAAAGAAAGGGAAGGATTGATCGAGCTTCTAATAGCAAACTTGGACGCCTTCGCCTGGGAAGTGACAGATATGAGAGGTGTGGAGTCGGAGGTCGCCTTGCACTATCTAAGTGTCGATCCCAACTTCAGGCTGATTCAACAAAGAGCGCGCCAATTCTCTGCAGAAAAGGAGGTCGCAATAAAAAATGAGGTCAAAAAACTTCTAGCAGCGGGCATAATCATAGAGCTTCAGTATCCCACTTGGTTGGCGAACGTGGTGATGGTAAAGAAACACAACGGCAAGTGGCGGATGTGTGTCGACTTCACTGATTTGAACAAAGCTTGCCCCAAGATCCTTACGCGTTGCCCCGAATTGATAAAATGGTCGATGGGATCGCCGGTTTTGAAACGCTAAGTTTTCTGGATGCATATTCCGGCTATCACCAGGTCAAAATGGCAGATGAAGACAAAGAACTGACGGCCTTTAGGGCCGCTGGCGGGCTCTATTACTATGAAATGATGCCATTCGGTCTAAAGAACGCAGGTTCAACCTATCAAAGGATGGTGAACAGGGTTTTTAGCACACAAATAGGCAAGAACATGGAGGCCTACATCGATGATATGGTCGTGAAATCAAGTCGCCAGGATCACCTGGTGGACCTTCGCGAAACCCTCACTAACGTCAAAAGCCACTCGATGAAGATAAACCCCGCGAAATGTACTTTTGGGGTCCAGGCAGGGAAATTTTTGGGCTTCATGTTGAGTCAGAGAGGGATCGAGGCAAACCCAGAGAAAATTGAGGCGCTAATAAACATAAGTGAGCCAACTAGTATCAAGGAAGTACAGAGGTTGAATGGAAGAGTGATAGCCCTCGGAAGATTTATCTCAAAATCGGCCGAAAAAAGCCTACCCTTCTTCAAAATCTTAAAAAGGAATAAAACCTTTTCGTGGACAGAGGAATGTTCGCAGGCTTTCCAAGAGCTAAAAGCCTACCTCTCAAGACCGCCACTGCTGACTAGTCCAGTGGTCGGAGATGTTTTGCTACTGTACCTAGCTGCCTCAGATAGGGCCGTCGCCGCAGCACTTATCAAGAAGGAGGGTATCTCGCAAATTAAAAGCCTATTTATTATGTTTCTAAGGCTTTAAGCCCCGTAGAAAGTCGCTATTTTAATATCGAAAAGTTGGCCTACTGCGTTGTTATAGCCGCCCGAAAATTAAGGGCTTACTTTTCATCGCATTCAATTATAATACTGTCAGACGCGCCGCTACGGCAAGTCCTCCACAAGCCGGATTTGTCAGGTCGTTTGCTACGTTGGGCCATCGAGCTCACCGAATTCGACATTCGCTACGAACCGCGAAAAGCTATCAAAGCTCAAGCCCTGCCCGATTTCATCGCAGAAACGAGCTTCAACGAAGAAATCCTAGAACAGACAAACGCAGAGCATAGCCCCGACAAGAATACCACAGCGGACGAGTCTCAGCGGCCAAGTCACTGTTGGCAACTCTATGTCGATGGCGCCGCCAACCTCAAAGGTTGCGGTGCGGGGATCATCTTGCTAGAGCCCGGAACTTCGGAGGAAATTGAAAAGGCCCTAAGGTTTAACTTCACTGCGTCGAACAACCAATCCGAGTATGAGGCAGTCATCGCAGGACTTGAGCTCGCCAGGGCCATGAAAGTCGAAAATGTGCAGGTTTTCTGTGATTCCCAGTTGGTGGTCAATCAAGTGACCGGATCTTTCGGCATCCACTGCGAAATTTTGCAAAAATATATCAACCTCGTTAGAAAACTCGAGAGCAGCTTCAAATACTTCAAATTTGCCAACATCCCATGATAGGACAATCACAGAGCAGATTACTTGTCCAAACTAACTAACGAGGACGAAATAAGCAACCCCTCAATCATGGTGGAATATCTGTCAGGGCCCGCTATCAACAGGGCCGAAATAATGGACTTGCAATCCACCAACTCTTGTTGGGTTGATATCATAAGGGTCTATATCGACACTGGAAAGCTCCCTGAAGATCCAAATGAGGCAAAAGCCCTGATCAGAAGAGCCGCCAGATACACTATCTTAAGCGACGTTTTATACCGACGATCGTTCTCTAAGCCCTTACTAAGGTGCGTACGACCTGAAGAAGTCGAGGGAATCCTCATAGAGCTGCATGAAGGGATATGCGGCGGCCACCCAGCTAGCCGCACCCTTGCTCAGAAGGTCTTGTTGGCCGGATATTATTGGCCAAAACTCGCAGAGGACGCCAAGGCACACGCTAGGGCGTGCGACGTATGTCAAAAATTCTCGGATATTCCCAGGCTGCCTTCAGTCGAGCAAAGCATCGTCGTCGCCGCTTGGCCGTTCGACATGTGGGCCATCGATCTCATTGGACCATTGAAAAAGGGCCGCTCCGGATGCGAGTACGTGGTGGTCGCCGTCGACTATTTCACCAAATAGATCGAAGCCAAAGCCCTGGTAAAAATCAACACCAGAGATATAATCTATTTTTTACTCGATCAAGTATGGACTAGATTCGGCGTCCCCAGAGTAATAGTCTCAGACCACGGACCCCAATTCAGAGAAGAGTTCGAGACATTCTGCAGAGAGAACAACGTCAAGCATTGGCAATCGTCAGTATGCTATGCGCAGGGAAATAGTCAGGCTGAGAATGCAAACAAACAAGTACTCAGCGTCCTGAAAAACAGTTTGGGGGAAAAGGCGGGTAGATGGCCTGACCACCTCCCCGCAGCCTTATGGGCACTCAGAACGTCGCAAAAAACAACTACAGGAGAAACTCCTTTCGCTTTAACATACGGATAAGAGGCTATGGCCCCGGTAGAGATGGCCCTACCAAGTTTAAGGGTCGCCCATTTCAGTGAGACCGACAATCCGCTCACCAGGGAACTCGATCTCGATTTAGCAGAGGAGCGGCGGATCGAGGCATATGGTCGTTTTCTCAATTGCAAACAGGCTGCCAAACGTCACCATGACAAACACATTCGTAATCATCACTTCGCCATTGGAGATTATGTTTTGCGAAAAAGACAAGCCACGGGCCACGAGGCCAAGAAAGGGAAGCTATCGGAAAGCTGGGAGGGCCCGGTGAGAATCGCTCGAATAGTCAAAAAGGGGACTTATGTGCTAAGTGATAACCAAGGTTGCGAGTACAACTGACCTTGGCACGCAGATAATTTGAAAAAATATTACATGTAAAATGTGCATCTGCTAAATGCAAGCAAAACATGCGGAGAATGAAATCAAAATAAAAGAACATCTTCATTCATGAAAGAGGGAGTACAATTGTTTCTATCCAACTTGCGGCCTACAACGCCCTTTGATTTCACCAAAAACAAGGGGGCCGCCCAAAAAAAAAAGTTTACTAATTCAGGCAGTGAACTCACAACGGTCCAAGGAGTGCGTCGGCACCCTAGCTAAACTACATAGCTTGGCTATCAGCGAAGCAAACGGGATACGACGATCACGGTTCATCGAGACCGCAAAGTTAACTATCTCGCGGTGGATCAGGATCCCCCAATTAATGTCAACCTGGGGGTCACGGATAGCATGCAAAAGGAGAGCTTCAGCTTCACTAACAACCCCAGGGTCCATGGCCGGAAGGGCGCGTGAGTTGATGAACTTTTTCCACTCACGGTTGTTGCGAGACAGATTGGACGAGGGTCCCAGTGCGCGAGGCCGTTCAGAATCTGGGAAAAGCCCACGAATTGCTCGGCGTAAGCAAACCTGTCTGCTTGACTCATCGCCAAGATTCCAAGCGACCTCATAATGGGATAAGGGATCGATAGCAGGTATACGGAGGGCGCCATTGGTGGCCTCCGGAGTAAAAGTGACCGCGACGCCACGAAGGGTAATACAGCAAGCAACCCCTTCGGCTGTGACTTCAGATAAAATGGAGTAGAACTCCCTCACCATTGTAAGATTGGAAACTGTTGGGGGTGGCGAGACAAAATCTGCCCACCCTGAAAGTCGCACACGTAGCAGAGAGCCATCACCCTCAACCTTGCTCTCATTTAAACCCCTCTCCCTAGCAGGTCTGACCACGTCAAAGTAGCGCCAAAAGTGATCTTTGGCAACATATGAAGCAGTAAGAAAGAAAGGAGATACATCACGCATCGGACGAGCTTTGTACACTCGCACTCTACCCTCTCCAGATGGAAAAGACATGGCTCTCACAACAAAGATATATGCAAAAGAGGAGTGGGGATGAAATCAAGCTTGCCTCCTCCTTTTATAGCAGAGGTTAGCCAAAGGAACGGCCACGATCAACCAAATCCTACGGTCGGCCTTCACGCGGTTTACCCAAGATTTGAAATTCAAAAGGCGCATTTAATGCATGTCAGACATCAGGGCAAGATTCTAGCCTATATTCACGCAACAGTTATTAGCCCGAGGTTATAGGCCACATTGACCACGCATGCGCTGCCAATGAACTGTCAAATCGGTTCAGATCCCTGGATTCCAGGCGACACGGCAGTCGAGAAAGGTCAGTTCAGTCCAATCGATTCAGTTCTCAAGTTTTAGGCGAACACAAACCTTGCCTCAAACTTAGGGGGCCGCAATTAGAAAATTTCAAATTAAGCAAACTACGGTGCGTCTCCAGCGACCTTGTTATTTGCCACAAGCCCACAGCAACCAAAGAATTATGCAAAATTGTTTCGCCCGAGCCCCTTCTGGACCCGCCCAAGACAAGGGGGGATAGGGAAATTTAAATGACGAGTGAGCAATATGGGTCGCAGTCATCCTTGTTCCAAATAAAGGAGGCCGCAACGGAAATCTTTGATCAACTTTCACCTCGTCCGCTTTAGTTATTTTAGCGAGCTCAGTAGACCTCGCCAAAATAAAAGGGGCCGCATACACATACATCCGTGAAAAAGATTGAAAGAAACAAGTGCAAGACATAAATTAAGAGGCCAAAAGTGGCCACGAACCAAATTCAACAAGCCAAACACGGCCACAATATCAGTGTGCGGAAAGCAAAAGACTAAATTATTACAATAATCAAATTGAGGACGCCAAATAGTTCAAAAGAGAAGCGGAAGCAAAGTTATTACAAGATCGTAGGAAAGTAAAATGTTTCAAAACAAAAACAAAATCATTCAAACGGAGCCGGGGGTAGTGTCAATGTACTCATCGCCGGGTTGATCGTTCGCGGGAGGATTCTTCAAGATCGCAAAGTTGACAGGATTGACTGGAGGAGGATCCCACACTGAGTCGCCGTGCTCTATCTGGTTAGTTTGGATGGCGACGATGTGATCTTGATGGAGGACCATCCAAGGAGCTTACAAAAGATCCTTTGAAGATAAGAGATGGACCAGTGACCAGATTCCAAGCCAAAAGGATGAAAGAAGCATTAAATGCGCTTGTTGTTGAGTTGCATGATAAGGCATCAATGGTAGAAGAAGATCCACTGAAAGAGCCACTATTGGTGAATATAATCCAAGCTCGAGAGGGTCAAAATGATGATTGGGCTATGCTAGAGCATTTGGAGTGAACGAACACAAGTTTCAAGCACAATGGGCTATAATATGGGTTTGGCACCACTTAGCCTACTTTTACTAGTTCTTGGGCTTGTAATTTGTATTTTATTATTTCTTATCATATTATAATAGTCCAATAAGGCCCTCTACACTTTGAATTTCGTGCATGAGGTGTCCATTAGGGTTTAGGGTTCAATCAAATCTTCATCTTATTTTTGGTAGATAATCAATCAATCGATTGGGGGATTATTTACTAATTTGTGATTTGAAGATCTTTTTTTATTTTTGGAATTACCTTTTTCTTTATTTCATCTAGACTTAGGAGTTGTCTAGGTTCATTTTTATTTTATATTTTCTTATTTTGTTTTCATTTTCTAGAAAATAAAATGCCAACATCCTTAGCCTATAAAAGGAGGGGCACACCATATGTATTTGACACCTTGAATTATAATCATATTGAGAGTTTTCTCTTAGAGTTTTTACAACTTTTGTTAAGTGCATTTTAAGTTTGTGAGCATAGCTTAAAGTGTTTCATTGTAGTCTTTGGTTTAAGGATCATTAGAAGGGTCTTGGCTTCTTCATAGCCATTGGTTCTTCTAGTCTCATCCTTGAGTTAAACTACTTTTGCTCAAGTCTTTTCCTTCATCTAATTCTATTTTCCTTTTTATTTCGGGATATTCATTGTATTACTTAGGGTTCTTAACAATTTCATTGTTAGGGGTCCAAGGTATACATCAGTTGGTATCAGAGAAGTGGTTCAATCCATTTGTTTTGGTGTTGCTGATTTGACACCCGTTTTCATTTCAATTCGTTTTAGGCTCATAAAACCTCAAAAAAATCTGAAATTTTTATCACAAATAAATCACCAATAGATCTACGTTTTCTCTTTTTATTGTATCTCAAAATTCGAATCAGATCATACTGAAAACTGCATTGCAACACAGAATACTCTGTTCTGAAATTCTGCAGCAGTAGATCTTCTTTCGAATTTCGTTTGAGTGGGTTATCAAATTCCAAATTCATTGAAAATTGGTGGTGTGATAGGAAATTTCCTGTTCTACAACTTTCATCTTTTGAGTTTTTCCATATTCGTTATAGTTTGATCACAATCGGCAAAATAAGTCACTGCTACAACTCTGGAAAATTTTGACAGATTGAGTTAGTTGACAAGAAACGATTTTTTTGTTCAACCTATAAAAGTCCAAAAAAATCTGAATTTTGGGTATCATCTACATAACTCATTATTCTACATATTTCCTTTTTGCTTCCTGTTGAAATTCGTTTTTGTTTGGGCTGCACGTGCCAATAAGTGCAGGGCTGAATTTCTGGGTAAAATCAGGAAGTTGTCACCGAACTCCAGTTGAAGTGCTAATCGTTTAGGCACTGATTAAAAGGTGATAATCTGATCTAATCCAAGTTCTTCAGAGTTTTTTTTGAGTCAAAAAAAAAAACACAAAAAAAAAAAAAAAAAAAAAAAAAAAGAAAAAAAGAAAAAGGTCATATAAAGGGTCAGTCACTCAAAAGGTGCCCCAAGTCTGTTACATCTTTGGTCCCTTCCACATCTCTTCCATTATTTTGTCTTTTCTTCTCACTTTTGAATCCATCCTAGCCTTCTCTTCTTGTGATTTGAGGACTAAGGATACAGTGATTCACAGAGCATTGCAAACATATTATTGTGCACTTTTTAATCGTTTAATACTCTAATTGAGAAGAGCGGTAAAAGGCAATTGTGTGGTGAGTCTATAAGAGGGGAGAGAAAAGCCAGAGTGAATTTTCAATCACCCCACAAAGAGCGTAAGTGAGGTTTTATTTTCCCTGTTTATATTTTGTTTGCAAAAAAAAAACAAAAAAAAAAAAAAAAAAGAATCAAGAAAAAATAAAGATGCCGGACACCGAAAAGTGCCTTATAATTTTATTTATTTTTACTCTTTCTAAAAGAATGTCAAGTGAGAACGGTCAGAAAGTTGAGGCTTCCTCAACTAAGGGAGTAGATTCTAAGTTGTCACTTGAATCTGTCTGTCAACAAGTTAATCGACTAATGGAAGAAATGACCGATATGAAAAACTTGTTAAGGGAATCAAGAGGACAAACTAATGGTCGGAGAGCGCTAATGCATCGATCACAAACAATGCAAGAAGACGCATTAATTTTGAAACGAACATGATAATGAACATGAAGTTGATCGGGACCTTGATCCCGATGATATACCGACGAATATGATGAGTTTACGCTTAATCGGTGCGAGAGGCCAAGAAGGAATAATCATCAAGATGGTATTCGAAACATCAAGATGAAGATTCCTCCTTTCAAGGGGACTAGTAATCCGGAGGAGTATTTAGAATGGGAAAAAAGAGTCGAGTTTGTATTTGATTGTAATAAATATAGCGAGACTCAAAAAGTAAAGTTGGCGGCATTAGAATTTTCTGATTATGCAATGTTCTGGTGGGATCAAATAGTGACAACCAGAAGGAGAATGGGCGATGTTCCAGTTGAGACATGGAGTGAGATGAAAAAAATAATGAAAAAAAGATTTGTACCTAACCATTATCATCGTGAACGTCTTCAAAAATTGCAGGTACTCCGCCAAGGATCCATGACAGTCGATGATTACTACAAGGAAATGGAGGTTTCCATGATCCGTGCCAATGTTGAGGAGGATGAGGAAGCCACAATGGCCAGATTCCTTAGTGGGTTGAATAGTGAGATAGCCAACACTGTTGACTTACATCCCTATTCTGATCTACAAGGAATGGTGCATATGGCTATTAAAGTTGAAAGTCAACTCAAGAAGAAGAATTCCTTATCCAAAGGGAATTCCTCTCACTTTCAGCCTTATGCCAAGTCGAAGGGGATGCCCCCTAAGACTCTTACTAATGCACCCAAAGGTCAAGAAAAGTCCAAGGAATTGGAAAAAAGGTAAGGAACGAAATTTTAATGCTAATCCTTCTAGATCTCGTGATATTGTGTGTTTCAGGTGCAAAGGAAGAGGACATTATTCCAACAATTGTCCAAACCAGCGTGTGATGATTATACGGGGAGATGGCACCTATGAATCAGCAAGTGAGGAGGAGCAAGAGCATGAAAGTGGTAAGGAAGAGGATCAAGACATTACTAATCCAATTGAGGACAACGGGGAACTACTTGTGGTAAGGCGGGCCTTAAGTGTCCAACCAAAGGTAGTGGGTCAAGAGGACCAAAGAGAAAACATCTTTCACACAAGATGTATGGTTAAAGGTAAAATTTGCATGATTATTATTGATAGTGGAAGTTGTGCAAATGTGGTAAGTCAAGAAATGGTAGATAAACTTGGTTTAGAGACTATCAAGCATCCAAACCCGTATAAGTTTGCAATGGCTTAATGAGTGTGGGGAGCTTAGAGTTACTAAACAAGTTCTTTTATCTTTTTCTATTCGCAATTATGAGGATCAAATTGTGTGTGATGTGATTCCTATGCATGCTACACATATTTTACTTGGTAGACCCTGGCAATTTGATAAGAAAGCAATTCATGATGGTTTTTTGAATCAATACTCTTTTAAGCATAATAATAGAAAAATTGTCTTGACTTCTTTAAATCCAGAGCAAATCCATGAAAGTCAAGTACAAATGGCTAAATCTAGAAAAGAACATGAATTGAATCTAAAAGAAAAAGCCGTGGTGAGTAGTGTGCAAGGCGAGAGTGTTGCGTCGAGCTTAAGGAAAAGAAGGAAGCATCGAAAGCACTTAAAAATAAACCTAACTTCTTTGCTAAAACAACTCACGTGCATAAGGCAATTCGGAAAAAGCGTCAAGTGTTTGTCATAATATTTAAAGAATGCTTGTTAAGTACGGGTGATATATCCCCATCTATGCCTGGTATGTTTGTTGAGTTGTTGCAGGAATATCAAGACGTGTTTCCAGACGAGGAACCATATGGATTACCACCCTTACGTGGTATTGAACATCAGATTGACTTTGTTCCCGGGGCGTCATTGCCAAATAGACCTGCCTATAGAGCAAGTCCAGAGGAAACAAAGGAAATACAGAGGCAGGTAAGTGAACTATTGGAAAGGGGTAAGGTGAGGGAAAGCACTAGTCCTTGTGCCGTTCCTGTCATTTTAGTTCCCAAGAAACTGGAGAATGGCGTATGTGTACGATTGTAGAGCAATTAATAAAATCACAATCAAGTATAGATATCCCATTCCTCGGTTGGATGATATGTTGGACGAGTTACATGGTGCTATACTTTTTACTAAAATAGATCTAAAAAGTGGATACCATCAAATAAGAATAAAAGAGGGAGACGAATGGAAAACTGCTTTCAAGACCAAGTTTGGTCTATATGAATGGCTAGTTATGCCATTTGGACTCACTAATGCACCGAGTACTTTTATGCGCTTAATGAACCATGTTTTGCGTGAGTATATTGGTAAATTTGTGGTAGTCTATTTTGATGATATTTTGATCTATAGCAAGAGTCAAGATGAGCATTTGCATCATGTACGTGTTGTTTTGGACACACTTAGAAAGGAGTCTTTGTATGCTAATTTTAAAAAGTGTTCATTTTGCATGGATAAAGTGGTATTTCTTGGGTTCATTGTTGGAGCCAACGGTATTGAGGTTGACCCCGAAAAGGTCAAGGCCATTAAAGAGTGGCCCACGCCTAAAACTCATTGCGAAGTGAGGAGTTTTCATGGCCTAGCTAGTTTCTATAGGCGTTTTGTGAAAGATTTCAGCACTATTGCATCTCCTTTAAATGAGTTGGTTAAAAAGGAAGTTTCTTTCATTGGGGAGTAAAACAACAACAAGCTTTTGAACTCTTAAAAGAGAGGTTAACTAGTGCGCTGTCTTAGCATTACCTAATTTTGATTGTGCATTTGAAATTGAATGTGATGCTTCGGGATTGGGATTGGGGCATTCTTATTCAAAATAATCGTCCCATTGCCTATTTTAGTGAGAAGTTAAAAGCTTTGCACAATTAAATTACTCCACTTATGATAAAGAGATGTATGCGTTGGTAAGAGCATTGAAAACTTGGCAGCATTACCTATGGCCCAAAGAATTTGTGATTCACACGGATCACGAATCCTTAAAGTACCTTAAGGGTCAAGGGAAGTTAAATAAGAGGCATATGAAGTGGGTAGAATTTATTGAAACATTTCCTTATGTTATCCGGTATAAATGTGGTAAAGAAAATAAAGTAGGCGATGCATTATCTCGAAGGTATACTTTAATCGGTACTTTAGATTCTAAACTTGCTTGGGTTTGAAATGATTAAGGAATTGTATCATAATGATGTTGACTTTTCTTCTATACATGTTGCATGTGAGCAATCTGGTTTTAAAGATTTTTATAGGCATGATGGTTATCTTTTTCGTGGTAAACAAATTTGCATACCTAAATGTTCTATAAGAGAGTTGTTGGTAAGTGAAGCTCACGGGGAGGTTTAATGGGTCATTTTGGGATGAATAAAACGTTAGAAGTCCTAAAAGAACATTTTTATTGGCCTAATATGCGTGTGGATGTTAATAGAATTTGTGATCATTGCATTACATGTAAACATGCTAAATCCAAAACCCGGCCTCATGGTTTGTATCAACCACTCCCAATTCCTAATGAACCTTGGACGATATCTCTATGGATTTTGTTCTTGGTTTACCAAGGTCTAAAAGTGGTAAGGATTCGGTCTTTGTAGTAGTGGACGAGATTTTCGAAGATGGCACACTTTATTGCTTGCACTAAAACAAATGATGCGACATATATTGCTAATTTATTCTTTAAAGAAGTTGTGCGTTTACATGGAGTTCCACGTACTATTGTGAGTGATCGTGATGTGAAAATTTTGAGTCACTTTTGGAAAGTTTTATGGAGTAAGTTAGGTACTAAATTACTATTTTCTACTACTTGCCACCCCCAAACTGATGGTCAAACTGAAGTGGTTAATAGGACTTTAGGACAATTACTTCGTTCAATAATACATAAGAACCTTAAAAATTGGGAAAATTGTCTTCCTTTTGTTGAGTTTGCGTATAATAGAGTCCCGCATACTTGCGACTAAATTTTCACCATTTGAAGTAGTGTATGGCTTTAATCCACCGAGCCCTCTTGATTTAATCCCCATACCTTGTGAAGAAAAAGCAAGCTTGGATGGGAAAAACAAAGCCGAGTCTATTAAAGCATTGCATGAAAAAGTTAAAGCTAATATTGAGAAACGGACTCGGGTTTACTCAAAACAAGACAACAAGGGAAGGAAAGAGGTTTTATTTGAACCCGGTGATTGGGTTTGGTTACATCTTCGAAAGGATAGGTTTCCTATTAAACGGAGATCCAAGTTGCAACCCAGAGGAGATGGACCATTTCAAGTTGTGGCAAAAGTGAATAATAATGCCTACAAGCTGGATCTACCTGGTGAATACAATGTAAGTGCTACTTTTAATGTTTCAGACTTAACCCCATTTGATGCAGGAGATTTGAGGACAAAACCTTTTCAAGAGGGAGGGGATGATGGAGGACCATCCAAGGAGCTTACAAAAGATCCTTTGAAGATAAGAGATGGACCAGTGACCAGATTCCAAGCCAAAAGGATGAAAGAAGCATTAAATTCGCTTGTTGTTGAGTTGCATGATAAGGCATCAATGGTAGAAGAAGATCCACTGAAAGAGCCACTATTGGTGAATATAATCCAAGCTCGAGAGGGTCAAAATGATGATTGGGCTATGCTAGAGCAGTGGAGTGAACAGAACACAAGTTTCAAGCACAATGGGCTATAATATGGGTTTGGCACCACTTAGCCTACTTTTACTAGTTCTTGGGCTTGTAATTTGTATTTTATTATTTCTTATCATATTATAATAGTCCAATAAGGCCCTCTACACTTTGAATTTCGTGCATGAGGTGTCCATTAGGGTTTAGGGTTCAATCAAATCTTCATCTTATTTTTGGTAGATAATCAATCAATCGATTGGGGGATTATTTACTAATTTGTGATTTGAAGATCTTTTTTTATTTTTGGAATTACCTTTTTCTTTATTTCATCTAGACTTAGGAGTTGTCTAGGTTCATTTTTATTTTATATTTTCTTATTTTGTTTTCATTTTCTAGAAAATAAAATGCCAACATCCTTAGCCTATAAAAGGAGGGGCACACCATATGTATTTGACACCTTGAATTATAATCATATTGAGAGTTTTCTCTTAGAGTTTTTACAACTTTTGTTAAGTGCATTTTAAGTTTGTGAGCATAGCTTAAAGTGTTTCATTGTAGTCTTTGGTTTAAGGATCATTAGAAGGGTCTTGGCTTCTTCATAGCCATTGGTTCTTCTAGTCTCATCCTTGAGTTAAACTACTTTTGCTCAAGTCTTTTCCTTCATCTAATTCTATTTTCCTTTTTATTTCGGGATATTCATTGTATTACTTAGGGTTCTTAACAATTTCATTGTTAGGGGTCCAAGGTATACATCAGATCTGCTGCATAAGGGATATCCGGGTGAATGGCCAGCAGGTCGGGAGATTGCTGAGACATGTTGACCCATCAGAGCATTTCCTCGAAGGTAATGCTCTCCCGGCCATGATAAGCCCAGAGACAGCGAGCGAGGTGGTTAAAACCTTGGTCAAAACTCGCCTCCTGATAGTCGCAAAACTCTTCAGAGCGCTTGAAGGCTTCCACATCCGCCGGACCCGCCTCCTCAGTGGCCTTATTCGCTGCAGCGAGCTGTTCCTTCAGGCTCGCGATCTCCTTACGCGCGGCCACTAACCCTTCGGCAGATTTACAAGGTTCTTCCTTCAGAGCCGACACTTTCTTCTGCAACTCTACATCCAGTTTAGCACTCTCCGCCATGGCTTTCTTCATCCGCTCAACCTCAGTCAACGCCGCCGAGCTTTTGTTTTCAGAGGTAACCCTGGCTTTCTCTGAGGCCCCAAGAGCCGCCGTTACTTTCTTCAGCTCAGCTTTGCGCTTCTCGGCGGCCTCTATCGCCTTGTTTATGCGAGTCCCAAGCTGAAAGAGAGACAAGAG
Organism: Gentiana straminea; assembly: GCA_036785695.1. Classification (NCBI taxonomy): domain Eukaryota; kingdom Viridiplantae; phylum Streptophyta; class Magnoliopsida; order Gentianales; family Gentianaceae; genus Gentiana; species Gentiana straminea. The sequence goes on along the minus strand of JAVUPR010000515.1, from coordinate 4,081,512 downwards.
TTATAAGCTCGCCAGATACGCAAAGTATGAAAGATGAAAAGATGCAAGATAAATAAAAACTCACCATTGAGGCAGCAATTCCAAATTGGCCTGACAAATTTTTCAGCTCGGTGACCTCATCGCCAGCAGGGGCGTCATCTTGAACCACGATGCGAGCAGTGATTCCCCTCCCGATCTCTATTTGAACCCCGGGCGGCGATTCCCATGCAAGGTGACCTAAGGGAATGACATCAGTAATAGCCTCCCTAATTTGGCTCGCCTTAATCATGTCGAGGCCTTGGATGAAATTGGCATCCAACCACACAGCCGCTTTCCCCTTATAACCACGGGGCAGCGTCCCAGTCGGCAACGGCTCCGTCCCCTCGGGGACCTCTTCAACAATAACCTCAGCAGTTCGCTTATCCATGCGATCAGATCCTTTGCCAGCACCGCCGGAAGTCTTGGTTTTCTCGGTCCTGGATCGCTTCTGGCCTTGGGTTTCTTTTACGGGCTCATCAGCTTGCGATCTTTTTTGGGGAACAGCCTGGCTTGAGCTCGCAGATTGGACCGCCGCTGCAGTCTTGGTGGGATCATAAGTCTCATCGATAATCGTGGCATCCACAGTGAGGGGAACCTTCCTCAGAACTTGCTTCAAGGCCGCCTTCCGGGCCTTAGCTTGCTCTTCAGCGAGCCTTTGCTTTTGAGCTCTACGTTCGGTGGTGTTCATACCTGCAAAAAGGGTTCGTTAAAAACGGATCCAAAAGAAAGAATAAAACAACTTATGAAATGAGCAAATAAAAAGCGAGGAGATTTACAAGACGGTCTTTCACATGGGTAGCCTCCACAAACAGAACACTCAGAAGGAAAACATTTGCTAAGATGGCAATCTCCTATCCAATCGGGGTCGCTCTCCTCGGGAGCTATGGCAACCAATGGCTCCGCTTTACCTGGGCCCGAGAGGCCAGCCATGCGCGCTAATGGAAGAGCCTGATCAAGAAGATCGACCCAAGCGACGGATCTTAAAGAGGCCTCGATCCCATCAGATTGTATGAGCACCATGAGTCCTTTGACAAGACGCTGCTCTGAAATTAATGGCTCGTCAATTGAAAGTGTGGATTTCCCCATGCGCTTTTCGGCCTTAGGAAACGGCCAGCCGACCTTGGACTCTACCTTGAGGATCCGCTCCTGCCATCTATGAATCTTATTTGGCAGCAGAAATAGTAAGCGAGGCGTCTTGGTCCTTAGTGATATTTGCCCCGGCAGACCCGTGCCGCAGAACAAATAAAATTGACCTAGCAAAGTTAGGAAGGGCTCAATCTTCATTATCCGACACATCACAATGAAGGCCATGATTTGAATGACGGCCCCAACAACAAAATCAGAGGCCAGAGCTCCCATCAGCTTGCAAATCTTGACAAAAAAAGGGTCGAAGGGAGGCCTGAGCCCCGCATAAAAGTGATCGAAGTGTAGGATTAGGGCATCATCCGGGTGGCGAGCGCAGACATAATCCTCGCGGTCTCCGGGCTTAAGCTTATCCTCCTCCCTCGTATAATCCAGTAGAGAAAACCTGTATATACTGGTGTCGATTTTAAATCGGCGCCGGATGAATTTGTTGAGATCATCGCTGTCACAAAGCTTCGCCCACTTTTTCTCCAACGCCTTCTCATACTCCGCCAGGATAGCGAACTCTCTCAGCGCCTCGGGATTATTAGGTGTTGGTTTCTTTGCTTTTGCAGCGGCCTCCCCAATGGTTATTTTTGGATCCCTTTTCCTCTTCGGTTTCTTTGGGAGCTCCCAGACAACCTTGCGAGGTAAGGGGGCGTTCTCATCCTCACTCGACCCCATTAGCTCATGAAAAGCAGCGTCCTCAATATACGCCTCGTCATGGTCAGCGGCGCCACTGAGGCTAGGATCGGCAGCCTGTTCTTCAGCATCAGACATCCCTCTTTCACCAGCCTCGCCAGCGCTTGCTCCTTGGGCTCGAGTTATTTCTTTGCGACTCTTCTTACGTCGCAGGGCGGGGTCAGGAAACATAGAATCTAAGGCGAAGGGATCGTCGCCTACTCGAGCCGTGACCTCCCCACCGGTCACCTCTTCAAACAGGTCGTCCCTAGCGGACACGTCAGGACTAGAGGGGTAGTCATCCTTTTCCTCCTATGCGTAATCGAAAGCCTCCTGACCTTCGTCAGAATCGCCTCTCAAAGAGTTTTCTCCGTCGGACATCCTGCAAAAACAAGAGGAAAAGGTGGAGCTTTCAGACCTGGGATAATAAGAATTAAGCCAGGAGGGTAATCGCACCCATCTCGACGCCTTCCCCTCCGTTTTTACAGGAGATATGGAAAGCAAATTATCAAGGAAAAGAAAACACACACATGAATAGAGGCAAGCCCAGGGAAGGTAATTTTTCTGGGCTGACCCTCCTCCCTTATCGACATTCCCAGAAAAACCACCCCCACAAGAACACCAACCCAGAAAGCCTCGACTTTTTCCTCAAAAACATCTTGCATATGGATACATTCCCATACAATGAATCAAAGCCACTAAAAAGCACGAAATCCAGCAAGAAGAAACAAGGAAAGATGGGTGAGAGAGGAAGAATTTACCTGTTTTTGGGAGGAAGTTTGAACAAATTGCCACGAAAACGCGTCGGAATATTTAAACCCTCGCCGGAAACCTCAAACTCGCTACAGCCACCACCAAGTCATCCGCAAACCTTCGTCGGAAAACCCTTGCTAATCCTCAGAAAAGGAGAAGAGAACACTAGAGGAAAAAGTGTGGGAAGAGAAAAGAGAAAGTGAGAAGGTGTGAGGGGTGCCAACCTTATATAGGCAATGGAAGCTCAATCGTGCGGCTGGGAGTTGATCCATCCAACGGTTGAGATTTGCGCGGTCGATTCGAATTCCGAAATTCAAACCGCAATCATTATGGAGGCTAATCAATGCCCACGTGCCTGCTTGGGCAGTTACCTAGGGCGTCATCACCCACGTAATTGCGGTTATCGAGAGAGCCAACGTCAGCCACGATCTGACTATTGAACTGCCCCGATAATCCATGAACGAGCAGATGGCCTCGCATCAGACGACGAGGTCGCAAAAACAGGCCCAGAGTTGCTTCGAAGGCCGCTTGCTTTGAAAGCACGGTCCTTAGTGAACAAGTCGCATCAGACGACGATAACAGGCCCAGAGTTGCTTCGAAGGCCGTTTGCTTTGAAAGCACGGTCCTTAGTGAACAAGTCGCATCAGACGAAGAGGTCGCAAAAACATTGTCCTTGAGTTCATTACTCCATACTCGACATTTTTATAAAAAATGACCATGACCTGGAGTAGGGGGCCCTTGATGATACAAATAATATCGCCACCGTCTAGTCCCGGAAATAGCCTATGGTTCACCACGCCTGAGGCAGGTCCGTGACCACATCGACGGCGACGCCAATGATATCTAGTAAAGGCCGCTGCCATCAACCCCTCCTAGAGCGTCGCCGGAGCTAGGGGGCCGGATCGAGGCCTTGGACCAATGGCCCTCAAAGGGCCGCATAAGACTTGAGAAGAAACAGGGAGCAAAGGCAAAGAACAGTGTTGGCGGCCCTAGGGATCCCAAAGGATCGCCGCCCAGATATTATATCCACTTGCTGCTAGATACTTTACCCACTCGTGGTTAGATATTTAGTGTTTGCTTAACTATTAAGTAAGATTAGTGACTAAGCTGCTTCGCAGCATTTGTCTATTACTTGGCTCCTAAGATTTCTCTTCCTATAAAAGGAAGTCTTGTGTAACCTGAATAATAAATACATTCTAATACAAAAAACAGGCCAAAGCTCTGTGAAAATAAAACCTCTTTTCCTCCTCCCATCGCCGCCGTACGTCTCCAGTTAGCATACACTCAATCACTAACTATAAGCCAGATATCCACAGCTCAAACACCATTAAAACAACCATGATGATTTATGCATCATCACGGACGTAGTCAGGAAAACATTGCATATTCGGCCTATAAAATGGCCCGACACGTTTTTGAAATTTTCATAGCGCCGTAGTTATATTCTGATTTGAAATATGAGTGGAAAACGTAATTTTTCGGCCTGGAAAACGTTGTGTTTGTTTTGCCAAAAGTTTTTTTTGGGGGTTTTTTACATCACATCACCAATCATTTTTTACAATTCTCCCACCAATCAAATCTTCAACTACAAATAAAAAAATATTAAATCATCTCTCATCATTTCACTTTATCAACTTTATTACTTTTTTTTACCATTATTTTATTTATTATTCTACTTTATTTCATCAATCATTTCATAATCTACACAAATTTCAAAAAAACAAACTTTCTAATCATTACTTCAATCACTTTATCTAAAAAGAACCCAAAAAAACTCTAACCCAAAACAAACACTGGGCCTGTAACATTATATGAATAATATATAATTTCTGACTCATTTAGGGTCAGAATGATATGCGTGTTAAATGTCAAAACGAAGCCCACTCTCGCCCTTGAAATGTGTAAAACATGTTTTGTGTGAAAAGACAGTCATTCTAAAAAAATAGAATATAATATATATAGGCGGCTTCTATTGGCATCCGGTTTTACTATCGGCACCCTTTATTTTATTATTTTTCAATTACTTATCTACACCACATAATCACTACTTGCACCACAAAAATATTATAACTTTGAATTAATATACACTTTAGTATTTTAATTTTGTAAAATTAAAAAAACACTAACTACCAATCCTTAACACAATTTAACCATTATTAATTTATAAACTACCCCATAAACTACCCACATGTTTCTTTTCAACTTCCCTCTTATTTTTTCATTTCAAAACGATCCAAGAAGTTCAGTTCGCCGACGGCGACACCGGAGAACCACCGGAATTTTGCATCAAGCTCGGTTGAAAGGGACATTGAAGGGAACAAGAGTCAATCTTTGAACAAAAACACGTAAGTGATGAATTTGTATCGTTTTTACTTCATTTTGCTTTCATTAGGGTTGTATGTGTACGAAATTCGGGTTGTTTGTGTTTTTTTTTCCGGCGAGTTCGTTTGGGGAAGATGGAGTTAGGAATTGCCTGTAACGTCAGTAGGTCTGACGTTACATTGAGAACCAAACGTCAGTGAGTCTGCCGTTCTTGATTTTGGATAGATTTCTCGCCTCTTCATAAACGTTGGAGGTTTTGACGTCGAATTGTAACCCCAACGTCAGTGTGAGTAGCGTTTGAAACAGCATAATCAATATTGTGTGTATAGTTAAAACGGTAGACATGTTGGCGCCATATATTAATTCCGACGTCCGTTTAGGTAGCGTTTGCAATAGCAGAATTAATTATGTGACTGAAGCTAAAAACGTCAGGTATATTGACGCTTCTTTTATAGTTTAACGTTCCATTTGGGGACGTTTCAGCTTTTTTTTTACTAACTTGTTTATGTTTTCTGAATGGTATGTCTTGTTTTTTGTTTAGGGAATCATGGTTAGGACGAGATCTAGTGCACAAACGAACAAACATGGGATGCACCGAATGATATTGAAGTGGATCGAGTGCTTAAGGATCCACCGATTCCGCCAAGTAATTTATCTGTTGTTGGGGGTTCGAGACCAATTGGTGTGGCATATAAAAGGAAGCGGAGAATTTCTCAGAATGTGGAAGGAACAACTAAAACTAGTGAGCAGGTAGATGTACAGGTGGAAAGAGCAATTGACACTGGTGCAATTGTAGAGCCATTAGAAGCAATTCAAGAAGGTGGTGAAGAGGGATTGCCTACTGTTACTGGTGCAAATGCAGATGGACAGGTTGTGGTTCCAAGTTAGTTGAAGAACCATTTGTGGTTCAAGAGGTAGTTGAGGAACCAGTTGTGGTTCTAGGGGTAGTTGAGGGAGATGACGGAGGAGATGCAAATGAGGCTAGGTATGCGTCTTTAGAAACAATTGTTGAGTTATCTGAGATACCTTCTGCCTCAAATATGGGACAAGTTGATGACGTGACAGCTCAGGCATCCCAAATCCCAATTGTTGGACAAGTTCAGCAGGTAGTCAATGAGCCACCCCAAGAATCAAATATTGGCCAAGAGACATGTGAAGCAACTCAAACTAAGAGTGCAAGGACAGCAGCGAGCATCTGGGAGTGGAGGGGCAACAACAGAGGTAGGTGAGGCCTCACATGATGTTGATGATAGTGATAGTGGTAGTGATGTGGAGGTAGACACTACTGTATTGTTGAGGATTGGGAGAAACATGTTGGATATGGTTTGGTGAAGATGAAGCAGGTATATTTCGCCTTTAGCAATTGTTGTATAATTTTAGCTTGGTTTTGTTTTTATATATCCTTAACATTTCATTCGTTTATTTTTACAGGATCGGGGTGTCATAGGTTGTAAGCAATACACAACTTCAATCAAGTTTTGGACGGTCGAGCACGAAAGCGAGTTTCAGACAAGGGTGAAGGCCAATCCGTTGTACACCTTGATAAAAAATTCTTACTTGCAAGCCAACCGAGTCTCATTTGTGCATTTATTGAGAGGTGGCAACCAAAAACAACCACTTACCGTTTTGTGAGATGACTATCACACTCGACAATGTCCGTTCTATCACGGGGTTACCGGTTAGTGGAAAGGCAATGTACTACGAGCTTCCGAAAGATGTCAACCCGATACGCTTTGTGCGTGATCTTCTCGGTATTGATTCGGAGTTAGTAGGTACTGGGTTTAACCATTGTGGTAGGTTAAGGGTGTCAAGAAGTTGGCTGAAAAACAATCTTGCGGGTAAGAGTGGACAGAATGGAATCATAGTTGATCAAGCTGTACGGGGGCATCTCGTGTATTTGTTGGGGTGTACCCTTTTCCAAGACCGGTATGGAGACAAGATACGTGTAGCGTATCTTCATTTTTTGAGTGATTTGGATTCAGTGCATGAGCGGGCTTGGGGTGCTGCGGCACTTGCGCATCTGTACCGGCAACTTTCACAGGCAAGTGTGATGACGGTTGCGGGAGTGTCCGTTTACCTTACACTATTAGAGGTATAATCGTATATTTTAATTTCGTTGGGTTTTGATGGTTTTCATGAATACTCAGACAACTTTTTGAGTATTTGTATGTAGGTATGGATTTATGAACATTTTCCAAAATTACGCCCCCCCAGAAACAATGCTTACAAGGAAGGAGAGATGCCTCTGTCGATGAGGTGGAAACCTATTGGCGGAATAAGCAACACGGAAGGGAAACACCTAGCAAGACATAAGCTATCGTTATGTGCCCAAAAAAAACATCTTTCACTACATTCTCGACATGTCGGGAATCTACGAAGGCGTTAGTATTTTCGGCCAAGTTGTATACCTCTTGCATCACTGAACGACCCTCTCGTGCTCTCTTTCTTAACCTTGAACGAATGTAGTATATCTTCTTGGTTGACGTGCAATTATTTTCATCTATCCTTCTAAGTTCCCTCAGTATGTACTTGGGTTGAAGCCGTTCTGGGACATTCTAGCAACGGTTTCAGTCTCTTCTCTGCTAATTCTTCCGAGATATGCATGGCCCTCATCAAACCTGACCGTATTGTGATTATGAATCCCATTAATTACTTCTACGGTCCAGAACAACTCCACTCTATCATGTGTGGTTTTTAGTACGAACGGACATCCACACTTCCTTGACGATGAATACCTTGGCTTGTTCTTACCGGAACCACCTACTTTTTTTTTCATATTTCCCACCTTTGCAATGGTCCCTTTGTTCACCGCCCCTCTCACATTGGTACTTTATATATGGTGTCCGTTTCCCAGATAAATCCGATCTCAACTTCACAATCACGACCCCATTATCTCTTCCCAACTTTTGAATATATTTGGTTACATCTTCATGGGTATCAAATACCTATAGCAATAAATGTACTGAATAAAATTCAATTTTCAAACGCAAAAGTATTACAATAATTTGTTTAAGGTATGTACACGGTCGGTTTCAAAAAGTGAAGTCATATCAGTTGATAATTCTTCAGGCATTTCCTCCCACAAAGCAAGTATGTCATCATGAGGATTATTAAGAAACTCTTCAGGATCGTCATCATGAGGATTGTTAAGAAAATCTTGATCTTCCTCAATCATTACATCAGCCAAATGCTACAAAAAAACAAGTTTGCATTACCAACAATCAAGTTACACATTGAAAAAAACTTAAGCCAAAGAACAATTGTTATTAAGTTACCTCAAAATGTGCCTCATCGTAATCATTTACCCCCGCACCATCGCATGGCTTTTTACCATTGTCCTCACTTGGGTTCTATGCAAATAATATAAAAACCAACAAGTTAAGTGTATGCCAATACGAAGAAGTGGTGAAATCAGTGTGATTGTCTGTAACGTCGGAGTTGTAGATGTTGTGAGTGATCCAGGGCGTCAAGACAGGTGACGTCAAGACATCTACCAAAACACAAGCCTCTGGCTTACAAACGTCCCCCAATAGGACGCCCGTAATCACTTACAATGTCGGTAACCAGGACGTTGAGAGTGCATTGTAACGTCGGAGTATCCAACGTTTTGGGCTTTAGAACGGGGACGCCTAGTTATGTAAAGAGACGCCGGCGAAACCCTATATACCATCGGAGAACGCACAAAAGCATGATCATTCTCCACAAATCATGCTTTTACATATTCTTCATGGTGTAAGTCATTCACCTATTGCATGTTTTGAAGGGAAAAAAAACAACATTTTGGTTTGAGAAAATTACCATTCTTGATGTCTTTGGTTCTTCAAATTGGGTTGAAAATGGTATGCCTTCAAGTGATATTGCATCATTATCTTCATTGGTATTCATGGTTTCAAGTGTAAGAGATGGTGAAGATGGGTTCATCTTGGGGTTTATGGCATTTTTTTGTGTTGGAGGGTTGATGAAGATGAAGATGATGAAGGGTTTTGTTTTTAAGAATGAAGATGATATGGTGATGTTAAGATATGAAAGTGGTAGTATGGATTAATGTTTTTTAGATTATTAAAATTAAGTTTTGTGGATTAGTTGTAATGGTGGATTATAAAAAGTTAATTTGTGCAATTATTATTTTTAAGGACTAAATTGTACTTTATGTTTTTGTGGTGTAGAAAGTAGTTTTAATATTTTTTTTGGTGGTGTGGGAGTAAAGAATTAATAAAAATATTCAATGTAGTGTTAAGAGTGATTTATAGGATGCCAAAAGTGATTGTGGTGCCGTGAGCATTTTTGTGGTACCAATAGAAGCCGCCTACATATACATATATATATATATATATATATATATATATATATATATATATATATATATATATATATATATATATATATATATATATATATATATCCCGTTTGGGGGTAAAGTGGTTACGTGTTATTAATTTTGATGAAAATGTCTAAAATAACCTTTGAACTTTATTAATGCAAAGTAGTGAAAAATGTTGGGTAAATAACAAATTAGGGATAAAAGGAAAAAATATAATAAATACTTCATTGGTTATCTAAATCGATTTACTGAGACAAAACAAAAAAAGGTAAACGGATTTACATTTTGGGACGGAGGTAATATATATATATATATATTCCTCTAAAAAATCTTTAAAAAACAAGGGAAATATCCTTTAAAAGGAAATAAGGAAGAAAAAAAAAGGTAGTTTACTTAACGGGGGACATATATCTGCATCGCTTTGTGTAACAGTACATGGAGAGTTTGTTTATCTTTAGCATCGATCTCTCATCTTACTAGGGTATATTCAGACCACTGTCTGATTCTCTTGGATGCCTCTCCAACACCTCATCGTTTGGAGCGGAGTTCTGGTAATTTCTTCAAATTTCAAGCGGCTTGGACGAAACATCCTATGTTTAATAATTTTATGGCTAAGGCATGGAACTCTGTTATTTCTTCTACTGCGAACATCCCAGATGCGTCTGTGGGTATCAAATATAGGTTGTCACTCTGGAATAAACATGTGTTGGGAAATATCTACCAAAAAAAGCGATTTGCAAAGTGCGTTTGAAGGGCATTCAGGGTCATCCGAATCTAGCCCATTCTAACTATCTCCAACGCTTGGAGTTTTCTTTGCTTATGGAATACGAAGGTCTTTGTAGGTGAGATGAGACTTTTTGGAAGCAGAAATCGAAGAATCATTGGCTCAAGGAGGGTGAACGTAATATTCGGTTCTTTCATATTTCGGCTTTTGTGCCGAAAGCTAGAGCTGACTTTAAGCAGCTAATGGACTCCTCAGGTAACTGGATCTCTGACCATGTTGAGTAGGAGTCTTTCGTCCTTGCACACTTCCAGGCTCTTTATTCTACTACTTCTGTGGACTTACCGGCAAACATTCAGACTGGCTTCCCTGCTTTGTCTCCTTCTGATAGAAGTTTCCTTAATCGTGGGGTTTCTGTGGGAGAGATTTTCTCGGCTCTAAAGCAAATGGGAGGTTTGAAGGCGCCTGGTCCTGATGGCTTTCCTCCTATTTTTTTGCAGCATAATTGGCACATTGTGAAAGGCTCTCTCTACGATTTTATCTTTGAGGCCTTTCGTAAAAGCAGCTTCGATCCAAGCCTTAATATATCGCTTAATTGCTTAATTCCTAAGCAAGTGTCTGTTGATTTTATTTCTCAGTTACGGCCCATTGCCTTTTGCAACGTTGTTGTGAAAATTATTACGAAGATGATGAAGGCTCTGATTCAGCCTAACCAAGCGAGCTTTATCCCGGGTCGGCAATCCGTAGACAACATTATTATTGTGAATGAAATTATCCATCATATGCGTACCAGGAAGGGGAAGAAATTCGGCTAGCGGCTAAACTTGATTTGGAGAAGGCTTTTGACAAGATTAACTGGAATTTCTTGGAGTTGGTGCTTCATAGAGTTTGTTTCGAAAACTCTTTGGTTGATCTTATCATGTTTTATATCAAGTCGGCGTCGCTTTCTATCCTCTGGAATGGGAAGCAACTTGGTGGTTTCACTCCCAATTGCGGGGTAAGACAAGGTGACCCTTTATCACCTTACCTTTTTGTTCTTTGTATGGAGGTGCTTGGTCACAATATTCATAAAGAGGTGGAGGTTGGTCTGTGGAAGCCGTGTCGCATTTCTCGGGGTGGAATGGGCATCTCCCATTTACTTTTTGCCGGTGGCTTATTCTTTTTCTGTGAGGCTTCCTCATTCACACCTCAAAATTCTCGAAAAATCATGGCTGATTTTTGTAGGATCTCCGGTCAACGGGTTAATTTTGCAAAAAAAGTAGACTTTTTTTTTTCATCCAACACTCCGGGCTACTTGAAGAATGTCTTTTGCTCAACTCTCAATATCCCTATTGCTTCGGATCTTGGGAAGTACTTGGGTTTTTCGACCATCCATCACAGATTTTCTAGCCGGCTTTTTGAGCCTTTGGTGAACATATTGCATGTCAAGCTTTCGGGTTGGAAAGCCAAAAATTTATCCAAGGCGGCGAAGCGTATTCTTATTCAATCTACTGCCTCTACGCTACCTTATTATACTATGCAACCCGTTAAGCTACCTGCTAAACAATTCAGTCATTGGATAAGCTTAATAGACATTTTTATTGGGGTGACAGAGAGGCCAATAAGTTGCATATGATTGACTGGGGTACGATTTGCAAGTCTAAGAAATTGGGGGTCTCGGTATCAAGTCTCCAAAAGGTGTGAACATGGCGTTTCTTTGCAAGCCGGGGTGGTGCTACATGACAGACATAGAGGCTCTTTGGTTTAGATTTTTGCATGGTAAATATGGTGACTTCCTTATTGATAGAGTTTCTAGGGCTAACTCCTCACCTACCAGGAGAAGTATGCAGTGTGCGAAAAGCATCCTTATTTCGGGACTTTTATGGGACTCGGATAAAAACTGTTGGTGCTTGAAGCATGCGCATAATGGTATTTGTTCGGTTCAATCGGCTAACGACATCTTGCAAAGGACTAGGGGAACACCTACCAACCGCTTTTGGAACAGAATTTGGGCTATGAAGGAACCTGAAAGGCTTAATCTCTTGTTGTGAGAAGTTAGAAGAGGTATCTTGAAGACGAAGTTGCTTCTCTCCCAACGTATACCGGATGCCATCCTTGTTTGTTCATTTTTTGCGGTAACACTTCTGAGTCCTGCCTTCATGAACTGAGAGACTGTGATTGGATTAAAGAGGCATGGAAGATACTTGTTCCCCACCATTGGCACACTCATTTTTTTGCTATGCTTAGAACTGATGCTTGGGTGGACTTTAATTTATCTCAAGATCTTGGCAATGGTAACATGGTTTTGGAATGGAAATATATCTTCCGGGAGACCGTTGCATGTGCTTGGTATTGGAGAAATAAATTTTGTTTTGGTAGAGAGGAGAGAGTCCCCGGTACTAGATTTTTGGTTGCTAATATCTTAGCTCGCACCAAAGCTACTGTTATGGCTCAAGAGATGTAATTTTTTGTTTTGAGCTTTGATGTTGTGGAAGAGTGGCCTTCTACCTTGTACCGTAGGACATTTTGTGTACATTTTTTTGATAATTATATATCAAGACCCCTTTCTTCGGAAAAAAAGAAGATATATTTGCATCCGATTAAAATTACATTTGGCTTAGTTTGGTGTTTTTGTACCAACTTATTATAGGTTTATTCAGGGCCGTCCCTCAGTGTGTAGAGGCCTGATATACCAGACCAGGAATAAAACCCGGATATCCTTATTGGGTCAGAACGCAGACTTGAGTAGCAGATCCAAGGCTCCGACCTAACGAGTCCACAACCTGTAAGCCGGACCAGGTCGGAGAATATCGAGCCCGCCGAAGGCGTCGATCATCAAAGCCCTCAACTCGCCATACACAACACAACATGAGGCACGAGGGACTCCTCAGTCCGCACTCCGCCTTGCACATCTCGCATACAACCATCGTAACTAGGCAAACATGCTCAAAGTTAACGATGACAAGACAAGGGACTTGATGCTTCGGCCAGCCACCAAGCCCGGAACCCGCAAACTCGCCTAGACAGCTGTCCTATCTAATTATGTCTAATTGTACTTAATTATGTCATTTCAATGTCTTGTCATACTTAGCTAATCAGCATTAGTCTTTTGCCTATAAATAGGGCCTCAATGTAACGCAAAAAAGGATCTGAAAAATAATACAACATAAACACTCTGTCAATTTGTCGACAATTGAGCTCACATCCTACAACTTTCAGTCCGACATTCATACCTTCACATATCTCTTCATTCGTTGATGTGCACCACCGGCAATCACTTGTAAATAGCCAGATATCCACCTGTAAACACCGTTCTTACCACCGTGATATCTCTGACAATATCAAGGCCCTAAGCCAAGTTATAAAAAATGAGCCGTTTAAAAAAAGACAAACGGTTTTTAAAATATATGTCACGTGATTAGACTAATAAAAATTTATTGGAACAATAAAAATCCGGGCCCTAAATTTTGAACATTTTTCAAAGGCCCTAACTCATGGCTTTGTTGGCCTATACCCAGGGACGGGTCTGGTTAGAATTTATTCTAACCGTCGTTTTATGGATTTAGTTTTATTCATATTCATTTGTCAAACTGTAAAACCAGTGATATTAAGAAAAAAATACATTGAATCTCTTGGAATACTAGGGTAGAGGAAAAAGCGCTTTGGAAGAACATGTTGGTTTGTTTATATGGGGAAAATGGTATAGGTCCGAGAAAGAAAGAGGGAGGAGAATGTGGATGGCGTGGAAAGGTATACTGAAGAATGTGGAGTGTATGTATTGAGAAAGTTGGGGATCCTCTCTCAACTTCTCACACAATATGAGTGGGTGATGGTAATAATACGAGGTTCTTGCTGGATAGAGGGTTAGGAGATGAGGGTTTAAATGTAATTTCTCTTAGGTTGATCAGACTAACAGTGAATCATGATGCATATGTGAGAGAGTTGGGATATATTAGTGATGAGGGTGAGGGTTGGAATTTCTCTAGGAATCGTGAGTTGAGAGGACATGAGTTAGGTGATTTTATAAACTTATCCTTTATTGTCAAATGTCTCACTTTCTACATATCGGATGACGCTGGGTGGCCTAAAGAGAGATTCTTGATGCATCAGCCCAAGTTGGTGACAATTTTTCATCTCAGATTGTTGCGAGATGGAGCTCATTGTTGTTGGCTCATATTACTCTGTTAGCGCTAAAATGATAAAGACTACGTACCAGCACAGTTAATACCTTACTACCGCACAGTTGATTATATGGCCATTCACTGAATGACACGTGGCAATGGCTAATCCAACCATCGCGTCAGAACGTATTAGCAGAACAAATAAATGAGCTCTTATCAATATTAATTTTTGGCCATGTACCATGGATCCCCAGGACATCTTTGTTGAAAAGCGCATTTTAACATCAACAAACAGAACATTATTAATCAAGCAAACTGCATAATATATTAATACAACACATGTTAGGACATCAAATGTTTCAAGAAGCAGTAAATAAGTTCTAGCACCGATTCAAAAAACTTGGGATATATGCACCCTATCATCTTCCGGCCTTTATAATGATGCACCCTAGTGAAACTTGTTGGTATATATATACACCCTTAAAAGGAACGTGCACATATCAAGCCTTGAGATAAATATCCTAATAAAAAAAAGTGGCTATAAAAATTATTTAGTACTAACTAATTAATTAGAAAAAGAAATAACGAGTACTACATGCAATAGTCAAAGAGAAAAATAGATGTGGTACCAAAGATGAATACTTTCTTCTCATTCCTATTGCTTTGGAGGATTCAGAATGACTATGTTGTCAACGTGTTTGTGTCGTAAGATTTGGCTCCGAATGATGTCACGAACACGTAATAACCTCTTCACTGGATCATGGAACAGCTAACGATCTTGATAGTATACACTCGAATAAGTAACGGTCTTCATAACTGTTAGAACATAAGGGTCATTATGTAATTCTGGATAAGTCATGTCTAGTTTGTTATTAGTGTGTACACCTAGCATGTACACTTGGCATCATTATAGATAAGGAGTGAGGATAATGACTAGTATTAATGGTTGTACTGTTATCAATATTATCATAATGGAAACCACATTATCCAAATCTTAAGTTTTATCTTGGTATCGGAGCCACTCCATGGCTGACGCCACCCACACCTCCGGTGGTCCGCCACCGCCTGTTTCCATTGCTCTCGAAGCTAGTTCGGTTCTCAGCACTACCATTCCATTCTCAACTCTTTCTATTGGATCCATTACCACTCCAATTCGGCACACTCCCACCGGAGAAGGAAGCTCATTCTCTGCTAGCTCCTCCTCTGGTGGCCACTCCACCTTTTTCTTTGCCTTTTAGCTACATGCAAATACCTCTGACTACGACTTCACCGATTCCGGTCTCTTCTCGAGCTGTCCTGCCTCCGTTTCCGACCTTCATGCAAACACAAACAGTTCCAGCTTCTAATCGCCTTGTTGGACCATCAACGCCGTTTGGTGGAAGCTTGAATAAAAATTGCACTGTGAAACTGGATACCAACAATTATCTTCTCTGTAGATCTACGATTCTTCCTATAATTCGTGGTCATAGACTTGAAGGACATTTATTGGGCACATAAACTTGTCCTCCACAGATTAGTGTTTCTGGGTTTGGATCTACCTTGAATCCTGCATATGATGATTGGATTGCTCTAGATAATCTGCTCATGGGATGGCTGATGGCTTCAATGACTGAAGCTGTGAAGTGAACCGAGGAGATTCAATTATACCAACTGAAGTGAACCGAGGAGATTCAATTCGAATTTGCCCAAGGATTTGATTGTAGGAACAATGAAAAAACGAGCTCCGCGACCCCTAGGTATCCGTGTACATAAGAACCTTAGATTAATGACCTCGACCCCTAGATATCCTTGTATCTAAGAACCTCGGTTTGCGAACGCCACAAGGTATGCTCACAACCTTGATAAGTTCTGGTTTGAGTACTCTACTTTGAACACTCACAAGTTCAAAAGAACTCAAATATAATATTTCACTCAAAAGTTTAACTAACTGTTACAATGACTCTATTTGCCTTTATATAGGCTACAGACTCAAGGAAATAAAACAAACTAGCAATGTGAGATAATTAAAAGATAATTTCGCCACTTTATTTACTAATTGACCTAACTTGACTCTAATAAGCCTAAATGGCTTTTATTTGCTGAAAATAAAGACTTAACCCAATAAACTATCATATTGGCACTTTTTTTGATGGGCCATACTAGCATCTAGGCCCAAAAGACCTTTATTAAATAAATCCAATGCAAAGTACAATAAAACAAGTCAAATAACTAATTAATAACTCATCCAAGCCCCTCTTCATGCTCTTCAAGCCCAATGACATAGATAGTGCATATTATAGGCCGATCTTCAACTTTCTTGGGCTGGATCACATCATTCCCTCCCAGTTAGAAAGGATTCGTCCTCGAATCAAAAGGATGTCGTAGAATTCAGCAACATGTACAAGCATGAACAACCCTCAAGAATCATCAATGGTATACCGGGATCAAATACAATGCATAAATATGATTCCAAAGCAATAGCAGGTGTAAATGGTGATATATGCTTCATCAATGGATCATAAGAACAGTCTCTTGGCCCTATATAGATGTGCATGAAGCTCGTAGTGGCAGCAACGTAGTCATAGCAATTTAATTGGGAACAAACAACAACATGCGCCACAAAAAGATCAACAAAAGTGTGTGCCGGTTTTCCACCATTATCAACCGGGGATAGATCATCCAAAGGAAATATTGGGGCTGGATTGGATGTATCCAACAGCCCGGTGTCCTCTTCACGAGGCTGATCATCATGTACCTGCAAAGATGGTTCGACAAAAACGGAACAAGAATTGAGGACCATAGCATCTTCTTTTGCCTCAACCAAAAACAACTCCTTGCATTCTTCCTCCATAACAGACACCTCAGACACCTCTACTTTCTCTTCCATAAATTCAAGCTCATTCTCAATATTCATCTCCACCACACTCTTATCTTCCTCGTTAATCAACTCCTCCGCTCGAGTGTCAACAATCTCTTTGTTTGTTGTTTCAACCAAGTCTTTTTCCCTTGTTGATTCGCGTTTCAAACGAGCTTCCTCATCGATTCTACATAGTTCTTGCAAGAATTTAGGACAATCTTGAAAGTTATGGTCATCCCCTGTACAATGACCGCAAAAAACAAAAAACACATCTTTGGAAGCTTTCTTCAGTTTTATATCATGACTCTCACTCTTCTCATTTTCCACATTTTTGGATGCATCATTCTTGAAATCACCCTCGTGTATATAGGGTAGCGATTCAAGGACATACTTCTTGCCATAATCATAAAAAGAATACCGAGCGCGGGACGAATTATGACGTACCTTGTACAATTGTAATCATGGTTTTGCTAATATCAAGTGGTCACCTTTTAAGGGGCACCACATCACATAATGTATTAGAGTGATGACCTCTCCAACGGACAAAGAAATCCATGTTTGCCTTGTAACAAAAAACGGACGACTTCCAACAACAAAGTAATAAGGATAAGGATGTTTTTCTGTCGGCAAGTTCAACTCTTTAACTACCCTAGTGCTAATCAGATTCTCTTCTTCCAGATGATCAATGCACAACTCGTATGCTTTGTTTTGAATTAAACAAGGTGTGCGAAATATGTCATATGCCATGATAGTATCAGCAAAATATTTATATCATCACAACTTTCGTGTTTCTCTCACCCCTCGTGTAGAGTTCAAACGTAGAACAAACCAAAACAATGAGCAAACCCTAAATATGATGCTGTCAGAAAGTTCCAGAATTTAAGCAGTGACTTTTCGTACAGATTGTGCTCAAACTACTTCGAATCTGGAAAAACTCAAAAGACGAAAGTTGTAGAATAGAGAATTTCCTATAATACCGCAAATTTTGAGGGGATTTGGAGTTGAGTAACCTACTCAAATCTAAAACGTAAACAGATGACGGCTGCAGAATTTCAGACAGGACGGTGGTTTCGATATTAATAAGCTCCGAATTCAAAGATAGGTAAAAAAACGTAGATAACAGGTTGATTTAGATTGGTCAAATTACAGATTGTTTGGAGGTGGTTTCGGTATTAAATGACCTGATACAAAAAGTTTGGAAAAATTAGACTTCTTCAAAATTAGGGTTCTTAGGGAAAGTTTGATTATGAAGAATTTTCAAGATTTATGATTATGAAGATTTGAAGATTTATGGTGTTTTTGGCTGACAAAATAATTAAATAAAAACAAATTTGTTTTTTTTTTCGGGATAATAATTGAAATAAAGAACAAGAAATAAAATTGGATATTTGTTACCTACAAAACCTGGCTTTGATACCAACTGAAGTGAACCGAGGAGATTCAATTATACCAACTGAAGTGAACCGAGGAGATTCAATTCGAATTTGCCCAAGGATTTGATTGTAGGAACAATGAAACGAGCTCCGCGACCCCTAGGTATCCGTGTACCTAAGAACCTTAGATTAATGACCTCGACCCCTAGATATCCTTGTATCTAAGAACCTCGGTTTGCGAACGCCACAAGGTATGCTCACGACCTTGATAAGTTCTGGTTTGAGTATTCTACTTTGAACACTCACAAGTTCAAAAGAACTCAAATATAATATTTCATTCAAAAGTTTAACTAACTGTTACAATGACTCTATTTGCCTTTATATAGGCTACAGACTCAAGAAAATAAAACAAACTAGCAATGTGGGATAATTAAAAGATAATTTCGCCACTTTATTTACTAATTGACCTAACTTGACTCTAATAAGCCCAAATGGCTTTTATTTGCTGAAAATAAAGACTTAACCCAATAAACTATCATATTGGCACTTTTTTTGATGGGCCATACTAGCATTTAGGCCCAAAAGACCTTTATTAAATAAATCCAATGCAAAGTAAAATAAAACAAGTCTAATAACTAATTAATAACTCATCCAAGCCCCTCTTCATGCTCTTCAAGCCCAATGACATAGATAGTGCATATTATAGGCCGATCTTCAACTTTCTTGGGCTGGATCACATCAAGCTGCCTTACAAGAAGTAGTTGGATGCACATCTGCCTCTGAGGTATGGAATACTCTTAAAGTCCTTTTTAACAACAAATCTGAAGCTAGGATGCTTGAATACAAAGGTGCATTGACTAGGACTGATAAGGGTAGTAAGTCAATGATGGAGTATTTGGCCTTGATGAAATCGTACTCAGATGGTTTGGCAGCTGCAGGTTACCTATTTCTAAGGCAGAGCTGATTTTAGCTGCTCTTGGTGGTTTAGGAAAGGACTATGAATCTGTCATAGTCAATATTACCTCTAGGATTGGCTCTCTAACTTGGCAAGAGGTTCAATCCCAATTGGTCACACATGAACGTTTATTGGCTTGTTTTAATCCTACTCCTACCTTGGATGCTCCCTCTCCTACAACACATGTTGCTACACACAAATTTGGATGTAGGGGTAGAGGTAATAACTATGGTGGAGGTAATCAGAATTCAGGAAGAGGACGTGGTTACAGAGGTAATAGAGGTAGAAATCAAGGAAACAGAGGAGGAGGAAGGAATGGTCCTAGACCAGTTTGCCAAGTCTGTGGCAAAACTGGCCATATTGCTGCTGAATGTTATCATAGGTATGACTCATCATACACAGGACCAGTTCAGAACAACAATGGTGCCCCTCAAAACTCTGGAAATAGGGCCAATGCTGCTTATGTTGCTGCTGCTGACACCTTTATGGATCCAAGCTGGTATGCAGACAGTGGTGCCTCTAGTCACATTGCATCTGATCTGAATAGCTTGCATCTGAGCTCAAGATATGAAGGTTCTGATGGCCTTACTGTAGGTAATGGTGAGTCTCTTCCTAAAGCTCATATTGGTCATTCTAAACTTCCTGTCAACTTCAATTCTAAGCTGAATCTTAATAAAATTTTACATGTTCCTAAAATCACCAAAAACCTTCTTGGTGTGTCTAAATTGACCTCTGATAATCCTGTTTTCTTAGAATTTCATTCCAATTGTTGCTTTGTGAAGGATCTAATCACCAAGGAGGTTCTTCTGGAAGGAACTCTTAAGGATGGCCTCTATCAAATGCATCTTCCAGTCTATCTGAGCTCCCCTCAATCCAAAGTGTTCAAAGTCCAGCCTTCTGCTTCATCCACAACAAAGTCCTCCGTTGCTTACTCCTGTCTTTATTCTAATAAGTATGTTGACCATCAGTTAGCTCTTGTTGCCTCTAGTAATGAAAAAGCCAGTTTATGGCATAGAAGGTTAGGTCACCCTTCTAGTAGGGTTTTGAATCTTGTGTTGAATGTTTGTAATGAGTCCTTGAATGTCAATGATAAAATTTCCTTTTGTGAAGCCTGATGTTATGGCAAACAACATGCTTTTTCTTATCCTTTATCTAGTTCTAAGACATCTATGCCTTTTGAGCTTGTGCACTCAGATCTTTGGGGTCCTGCCCCAATTGTTTCCACCTCGGTTATACTTATTACATTGCTTTTGTTGATGATTTTACAAGATATACTTGGATCTTTCCTCTCAAACTAAAATCAGATGCCTTGCAGGCCTTTATTCACTTTAAAAAACAAGTTGAAACTCAGTTTAATCATTCTATTCAGTGTTTGCAAACAGACTGGGGGGAGAGTTTAGATCATTCACTACAATCCTTCAGGAGGCAGGGATTCACTTTAGACACCCCTGTCCGCACTCACATGCTCAAAATGGTAAAATAGAAAGAAAGCATAGAGCTGTAGTTGAAATGGGACTTAACACTTCGGCACATGCATCTATGCCTTTAAAATTTTGGTGGGAGAGTTTTTTGCATTCTGTTAGGTTGATCAATTATCTTCCTACACCTGTTCTCAATCACAAAACTCCCTTTGAATGTCTGTATGGTAAACTCCCTGACTATAAGTTGCTGAAAGTCTTTGGCTGTTCTTGTTACCCTTACCTTAGACCTTACCATAATAGGAAATTTCAGTTTCATACACAAAAGTGCACTCATCTTGGTCTTAGTTCCAATCACAAAGGTTATCTATGTCTAGACCCTAATGGCATGTTGTACATATCCAAAGTATGATATTTGGATATTTGATGAGAATATTTTTCCCTATTCCAAATCTTGTTCCCCACAATCCTCTAATCAAGTTCCCCAACTTGATGAAACCTTTTGAATCTTCCTGTCTACAATCTTAATCCTGATTCCTCTTCCAGTCTATCCTCCTCTCCATCTATACAAATGTCTCATCTTACTCTTGTCACAGATAAATATACTTCTCCATTTTCTTATGAGGAATGTGCTGGCAAGTCTCCTACATCTATACAATCCCCTGGTTCCTCTATTCAATCATCTAAGTCCTTAAGTCCTGTTCAGTCCCCTGGCTCTCATGGTTCACCAACCTTTAGTCCTTCATCTACCTCACCTATTTCTGAACCTCTTTCTGAATCTACTTCTGATCCTTCACCTACTCCTCCTTCCATTCCTAAGTCTACTGGTGCTAATCAGCACCTTATGCAAACTAGAGCTAAGAGTGGTATCTTCAAACCTAAAACTTATTCCTATTTAGCTTCATCCTCTTCTTTGCCTTATCCCTCACCTGAACCTGCAAAGGTCTCAGAAGCTCTCAGTGATCCTAACTGGAAGCAGGCTATGCAAGATGAGTACAATGCTCTCTTGAGAAATCACACTTGGGATTTGGTTCCTAGGTTTAAAGCACACAACCTAATTGACAACATATGGGTTTTTAAGTTGAAGCTCAATCCAGATGGTACAGTGAACAAGCATAAAGCCAGATTAGTGGCTAAGGGTTTCAATCAAACTCCAGGGGTTGACTACTCTGAAACATTTAGTCCAGTGGCCAGGGCTTCTACCATTAGTATAATTCTGGCTTTAGCTGTTGCTCTTGACTGGCCTATCAGACAAATAGACATCAACAATGCCTTTCTTAATGGCACCTTGTTTGAATCAGTCTTCATGCAACAACCAGAGGGTTTTATTGATCAGATCAAACCAGACCATGTGTGCCATCTCAAGAAAGCAATCTATGGGTTAAAATAGGCCCTCAGGGTTTGGTTTGATGAGTTAAGGAAACAACTACTTGCCTAGGAATTCACTTAGTCTAAAGCTGATCATTCTTTATTTATATTTCACCATGGTTCTGTTCACTTGTGTGTGCTTGTCTATGTAGATGATATTCTCATTACAGGAAATAATTCAGAGAAAATTCAACAGTTCATCAGCTCCCTCAACTCCAGGTTTGCTCTCAAAGATCTTGGAGAACTGCATCATTTTCTGGGGGTGCAAGCAATCATGAATGCTTCAGGTCTGTATCTATCACAACATGTCTATGCTCAACAACTTCTGGATAAGCTGGGACTGCAAAATCTTAAGCCTTGTGGCACACCAATGGTAGTATCCTCTAAAGTGCCTCCATCCTCTCAATTGATGCAGAATCCAACCTTGTATAGAAGCACTATTGGTGCCTTGCAGTATTTGACCTTTACAAGGCCTGATTTAGCCTTTGCAGTCAACTCTCTCAGTCAGCATATGCAGGCTCCAACTGGGACTCATGTCACTGGCAGGCTGTTAAACACCTGCTGCGTTATGTTAAAGGCACATTGGCCTATGGCTTGATGTTTAAACCCTCACAACCTCTGCACATTCATAGCTTCAGTGATGCAGATTGGGGGTTTGACAAAATAGACAGAAAATCCGTAGCATCTTACTGTATCTTTTTGGTTGGTTCCTTGGTTTCCTGGTCATCCAAGAAGCAACATGTTGTGTCTAGATCAAGCACAGAATCAGAGTACCGTGCTCTAGCAAATGCAGCAGTTGAGACTCAGTGGCTTCTTAATGTTCTGTCAGAATTGCATATCAGACCAACAACAAAGCCTATACTGTGGTGTGACAATCTTGGTGCAGGTGCATTGGCTCATAATCCTGTTATGCATTCTAGAGTTAAACATATTGAGTTGGATGTTCACTTTGTTCGGGATAAGATGATGCAGGGCCAGATGGATGTCAAGTATGTTCCAACTTTTGAGCAAGTGGCTGATGTGCTTACTGATGAGGGAAAAATTCACTGTTATTTTTATAACTTTTGACCCCATTTCTGATATCATTTCGAGCATTTTTATATCAATTAAAGTATTTAATTCCTAAATTTCATAAAAATATATAAGTCATGAATATTTTATAAAATATCGTATTTTTATGTGTTTTTATTAGTTTTTGTACCGGTTTAGTAACCGGAGTGTCGTGTCGGATTTACGTTTGGTATTTTGGTGGTTTATTGCAGAATTATAGGTTGACCAAAATCCCGAGTAATGACACGTTTTGAGGCCTAAAAGAGGTATTTTTAGGGATATAAGAGTGTGTCACTAACTTAAGTGGTCAAGTGGCTCAGTGGTTAGTGGTACCACTAACGAATTATATCTTCGACGAACAAATGGCTCATTAAAACGACATTTTCTGAAGAAGTGTCCTTAATGAAAGTTGTAGATCTTTGAAAGAGCTTTCCAACGCATTTGAATCACGTCAATCGGGCTTCTACAACTCAAGTATCATTAAGTCAAGTGGTCAAGTGGCTAATCGATTCGATTTAGTGGAAATCGAGAAATATCTTCGACGAACGAATGACCCATCAAAACGGCATTTTCTGAAGAAGTGTCCTTTATGAAAGTTGTAGATCTTTGAAAGATCTTTCCAACGCATTTTGAATCAAGTCAATCGGAGGTCTACAACTCAAGATATGAATTTTTCAAGTTTCAGCTCAAAACTGATGTTTTTTTACAGTCCCGGATCGATCCGGCCCTTTCCCGGATCGATCCGGCGTAACTGAAAATCGACATAATGATGATTTTGCACATGGTTTTGCAGAGGATAAGCCTGGGATAATATTTTTTATTGTTCCCGGATCGATCCGGCCTGTCCAGTTTTATCTATAAATAGGCATCCATTTCACCTTCATTTCTGGCCCCTTTCTTCTCCCTTCCCTCTTCATCTTCTCCCTTCTATTTTTCATGTTTTGGGGCCTATATATATCTATAAATATATATATTTGTAGTTGTAATTCTTCGAATAGTTATCATTATAATATCGTTTCCGTTCTTCGTTCTTTCTTTCTTGTTTTCTTTCATTCTGTTATATATAAGTATCGAGAATCTGGCAAATGATTGGATTAAGGTTTTAATTTGGTTTTAATAGAATTCTGGCATTGACAGAAAGCTATTATGTAAAATTTCCCGCCGTGTAATCCATGACATTTTGACAGAATCTGATTACTTGTAAAATCTATATATCTACATATATATATGAGTAGCTAAACTTATTATAGTCGAATCATGTAAAATTTGGTGAAATCAACCCTTGGAAAATGAAATAGGGAGTGTGTAGTGCTTTTTATTGTTATATCTCACATATTTCACGTCTTAGAACTTGTTATAACGGATTTGGACTAGATTGACAACCTAGGTCAAAAATCACACACATCACTCTTGAGAGTTGTTCAAAGAGAGTGGTGTGGGAAAAAAGGTTCTAAGATCGGGAGGTAAAACATACCGGGTTTTAGGTCGTGAATTCAGGCCCGCGCTCATCGATGTATTATTATCAACGTAATAACTTGAATGTGGTAGTTTAGATTAGTGTAATTTAGTGTTAGACCCCGGGGTTGAACTATGAAGTGCCGGGTGGTTCTTGAGCCAACAATGACAAGTTGTTTCACGGAGTCTTTCGGGCAGACCATGGATTAGGTAAAGCTTCGGTTTACTGCTTTGACACATTCTCGTTAAGATGTTCGGTGTAGTACATTAGTGAGTATCAGGGGTAGTAACGTCGACCGAGTAATTTCGGACTTGTTTCCTTAACGAGGTTTTTCTGTGAAAACGGAGCGTCTCACGGCACTTAATCATGTTAGATTAATCGGTTTTCTAAAGGGAGAATTAGTTAACCTCACATAGGATGTTGAAGGAGAGTTGTTCAGATTTTAGCATCAGAACTAGGAGCACGCACCCGTGAGATTGAATGTGAGAGTTCATTTGTTATAATGCACACTTCCAGTTTTGTCTATCCGTGGGGTTGAAATTAACTATTTTGATCATGTATGTCTTTTAAAACCAAGTAGTTTAATTTTCTTTCTTTTCTATCTTTAGTATAAACAAACCAACAACTTTGATCGCCTAGACTAAGAAACACGTTCACTTTGGTACTCACAACCACATTTCTCTTGGGACGACCTCGTACTCCTGTAGCTATTCTAACAATCGACCCGGTACTCTGCTGGTTAGAGAGTTGGTTTACCCACGGTTACGAGTCCTTTATAAATTGTATTTTTGAAAGGGTAAATTAAGCTCATCAAAAATTGGCGCCGTTGCCGGGGAAATGTGTGATATTGTTGTGATATCTTGTAAGTGAACCAAAGGCTTGGGCCTAGGTTTTTATTTTTATTTTACGTTCAATAAGAGTCTTGGGATGCTGTAGTGATATTGTCCTGAACTCGGTTTGAATACGACTTTGGTACTCAACCCAATCTCTTTACGGGGTTGTTATATTAGGTTGATATCTTGTAAGTCCAGCTAGAACTGGGGCTTAGGGCCTTCGGCTACCATATAAAACTAAAAAATAAAAAACGAAAAAAAAAAGAAAAATTTTATTGTTTTCTGAGATCTTGCAGTTTGAGCTTAAATGGATGGATTTTTCAATCAATACTACTCACCTGAACAACAATACTCCTACCAACCTTAGGCACCTGAACAATGCTATCAACAACAGTATGTGCCTCAGCCTCAATATCAACAGCAGAGTAACCAGGACCAGAATTATGGTTATTCGAGTTATGAGCCACAACATTTTGAGGGTTCCCCGAACCCTAGTGCTTATCGGGATTACGGTGATCATACTCGGCATGTTGATAGCTTCACCCATATTCACCACCCGATCGGTGTCCGGAATGGCAAGAAACCCGCTACCCACCTCCGATGAATCAAAGTCGGTATGATCGGTTTGTTCCCGCGCCACAAGAAAGTTTTACCGACAGGTCAAATGGAACAACTAGAGCGATTGGACCCGGATCTTGCAAGAGCGATAGCTTGGACATGCAAGAGTTCAAGATAAGTACTGACTCCGCCATAAGAAAACTTCAAGAGAGGGTGGTGCAATTGATTGAAATAATGGGGTTTGAGCAGGAAAACGTGCAATAGAGGTGGTTAAGGATGATGATGTAACCATTGAAGAAGTTCAGGTTGAGAGTGAGGTTGATGATTCAGTTTGCTATAATGAGATTTCAGAGTTAGAGGAGCAAGAGATTGATCGGCCATCTTCGGTAAAGCCACTGGGAAAGTTGGTAATAGTTGATATGACGGTCCCGGATTACTATATTCGTCCACTCTGTGAGGATGAATTTTCTACGATTCAGTTCATATACTCCCCAATGGATGAGCTTTATGGTGATTTTCAAAAGAAGATGGTTCGACAGGCTGATAAAAGAAGATTCTCTGGCTGGGAGGAGATAACATCGAGGGCCGAACGAGGTACGCTTCTAGACAATTCAATTTCTTTGGTTCTCGCATTGTTAATTTTTCTTAAGCTGTTGATCTTCTTGAGTTCGGATTTTGGTTGATTGAGTCTGTATAGAGTCACCCTGTCGAGCAAACGATGTTAAACAAAAGCGCTACCGGGAGGCAGCCCGATAATAATAATAATGATAATTTGGATAAGCCTAGTCTTAATGAAATGTAGAATCTGTATGAAAGATGAACACAAAGCACAACCAAGTCTCAGGGTGAATGTTTGAATTTCATTAACAGGAAACAATTATGTGGTTATCCGAAAATCCCAATGGAAAAAAAAGATAAAATTCAAATGCATCATTTCTTGGACTTAGGTTGTTGGACTGTTTTGACAGAACCCTTGAGAATCTGGGTATAAAAGACTCACTACATTTTATGATTTAGTCTGTTTCCAATTTGAATTGATGCCTTGACTATGATATGTATATGCTCTATATGATATGTATGCACATATTGTCTATCGAATTTTCTGACGTGACATGGCCATTTTCTTATTATTCCCATATCCCTATTCGATGTCTTGGCACGAGGACCATGTCCCGTGTTTTCTTTGTTTTAGTTTTGTATAGGGATGCGGGTCGTGCTTTCTCATGGCTGTTACGGGATTCGGTAGCACCTTTCTGCCAGGTTTATAAGCTAAGTCTTCCTCTCTATCTCATTCACACGCTTGGGACATTGCAAGTTCGTAAGTGGGGGGTAGAGTCGAGGTTGGTCTAGTAATGGCATTAAGTATTTATTTTGTATCAGAAAATCCCTTAGTTCTTGATCTTGTTCGAGCATTATTTAGTTGATTAAAATAAATTGTATAAGGTATATATTTCATGGATTTGAAGATGTAGTGATCGATTTGGATGTATATAATCAAAGTGAACCGTAAGTGCATTTTAACCCCAAATTTATTTGTGTAACATGAATTCATTGTTCACGTAAGCCTTTGATATTAAAGCGAAAAATTTTAAACTGTATCCATTCAGTATTCTAGTGGTTTATCCTAGAAATAGCAGTAGCTTAGTACCTAATTTCTGAACGTGTACTGTGAATATCTGAAGGTTTGAATGTGATAGAAAGAATGTCAAAATAAGTGAGCTATTTATATGTCGGTTGTAGCTACCAATGATTTGAGTGTAGTAGGGCGTTATCACGAAACATCCTATATCACTATGAGGTTTAAAAGCTCCCGATTCGATGATAGTATTCCGGCTAGGGTGTTATCACGAAACATCCTATTGCTTTGGAATGAGGGCATATGCTACACATGTGAAATTAAGTGAAAAGTTAGATAGGTATTGATGTATTCGATCTCACCTCATGACGCTTGAAAGATAGTCGATTTTGGCAATGAGTTCGGATATGTTAGTGTCCTATGAAAAAAAAAAAAAAACAACCTAGTTATCTTCGACTATCCCCGTATAAACCGAATGATATGCTTTAGGGATTATCCTAATAAGTACACGGGAGGACGTTGTGTGGAACTCATTCGCCTATACCTAGGAAAATCATTAGAATCGTCGAATGGATATTTGTGCGTTTGCTTGAATTATTCAAGAGAGGATAGTGGAAATTGAAAAGGCTTGTCACACACGCACTCTGTTATACATTTATATTGCGGTTAACGTGTAATTATGATTCGAATGGTTGCATCAACTGATTGTCATTAATATCTTATCTTCATGAATTTTTCCTCATTCATTTTATTTTATCGCTTATTTTGTTCGAGGACGACCAAAAGCTAAGTGGGGGGTTGTGATGAGGGAAAAATTCACTGTTATTTTTATAACTTTTGACCCCATTTCTGATATCATTTCGAGCATTTTTATATCAATTAAAGTCTTTAATTCCTAAATTTCATAAAAATATATAAGTCATGAATATTTTATAAAATATCGTATTTTTATGTGTTTTTATTAGTTTTTGTACCGGTTTAGTAACCGGAGTGTCGTGTCGGATTTACGTTTGGTATTTTGGTGGTTTATTGCAGAATTATAGGTTGACCAAAATCCCGAGTAATGACACGTTTTTGAGGCCTAAAAGAGGTATTTTTAGGGATATAAGAATGTGCCACTAACTTAAGTGGTCAAGTGGCTCAGTGGTTAGTGGTACCACTAACGAATTATATTTTCGACGAACAAATGACTCATTAAAACGACATTTTCTGAAGAAGTGTCCTTAATGAAAGTTGTAGATCTTTGAAAGAGATTTCCAACACATTTTGAATCAAGTCAATCGGACTTCTACAACTCAAGTATCATTAAGTCAAGTGGTCAAGTGGCTAATCGATTCGATTTAGTGGAAATCGAGAAATATCTTCGACGAACGAATGGCCCATCAAAAGGGCATTTTATGAAGAAGTGTCCTTCATGAAAGTTGTAGATATTTGAAAGAGCTTTCCAACGCATTTTGAATCACGTCAATCGGAGGTCTACAACTCAAGATATTAATTTTTCAAGTTTCATCTCAAAACTGATGTTTTTTTACAGTCCCGGATCGATCCGGCCCTTTCCCGGATCGATCCGGCGTAACTGAAAATCGACATAATGATGATTTGCACATGGTTTTGCAGAGGATAAGCCTGGGATAATATTTTTTATTGTTCCCGGATCGATCCGGCCTGTCCAGTTTTATCTATAAATAGGCCTCCATTTCACCTTCATTTCTGGCCCCTTTCTTCTCCCTTCCCTCTTCATCTTCTCCCTTCTATTTTTCATGTTTTGGGGCCTATATATATCTATAGATATATATATTTGTAGTTGTAATTCTTCGAATAGTTATCGTTATAATATCGTTTCCGTTCTTCGTTCTTTCTTTCTTGTTTTCTTTCATTTTGTTATATATAAGTATCGAGAATCTAGCAAATGATTGGATTAAGGTTTTAATTTGGTTTTAATAGAATTCTGGCATTGATAGAAAGCTATTATGTAAAATTTCCCGCCGTGTAATCCATGCATTTTGACAGAGTCTGATTACTTGTAAAATCTATATATCTACATATATATATGAGTAGCTAAACTTATTATAGTCGAATCATGTAAAATTTGGTGAAATCAACCCTTGGAAAATGAAATAGGGAGTGTGTAGTGCTTTTTATTGTTATATCTCACATATTGCACGTCTTAGAACTTGTTATAACGGATTTGGACTAGATTGACAACCTAGGTCAAAAATCACACACATCACTCTTGAGAGTTATTCAAAGAGAGTGGTGTGGGAAAAAGGGTTCTAAGATCGGGAGGTAAAACATACCGGGTTTTAGGTCGTGAATGTGGTAGTTTAGATTAGTGTAATTTAGTGTTAGACCCCGGGGTTGAACTATGAAGTGCCGGGTGGTTCTTGAGCCAACAATGACAAGTTGTTTCACGGAGTCTTTCGGGCAGACCATGGATTAGGTAAAGCTTCGGTTTACTGCTTTGACACATTCTCGTTAAGATGTTCGGTGTAGTACATTAGTGAGTATCAGGGGTAGTAACGTCGACCGAGTAATTTCGGACTTGTTTCCTTAACGAGGTTTTTCTGTGAAAACGGAGCGTCTCACAGCACTTAATCATGTTAGATTAATCGGTTTTCTAAAGGGAGAATTAGTTAACCTCACATAGGATGTTGAAGGAGAGTTGTTCGATTTTAGCATCGTAACTAGGAGCACGCACCCGTGAGATTGAATGTGAGAGTTCATTTGTTATAATGCACACTTCCGGTTTGTCTATCCGTGGGGTTGAAATTAACTATTTTGATCATGTATGTCTTTTAAAGCCAAGTAGTTTAATTTTCTTTCTTTTCTATCTTTAGTATAAACAAACCAACAACTTTGATCGCCTAGACTAAGAAACACGTTCACTTTGGTACTCACAACCACATTTCTCTTGGGACGACCTCGTACTCCTGTAGCTATTCTAACAATCGACCCGGTACTCTGCTGGTTAGATAGTTGGTTTACCCACGGTTACGAGTCCTTTATAAATTGTATTTTTGAAGGGGTAAATTAAGATCATCACTTACTAAACCTTTAAATGCAACAATGTTTACATACTTTCGAGACAAACTCAATGTTGTTTCTACCCCATTTCGTTTGAGGGGGAATGTTAGAACATAAGGGTCATTATATAATTCTGGATAAGTCATGTCTAGTTTGTTATTAGTGTGTACACCTAGCATGTACACTTGGCATCATTATAGATAAGGAGTGAGGATAATGACTAGTATTAATGGTTGTACTGTTATCATAATTATCATAATATAAACCACATTATCCAAATCTTAAGTTTTATCTATAACGAACAAGTAACGGTCTTCATAATCAACTCTCGAGCAGGTAAAGATCTTCATAGTAGAATGATGATAGTAACCAACCGATCAAATACTCTGAGTCGTGTCAAACGACACTGTCCTAAAGGAATTATTTCGGATGAATCGAAATGTCCCACTAGAATAAAACGGAGTCTTCCTCATGAGAGGGAATCAGGAACAGTAATACCGATTGATATGTGTTTATACCCAGCAATGTGTATATAGAAATAGTAGTATTGAAGCTTTCTCTGTAATTAAAGATTTAAACCCATCCAACTTCTTTCTCATGGTTCCATCACCTCAACACTATCGATATATATGCAAGACCATAACACCCAAGGCCTTAAAGTAAGGCTCACGTGTGCACAAATATCGGAACCGTAATGAAGCACTAAACTCATCCATTAGGTTATTGATGTAATAGAAGAGACCAAGTCAAACAAACCACTTAAAATGTGGAACAAGAAAATATGTAATTATGTAAAATTAATAACAAACTTTATATTGCCATAACGTAAATTATCTGTTAATAAAACACACTTTAAATGTATATATATTGAATCAATCTTAAACCATATAATATAATCTTTTGAAATATTTATTATATAAAATTACCAACAATCGCCCACAAATTTCAAAAGATGAAAACATACTTTGTTGAGTATTACACATGGTGGCATAAACGTATCAACCTGGTGCCTTTTGAGCTTTGAACCAGATTTAGAAAGATAAAACTATATCTCACAGAGTTATAGGTGAATCAAGCTTCTATGAACCATTCAACCCTTTTGTAAGATAGAGGTTTTACAATCACGTTAATACTTTTGATATTACTGATCAACACGTTTTTGCGCCTTAGGCCGTGCGCGTGTCTAGTTATTCATGAATGTTCTAGAGACTTAACCAAAATAATCTCATAGGAGCAGTCTCACTCCACACTCATATAGGTGAATTCATCAAGTGTATTCTTCCTTCAATACACCACCCTTAAGGGTTATGAATTCATTAAGAGCTTTTACTCATCCCTCAAATTTAAATGCATCTGTCAGCACTATTCACACATCGTAGGAGAGACATATTTAGTTATAATGCTCCAAGGTCTAATAGAGACTTCGTTATTACCCATATGAACCTAATTCATGAGATCTCCAATCACATAGGTTGGGTTTCCATCTCCATCGACATACGATTGGCATAATAGTCTCATCCCCGTTTAGAAATATCACATCTCATCACGCGTGGTTAAATCATAAGTTTGGCCAAAACTTCTTTGCAATTACTTTATAAGCTCAAGACATAATGTCATGTATATGTCATTTTTCACAACATATATTGTTATAAAGACGACAAAAATAAAACTCCAATGATACTAGATTCTCCTTTAACGATACTCTCGTACAGTATCATTCAACATTCAACATTCAACATCAGTATCAAACAGGTCTAGAGTTACTACTCTGACATCAACAATATCACTCCCACAGCGGGGTAATACTTATAAGTCTTGTGGATTTTATCTCAATTAAATCCACGAGCAATTATCACCAATGTATTATTGTTGCACAATGGAAAACACAATTTATGATATAATTGAGTTGCATGTACATGCTCGGTCCACACAAAATAACTAACATACCCAATATTGACAATGCAATATGTCTGTCATATCAGACATTTGATAGTCTTGATACATCTAGACCGAGTCACAAAGCATACTCAATTTTCATTGAATTATGCATTCCATTGCAGTTTAGTGATTACCAATAGTAATATTTCTCTTGGTGAGAAGTCGATAAATCTGCAAGTTGAGTCCTAGATGCTCATCAGATAAACATGTTAACAACACGAGGAAAATACATATGGCGATAATATACATGGTGGATAAATAATAAACCACATTCAACGAAGTCTCAAATTTATTTTCACTTGTTACATGCACCGTTAGACATCTTTAACATGCCCTATTTAACCTCTTCATTATAACACATGTATACTAATTTGAACTTTATTTATAAATCACAACAACATAACACATGCACTTTCAAATTGTCCTAATTCACAACCGTAAAATTCACATAGGTAAACTATTAAATCTTTAACAAGCTAAGCTACATAAATCAATAGTTTCTCGGCAACGACTTGACGGTGTATAACGACAATGATAGCATGTAAACTATTTTGAAAAATAAATTCAAGACGGTACTACCCCACATTTCCACGAAATTCTCGAACATAATAAGTTTATGGAATATTGCCAACAAAGATTATCTTATGCACTAATAAAATGAATTCCAAACATTTCCAATATACTAATGAAGGTTCATAATTTCCCATAGAACAAATTAATCAACGTACGTATACACCTTTTATGATCAAATATGGTATTTTCATATATATTTATTTCATGAACCTTCAACTACATAAAAGCAGTCATACGGGCATATATGTTTAACCGGTAATTAAAGACACATATCCAAGTCAATAAACTCACTTTTATCACACATATCACTCTAGCTATCTCGTCCTTATATTAACAAATATTACTCAGAGCTTAACAACTCATCAGCTAGAATAGTATGTGATCATACTCATATTCCATCTAGAATATATATATATATATATATATATATATATATATATATATATATATATATATATATATATATACTCTCATTATACAAGAGGATGCAAACTTTGTATTCACGAAATACAAAGTAGACGTTCACATTAAATCAATTAATTAAAATTTTTTTTTTCAATGAACAAGAAGCTGCAGACTGATCCCCCCCACATAGCAAAGATGTCTTCAAAAATATGAGTCACTTTCACACGTTTCAAAGATTTGACCCCGTCGTGCATACGGTCAAAAGAAAATTCTTGCACCTCCGTATAATCAGAAAAGTATAAAACACAGAGTAAGCAAAACAACAAATATGCATCACTTTATCCTCAAAGTATCATCTTCAAATTAATAATTAATCATTCGACTCTTCAAGTCAAGAGAGGGAAATCCATTTTGAGATTTTCTCACATACTCTAGAATATATAAAATCTAAGGATTAAGCACAAAATGGATATCATAATTTCACAACGAACAAAACACGGTAATGAAAACTTATCTTCATAAACGTTTAGTATTCTTGCGGCATGATTTGGAGCAATAAGTCCTTTAGATTGTTGTAACTTGTAAGATTTGGCTCTGAATGATGTTACGAACACGTAATAACCTCCTCACTGGATCATCGAACAGCTAACGATCTTGATAGTATACACTCGAACAAGTAACGGTCTTCATAATCAACTCTCGAGCAGGTAACGATCTTCATAGTAGAATGATGATAGTAACCAACCGATCAAATACTCTGAGTCGTGTCAAACGACACTGTCCTAAAGGACTTATTTCGGGTGAATCGAAATGTCCCACTAGAATAAAACGGAATCTTCCTCATGAGAGGGAATCAGGAACAGTAATACCGATTGATATGTGTTTATACCCAGCAATGTGTATATAGAAATAGTAGTATTGAAGCTTATTAAAGATTTAAACCCATCCAACTTCTTTCTCACGGTTCCATCACCTAAACACTATCAATATATATGCAAGACCATAACACCCAAGGCCTTAAAGTAAGGCTCACGTGTGCACAAATATCGGAACCGTAATGAAGCACTAAACTCATCCACTAGGTTATAGATGTAATAGAAGAGACCAAGTCAAACAAACCACTTAAAATGTGGAACAAGAAATATGTAATTATGTAAAATTAATAAAAGACTTATATTTTGAGACACCACAAAAAAGTTAAAAAGACTTATATTGCAGGACGGAGGGAGTAACAAACTTTATATTGCCATAACGTAAATTATCTATTAATAAAACACACTTTAAATGTATATATATTGAATCAATCTTAAACCATATAATATAATCTTTTGAAATATTTATTATATAAAATTACCAACAGTTTGTTTGATCATCTCGTATTCTCATGGATAATTGACATTTTTCTCAATTTTTTTTAACAAACCTAATATTTTTTGTATTGGGATCATAGTACAAATACTTTAAAAGCTTTCCATTCGTATCATGGCATTGGAACAAAATCTCATTTGTGTGAATTGTGCATATGAGAATCAAATTTACATTGTACACTGTATTCCTCTTTGGTGCCATATCTGATTGAGCAAAATATCATATTGGTAAAGTTTCTGGATGAGCAAATCTCGAAACCTCACGAAGTTGTTCTGGGATAAAATGAATCTCTTTCCAAGAATATTATCCGAGTGTCAAAACTTCGATCACAAACATTTGATTTGCAAGGTTTAGGTTTTCATGATAACATAAAACTTTGTACTTGTTATTAAAACCATCGAAAAGATAACGATTGTCAATAATTCTATTTTAAAATTGTTTTCACGAGGGAAGATTTACAATATCTTTTGTACTAGGGTTCCATAAGCGATTGCGGAAACAAACTAGGGCTTCAACATTACAAATAAGATCCGGGTGGCTGGGAAAATATGGGAGTAGAGGTAGTGGAATTGAGCCATATTGCAAATTTCCTCTAACAAGAAACAAAATCGCAGTTCATCGAATGATGTCCAAGTATTGAACTTAAGAACTATGTTTTCAATGATTATTAACTGAGTACAATGGTTGTTTATACAGTAGCACAAAAGGGGTAAGTACGGAATCATAAAATACAATGAATAAACCCTAATACATGCGGCTATTTGTTGGCCAAGTCACTAGATGCGTCAATACGCCCCCGCAATCCCATGAGAACGGAGTAGACATGAAAATTGGCTTTGAGATCGGTAAAACGAACATGACTTAACGGCTTTGTCAGAACATTGGCCAACGGGTTCTTCGAAGAGATAAAAGCCACATTAAGTTTACGGTAGGCAACGAGCTCATGAACGTGGTGAAAGTCTATTTTAATATGCTTCGTGCGGGCGTGGAAGACTGGATTAGCAGTGAGATAGGTAGCGCCAATGTTATCACACCATAAACTAGGAACCTGAGGTTAAGGAACACGCATTTCACGTAATAAATCCGTGATCCACTATAACTCAGCCGCGGCATGTGAAAGGGCCTTATACTCGCCTCAATACTACTCTTGGCAACAATGAGCTGCTTTTTAGAACGCCAATTGATCAAATTATCACCCAGTAAATAACGAAGGCTCTAATGGAAGGGCATGTTGAACTACCATCTCTCCCAAAAGCTTAAGTTGTTGGGGAGGTAGATAATTAACATATCATATATTGAACACGCCCCTCAAGTGTGAGTCTATTATATTTTTAGAGAGGTCCAACACTTTTTTTGTTTGTTTGTTTGTTTGTTTGTTCGGGTGACTGTGTATGGAGTGGGGTTTGAACTCAGGATCTCTCGTTCTGATACCATATTGAACTTAAAAATTGCGTTTTCATTGATTATTAACTGAGTACAATAGTTGTGTTGAAATAGTGTCCTAAACCCAATCGGGTTGGACCGGATCCGACCATGACGGATCATTTCTACTATTTCTTTATGTTTATACATATATTAAATGGCTTTTATGTTGTCATATATATGTTCTTTTAGTAAACCAATTATGAATTGTTATATGATAACGTCCTTAGTATTAAACTATGATAGAGAAACCATGATAGGAGATTATGGTTGATGAGATCTCTAATCACTTTAATAAGTTTGATACTTAAATGTCTCTAGGCTGATGTACTATTAAACAAGGCATTGATAGTACGAACAGGCTAGCACGTATTAGATGTCTTCTGTCTTTAAGGGCATGGATAGATCTCGTCTATCAAAGTGTAGAGACACTTGGACTGTACGTGGACGTGTATTAGAGAATGCGTACGTTAGACTGACCCACTTACACTGTTAAGTGTCACACTATGTGGCGGTTGTGTAATTATCCTTAGGACCGGAGTCTTCATGGCATCACGGCGTGGATTGTCATGCTTTGACACTATTGAGGTTTCCCCTAGCCACGGGGAGATCATGCGGTAGTGATTGGGTGTGATACTGAAGCATGCAGAGTATACATGTTTGGTCGTCTGGAAATCGCGTACCCTATCAGTAAGGTGAATATCCGAAATGGCCTTCTTATAAGGAATGTCTTACTCTCATTAATCTTTGCAAAGTGGAAGTAAATGAGTTACTTCGAGAGAGAGTATGATATCCAGATTATAAGATACGGTCGTGAATGTTTGACACTCGACGTACGATCGTATGGATATTATTACAGCGATAGAAATTGTAACTTACACGGTAACAGTTTCACATGAACGGTAGTAGTCATTGCATTTGACTCTTCCGATGATTGGGGGTCACGGTGTGTTGCTAGACGTTATCCCGTGATCGTTAGGTATGAAGGGCATTTTCGTAATTTGCACTTTGTGTCTACGGTCAACATATTCGGAAGTCTATCGGGTCACACACATATGAGCATCTACCCGGATTAAAATGTGGTTATAGTTGATAACCAAATAAAGAAAGTTTTATCTCGACTATAAAGGTTATAGTGGCAAATTGATATGGTGGTATTTATTTATTATGAATAAATTAAATACAAGATATTAATTATGTTGATTAATTAAATATACATATGATGTATGTATGTCGAAATTATTATATGTATATGATACACATGTGTTTTGCAAATTAATTAATCATAGTATTATATTAATTAAAGAATATTCCGGAAGCCAATTTGTTGGTCAAAGGGGCGCCACTTTCAATGTGTATAAGATACACTTGGATTGTGCAATTTAATTAATAAGATTACCATAATATTAATATTAGATATTAATTGATTTTGGAAAAATAGATTTATGGTAATAAGATAAAGATATATTCAATATAAAATATTGTCAATATATATCTTGGAAATATATTTAATATAAGATATTGAATATTAATGAGATAAATCAATCAAATATATTTTTCTTATTTTACTAGTAAAATATTTTCTTCTTCTCTACTCTACATTGGGGCGCCACTTCCATTATAAATAGAAGGTGGGTGTCAAGCTCTTTTGTATATCATAGTTCCAAGAGCTAATAGTTCTTATGAAAAATAGAGAGCATCCTAGAGAGAGTTTTGAGAGAGAAAAAAGGTCGGTCTAGCAGCCGAGTTTTTCTAGTTGCAACCCAATAGTGGATTTTGGCGGGTTGTTCGTGTGGACTAGCGGTAGAGGCCGAACATTTGGGCGGCTCTATGCAGAACTACTCTCCTTAGACGGTCAATGCGTCGATCTTTTAGATCAAGCAATGTAACCACCTTCTTTAGCTTATTTGTTTATTGCTTAAACGAAGTCGATCTTGGGTCGATAGGAAATAAATTTTTGAATTCCGCTGCGTTCCCGCGTAGATTTCCTAACAGTGGTATCAGAGCCAGGTTCGAGCTTAAGCAATAAGCATGTTATTTTGCATAGTTAATTTTATCGTTTAAATCACATAATTAAAAGATGAAAGATTTTAGATTCGCAAAATGATACACAGAATAAAAGAAGAAAAAAAGTGATCGGGTGGTGCTCGGCCGACTGGCGGCGGCACCACCACCGTCCGGCGGCAGCCTTATGGCTGTCGGCTGGCGCGTGCTTGGCGGGCCTCCCCTTTTGTTTTGTGTATTTTGTGATTCAATATGGTTCCTCTTTTGTTTAGTTGTGCCATGTGGCTAACCAATGGTTCAGATAGTTTAGGCCATTGGGATGCCACATGACATTAAAATAATAATGGTCTTTCCAAACTTTGTTTGAATAGGCCTAGGCCCTTTCCAAGTATTTGATTTGGGAAAATGCCTAGGCCTATGCCACTTTCAAAATTTTGATTTTGGAAATTGGCCAGACATGTTAACCAAAATATTGGCCCTTCCAAACTTTGTTAGGCCTAGGCCCCTTTCAAAATATTTGATTTTGGAAAAGTTCTAGGCCTAGGCCCAGGCCCTTTTCAAAATTTTGATTTTGGAAAGGGCAAAGGGAAATGCCTTTTGGTTTAGAAAACCAAAGGCATCCCTTTTGATTAGGATTCAAAAGGAAAGAAACAAAAGAGACATAATTTTAATTTTGATTTATTTTTGGAATAGTTCTAATTAATTAAAACTAAAATTGAAATCGGTTTAAAATTAATCGTTAATTTTATTTCGATTAAATCATTTAATTAATTAAATTTTAATTAGTTAATTGATTGGATAAAATTATTTAATAGATTAAACGTTAATTGATTAATTAAGACGCAAGTAGTTAAATTTTAATTTTATCTTTTTCATAAGATGTTATTGTATGGATTAGATATAATAGATATAATATGATTATATGGACCTCGATTGATCATGGACTCGACCGATAAGATATATGTGAATGATTTAATTTTTCTGTTGGTTTAAAAATTGTTCTAGGCCATTATGAAGAACGTGACCTAGTTTATTTTTCTGCATTTATCCCATTTCCGTTAGCTCCCCCGTGTACGGCGAGTGTATTTATTTTATTAGATAGAATTAAAAGTAACAAGAATGGAGCAAAAGATGGAGACCAAAGATTGAAGAATTAAGATCCCATTGGAGATGGCGCATTAAAGATCCTATTGGCGGTTGCAGCTACCCTTAGATTGTGACCCGCGGTTTCGTCAGTTTGTATTCGAAACCGCACCTAGGAAAAGTCCATGATTATACCGGTTACTTTACGCATTTATTTATTTTGTGCTTGTATTTATTTTATATGATACGATAGATGCATGACTAGGCACGATCTAGATGAATGTGTAGGATATATGTCTATAGAGATAAATATACTTGATGAGACCATAATTAAAATTAATTAAGTGAATTAATTTACATAAATACTTCCACCTCAAAAGAATCAAGTTGAAATTGTCTCCCCATATTATAATAATGGTGAAGAGCCCTTGTTCGGATCCAACTCATCAGCCAAAGCAGGGGGTTGGCCTACCTCGGGTATATCGTCATTATCGAGATATGATCGTATGAGATCTCACGAATATTGGGGTTATGACTTGACTAAGAATTCTCTCGGCCACCAGCCAAAGCGGGGTCGTTTGGATTTTAGAGGCAATGGTTTGACTACTTCATTAGATGAAAATTGTCAAAGAGTTGACTAGTCAAACATTAATAGTCGTATAATATACGATTGATAAAGAGTTGTCTACCTATTAGACTATTTTCGGCCCACCAGCCAAAGCGGGGGTCGCGGTAGTTTAGTGGGATCTTGTCCAATAAAGAAATTAATAATTCTTGAAAGTCAATTGGGAGTAGTTGACTAGTAGGAGCAAAATCATAAACCAAAAGACCATTTTTTATTTTGCATGTATAAAGAACAACACTCTTTTATTTTTATTTTTATGTTGTAGTTTTAGCAAACTTTTATATTTATGTTTTATTCTCGATTAGTAAAACCAAATTATGATTGTTACCTTTTGAGAAACATTGTCAAATATGGTTAAGTAATTTCAATCCTTTTAAAATAAGCAATGACACGAGCAATCCCGTTATAGTAGTTAGAGACATGGAGACTACATATTTAATGCAACACTCCAATGCTTTAATTATTAATGAAAGCGGAAGCTCGTGATATGACTGAATCATTTGAAATAAGTTTCAACGAATTAATCATATATTGGATATGATCCAAGATGATCATTTAGTCATACGATGACAATTAATTCAAACATTGGATAAGAATGATCACATCTAATTTTGGAAAGGTTGTTTTCAAAATTGTAAGATTTAAGTATCGACTTAATTCTATCATTGCTTAAAGGTTAATTAAATAGTCAATGTTTTGAATACGATTCAAAAGGTTAAATAAACTATTTAATAAACTTTAGATTTTCTTTATAAAAGGAAATTAAAGACATAGCTCTTGTGATCTTTCTTAAGTCTTATGAAGACTACAATAAGAAACATTTTTCAAGTGCTTAAAGGATTAAAAATGAAAGTTAGGGCATGTGTTTAAATAGAGAACTTATTGAAGTTTCTATTCTAAGCAAGTGAGTTGAGATAAATCTATCTAAGTTCAAAGTCGACTCTTAGATATATGATATCTTGCGAGTGTGATTAAATTAGAAAGATTAAATGCAGATATGGAAGGTGAAGCAAACGTTGTGACACTTACCATATTCTGATCTAGTAAACTATAAGGGAACTAAATAAATGTTATTATGTTCCGGTTCTTATGAAAAACATACTTTCAGTTATTTGTTAGGATTTAGTAAACATATTCAAATGTAAAGAATAAATGTTATTCCGATAAAGTTGGAAGGTCACTGAATCCAACATACTAGATTGATGTCACTATATAGTTGATATATGTGATGAGATCTCAACTAAATATTTGTATGACTGTTATCCTTGATTTGTGGTTATTCTAGGCACAGTCTCTATGGAAGGGAAGCGTGTAATCAAATGTCATTCTGATGATGTTGAACCATATGATTATGAATCATGTGGGTAATACGTATCTTATCTAAAGATGACTAAAATACCCTTTTATGAAAAGGTTATAAAATCTAGAAAGTTGTCCAAAGCCTAAACATACCGATGTTTGTTGGCTTGTGACAATTAATGCCATAGAATAATTGTTTGTTAATCTCTATGACTATTTTTAGAAATAGTTGAATGTACTCAGTGAAGTGCATAATTCGGAAAGCCCGAAAAGTTCGAGCTAGTACGAATATGAGATTGATGAGCTACTTAGGAATTAATCTTCAATTGGATTGAAGCAATTAATACCTGAAGGGTGTTTCAGAAGTTGTCTGAAATAGAATCAGATTCTCCCTTGAAGGATACCATCTTTGGGATACGTAATTAGATTGTGTTCCCAAAATGGAAACAACACTTTATATGATAAAGGTGTGACACAAGCCATGCGAAGTATCCCTTACCCGTTTCGGGATAGTGTCCTTATACTTAACCGAGTTCCAAAGAATAAAGGTTGAATAAATTCCATATTAGATATGGAAGAGGATAATGTCGAATCTATCTTAACCGATGATTTGAAGTTGTCATAGGCAAAGTTAGAAAGGCTTGGAGCCTAGTACGACATATGCAACTTTGTGGAATGTCTTAGCAAGTACGCTGGATATTATTTACTTGACCGTGGAGCAAAATGTGTTTGTCTCCAAACATACTGTCTTCTAGAGGAAGCGTTTCTTCCAAAAGAAACAGCGAGAGTAGATTTAGATCTCAAAGGTAGTTTGAGAACCACAAGGAGATATTCAACCATAGGAACGTGAGCAGACGCCACATAGCGATGAGGTGTAGAACATTGCTCAGTGCACACAAAAGGTTCTGTAAGTCTGTGGATAACCTCAAGCCCGAAAAGGTTGCTGGTATGTTCATCTTGAAGAATGAATATCTCACGACTTATGAAAGAATGTTTGAAAGGCAAGTTTGAGAGATATGGCCAGGAGCCATAATATCTGAATTAGATTCCATCAGTGACAACCAGGTTATGAACCTAGTCTGTCTTACATAGAGGGAATGTCCCCGTAAGGCTGAGCCCAGTTCTATTCAGACTATGCTTGT
This sequence comes from Gentiana straminea, assembly GCA_036785695.1. NCBI lineage: Eukaryota > Viridiplantae > Streptophyta > Magnoliopsida > Gentianales > Gentianaceae > Gentiana > Gentiana straminea. Next base: position 4,039,168 of record JAVUPR010000515.1, on the reverse strand, counting down.
TGTAATTTCGTGTCATGGCTATATGATAGTGTTGAAGACGTTGGGCAGAAATCTCGATGTTCATAGACGATGACATGATATGTAAGCCCACGAGATTCATTTATGGACTCAAACAAGTTTCTCTAGACGATTTCTTTGTTTGATAATCAAAGGAGTTTGATTTAGTCAAAAGAAGGATATGCCCAATGTGCAAGATGGATAGTGGGAGTGTGTTACGATCTTCGAGTAAGGTATTAGATGTCTCTCTCGAGAATTATCACCCCATGTCACAGTCAATTAATGTTTGGTAGTTCAAGGTCTTTACGAAATCACTTGAATTAGCAGTTCTTATTTTAGCAATGAGAATCTATAGTGATAGATTTAACTGCTGTTAGATTGTAGTTTACCTCTATAGATGTGATGCTAAAAGAGTTTAGTATAGATCACGATAGGAGACACTGCAAGCCGGTGTTCTCAAGATCTATCTATGTTAGGACGTTAGTCCTAAAAGTGAGGTGAAATATGATGTTTATGAAAGGTTTCCTTCTCTACTACGATAGGAACCATCATAAAGGTAATGCCGGATGTTAATAGTCCATGAAGAGTCATGAGCAAGTATGAAAGTAAATATGGTGAATGTCGAGAATATTCTTAAACAAGTTAAGGAAGAGTTCCTAGTTTATTCCCGAGTCTTATGAAGGTGAGTGGGAGCTACAGTCTGGGTTTGCAGTCACTTTGATTAAGTGATACAGTGAGCTCGAAATGTTCTTAGCTATGGGTCACTGTAAATTCTACAACCAGGCTAAAACACAGTAGTGACTTAGAGGCGCAGCGGGAGCAGTACATGAGTCTATGAGGTTCATTCTTGAACCTTGTACGGTTCTTCCACCATTTCTATATGGTTGATATAGTAAGTGGATTCATTGCTTGAAGCAAGGACCAGGGTCTCGTCGGAGATTCATGTGTGTGTTGAGGCGGTTCCTTTGACTTGATCATTTGGAGCATGATATGAACATAGTCTGAGTCCCTATGGATAGCGGTCCGTTCACGGCTAGAGCTGGTTGCGAGTATTGGATGAGATTCTTGTGTTTCAACTTGGTCTTGTGTGTGCGTGAGATTGGTTTTAGGCGAAGTGGGAGATTGTTGAAATAGTGTCCTAAACCCAATCGGGTTGGACCGGATCCGACCGGGTCGGATCATTTCTACTATTTATTTATGTTTATACATATATTAAATGGCTTTTATGTTGTCATATATATGTTCTTTTAGTGAACCAATTATGAATTGTTATATGATAACGTCCTTAGTATTAAACTGTGATAGAGAAACCATGATAGGCGATTATGGTTGATGAGATCTCTAATCACTTTAATAAGTTTGATCCTTAAATGTCTCTAGGCTGATGTACTATTAAACATGGCATTGATAGTACGAACAGGCTAGCACGTATTAGATGTCTTCTGTCTTTAAGGGCAGGGATAGATCTCGTCTATCAAAGTGTAGAGACACTTGGACTGTACGTGGACGTGTATTAGAGAATGCGTACGTTAGACTGACCCACTTACACTGTTAAGTGTCACACTATGTGGCGGTTGTGTAATTATCCTTAGGACCGGAGTCTTCATGGCATCACGGCGTGGATTGTCATGCTTTGACACTAGTGAGGTTTTCCCTAGCCATGGGGCGATCATGCGGTAGTGATTGGGTGTGATACTGAAACATACGGAGTATACATGGTTGGTCGTCTGGAAATCGCGTACCCTATCAGTAGGGTGAATATCCAAAATGGCCTTCTTATAAGGAATGTCTTACTCTCGTGAATCTTTGCAAAGTAGAAGTAAATGAGTTACTTCGAGAGAGAGCATGATATCCAGATTATAAGATACGGTCGTTAATGTTTGACACTCGACGTACGATCGTATGGATATTATTACAGCGATATGATTGTAACTTACACGGTAACAGTTTCACATGAAAGGTAGTAGTCATTGCATTTGACTCTTCTGATAAGTGGGGGTCACGGTGTGTTGCTAGACGCTATCCCGTGATTGTTAGGTATGAAGGGCATTTTCGTAATTTGCACTTTGTGTCTACGGCCAATATATTCGGAAGCTTATCGGGTCACACACATAAGAACATCTAGCCGGATTAAAATGTGGTTATAATTGATAACCAAATAAAGAAAGTTTAATCTCGACTATAAAGGTAATATTGGTAAATTGATATGGTGGTATTTATTTATTATGAATAAATTAAATACAATATATTAATTATGTTGATTAATTAAATATACATATGATGTATGTATGTCGAAATTATTATGTGTAGATGATACACTTGTGTTTTGCAAATTAATTAAACATAGTATTATATTAATTAAAGAATATTCCGGAAGCCAATTTGTTGGTCAAATGGGCGTCATTTTCAATGTTTATAAGATACATTTGGATTGTGCAATTTAATTAATAAGGTTACCATAATATTAATATTAGATATTAATTGATTTTGGAAAAATAGATTTATGGTAATAAGATAAAGATATATTCAATATAAGATATTGTCAATATATATACTGGAAATATATTTAGGGGGTTCTATTTGGACCCCCCCTTTTTACTACTTGCACCCACTTACTACTTGTACCACAAAATTTTACTTTTGCACCACAAGATTATTTTGATTATATTTATACTTCTCACACTACACAATTAATAAAATAATTACTACCTACACCACATATTTATGAAATTATTATCTAGTCCTCCTAAAACCTAAATAAACAATTTTATCATTCTGTTCAATTAACATCTTAAAACATAAAACACACTTCTTCATCATCATATAAAACATTTCTTCACTTCATCACTTAAATATAAAACATTTCATCATCTACATCACTTCTTCACTTCTTTACTTCTTCACTTCTTCATCTTCCTCCTCTCTACATCCATGGAACCTTCATCATCTCCCAATTCAAATTTTGAAAGTCAACATTTTGAATCAATTCATAACAATGAACAACAAATGCATTGTGATAGAGAAGATGTAGCAATCTCACTTGAAGATATACCATTTTCAAACCAAATTGAGAAGAAGATGGATTCCTCAAAAATGGTAATTTCTTGTTTGAAAATTTCGTTCTTTATGTTCAATGTGTGATTTAAGTTAATGGGTAATCTTCCTACATACATATTATCATGTTTAGAGGTCATAATTGGCGTAAAATAGTGTTATTTCGCCATGTCCGATCACCCCTGTGGCTTCCCCGTCGTTCTTTTACGTTTCACAACGTCAATGGCAAGCTTCGGAACGTCACCCAAACTCGTCGCCCGTAAGGCATTAGTAACGTCACCATGGGTGACGTTTACACCAAAGAAAGAAGATGAATATGCATGTCCCAAACGTTACCCTTGCCGACGCTCCTCTTACAACTAAAACGTCGACTGATGACGTTTTTGTTTCCAACCAACTTTAAACATATTTGTTGTTAACGCGCATAACCGACGTTTATGTTTACCTTTCAACGTCAATATAGCCAACGTTTTTCTTGACTCTTGCCCGGAAAAGGCTTCCTTTACAACGTCAAAGAAGGGGACGTTGTTTTGGCCAACCCAACGTCGCTTCGACGTTCGTATCCGTAATTTTTCATTTTGGCGTATGTGTTTTACTTGGTTTTATTACTATTGAATCCATAGAAACAATGTAATGACGCAAATCATGACAAAAGCAATGATGAGGGGCCGATTGGGACGACGACGAGGAGTATTTGAAGGTGAGAAACTATTAAATGGATATGTTATTTTCTTATTCTCATCCAATTGGCTATGACAATTATACGTTTCCTTGCGCTTTTGGTCGATGAAATGATTGAAGAAGATCAAGAAAATCTTCGTAAAGTTCGAGATACAACACTCGCAATGATGGATGACCCACATGAAGAGTTATCACGATTTGACTTCTATTTTTACAACCGATCAAGTAAGTCTCTAAAACTTATACTATCTAAATGTATGTGATTTTTAAACTTGACTTGGTATTCATTACATTCATATATTATTCATAGGTATTTGATTCACATGAAGCCGTCACCAAACACCTCAAGGCATTGGCAAGAGAGAAAGGCGTTGTCATTGTGAAAAAGAGATCCAACATGACCGGAAAGCGGACACATTTCATTTTATACCAATGTGAGAGGAGTGGATTTCCAAGAGAATACGAGAAAAAGGTTGGCGGTACCGGAAAAAATAAGCCAAGAGAATCGTCTACAAAGAAATGCGGTTGTCCGTTTCTATTGAAAACCTTGAAGGATAACTTTAGGGAGGTGTGGACCGTTAGAGTATTGAATGGTGTACATAATCACAAGTTATTCAAGTATGAGGAAGGTCATGCATACCTCGGCCGGATTGATAGAGAACAAGTTGATTTTGTTGCAACAATGACTCGCAACGGTATTTTGCCTAAACATATACTACGTATGTTGAGAAAGGATGATAAGAAGAACTGTACGTCATCAAAGGCGATCTACAATGTTCGTGCTAAGATAAAGAAGAAGGCACGAGAGGGCCGTACGCTGATGCAAGAGGTTTTCAAATTGGCGTATAAGAACACATCATTCGTGGAATGTAGGCATGACGAAGGAAATGTAGTGAAGGATGTTTTTTGGGCCTTTAATGAAAGCTTGTCCCTTGCAAGGTGCTTTCCTACCGTGATGCTTATGGATTGTACATACAAGACGAACAAGTACAAGATGCCCCTCTTGCAAATTGTTGGCGTTACGTGTACGGATATGACATTTTCGATAGGATTTGCTCTACTTTGTTTGGAGAGGGAAGAGAACTACACGTGGGCTTTGACTATGCTTCGGAAAGCAATTGGTGTGAAAAGTGATCAAACATGTTGTATCGTGACGATAGAGAAGAAGCATTAATGAACGCTTTACGGGTGGTTTATCCAAAAGCAAAGAACTTGATATGCGCAGTGTGGCATATAGAGAAAGGTCTTGTGGCGAATCAAGACGAAGACTACGAGCGAAGTTTGGCAAGATTTGATGACTGCTTGGACAGAGGTTGTTAAATCAGAATCAGAAGATGAGTTGAATGAGAGATTGGAAGAGTGTAAGAAGATTTTTAGTGAAGACGTCATGAGTTATGTCTCTTGTACATGGTTGAACGCACATAAGGAGGCATTCGTCTCTGCATGGACCAACTCTGTTTTTCATCTGGGAAACACATCAACCTCGAGAGTCGAGGGAATGCATTCGCATTTAAAACCGGCTAAAAACTCGGGCTTGGGGACTTGGTTGCGAGTGGGAAGCCGGTCTTTGCTTGATCGATCAAGAGATCAAAAACATCAAAAAGTCATTCGAGACGTCTCTTTTCTTGGAGCCAAAAAAATATAAAGATGTTGTGTTGTTTAAAGAGCTTAAACATCGTGTATCCATATACGCATTGGGCTTGTTGTATGCTGAGTTGGAAAAAACCAATGATAGTGATGCGTTGAATAAAAAGTGCCGATGCACTATTCGAAAGACACATGGATTGCCCCGTAGACACGAGATGGCTAGATTTAAGAAGAAGCCGGATGCATCCCTTTATCGCCTATCGATATTCATTGGAAGACCCTAGATATCAAAGGGCCACCTCCAAATGAATCCGAGTTAGACTATGTGCCGGTTCGAATGCCTTAAGAAAAGTTGAAGATGGCGATGTTTGGGAGAGACAACGGTTGATCATGAAGATACGTGACATTTGTCAACCGGTTAATACGGTTTTGCAAGAGCCAAAAACTAAAACCAAGGGTCGTGGCCGCCCTAAGGGTTCCGGAAACAAGAGGAAGTTTGTTGAGGACTCTTCAACAAAGAGAGAGATGAGCAAGTTTGAACACGTTGAGAAAGAATTGTCGAGTGTGAATGCCGCGATAGCGTCGAAGGTGTTTCTTCCGCCCCAACTCCACATGCATCTGAAGGTGCTTCTAATGTCAAAAAGAAAAAAACCCCAATGACTCGAACGGCATCCAAAGGAAGAATGCCAAAGGTTCCAAAGGTTGAGTGTAAAGTATCTTCTACCGTCGGAAACGGGTATCTTAAAGAGTTTCCACCAAATGTGCATGAGCACATTACGTCTATGGTTGATGTAGAGGGCGATGGAAATTGCGGGTTTAGAGTAATAGCACATGCAATAGGTCTTACAGAAAACGACTGGCCATTGGTGAGAAAAGCACTCCATTATGAATTGATGACGGACAGGGATCATTATATTGCATTATTTGGCGGACAAGAATGGATCTACGAAAAATGCATGGCTTGTGTTTGTCATGAAAAAGGACCATGCGGAGTGGAAAAGTATTTTGACAAGCCACCTTGGTTGGGTTGTGTGCAATGCATATGGTGTGTCCGCAAGCATATTGTCCGTCTCGCATGGAAACCAAACATTCTTTCCTAGTAAGAAAAAACCTTCGGTTTGGCCCGCTCGCCATATATGGATGGGGTTGTGCAAGGGTATCCATTTTGTTCGCTTGTTTTTGAAAGATACTTGTCCACTTCCTGAGTGAGCGTAAATTGGCATAAGGCTCGGATGTTGGAAGCAAATGAATGGTATGAGAAATATCAACATAGGATCGATTTATGGCATGATGTGGTCAAGGATCATTGGATGGGGGATCATATTGATTTGGACAATCTACCTGATTGAGCGGGGTGTAGGCTGGAACACGGTTTTGTAAATTCATATGCAATATGATGAACTAGTTTAATTATTTTGGCATGATGCACAATGAAGTAGTTAAATTCCAATGTTGTAAATTCCAATTATTTTGGCATGATGCACAATGAAGTAGTTAAATTCCAATGTTGTAAATTCCAATTATTTTGGCATGATGCACAATGAAGTAGTTAAATTCCAATGTTGTATTTCCAATGAAGTAGTTAAATTGGCATGATGCACAATTGGTTTAATTTTGATGTATGATTGTTTGTTAAGAAAAGGAACAATGTTGATTCTGGGTCAAATAACGTCGCCGTAGTGACGTTTGGATTGTGATATAAACGTCGATTGTGATGACGTTTGAAGCTCCAATATCATCAAACTCTCTCGTCCATAAAAATCCTTAAAACGTCGTCCATAAAGTGGCGTTAATATGGCTTGGGGAACGCGCATGACCGACGTTTTAAAGATTTTTAGAACAGAGAGTTGATGATTTTGGGGCTTCAAACGTCATCACCACCGACGTTTATACATCAATTAAAACGTCACTATGGATGACGTTCGTCCCGAATCAACATTTTTCTCTTTCTTTCCCACACCAATTCAAGTGACACCATTTCAAATAGGAAATCAACGGGGAATAAAAATACAAAATCCAAATACTAAATATAAACACGATTTTAAACAACCCAAACATTAAACTTATGAAAGTAATTAATAAACGTGTCAAAGTTATAAATGTGTCAATGTTTTAAGACAACTAAGTCTTTTTCACGGCCCTCGAACGCTTCTTTGGTCTTTCAGCTTGTATCTGACTAGATTCTTGTGCTTCGACATCATCATCTTCAACATCTTGTGTACATGCACCTGTAGTCAGGAACTCTTCTGCCATTTGAAGCGCTTTCACTAAATCCTTTTTGGTTTTTTTAGAGCATTTCCAATCGCATCTCGTACCGCATCAATCACTCTATCCTTGCATTCATTCTCCTACAGTTAAACATAAAAACGGTCATTAAATTGAAAACGGAAACAACAAAATAGATTGTATATTCAAATACCTCTCTTGAATCTCGTTGCTTTCTTTTGCCGACACCGGTCAAACGACGCACGACAACACCTCGATACCAAGTCATATACTCGTATGTGCATTCCCAATCAAACCTAGCTTTTCCCATCCTTTGTTCCTTATTGACTAGATGATTTGCAAAATGGATAAAGTCATCGTCGCGTGATTCATGAGTGACATTGTACTCGTTTCGCCTTCCCGCTTCGATTCGATGCCTTTGGAGGTATTGGTGACCGAGGGATACCTTGAATATGGCCAAATTGACGAACGACACGGTTTGGGTGATACACCTCTTCAATGTCCAATGTCCTTATGCACCCATAGAACCAACATACGTCATTCTCGTGCACCGTTCTAAATTGCCGATAAGCATCCCAAACAACCTACAAAATAGATAATGTAAGTTGAACGAACCGTAAAAGTTACATTGTCCTATTATAAATTTAGTTAACTTACTTCTCGGGCCTCCATCAAGTCCAAGTCCTCTCTTGTATGCCTTAACGATGACAATGCCACGTTGTCATTAATTCCCGTAACATTTTTCCACTTTAATGTCCGTACCATCTCCCCTTCAATGAATTTCGTGTTTGGTGGAGGTCGCAATGAAGGAAAATGTTCGTACACCCATGCCTGCATAACACATATTACAAAATATTTCTTTAAACATTCAAACATAAAGACAAAAAACAAAAACAAAATTTATAAAACAAGTGTTACCTCCAACAATGTTAGGTATCCGTAAATTCCAACAAGATCGTTCCTAGTGGCCTTCGATAGTCGTCGGTAAAGATTTGCCGTTGTGGGCAAAGACCCCAAGCCCAATCACCAACCTTATCCAGATCCCGTAGAAAATGAAGGTAGTTAATGTTTATCTTATCCCCACTACGGTCTTGCATCAAAGTACATGCAAGAAGATACAACGATATCCGCGCACAGCCTTGATCCACAAGAACTATCGGCGCAAGTCGACCGGAACTCGATGCCTCACCCCGATTGCTTCTTACACCGCATTTACCCGCAAGATCGTTCTTTAGCCAACTTTTGGACACTCGTAGGCCACCAACATGTTCTAACTCCTTTGTCACGTCCGCTATTGGAATCCCTAACACTCGTGAACAAATGTAACTGGGTTGTCCTCTTTTGCAAATTCATAGTTCACGACCATTCCATCAACCGGTAATCCTGTGATATATCGGACACCGTCTAATGTGATCGTCATCTCACCGAATGGCAAATGGAAAGTGTTTGTTACCGGATCCCACCTCTCAACAAAAGCACAAACTACCACACGATTCGCTTGGCTATATGAAGATTGTACCGCATTGTACAACGGGTTAGCTCTCGCCTTGCCTTGAATTCGTCACATTCTTCATCAATCTTCCATATCTTCAAGGAAGATGTGTACTGCTTACATCCAATTATACCTCGGTCCTGTTCAAATGAGTTTATATATAAAGTTATATATGTGAAAAAAATATAAGTTCACCAAATATGTAATAAGATTATAAAACCTAAAAACATACATTTTTATTCAACAACGCGTAACCAACATGCTCCTTCCAATCCTTCCTCAATAGAACATCAGTGTCTACCACCACACCATCATCACCGTCATATTGTAAACACTCACCGCTTTCGCTCTGTCGGTGCCCCGGCACTTCCGGATGTCCGTCCTATACTTGCACCAACATTACCCGATGCCTCACCTATAAGTGGCCTCGACCGGATTGGCTCTCTCGTTCGTAATGGCACCAACAAGACTAGAATCCGCAATCGGATCAACCGTACTGTAAGGATGCCGCACTCCCGATTGTGTCTCCATATCCACCGACTCGGTGGTGGCCTCAACAAGATCGAATCCGCAACTGGATCAACTGTCCTAGACACTGGAACTGGATCAACTGGATCAGTTGCAACTGGATCAACTAGATCAACTGGATCAACTAGATCAACTGGATGAACTGGATCAGTTGCAACTGGATCAACTGGATCAACTGGATGAGTTGCAACTGGATCAACTAGATCAACTGGATCAGTTGCAACTGGATCAACTGCAACTGACTCATTGGTCTCAACTACCTCATCTGCTTGCACATTCTTTAGTCGTTTACTCCTTCTTTTATATGGCACACTTGTATGTTCTGAAACAATACTAGGCTGAACTTGAGCTTCGAGGGTGCTTCAGCAGCACCTTCATCCATTGCGGTACCTTCATCGCTATCCGCAAAGCGTACGCCTTACCGCACCTCGTCTTAGTCATAATTTCCTACACATGATACAAGAAATAAATTGTCAATCAAATGAAGAAATCAACTAACAAAGAAAGTTGACATTCATAAACAAAGCTCAAGGATAAGACATAAACCTCATACAATGTAACATTAACAATAATTTGATAAAAAAATTCATAAAACAGTACTAACCATAAACAAGTTATAACCAATGTAATCTCTAAAGTAACAAAACCTCTAAACTATCATCAAACGTCAACACCACCGACGTTGAAAAAGCCTCTACAACGTCATCACCAGTGACGTTTATAAGGCAAGACATTGGCATGACAACGCTCTGGAACATCACTGGTAACAACGTTTCATAGGTCAAAACAACGTCAAAACCACTGACGTTTAAGGGCTAACATATTGCCAAGCCAATGTTCTAAAACGTCACCCCAACTGACGTTGTAGGAACAACTACAACGTCATGTGTACCAGCGTTCCAGGGCTAAACTAATTTTCCCACACACAGTGCCGGGACGTCGGGCCGATGACGTTGAAACCTACAACGGGCGTCGGCCTCACCGACGTCCCCCGTTTCATCATCTTCTCCGGCCTTCCAACCGGAAAAATGGCCGGAAAAACCAAAATACAACCCAATAAACATAACCCATTACATCCAAATACTAACCCATTACATAGAATTTAAACCCATTACATCAAACACAAATTCACTTCCATTTAAACACAAATCCACAAACATTCAAACACATTTTCAAAGATTCACATACCTTGATTATTCTTCTCTCCTTCTTTTCTTCTACAATTCGAAGTGAACTCTCCCTTCTTCTTCCCTTCTTCTTCCTCTTCTTCTCTTCTCTTCTCTTCTCTTCTCTTCTCTTCTCTTCTCTTCTCTTTCAATTTACAGGTTTTTTTTTTTTTTTTGGTAACCACCGATTGGGAGGTTTTTGGGGAAGAAGTGTTTGAATTAAAGTGGTGGGAGAAGAAAAGGTGTATGTATTTAGTAGTTTTATTTAATTTGTATTTATTTTAGTGTTTTGTATAATTTTAGGGACTAAAGTGTAGTTTTTAAGTATTTTTTATTTTAATGTTGTGTAAGTAGTAATTACGTGGTGTGCAAAAGTAAAAGAAAAATAATCAATAATGTGGTGCAAGTAGTAAAAAGGGGGGTCCAAATAAAACCCCCTATATTTAATATAAGATATTGAATATTAATGAGATAAATCAATCAAATAAATTTTCCTTATTTTACTAGTAAAATGTTTCTTCCTCTCTACTTACATTGGGGCGCCACTTCCATTATAAATAGAAGGTGGGTGTCAAGCTCTTTTGTACATCATAGTTCCAAGAGCTAATAGTTCTTGTGAAAAATAGAGAGCATCCAAGAGAGAGTTTTGAGAGAGAGAAAATGTCTGTCTAGCAGCCGAGTTTTTCTAGTAGCAATCCAATGGTGGATTCCGGCGGGTTGTTCGTGTGGACTAACGGTAGAGGCCGAACACTTGGGCGGCTCTATGCAGAACTACTCACATTAGACGGTCAAAGCGTCGATCTTTTAGATCAAGCAAGGTAACCACCGTCTTTAGCTTATTTGTTTATTGCTTAAACGAAGTCGATCTTGGGTTGATAGGAAATAAAATTTTGAATTCCGCTGCGTTCCCGCGTAGATTTCCTAACAAGTTGTTTATATAGTAGTACAATAGGGGTAATTACGGAATCATAAAATACAATGAATAAACCTTAATACATGCGGCTACTTGTCGGGCAAGTCACTGGATGCGTCAATACCTAGAAACACGACCACAAAGTAATTGTATTCCCCCAGGTCGGGTACGTGTGTAAGAATGGTGACAATCCACAAAATAGGGATCTTCAATTAGTTGAAGCCAAACGTTTATTGAATCTCATTAATGATTTAACCGGAGATACTTATGACACTTAAACACAAAAGTGTTAAAAAAATTATTAACGTGGATAGTGTCACGACTTTAAGTGTGTCGATTCTAATCACTGTTTTCAATATCACATTTCAAAACTTCTTATGCTCAATCCTTTGTCTACAATCGACTTCATCATAATTGATTCTTAATTTTATCATCTTCAAACATTCACAACATAAACCACGAACTATATGCATTTTTAAACTTCATCATACTAGTACTTGTGTATAATTCATTCTCTCGTGCATTTTATCAAACACTTGGAAGGCATATGAAATTACTATAAGAAAAACAACAAATTCTACCACAATGTGTTAAATGAAAGATGAGAGATTGCATATAAACATCATTCACAAACTATATGCATCTTTAAACTTCATCATTCTAGTACTTGTGTATAATTCATTCTCTTGTGCTAGTTATCAAACACTTGGGAGACATGAAATTACTAAAAAAACACCCAACAATTTCTACCACAATGTGTTAAATGAAAGATGAAAGATCGCATATAAACATATTTGTACATTTTAATCACTCTTAATGCCCAAAAAAACGTCGATCTTCTTTATCTACTACATGATTTTTTTTCCAAACAATGAGATGACAGAGGTTACTAAAGTTTGGAGTAATAATTTCCTAGAATTTGAGATGGGAAGAGGAAATCTTTAATTTAGAACAAGTAAAGTTGTAAGATAAGAAAATTTAAAGATGAAATATTGAAGAAATTTTGAAGAAGAATATGAACAAGTGAGGAAGAAGAAGTTGAGAAGGGGATGGGTTGTTTTTATATAATTTTTAAAAATTTGGGGGAGATATGAAATTTATAAATCTGGTGGTACTAAAAAATGTTTGACAAAAATAACATTTTTTTAACGGCAAACGCTATTGCCAGAGCGAATATGCTAATACCAGAGCTATTGGATAGTTTTACCCTTAAAATCTAATAAACCCATTTCAATTTTGCTTCCATTTCTTTCGATCTAATTTTTTTTAGTCTCCCAAATACACCTCCTCCATCAATGGTAACTGTAGTATGAAACATGAGAGGAAAGCTTGGGTCTTGATATTTTATAATTTATGGTGGTTGTAGTTATCTTCACTTTCCTCCATTGATTCTACCGGTAGTTTTCAAAGAATAACAGAAGAAAACTTCCACCCAAAAAAATGGTCAATGAAAAGAGACTTACCCATTTTCTTCAAGAACACCATTATGTAATGAACGAACACCAATTTCTGATGTCAGGTTCAAATGGAAGCCCATTTGACTATCAAGAAAATGAATTCTCATGGTATATATTGTTATTTCATTTCCTTCTTTTAGTCAAATAAATAAGACAAGAAAATAACATTGGACAAATGAAATTACCAAGCTATGATCTCACTAAAATCAATGCTAAACATTTTTTTTTGAGAAGAATGCTAAACATTTCAAAGAATAAAAAATTAAGAAAACAAAGTAGATGATCATATGAACAAGTAAGATAACAGAAGGATAAATACTGTAAATTTCAAACTACTATAGCATAAACTAGATTAAATCTTATTCCTCACAAGATTATACAACAAGATGGGACAAATTAGAGCCCGCACACCTACTCCAACAAAAATCCTCTTTGATGTTTACACAATAGATAAATCATTCCTTTTGCTATGGAATGGCCGAACAGATTGTAAAAATTGAGTGATAGTGAAACCTTGCAATAATTTTCCCAGCCAAATCATGACAATATAGATTTCCCAACCCACAAAGCACTGACCTTCCTTTTGTTTTAGTCAGATTTAATAACAGCAGCGGGATCCCTAAAGAAAACTAACAGCAGCGGAAGAGACAATAGAGACAAACATTATTAATCATAAGGGCAAAAATGTCCAAGAGCTCTGGTATTAGCACGCTCTGGCAATAGTGCCTGCCTTTTTTAACTTGATTGAAACGTATGTGTGGTGTATTGGTAGATTTGAAAATCTTATAATAATTGGTGTGATGTAAGAGGTAGATGTCATTTTGTGTAGTTTTGCTGTGGTGCGAATAAAGATTTAAAAAAAAAAAAAAAAGAAACCAATATCCAGGGGCTGTTGAGGGTAATAGCGTCTTTCAGTCATTTATTTGTTCTGGTTGCCTAGGAACTGATCTGGCATTCTTGCCACTCTCAAACGAGCTTCAGCGTTCTTTCGACACCTCGCTTGAACAAGAAGGAAGAAATCATTAAAAAAAAGGTAAAGAGAAAAAATTCTTTGATTTTGCGGATTTCTTCATCACGAAGATCCCAATTTTAGATTTATGTCCCAAAACCCTAACAGGTAACCGTTCTAATTCTCGCTGCTCAATTCATTTTGTTTCTCTTATATTTTTCTCCTTCAAGTTCATTTCCTTTTCGGACATCGTTTTCAGCTCACGATTAATTCATTAGAAGTGGATTTTCGGTCTTCATTTGGTATATGAATATTTCCATTTCTCGGAATAAATAAATGAAGTTTTGATTAATCTGGAAAAACATGTTTTTCAGCTCAGTCAAACCATTTGGAGTAAATTTTAGGTGTTATATTAATCGAGGAAATGGTGTTTTGACTAATCACTTGGTAAATAATTATATTCTAGCATCCTTTTTTAAGAATTCAAGTCGATTTTTGCTTCACAGCTTTTCCGGATTCTACAGCTGAAGTCTACGAGTGTAGGGGTAATGTTCTTACTTTTATGTTTCTTTGCTTTACTTTATGTAGTTTATTCTAGGATGTTTAAGGAAGTAAGCGGCTATCTTATTTGTCAGTACCCTACAAATCTTGTAATTATTGGTTTGAATAGGAAGATTTGTATTCGTGACTTGATGCTGGGCTGCATCAATTATTATTGGCTGCTGAAGTCTTGAATACTGTGTGAGGAATGAATATTGTGAAGGGTGTTGCTGAACTTATTAGACGGACGTCCAGTGTCCAGAGTGGCGACATTGCTTCCGGATCTCCATCAGAAAGGGGTTCCCCTCATCCCACTATCAGATTCAGGTAATTACAACTGTTTATTTTTTAATCAATCATAAATTACCAAAGGCTTATCCCGTTTAAGTTTATTTATAAATTGACTGAATATAGCATTGTATGCTCTGGACATGGATGACTAGTTAGTCAATGTAATGCATTTCAAGCCATTTTTGACGGTGTAAGCTAGGTGATATTATTAAGGTTGATCAGGATAGTACGCTGCCAGGTATCCGTATCAGACAATGCATACACAGATAATTCCCGGAAAGCTATGCTGTTACATTCTGGAATAATTCTTTGATCAATCTGGTGATTAAAGCTCAGGAGCCTGTCTGTCTTGCTTTTCTCACTCCTCTCCTTGAACCTGCATCTAATCTCAAATGGTTGAGTTTCTTTAATCACTTTCATTGCTAACCTTGATAGTATTTGACAGAATGTCTTGGATCTTTGATTGTGTTATTTTATTAAAGTTTTTCTACAATTGATTTTTTACAAACCTATTAGGTTGACGTTTACTTGTGTTGATGTCATGGCATGAAAACTTATGGCATTGTATCCTGTAAAATTTTCTCATTTACCTGGTAACATGTGAAAAGTTGTCCTGATCACAGTGTTCTCGTTGCAGTGAGGTTGGCGACGAGGCAATTTTGAACACCCTCTGGGAAAGATATAAGAATGTCTTTGACAAGGTATTCTATGTTGGATTTCCTGTGATGTTAATTTTCCAGCAGTGATCATATTATTATTTGCTTATGTTTTCTCCTTATAATGATAGGTGTATTATGGTGTTATTAGTAATTAGTAGGCTCTTGAATTGTGATTAAAAAACTACATTGGGGGATCATGAATCCCTTAAAACTATAGTTATATTTGTTTATATTCTAAAATGAACTCGGCAAGACCTAGATCATTTTCTTTATACCGATTTTCTTTTACCAATCCTCAGTTTGGCCAGAGTGTCATGCCTGCCTAATTTCTTGAGATATTGATGAAATGGTGAGATGTTCCATGTCCGGTGCTTATAAATAGGGAAGTCGTGAAGAGAAGGCTTCTAAAGATTGAAGTTTAGGTGGTATTGATTATGCAGATGTTGGTTGTATTTTTCCGTTATTCACTATAAGTCTCTCATGGCACCCAAGCACTTGTAACCCCATGTTAGTGTTGGAGAATTTGTTCAAAATGACGATAGACACTAAATCACAGAAAAGATGACATAGCTTGAAGCTGGTTGTAAGGGTCATTCACCAAATTGATGTACCTTTTGTGTGAATAAATACATTGTAACTGCATATAAATTTAAACATCTCCCTAAGATGGTTCTGAGTTGTATCTAATTCCATGCACTTTTTAATGCAATCGTTCCTGCTTGTAATCATCTTGGAGTCTAATTGGATGCAGACATTAACTTTTGAAATGGCATCTCTCCATGCTTCTAAATATCTCGAATTCCAATTTTGTGTTCATTTTTTTAAATGGGTCGAATGCACTTATATAATTCTATTCGAGTCTGAAAAGGGGAGCCTTGATACAATATTATAAGCCGTAGTCACAATTGCTTACAATGACAAGTAACCAAGCGGCCCTACTCTATACGCTTCTCAATGAAAAATTAAATCTAGAAAGACATAGTACACCTATTATAATCTAGTACTCCTTCCGTTCCAAGTTATAAGGCATTTTAGTGCTTTCACACAGTTTAAGAAAATAAAACAAATTTCAAAAAAGAAAAAGAAAAGAAAGTGAAACGATATCTTAAATTTTAAGGACAAAAGTCGAAAATGCCCTTTAACTATCATGAATGAAATAGTTGTAAAGTAATGAAAAGTTGTTGAATTAATGATAAATTAGGGGTTAGAGGAATTTAATAAATGCTTCATTGGTATTACATAAGGACTTGTATTATGGACACAACAGAAAATGCCGTTAGTCCGTTTGGACATATGGATTTTTTGGTTAATATTCAAAAAATGAATTTTGGTTAAAATTGTGTTTGGATTGTATTGGTTTTTGTGTGGATGTGATGTATTGTGAGGAGAAAAGTAAGAGAGGGAAGATTACTTTATTCAAATGAATAAATTTGTTTCTTAATGGGGTGAATAAATGGAAAAATGGGAGCCCAAACGCACACTTATATTTTGGGATAGGGGAGTATATATTTTTATCATTTGGATTTCGTGTGGATGTAATGTATTTTGCGGAGAAAAGTAAGAGAGAGAAGATTACTTTTTTCAAATGAATAAATTTGTTTTCTTAGTGGGGTGTATAAATGAGCAAAAATGGGAGTCCACAGGCATGCTTATATTTTGGGATGGAGGGAGTATGTATTTTCTTCAATTCCTGACACCTCTACAAGTATTAACATTTTTTTAATGGTGTTGAGAGCTTCTATGGCCTTTTGAGTTGGTCCACTTGAGTTTCCTGAATAAAGCCTTCTCCACTCCGGCCAAATACAATATAGAGTATAGACTGCTGCTGCTAGAGCTACCTCGACTACCCACAGTACCTGCTGTTGAAATTTAGTTTTCCTTTCATCATCAAGTGCCCTACCTATAATTCTGTTCATAACCACAGCCTCTGATTGCTTTCCAGCTTGTTCAACATAAATCACCTTATCCTCCTTGAATAGGGACAAGCAAAAAAAAGACCAATATGTCATGTTGGCATGCTAGTTATATGTCATATAGCTCATTTGAAGCTAATTATTGAACTTGCAAAGATGATGTCAACTCGTCTCTTACTTTGGTTCATGATTCAGGATTTGACTGTTGGTGTAGGATTTATTGTCTTATTTAATCCAGTTTTATATGAATTTATTTATTTGAACTTGTGTCGTAGGTGGAGAAGAAAAAAATATTCACTATTTTTCTCAAGCAATTTTTGGTTGTATACCGTGATTGGGAACCGGTTGATATGGGACAGTTCCCTGCTGATTCTTCCCTTCTCTTACCTGTGGGGAATTTACAACAAGTTGGTCCTACAGTGGTTGGCTGCTCCGCTGGTCACCCAGCTGAGATTATACATACATTAACCCAGGAACTAGTACGATTGGCAGCTCTGGTTTCAGAATGTGAGTTATTTTTTAAATTATTTTTGCCACAAGTTCTCTCTCTCTCTTTCTCCCTCCCCCCCACTCCCCTCTTTTATTTCCCTTCCTTTTTTATTCTCCTCTTTTCCAGTGTTTTTTTTTAATAAGTCTGACAGTTTATATTAGGAACTGATGGTTCATAAAGCTTATGGCTCTTTCTCCTTTATATTCGTACCTATCCGTACACAATTTTTATCTCCTAGTTGGCTAGTTATTCCTCTTCGCTCTGCATAAATGTTGACCTTAATCACCTCGATTGCATATGTTTATCCGTGGTTTTGTGAGCAATATGAAAACACAATCTTTTATGTTATTTTACTCCAATGTTCCGTTTTTAGAAAAATGCATTAAGGTTTATGTTGCAGTAAAGTAAAATCTTATATGTAATAGTTTTATTATTATTTATGTTTTAGTAGCTTTAGTATTCAGGTTAAGTAAGTGTTTAATTTCTTAAACCTTTCTGTACAATTTAGGATTAACTATAATGATTAGCGTTTGCTCACCTTCTCGCTGCCCTCTTTATTTCTCTAGCAAACGGCTAGTTTGTAACCTATTTGAACGCTTCTCCTCGTTCAAATTTGAATAATAAGAACTTTTTTCTACTTATTTTATTTTCATCTCTTCATGGTATTAGACCCCATCTTGCTCTAATTTTCAATCGCTCACTATGTCGTCCACAGTCTTCATCTTCTTTCAATATCTCATCGAGTGATAGCGGTTCTATTCCGCTCTCTGGAGTATCGGAACATGCTTCTTCCTCTATCACAAACCATTAATTAAATGGTAGTAATCGTTTTCTTAGGTCGCGAAATCTGAAAATGTTTTTAGTTGGGTAAGGAAAGATGGGGTATCTCATAATAGCCTACAACCAACCCGATTCCAGTGATCCTCGGGACACTGAAAATAATTTGGTTATGTCCCTTCTAATGTGGTCAATGACACTTGGACTTAGTGAGGATTTTATTTTGTATGAGACTGCACATAAAATATGGACAACTTGCAACAGAACTCTACTAAAAAAAGGATAATACCTTTGAAATCAATGAGATCAAAGCTCAGATTTAGGAGTATAAGCAAGGAGAGCTGAATCATGAATGTGGTCCAATATTACAATTTGCTGCCTCGTCCTTGGCAGCAACTCTCTATGAGGACTTATCTTGGAAGGATGCTGATGATATACGGATGTATAAGGAGATTGTGGAACAAAAAGACATTTCAAGTTCCTTATGAGAGTAAATCAAACTCTTGATGATGTTAGGGGTCGAATTCTTGCTACCAAACCATTACAATAATCAAAGACTGCATGTTAGGGGGATCCATATATACTTCTTCTTTCAATTCCCCGCGAAGGAAAGCATTCTTCACACCAAGCTGATTTAACTCCCAATCCAAATTAACTGCAACAGAAAAGATAACCCGAACAGTGTTCATCTTTGCCATTGGTGCAAACGTCTCGGAGTAATCTATCCCGTATTATTGAGAGTATCCCTTTGCAACCAATCTCGCTTTGTGTCGCTCCAGAGAACCATCAGATTTAAACTTATTCGTGAAGATCCTTCTACATCCTACTGTTTTCCTATCTTTGGTCAAATCCACCATCTCCCAAGTATCATTCTTCTCAAGTGCCCTCATCTCATCCATAACTGCATTTTTCCACTCAGGAACCTGTAGAGCCTCATCGATGCTATTTGGAATAGTTATACTCGACAAGGTTGATAAAAAGGAATAATATGAGGATGGAAGATTATTATAGCCCAAAAATGATTGATAGGATGTCTAGTGCATGCCCGAGGGGGCTTCCGAATAGCAATAGCAACATCTAACTGTAGATGCTCATCAGATTGATGTTCTGGGGTAGAATGGTCACATTCTGGTTCAGACTCTGAATCTTCAGAACTAGACTCATCCTTAAAATCAAACATATGATCATCTTCATGATCCTTGTGGTGAGCATGCTGTTCATGGACGACAACCTGTTCAAGTAATTGGGGTTCAGACCTTGTCTTGTCCGTCTTCTTCCTCCTGTGGAAAGTAAGCCCCTTGGAAAATTTATCCCTTACTGGGAGAGGAAGATTCAGCAGTCGGATCGCCAGGCTGAACCAAATCTTCCCCCCTCATTTCTTCAGTATTCTCATCATCAAAATTTAACCTGTTTAAACTTATTGGATCTCTAGTATATGACTATGTTATCTAGGGGGCGTTTGTTAAATCTGAAGTCTGAAGTCTGAAAACATTAAGTAACTGAATGATTTAAGTATTTTGACGGTTTGATAACACTATAAATCTGAACTAGAGAATGATTCGTTTTTCTATAAACAATAATTTTTTCTTACAATTTTATCCATACACACTGTTGTGTATACAAATATGCTACATTTATTATGATATTTTTCACACGTAAGTTTTAGGCTAATGTTTTTAAAAAAAATATTTATTATGAATTTATACTTCAGTTAATACTTCATGACTTGAAACAAAAAATGTACAGGACATTTTCAATTTTTTAACAATAATTAAATCGATAAGAAATACAAAATAACACATTAATTAAAGCAATTACTTTAAAATGACTACATACAAAGTACATAAATTGTTTTGATATGGAAATATAAAATTAAAAACACAAACGTACAAAATATATATTTAAAGCAAATAAATATATATTGAGTTAAAACATTTAAGGGAGTTTGAAAATCTAGAATCTTTGAAGGCAGCCTGTTAATCAAATAAGTAGCTGTTAATATTGCTTCTCCCCAGAGATACTTAGGGCTATTTGAGGCTAGCATCAGAGACCTTACAACTTCAAGGATGTGTCTATTTTTCCTCTCAGCAATACCATTTTGCTGGGGGTGCGGACACATGAACTCTGATGCACGACCCCTTCCGAAAGGAAAAAGTCCCCAAGTATACTTTCGAAGTTGTCAGTAGCATTATTTGTGATCATCTGAATACATTTCCTTAACCTCCTCCCATATTTCTCTAGCCGTTTTAAGGAACATGTGGGGCCTGGCCACGCGTGGCTCCATCGCGTTTATGAGCCACGCCATGACAAGGGAGTTTTCGGTATCCCAGGTCTCATTTTTTGGATCTTCCGGTGACTGGACAACACCTTTACCAGTTATATAGCCTAATTTTCCTCTCCCATTGATCACCAATTTCTCAGTTTGAGCCCATTCAAGATTATTCTTCCCGTTCAACCGCCTGGTTGCGGGTAGAATAATGGTTCTGTTGCTCTGCCGTGTCTCGGCATCACTTGGGGTTGGTGCATCGCCGCTGCTGTCAGCGCCGCTGGTGGCTGGGCATTGCGTCGACATGGCAGCAATAGTTGGTGGCTGATTTTCAGAGGCTGATCTGCTGCTTTTTCAGAGGGCAGCACCGCTGTTCTTCTGATTTTTTTTTTTGAGAGGCAGCAGCGGCCAGCGGGCTGCTTGCTCGGCAGAATTTCAGGGTTTTTCCGAACCTATGGCTCTGATACCATGTTAGAATTTAGGGAAAAACTTCTGTGTATTATTCCTCAGCACATGCGGGCAAATTAATAACACATTATAACCCCTTCACCCATACTTGTAAAAGCGCGCGCCATGGCGTGAAAGGCGCGCGCCATGGCGTGAGGCGGGGCTATGACGCCTTAACATAGTCTAAGGCGCAGAAAATGTCGGGCGTGTCCAAGGCGGCGCCATGGCGTGCAAGGCGTGAGGCGTGGCGCGCCATAGAATTTGAAGGGTAAAAACGTCAAACCAGTTAATAATAGCATAAAACCTAGTCAACCCATCCATATTCCCTTCATTCCCTCTCATTCCCGCTGCCCTCTCCAGTCCTTCTGAGAAAATGCGACTTTCTTC
The DNA here is from genome assembly GCA_036785695.1 of Gentiana straminea. NCBI lineage: Eukaryota > Viridiplantae > Streptophyta > Magnoliopsida > Gentianales > Gentianaceae > Gentiana > Gentiana straminea. Next base: position 4,017,348 of record JAVUPR010000515.1, on the reverse strand, counting down.
TTCCATGGAGTAAAAAAAAAACAAAAAAAACAGCCTAATAATTAAAAAAAAGCTTACTACTTTTTCTTCTTCTCCTTCTTCTCATAATAACCGGCCTAATCTATTTCAGCTTCAGCGTTCAGCCTTAAGGTAACAGGTTAACAGCAGCCTTTTCCCGTTTTTTTTTATATATTTTTTTAATTCGTTTTTTACACATGATTGTGTTAAATAGTTTATTCTTTATGTGATTATGTAGTTGAAAAACATGTTTATAATTTTCTTTTATTGAAAGTATGAAACAATGAACGAAAATCAAAGTAATGAATCTAATGATGTAAGTAATTTGATTTTGAAATAATGGAATTGAATGATTGTCAAAGTAGTAGTGATCTTTGGTTGTTTGATTTTCTAAAACTTTAAGTAGTGAACTAGTGATCTTTTAGTACTTAGTAGTCTATGGATTTGGTGTGTTTTATTTGTGTATGTGGCTGTTAATTGGCAAGTCATGCTAATTGCTCTGCTCGTTTATATTTTGATATATTGCTATGAAAAGTTTTATCACTGATTCACTGTTATGGTTAATCATTGGTAGTTTAGTTTGGTTACTTACTAATAAATAACAATTTGACCACTTCCCTTTTCTTCACAAAGAGTGGATGGGGAGAATAGTGATGAGGGGACGGGACCAATGGAGCTTATTAGTGATGATGATGAGTGATGACCGATGATTACTTGAAACTATCATTCTATTGATACTTGTTTTTCCTAATGGCTAATGCCTATCTTTTATGTCATTTTGTGAACTCTAGTACTAGTATTAGTCTAATAGATTCGTTTAAAACTTTTGAAACCGGAAACCTTTTGGTTGATTGGTTCACTATAGTTTATCGGTATTCGGTAGTACTTGTATTGTGTGTTAAAAGTTTAAAACTTGTTTAGATGACATTATGTGATCTTGTTTGTTGAGTTTTATATATGTTATAATCTAAAGGGCCAAAAAAAATAAGTTCTACGACATTATTGCCCGCCTTCCATGCCGGGCGCCGCCATGGCGTCAAGGCGCCCATGCCACGCCTCACCTCCGCCTTACGCTTTAACAAGTATGCCTTCACCAAGTAATCCTAGCCGACTAGGGTTTTAGGCATTTACCCATTAACCCTCTTACTAACTAGGAAACCCAAAAATACCCCTACATATATTTTCTAATATATGCGGCAGTAATAAAAAAAAACTAACTACTAATTATATACACAATACACAGTATTTTCCAACAGTTTACCATTTCGTAGAAGGCTTTAAAAATATGTGCAACTTCAGATTTTCTTAGTAAATACACCCAACTAATTCTAGTGTGATCATCGATATATGTGACAAACCACCTCTTCCCCCCAACGTCCGAACCCTTTCAGGCCCCCAAGCATCGCTATGAATCATAGTGAAGGGTTTTGAGGGCTTGTATGGTTGGGAAGGACAACTTTTCCTACTCTGTCTAGCAAGGTGACACGACTCACTCTGAAGAACAGAAATATTATTATTTGAAAATAATTCTGGGAACATTCTTTTCATATATTCAAGACTAGGTTGACCTAGTCGTCGATGCCATAACATAGTTTTATTATGATCAAAAAAGGAAACTGAACAACAATTTGCTTTATTAGGATCCTTATCAGCACGAGGATCTTTGTTCCAAAATGTATAGGCCCCCAATCGTATTAGACCTGCCAATTGTCATCTTCGAAAGAGAGTCCTGAAATACACAACCATTAGAGGTAAAGTTATCAATACAACCTCTATTTGGGGTTAATTCTTGGACCAAGATCAAGTTACAGGCTATGTTGGGGACATGTTGGACATTTTCAAGATAAATATCCATATAGTAATTACGAATACTTGTGTCTTCAAAATCTCAACCAAGTTATATGAGATTAATTGGTATAACGACATCAGTATTGCCCGCAACCCTGTGCATCATGATAAGACAAAGCACATAAAAGTGGACAGACATTTCATTAAAGAAAAAATTTAAAATGGTTTATTCTGCACTCCCTTTATCACTTCTCAAAATCAACTAGCAATCAACTAGCAGATGTTTTTACTAAAGGGCCTGAAGAAACTGTTTGAAGACATTCGAAGCAAGCCGGGAATGGATCCTCATTCATCACCTTGGGGGAGTGTTAGAATATATAATAATTTTTTACCTTAATGCCCTTCTGCTTAACTCTTATTATTTCATCTTTGACTTACAACTGTCTAAGAGTAGTTATATAGTTTCTAGCCGGTAGGCTTTATATAGTTATCTTACTATCCGTTGTAATCTCTATTTAAACATCTTGTAATCTTTTCGTCAATTAATAAGAAAATCCAGTTTATTGTTCATATCCGAACTCCTCCCCATTCTTGGGTAATTTTATCGAACAAGTTGGGGACAAGGATCTGGAATTTAAGATGCTGCTTCCCTCCATTGTTTCAATGTCACCCTTCTCATCCAAATTTAAAGATGTGCCAAGGTTCCTTAACTCACTTACCCCATTTTGTTTTCTGTTGTATGATTCAAAGTATATTTCTGTTGAACACTTGATCGGCGTAAGTTTGTCAGTCATCATTTGCTTCAGTATCTTTTCATTTTCGTTTTGCTTCATATGATTCTCAGTTGCTTATGTCGTAGTGCTTGCCGTAGTAGAACTCATCCAGAGTGGCTGTCCGTACCAACATGTAGCTTGTTGTTATAAACGTGGGGGAAACATTTTGTCGAACATCTGGTGTGTGTGAACCTTTTAGCTAACATGCGCTTCATTCTAGCATACGATTCAATTTTCGGTTTCCCTTCTTCATCTCAATCAAGTTGCAAACACTGCCACCATGATTCAACCACCTCTTCAAGATTATAAGAAGCCAACTTACATTTGAGCTTTCCTGGTGGTTGCTTCTCATCGAAGTACTCTTCGATTGCATCAATCCAACCCCGTAAGTTTTCTATAATTGGAACTGATGTAGGTGGGTAAAATCAATCTAAACCAACATTTGTTTGACTCTCTAGTACTGTAATTCTGATGGTGAAAACCTGTTGCGACTCCACCCTTAGTGGTGTGAGGAACATCTCGTCCGACTCGGTGGTGGCCATAGTTCAGGTGGTGTCTCAACCCACCCAAAACTCGATTTGCTTCTGATGTGAAAGAATCGAGCTTCCGATGAAGCTTTGACGTAATATCGCAACGGATCTTCAAATCCCGAACATCGTCAGGGATCCGGCAACCTTCCCCGTTCATTTTGGCCATCGATGAGCAAAGGAAAACCTTGGCTATGATACTAGATGATGTGGAAGATCTATGACTAAAAGATAAAACAAGAGCTGATCAAGCTCTTAAGATTCTCAATGAAAAGATGATAAAAGATTACATAATGACCTAACATCTAGGGAGCGTAGGCTATTAATAGGCTATAACAAGCCCATTTAGGCAAGCCCTACATTAGAAAAGCCCATATGGCTATCCACTTAACTTAAAACAAGAAATAAAAGACTATTAACTATTATGATGTCCTACATCATCCAAGCTAGAATAAAAGAGGAGGGTTGCGTTATATTGACGACATGTTCAAATTTTGTCACCTTTCATGAATATGAATTAAATAAGAAAATGTGCTTTTATTATGGCTTTGCATTGTTCAAGTGCCGAGTTTGAGCAAGGACTGCTGCATCTCGGGAGCTCAATGGCTTGGTTTCTTAAAACTCAATGGTAGGTTTTAACGAACGGCAATAAGAGACCCACGATGTTCTCTGAGTCTGAATGTAGGCAGTAAATCCTAGCTTGAACAAAAGATGAGAGCAGCAGAAGTAAGATTGCTCAGATGGTTGTGTACAAAACATGATGGATAAGATAAGATTTGAGGAAAAACCGGGTAGTTTCTGTTGATAAGAAAATGAAGAAGTCAAAATTTAGATGGTATGATAATGTGCAGAGGCATCCGGTTGATGAATCTGTTAGGTGTTGCAAAATACAAGACGAAACACGTGAGAGGTTGACCAAAGAATATATGGAGGGAGACAATTAAAAATCAAACGACTTATATTGGTATCAAGGATGATATAGTTTGTGATAAAGCACAATGGAGAATGCGTTCCATATAATCAACCCCACATAATGGGGATAAGATTTGCGTGTTGTTATTTTTTTTGTTTGTTCACTGATGTCTGTCTAGGCCATTAAAGAAATTGTTTTGCTCCATGCTGCACTTAATTTCTTCTTCTCGATGCTGTCACTACTTTCGTCTTACACTGTGACCGGGGTTGGGTGGGTTTACTATGCTATTGATACTCATCTTATCTCCATATGTCATTCAGTTAACACCACGATGCTGCAATCCACCACTGATCATTCTGTTTCTTCAGCAAATACTCTCATGTATGAAGGCTTGCCTGTCTTAGATGCTTTGGCTCTTACTTCTCGATCAATGCACAACTGCAGAGTTTTTGCTTTTTATGGTGGTGTCCAAAAGCTTATAGCTTTAATGAAAGGTACTACTTCTAGTGTAGTAAGTTTGTTCTGACTTTTTCTGGGTTTCCTTCATTAGCTTTTTTGTTTTAGTCTGCATGATCTTCTATGGAAATGGCAAGTTGCACTTAGCATTTTTACTGCATTGTAATTGTTACTACCTCCGTCCTTAAATAATACTCCCTCCGTCCCAAGCTATAAGGTCTGTTAGAGTTTTCACACTGTCTAAGAAAGTGGAAGAATGTCATATATTTCAAAGACAAAGGTCTGAAGTACTCTGTGACCAACATTAATGCAATTGTAATAAAGTAATGAAAAATTGTTGAATTGATAATAAACTAAGGGTAAACGGAAAAAATGTAGTAAATACTTCATTGGTATTCTATAAAGACTTATATTATGGGACGATACCAAAAAGCTAAATTGACTTATATTTCATGACGGAGGTAGTAGTCGTCTTTTGCTCAAATAATCCCTGAATATAGTCACTTCAGAAAACCAAGAAAGCATTTGTTACCCTTTTCCCTTTTAGTACCCCTAATTCATTATTTTTTCTATTACTTTTTCAAACTTTACATTCATTGCATTAATGACGGTCAAAAGGGTATTTTAAACTAAAATTATGACATTCATTATTTTATTAATCTACATGAAAACTTCTAAAATGACTATTATTTAGGGATGAATTTCACTTTCTTAATCTGTGTTAAAACCTCTAAAACGGCTATTATTTTGGGACGGTGATAGTATTAAAATTTTAATTTTGGGTGACCTTTTCTGATAGATTTTGCTCTCTCGCTCTCTCTCTCCTTCTATATATATGTATGTATCTTGAATACCTCTTCCCACATGTAGTCTTCGTTATGTAATTCTTATTGTGAAGTTCGAGTTTTATTTGAAATATTCTAGTCGGCGTGGTTATGATTTTTGTACTTTAGGACCCTTTGAGATTGTTCTTAATAGTGTATCTTAGAGTCACGCAAATACGAATGATCTGCTTAGCAGCTCTATGTTCTTGTTTACCAACAGTTACAAAGATCTATAGTCAAAATATTTGTACATGTTGGTTGGGTTGTTTGACGCCAGAGCGTATCTGTTATATGATTGGACTCTTAGTTTATTAGGACTTTCGAGTGCTTGTGTAGAGGCACAATGGCTGGTCTCTGCACCACCAGCCAGTTGTAAAACGTCCGGTGCGTGGGTTATGTGCCTGATATCTTTGATAGTCAAACGCTCTGCGCACTGGTGGTTCTGGACTACCCGAGGTGTGGGTTCAGGTCCGACCTCCGTATGTCCATCCCGTGTAATATCTCCCGCCAATGGTTTCAACCTATGGATGGTTTCGGGACTGGCTCTGTAAGAGCAATTGCAAATGCTTCAAAACAGAAGTCATCTAAATCAGAGTCAATAATTATAGATGGACTTTTTCTATTACATTTTAGTAGTAGCTCTAAAGTAAATTTGAATATGTTTGATTCCCTTTCGATGAACATCCAAAGATAAAATCCATCCAGATCCCATTTATTCAACCATTTCTTAATTTCTCTTCCTAAAATTGTATACCACATTTCCTCTCTTGCAAATTTAACAGAAATCAAAATAAGTGGGACTGAGTCCTTTTTTATGGATTTTTAATCATTTTTTATAGTTTATGTAGGAGCTATTACGTGAATTGATTTGATTTATTTTATCAATCACATCAATTTTATGGTTTCCACAGTAAATTAGACCCCTTCAACTTAATTGACCAATATAGTTGCTCCCTGCGTAAAATATCCCACCTAAGGGCACAACAAAGTTCGTATTCAGGTATGGCTCATGTAAGCCCATCCTTGCGTGAAACATCCCACTGATGGTGACGACCTTGGCTGGGTTCAGGCCCGGCTGTGGTAAGCCCATACTTGCATAAAACATCCACTGGGAAATCCTACGTCAAAGCTCTTTGACAGTTCAATCAAAGTGGCATACACAAAAAAAAGGACATGCTTCGGCAGTTCACCAAGCCAACACTCCAGTGTTGATCATAGCAGTGCACACCAAAACACCGGTGGTAACTATTTGATTAGACTAAGTATTATTTAACATATATTAATGTGTTAGTTTATGTACAAATGGAGTAGTGTAATTTTATTATTTTTTTGTCTTTTTAAACCAGGTAGGATAACTTGAGTATAACCACCCTGTAAAGTATGTAACCACCCTATAAAGGGTATCTCGGTAGTTAATTACTTTACTTTTTACTTTATCTAGTACAGGTACTTTAACACTTTTTACTTTATGCTTTTAAGCATGCTTTAGCTCTAGCTTTGTTTTTAACCTATTTATACCAACCCCATTCGGTTGAGATTAATACAAGAGTTATCTTTCTCTTTTCTTTTTCTTCTCTTAACTTCTATATGGTATCAGAGCACTGAATTATATTCAGTTTTTTAGCTTCATCATCTTCATTTTTTCTTTCTTCTTCCCTTTGATTCTGTTTCTTCAAAATGGCAGAATCTAATCAAGACTCTCTCATGATGACTCTTGATAACCCTTCTCTCCAAATCACCTCTAAAAAACTTTCTGGACCAAATTATGTCCAGTGGGCACAATCTGTGCAAATGTATATCACAGGGAGGAACAAAATTTGTTACCTCACTGTTGAGTCTCTTCCACCTACTGATCTGGCCTCCAAAGAATACAACACTTGGAGGACAAAAAATGCCACTATCATGTCTTGGCTTATCAATTCAATGGTTGATGAAATAGGCCAAGTACATCTGTTTTTGCTAAATCTGCCCATGAAATCTGGAAAGAGGTTGCTAAAACCTACTCAGACCAGGGCAACTTTGCTCAAGCATTTGGTTTGAGAAACATCCTGAAAGAGACTAAGCAGGGAGGACAAGATGTCACCAAGTACTTCAACAACCTCAACAAAATCTGGCAGGAATATGACCAACTTACTCAGGTGAAATGGTCATGCACTACTGATTCTTCTTTATATCACAAACTGATGCAGCAAGAAAGGGTGTTTGACTTCCTAAGTGGTCTCAACCCTATCTATGAGGCTACAAGGGAAAGAGCTCTTGCCCAGACTACCTTTCCCACTATACAAGAAGCATATATTGCTATTAGTAAGGAGGAAAGCAGGAAGGGAGTAATGAATGGAGGTCTTCTTCCTACCCCTCTGCCTGCTCCTATGTACAATCCAGGAGGAGAAATCATTGAAACTGCTAATGCTGGATACAACAAGGGACAAAACAAGAGGAATGATCAAAGGCCCTCTCTTACTTGTGATTACTGCAAAAAGAAGGGACATATCAAGGATCATTGCTGGAAACTCCATGGAAAACCCCCACATTTCATGACCAACCAACAAAACAAGACTGATGGCAAATTGGCAACTGGGTGAGCAAAAGAAGGCCTACAGTGCTACTGAGCAGTCTTGTGGTTTTTCAAAGGAGCAGATGGAGGCACTCAACATGCTGTTTGACAAAAGGATTCCTGCAACTGCTGATCCCTCCACTGGAACTACTGCACACAGTAATAGTCCAACTTGGATTGTGGACTCTGGTGCATCTAGCCACATGACATGTGATTACTCTATATTTCAATCTTTCAATAATAGTAATAAAACTCACTATGTTACTATTGCTTTTAAGGCACCTCTTTCCAAGGTGGTTGGTCTAGTAGGTCCTAAGTTAGAATCCTACCAAACCTTACCCCGAACTCGTTCTATATGTTCCTAAGCTTGATTGTAACCTTTTTCCTGTCAGCCAGTTTTGTAAGGATAGGAAATGTGTTGCTAAGTTTTACTCAACTCACTGTGAGTTTCAGGATCTGGAATCTCAGATGAAGATTGGCAGTGCTAGGAAGAATGATGGCCTTTTTTTCATCCATAGCAGCAGCCTTGAGAGTGGAAGTGGTCTTACTGTTAGTTTGGATTCTAAATGTAATAGGATAATGTCTTTACATTTCAGATTAGGTCATCCCAATTTTCCCTACCTTAAAAGGATGTACCCCTCTTTATTTTCAGATGTTTGTATTGAAAATTTGAAATATGAACATTGTATCTTCGGCAAGCAAACCATAAATGTTTTTAAATCCATTCCTTACAAGGCATCTAAGCCTTTTATGCTTATTCATTCTGATGTATGGGGCCCATCTAGAACAACTAACCTAACTCACAAACCCTGGTTTATATCCTTCATTGATGACCATACTAGACTGACTTGGGTATACCTCATGAAACATAAATCTGAAGTCCCAAGCCTGTTTGAAAACTTCTACAACATGATAGAAACCCAATTTCAAACCAAAATCCAAGTTCTAAGATCTGATAATGGAACCGAGTATCTAAACACTTGTCTTAACCCATTTGTTACTAAAAAAGGTATAATTCATCAAACCTCTTGTACCAACACACCCCAACAGAATGGGGTAGCAGAAAGAAAAAACAGACATCTTCTGGAGGTTACAAGAACCATCCTCTATACCTATAATGTCCCAAACTTCTATTGGGGTGAGGTTGTCCTTACTGCCACCTTTTTAATAAACAGAATGCCATCCAGGATCCTAAAATTCAAAACTCCCATTGATGTTCTTCACTCCACCTTCCCTGACTCCAAACTTGTATCCTCTCTACCCTTAAATTTTTTTCGGATGCACAGCCTTTGTGCATAATCATTCACCAACCAAAAACAAACTGGATCGTAGGGCTATCAAAACCATCTTTGTAGGTTACTCGGCCACTAAAAAGGGGTATAAATGCTTTGATCCCAACACACACAGATTCTATGTGTCTTATGATGTCACCTTCTTTGAGGACCAACCCTTCTACCAAACAAAACAGAACCACAATATTGAACCTTATCTGTTTCTACAAAGTACCACCACACTTCCCATACCTGATTTTAGTCACACTTGCATTCCTACACCAGAAACATCTGTTGCTTCACCCACTCCTACTCCTATTGAGGAGGAGTCATCTGACTCTCCTACTCCTACTCCTAGTGAGGAGGAGCCTCCTAACCCTCCTATTCCTACTCCTATAATCTACACCAGACAAAAGAAAATCAGGCCAACTCATTCTCCTGACCCTGTCCTTCCTATGGAATCTGAATCCAACTCTGAACAAACTGAACTAAACCAATTGGACCACCACAATCCTGATCCTAACCCTGAAACACCTCTAAACTTACCTATTGCCTTAAGGAAAAGTACTAGGGAGTGTACTAAACATCCTATTGATAGATATGTGTCTTATGGGAAAGTGTCTAGCCAACATAGGATCTTTTTGACAAACTTAGATTCTTCTCAAACACCTAAAACCATCCATCAGGCCCTAAATCACCCTAGATGGAAGCAGGCTGTCATGGAAGAATTGAATGCATTGGATAAAAATCACACATGGGACTACATACCTACACCTAAAGGGGTCAAACCAGTAAGGTGTAGGTGGCTGTTTAATATCAAACACAATCCAGATGGCACAGTAAACAGGTATAAAGCCAGACTAGTGGCCAAGGGATTCACACAGTCTATGGGGATTGATTATAATGAGACTTTTGCTCCAGTAGCCAAGCTCAACTCATTCAGAATTCTGATATCTATTGCTGCAACAAGTAATTGGCCTCTTCATTAGCTTGACATTAAGAATGCTTTCCTAAATGGGGAACTAAAAGAAGAAGTGTATATGCAGTACCCCCTGGCTTTGTATCCAAACCCAATCATGTCCTAAAACTGAATAAATCCATCTATGGACTAAAACAGTCCCCTAGGGCATGGTTTAATAGGTTCACTAAAGCCATGAAACTTGCAAGGTATACTCAGGGGCATGGTGATCACACTATGTTCTACAAATATTCAGAGCAGGGAGGACTTACCATTCTTATAGTATATGTGGATGACATTGTCATCACTGGAAGTTTGGACTCTGAAATTGCTCACCTAAAGCACTTCTTGCAACAACAATTTGATGTAAAAGATCTTGGCCCTCTGAAATATTTCTTGGGAATAGAGGTTGCAAGATCATCCAGTGGTATCTTACTAACCCAAAGGAAATATACTATGGATTTGTTCTCTGATTATGGGTTGTTAGGATGCAAACCTGCTGACACCCTTGTGGACAGTGCTGTTAAATTTGGAAAGGATGAAGATGGTGGAGATTATGATCTTGAAAAGTTTCAAAGACTTGTGGGAAGACTGATTTACCTATCTCATACTAGACTAGATATATCCTTTGCTGTAAGTCAACTTAGTCAGTTCATGCATTCTCCTAAGGTAATTCACTATAATGCTGCTCTAAGGTTACTAAGATTCCTAATAGGATGTCCAGGTAAGGGTGTTATTTTTAGGGCACAAGGAAACTCAAGAATTGAAGGCTATGTAGATGCTGATTGGGGTGGCTCTACTGCAGACAGAAAATCTACTTCTGGGTGGTGTATCTATGTATTTGGCAACCTTGTCTCTTGGAGAAGCAAGAAACAATCAGTAGTGGCCAGAAGTTCAGCAGAAGCAGAATATAGAGCAATTGCCTTAGGCATCTGTGAGCTTTTGTGGATTCAGAAAATCATGTCTGAACTAAAAATTCAGGTGTCAAAACCTATGTGTTTATACAGTGACAGTATGGCAGCCATTGAAATATCTAATAACCCAGTACAACATGATAGAACTAAACATATTGAAGTTGATAGGCACTTCATCACAGAAAAGGTTACAAATGGGAGCATCAACCTATCCTATGTCAAATCCAAGCTTCAGGTAGCTGATATCTTCACCAAAGGGCTCCCTAAATCTGCCTTTCAAATGTGTGTGGACCGGCTGGGATTACTAGACATCTACCATTCAGCTTGAGGAGGAGTATTGGATTATACTAAGTATTATTTAACATATGTTAATGTGTTAGTTTATGTACAAATGGAGTAGTGTAATTTTATTATTTTTTTGTCTTATTAAACCAGGTAGGATAACTTGAGTATAACCACCCTATAAAGTATGTAACCACCCTATAAAGGGTATCTAGGTAGTTAATTACTTTACTTTTTACTTTATCTAGGAAATGTACTTTAACACTTTTTACTTTATGCTTTTAAGCATGTTTTAGCTCTAGCTTTGTTTTTAACCTATTTATACCAACCCCATTCGGTTGAGATTAATACAAGAGTTATCTTTCTCTTTTCTTTTTCTTCTCTTAACTTCTATAGTAACCAATGGTAGCGAGCATTCCATGGCCCTATTTTACTTGCAACTACTTTATAGAGTAGGTTAACTTGCATAATTTAGTGCCAAGGCTACCCTTGCGACATTGCTCTAGGGCCTCCTCAGCCATGAAAAGGCAAAAGCGCTTGCAAGCCATGTAATGGAATAAATGGATGGTTACTCAGTATATGGCGTACATTGCCTTACACACTCAATATCACTCTTGTTGATGTATTGGAATAAGGACACACTAACGAGCCTGTTTACACAAACACGGGAGAAAAGACATTGCATAAAGCATAGTTATAATCGAACATCATTGTTTAGCTTAATAAATACTCCCTTGGTATTTCAAAAGACCTTATATTATGAGACAAAACCAAAAAGACAAAAATGCCTTATATTTTGGGACAAAGGTAGTACAAATTAAAGCACACCGTATAAACCCCACCATATATGTCATTTAGTGATGTGTAATTGGATTGAAGGCTACAATGAACGTGTGGGTATACCAAGATGGATAGGAGAAAGGACACAAGATAGTGGGAGCCCTTAAACTAGTTTTTTTAACAAATCGACCCTTCAACTATTTGAAACGTAACATTTTGGCCCTTTTCTAGCCATATTTTACCAATTTCAATGCTGAGGTAAGGGTATTTTTGTACAGATAAATGTCTTTTTCTCCCTTCTCTGTTCTTCTTCATTCCTATTGCGGAAACATCCCCAAGCCTCCATAACTACCATGTGAAATCCCTCACAAGCCATCAAATCTTAATTAAAATTTTAAACCTTTCACCAAATCACTAGTACATATACACTTTGAATTCCTAAGTATTTTGACACCAATATCCTTTGGACCATAATCAAAGAGACCTTAGTGCTGAACATTACATCGTTTGTATTCCTTGAATCGCTCAAACAAATTATTTCAATTTTAATTTAGGATGAGCTATGCACCAAAGAAAGAGGGTAGGTCTTGTAGCCATTTTGCTGGAACATATCTCTCATTTGCAAAACAAAAGAAACAACCATTAAACTATGTTGCTTTTATGGTCCTAATTACCTTAATTAATCTTAATTGGGTCCTTTGTTTGCTTAGTTTGCTTAATTAGTCCTTTGTTTGTTTTGTTTGGTTCTGTTTTGCTCCCAGAACCTTTTTCTGCTGTTTTTACTGTACAGTGTCCGTTGGGACACCGTACAGGAGCCGTTGGGGCTGCTTTACTGCTCTATCAAGGACTTTCTTAGTCCTATTTATATTTCCTTGTAGTTGTAATAAACAAGCAATATATCAATAAACTCTCTTTTCCTCTCCTAAATTCCAACATGGTCTCAGAGATTTGATCCAAAACGAGCTAAAAAATTCAATTTTTCCGAGATTTTCAAAAACGAGAAAATGTCTTCAACTGAGAAATCAACCTTCACTGATGTTGTTCCACACTCTGAAGGGAACAAATATCATTCAGGGAGGAAGTGATACTAACAGTCACCTTCTCACAAACCACAAATTCAATGGTAACAATTACCATTCGTGTGGTCTAGATCTCTGCTGATGTATGTGTCTGGAAGAAGCAAGGAGGGACCTCTGACTGGTGATACACCTCATCCAGCCGAAGATGATCCAAAGTACAGACAACGGAAAGTTAACAACAACATCATAATGTCCTGGCTTGTTGGATCCATGACCCCTTAGCTGAGTGAGAACTTCATGTTCTTCAACACAGCGGCTGAAGTCTGGGAGGCAGCTCATGATCTCTACTCTAAAAGGGATAACACCTCTCAGGTCTATGAGCTCAAATCCCATCCAAAGGATATAAAGAAGGCAGATTTTCATGTTCTTCATGTGTATCCTCTGCATCATCTTGATCAGCAGTTTCAGCTTGTGGTACCTGCAGATCAGTAACTACAGTTTGGGTGTTTCCTTGAGTATATTCTGCAGTGGTAAGATTTGTAATGGATTTCTTTTTCCTTGTATATGTAATGATCTCCTTGTCATGTTTACCCAAGCCCTTGTTAGGATGAGCAATTGGTTCTTTCAAGGCAAGATCAGAGTCAAGGACAGGCAGAGTAGGATCATTTATGAGAAAGTCATATTGATCAAATGAGGCTGTTCTTCAAAGAAAGTAACATCAGATGATACATAAAGCCGCTTGGTTAGGGGATCGTAGCATTTAAATCCTTTTGGTGTTGAAGAGTATCCAATAAAGATGGTTTTTACAACCCTTGGGTCTAGCTTCCCTCTGGACTGTGAGTGAATGTGAACTGCAGTGCAACCAAAAACCTTTAAAGGAACAGGCAACACAAGTTTAGAACTTTGGTAGGATAAATTGAAAACATTTAAAGGAGTTTTATAGCTAAGAACTCTTGATGGCATCCTGTTTATTAGGAAGGCAACAATCATAGCAGCTTCACCCCAATAAAAAGCAGGTACATTGTTGGTAATAATAATGTCCTAGCAACCTCTAAAAGATGCCTGTTCTTCCTCTCTGCAACTCCATTCTGTTGTGGAGTATTTGAGCAGGAGGTTTGGTGAATAACACATTTTTCAGTCAGAAAGGAACCTATTACTGAATTTAGATATTCAGTACCATTGTCTATTCTCACCATCTTGATCCTAGTTTGAAATTGGTTTTCTATCATTTTGTATAAGGTTTCAAAGATAGTACTGATATCGGATTTTTGTTTTATTAAATAGACCTAACATAATCTGGGATGGTCATCTATAAATGTAACAAACCATCTGTTGTGAGTCAGATTGGGTGTCTTGGAAGGCCCCCAAACATTAGTGTGTATTAGGTGAACAGGTGAGGATTCAGAGTATGAAATAGCTTTGAATGAGCTTCTAGTATGTTTAGCAATTTCACAAAACTCACATTTAAAAACTTCAGGTTTCACATTAATAAACAGAGTAGGGTACAATTTTTGAAGGTAGTAAAATCTAGGATGTCCTAATCTCCTATGTACAAGTCTAATCTTATTACACTTTGAGGACTCCTTTGAAGCAAAATGACTCTTCTCAATTTCTACTTTCCTGCCTTGAATGAGGTAGAGACCATCACTCTTTTTAGCACTGCCAATCTTCTCCAAGGATCCCACCTCCTGAAACTCACAGTAGGAAGGAGAAAAATTAACAGTACAATTCACATCGTCAGTAAATTTGCTGACAGAAAACAGATTACTTGATAAATTTGGGACAAATAATACTGAGTCTAGGATTAGGTTATCAGAAATTTTAACAGTGCCTTTTTCCTCCAACTTTGGAGCAAGTTCCATCATCAACTTTAGCAAAATGCTGGTTAACAGAAGGGGTATAAGTGGAGAAGAGAGAAAAGTCACCTGGCATGTGACTGGAAGCACATGAATCAATAATCCAGGTGCTATTACCATTAATAGCAGCAACCCCTGTGGAGGTGTCTGCTTTATGTGAATGCATTTTCCTATCCAAGAATTGAATTAGAACTTCCAGTTGTTCCTTTGAGAAGTAATCGACTTGTTCAGTGACATTGAAGGCCTGTTTTTGATCAGTGCAGGTGTTTCCTTGGTATTCTGATTTTTTGCAGGTGTGGTGGTTTTCCATGGAGATTCCATCAGGATTCTCTGGTATGGCCATTCTTTTTACAGTGGTCACACCGAAGGTTGCTTCTTTGTTCATTCCTTTTGAAGGAACCCTTTTAATAGCCACCCATCATGGCTGATTCACCATTTTGAGCAAGAAGAGCTGAGTGTTATCCCCTTGGAGTAGGTAGGAGAGACCTCCCACAACACCTTCTCTGCTCTCCTCTTTTTTGATGGTGGCAAATGCCTCCTGAACAGAGGGCAGTGGGACCTGAGCCTGTATCCTCTCTCTGGCAGCATCATAGATAGGGTTTAGACCACCAAGGAAATCAAAGACCCTGTCTTTCTCAACCAGTTTTTGGAATTTCCCTGCATCAGCAATGCATCCTCACTCGATGACAGTAAGTTGGTCGTATTCTTGCCATAGTTTCGTTAGGGTGTTGAAGTACTTGGTAACATCCAGAGAGCCTTGCTTTATTTCCTTCAGGCTGTTTCTGACCCCAAAAGGGCAAAGTTGCCCTGGTCAGAGTAGGTTGCTACTACTGTGTCCCAAATAGCTTTAGTTATTGGGTAGAACAGGTGGACTTGGCCAATTTTAGGCTCCATGGAGTTGATCAACCAAGATATTTTGGTTGCATTTTCACTTTCCTAGGTGTAGTATGCTTCTACACTGGTAGTTTCTGGGATCTTCACGGCGCCTGTGAGATACCCTAACTTTCGCCCTGTGATAAACATCTGGACTGATTGAGCCCATTGTAGATAGTTGGATCCATTAAGCTTCATGGAGGTGATTTGAAGGGTTGGGCTTTCAAAACCTCCCATTGATCGAGAAGAGTTTGCAGCACAGGTTGCTGTTGTCGTTTCAGATTCTGACATAATGAAGAAGAAGAAGATGGAAAGAGGAAGATGAAGCGTTGGATCGAGCTATGAAGGCTCTGATACCATGTAGATAATTAGAGAGAGAAGACAGAATTGGGAAGCTAATAGCTTTCTTGACTACCAGAAGTAAATTTTACAAGGTTTAAATAGAGTAAGGATCTAATCCTCAACTACCTGAACTAATTAAGGTAAACTGCTAGTTAATGGAGGATAGTTGAGAGTACTAACCCATTAACTATAAACAGCTAATAATACTTAAAGAATAATAATTAGTAGATATTATATTACTTCTAATACACCAACTTATATGCTGCACGTTCTGTTGTTATTGTTACTTTAGGTGCCCTTTTTACAGCATTTCTTCTAAATTCAAAATGTTCTAACCTTGAATGCATGTTGTTTTCAGCTACCGTGGTGCAACTCAAGACTGTTAGTACAGCTCTTTCTGCTGATGAAATTTTGTCACCTTCTATGGTTGAAAAGTCAGAGATTTTGCAGAGGATACTTGTACCTGTAGTGTTGATATTGTCTAGCTTTATTGACTTGCAATTTAATCTATGTAAGAGCACTCAGATAAACCATGGCTGCTGGAGTTTTACTCCAAACAGCGGTGCCTCCAATGAACCTTCCGCTGGCACAGTATCTCCCCTTTCTGAAAGTATGATACATTGGCATCAAAAGGCTGTTGTGTCTGTGATGGAAGCTGGTGGACTCAACTGGTTAGTAGGTAAGGTAGGCAATATCAGGTTTTGTTTCTATGTTTTTGTCCATCATTTTAGCCTAAATGTCAGTGCTGATTGCTTGCGTCTTAAGAAGATAAGCATGCAAACACGCCGAAATAGATGCTTCACTAACACTTTGGGTTGATTGCGTTGTGGCATGTTCTGTAATGGTGTCTACATTGTTATGTGTTCATTGCACTACAATATCGCTACAAAAGATTAGTTTTGAGACAATTTAGAAGAGGTAGTGTGAGGAATCGCCATAAGTGATTTTTTTTTTTGTAGGACATGTAGGGAAGGGGAATAAAGAATATAACATGCACTTTTACTCGAAATTGTTTTGATGGACCTATGAAACTTGTCAGGGTAGGTATCTTTTCTTTTCCTTCTTTGAGACATGTGAATTACCTAGCCAAACTTTGAAATATCTAGAAACTCAAAACAGACTGATCAACAGATTAATGGTGAAATCATAATTTTTTTTGTAAGCCAAGCTTCATAGAGTCATTGCTGACATTGACCGTTTTGAGGAACAAACTGTGTATGATATATATTGATTTGTGTGTATCTCTTCATATGGTTTTTGTATGTAAGGAACATCCTCTTCTGTTCTTATATGCTCATTGGAAATTGTGATGCAGAGCTATTGCGTGTGTTGAGGAGGTTGAGCATGAAAGAGCAGTGGGCTGATCTAACATTACTGTATCTGGCTCTTAGAAATCTTCGGTTATCATTAGCTGATAATCCTCGTGGTCAAAATCACTTTCGAAGTATTGGAGGACTTGAAGTTATGTTGGATGGACTGGGTCTTTCATCTATCAATGCTCCGAGAGTTGAGCAGTCCTCATTTCTCGAACCTCTAAGGTAATTGTTGAAGTTTATAAAATGTTAATTATCTGCCTCCCCATCAGCTCAAACCTTTAGGAGAGATTTTGATTCAACATGGTATCGGATCCACCCATTTATATTGTTCAAGTGATGGGCTCTTTGTTATAGGCCCACACTTGAGGGGCCCTGTTAAAGCGTCCCACGTTGGGCACTAGTAATTGTTCACTCACCATATTAAGAGATGGATTTCCCTCACCTCATACCTAGGCTTTGAGGATGAGGCCCCTCCTCTTATAAGTTGTTTGGCTTGATTTTCTACATGTTGAAGTATATAAAATGCAGTGTTCAAAAAATCGCTAGGCGAAGTCAGTACGCTACTGGGGCGCCTAGGGCCTAGGGCGCCCAGGCGGTGCCTAGGTGGCGCCTAGGCGGTTTTAGAGTTTTAAGGCGTTTTAATGGGTTTTAACGGGTTTTAAGGGTTTTAAGGGTTCTAGGGTTTTAGGGTTTTAAGGGATTTTAAGGGATTACTTGGGAAAACTTGGATGTTCGCCCAGATGGAACCCTGATTTCCTAGAAGGGCCTAGGAGCGCTCAGAAAATCGCCCAGCACCCCTGTCGCCCATATGAGATCGCCTAGAGCCAAGTCGAAACGCCTGAGGGTCGCCTAGGGCCTAGGCGGCGCCTAGGCGACCGATTTTTGCGTTTTTTAGAACACTGATAAAATGTTAATTATTTACCTCCCTTTAGATATTTAAGAAAGCTAATAATTTTATTGATGCCATAAACCGAATAACAGACTGTTGGAATATATAGGCTCTCTATGCCGACTTAGATGTCTTGGAGAACAAGCCACTCTTATTTTTTACTAATAAGGGTAAAATAGACAAAGTAAATAAATAAGACAGATAATTAGGCCCTAAGGTCGACTCACAAGACCTAACTTCCAACACCGTCCCTCAAGTTGGAGCGTAGATGTTAATTGTGCCCAACTTGCTACCGAAAGCATCAAAATCTGTCTTTACTAAGGCCTTTGTTAGACCATCGACCACTTGTCTTGAAGATGGTAAAGATGGAATACATATTTCACCACTCTCCAACTTCTTTTTAATGAAATGGGGATCTATCTCCACCTGCTTAGTCTAATCATGCTGAACAGGCCCATTAGCAATGTCTAATGCTGTTGCACAAAACGGTCGCATAGGCATGACGACATCTGGTTTCAAATCCTTCAAATCCATCTTTATCCACAAGGTTTCACAAATCCTTTGGGCTAAGGCTTGAAACTCTACTTCAGCACTACTTCTGGCCACTACTCTCTGTTACTCCTCCAAGTCACTAAATTTCCCCACACATAGGCACAATAACTAGAACCAGACCCCCTATCTTTGGTGCAAGAACCCCAGGCAACATCTGTAAACACTTCTACATTCTTTCTCTCACTCTTTTTAAAGTATTAACCCTATCAAGGAGTAGACTTAAGTTTTTTAGAATCCTCTGCACAACATCAAGATTCTTAGTTGGATTCTGCATAATCTAACTCACAGGAGTCACAGCCCTGACTGCAAATGCAATATCCGGCTAAGTATGAGATAAATAAATCAACTTCCCAACTAGCCGTTGGTATCTCCCAACATCCATGGCTTTCTCATTGTCAACACTGCCAAGCTTCAAATTGCACTACATAAGGATGTTAGGCGTTCCAGCTTGTTTGGAATCACACATCCTAGTCTCGTTTAATAAGTCCAAAATGTACTTTTGCTGAGAGACGACCTGGCCTTGTTTAAAACTAGCGACCTCCATGCCTATGAAGTACTTCAATGGTCCGAGATCTTTGATCTCAAACTCCTTTTCCAAACACTTATTGACTTCATCTGCTCCAGCTGGATCATTCCCTATCAAGATAATGTCTTCAACATAAACAATACTGACAATCGACTTATTAGACTGTGGACACTTAACGAACAAGGTTTGAGCATACTGTCCTTGAACAAAACCTAACATCTTCAAGAACCTCATAAACCTATCAAGCCAAGCCCCGAGACTCTGTTTAAGTCCATATAAAGACTTCTGCAGCCTGCACACTTTTCCACTAAAGCTTTCCTCAAAAACGGGAGGTGCCTTTGTCTAAATCACCTCTTTCAATTGTCCATGAAGAAAAACATTCTTTACATCCTGATTAGCTTGATTCAAAGCCCATTCCAAATTGATAGCAATAGAAAAAATAATTCGATTAGTATTCAACTTTGCCACATGTGAAAAAGTTTAGGAATAATCTATACACATGTCTGAGAAAAACCCCGAGCCACCAATCTCTGTCAAAAGAGACCATCAGAATTAAACTTGTTGGTAAACACCCACTGACATCCCACATGCTTTCTCCCACGAGGCAAATCAACCATAACCCACGTCCCATTCTTCTCTAAGGCATCCATCTCATCGTTAACTGTCTCTTTCCACTTAAGATCAAGAAGTGCATATTTCTAGGTAACTCAGTTGGAGTCACAGCAGTTAAAAAAGCTTTATAAGTAGGTGACAAATTATCATAACTCAAAAAGTAAGCAAATGTATACTTAGGCTGCTTAGTACAAGCTCTAGGTGGTTTTCTGATAGCTATAGGAACATCAAGAAGGAGATCTCCTTTACCTGGTACAGATTCAGACTCTGTGAGTGATTCCTGCTGCTTTCCTAAACTTGTTGAATTGGACGGATTTTGAAGTAGAAGTCGGCTGTCAAGAGAATTAGAACCTTCTATCTGTTTCGTGGATCGCTTTCTGTGATAGACCTCTCTGAACATTTCTTGTAGACGTAGTTCAGAACTCTTCGTAGTAGAATCTTTTAGTCAGAATCTATGTGATCATCCTGAACTTTTCCATCACGTGAACCTGTTTAATCAAGATTATTTGTTTCATGACTTTCCAAACTATAACACATGTTATCATCCATCCCATTTAGAATTTCAACATCTACAGTCTAAATCGTGACTCTTGCCCCCCCCCCCCCCCCCCCCCACACACACACACACACACACACACACAGTTTTAAAGGAGATAACATTTCATGCTCAACAAAAGTCTTATCAAGAGATACAAGAATTCTCGGGTTTTCTAAATCAAAACACATGTATCCCTTTTGACTAGAAAAATATCCCCAAAACACATTTTCTTGACCTAGGTCCTAATTTACCCCGATTATGAATATGAACAAACACTGAGCACCCGAACACTTTTAGGGGGAAGATCATTGAAAATTCTTGATTTTGGAAACTGAGTTGAAAAAACTTCCAGGGGAGTTTTGAAGCCCAGAACTTTGGTGGGCAACCTATTTATCAAAAAAAAAATGAAGCTAACACAACCTCTCCCCAAAATAGTTAGGACAACCAGCATTGAGCATAAGAGATCTTGCCACCTCCAACATGTGTCGGTTTTTCCTCTCAGCGACTCCATTTTTCTGAGGGCTCCAACACATGAGCTCTGAATGATCCCGTGCTCAAGGAAGAACTTTCCCAATAATCTATTAAATACTCGGTTCCGTTGTCACTTCTTATAATTTTAATTTTAGTTTCAACTGACTATGAACCATGTTAAAGAAAATTTTAAAAACATATTCAGTTTCAGACATATCCTTAAGAAGATACACTTAAGATAGTCTAATGTGGTCATCTATAAATGCCACAAACAACCTCTTCCCAGACAAGGTCTTTACCCTTGATGACCCCCAAACATCATTATATATCATATTGAATGGTTTGGTAGGTTTATATGGTTGAGGTGGTTAGGACTTTCTAACTTGCCTAGCTAACTCTCACACATCGCAATGAAACACAATATCTTTATTCATAAATAAATTTGGAAGTTTTTTCAAATAGGACACACTGGGATGACCTAATCTACAATGCCAGAGATAAATGTCATCTTTATTTGAAACAAAAACAAGTTTATTGCAGCTTCGAAAGGATTGCTCTATCACATCACTCGATCCTTGGTAAAAAATATACAAGGCTCCAATTCTCTTAGACTTGCCTATCATCTTATTCCACACCATATCCTGAAACACGCACTAATCCATAAAAAAAATTAGCAGTACACCCCTCATCAGAGGTGGAGCTATAAACAAACAAGATTATAGGATAGGCGAGGAACATGGAGAACATTTTTCAAGGTTAAAGCAGTGAGACACAGATGGATCCTATCCCACCAACAACTGAATATGATTCATCTGCCAGTCTAACTTTCTGATTTCCATCACAAGGAAAGTAACTGGAAAATAATTCTGAAGCACTAGTCATGTGATCAATTTGCCCCAGAGTCAATTATCCAATGGGTTTTATGGTTTGTTTCTGACAAAGCTATCAAAGAAATTTACCTGAATGAACAAATGAACAAGCTGGACTAGTATTTGACTGAACCTGATTACCTAGAAGTTTAGCTAGATGTTCCAATTGCTCTTTAGTGAAAGAAACGACCCCACTTAGGGACTTCCCTTGATCAAACGAGACCAAATTTACCTTACCATAGTCACCTTGAGGACCACTTGAATTTTGGATCTCCATGCTGGCCTTCCATGTATCTCTCAACGAGTATCTCGGGTGTGCCATATTTTCTTGCAGTTCTCAAATTTAGGTTTCTGCTTAAACGTCTTCTTGCTATTGTCAACCTTCCCTATGGCCAGGGCAAAAGATTCTGGCTCTCCTTGAACCTCCTTGCTTATAGCACGTCTTCTAGCTTCCTCCCGCCTTACATCTGAGAAGACTTCACGCAGAGACGACAATGGCTTCCTCCCCAAGATTCTGCCTCTCACCTCATCAAGATCTACGTTAAGGCCAACTAGGAACGAGTAGACTCTCGTTCTCCTCTGTTTTGAACTTTAACCGTACAAGCTGGGAAACTCAACTCATCCTCATGCACTTAACGAGTTCCTGCCACTAGGTCACGTAAGCCTTACATCATATCAGAGTAAATAACAATAAATGCGGAAGTAAAAACAAACCAAATCCGAGTACATCTTTCACCCCAGTTTCACAGTCCACAAGGTCACAATCTCATTATAGTAAGACGTGACATCCTTAATCCCCTGTTTCACAGCCCATAGCCTCGTCTTTAGCTCGTGTATTTGGGAGGAATTCTCCAAATCCGAGTACATCCTTCAACCCTGTTTCACAGTCCACAAGGTCTCAATCTCATTATAGTAAGACTTGGCATCCTTCAACCCCTGTTTCACACATAGCCTCATCTTTAGCTCGTATATTTGGGAGGAATTTTCGGAATTTGGCTGAAATTTTGTTGTCCTCAAGATTTTTGTTATGCCCCTTGTTTCTTCTGTATTAGAATTGTGATTGTGTGGTCCTTAGGCCAATGGATTTTTGTATGATTGTGTGAAAATTCTTGTGAGTAATTAGTGAGTATTTTTTATTTCATCTTATATTAGTAATTGCCTGAGGAATTGTTTGTCTTTTTGCAGAAACAGAAACCCATTGGTGGATATTTTCCAGCTCCACATTCTTTCCTTGGAGGTCCTCAGAGAAGCTGTGTATCCTTTTATACACAACATATTTTTTTTCATCATTACACTGAGAAGTGTGCCTGAAATACTAAGATGTGCAAAAGGAAGTTGAGGCTATTTAGTTGGTCTTTATCCCTATAAATAATTACTTCAGTATTGCATAGGCTTAAATAATTGTCTCGTGATTCTAGATTTGCAGCGTCTTATCTTCAATGACGTGATAGTGCACAATGTTTATTGAACTTCAGTGGTGCCCTTAACCTTTTTCCTAGTTTTGGAAATTTGAGCAATTTGCAGTTTCTCTCTGAGAATGGAAGGGTTCATAAGTTTGCGAATAGCTTTTGTTCCCTTGGATTCATGCTTCAAGCATATAAGCAACATGCTAATGACTCCGTTGCAGAAGATGATTCAAAAGTTCATGTTTCTGATGATTGTATGATCAATGATACGGTTCTACATGAGTCTTCACCTGAAACTAAAATTAGCGGGCTTAATTCTACTAACTGGAAGGAATATGTAGCCACTCTTAGTGCTGTCTTTTGTTCTTTCTTGCTTCCTTTAGAATGTACAAATTTGCAAAAGGCCCATTCGTTCACTCCAAGAAATACATTAATGGTGTCTTCTGCGTACATGGAGCTCTCTATCAAGTGGTTCTTGAGGGTGCTGCTTACAATTTTTCCCTGCATAAAGGCATGTTCAAATGAAAGTCAGCTTCCCAGCCAATTAAGGTGCTTGAAGAAGTATCTAAACTTCTCTCTTCTCTTTTTATCTTCCTATTCGTCCCGCACCCTCTCCTTTAGAGGAAAGAAAAAGAAAAGAAAAACAAGGAGGGTTCTTAGGGGTGTAGAGGAGAAAAGGCCAATACCCGGATTATGATTGTTCTAGTTATATTTTTTTTGCCATGGTTATACTTATTGTTCTCGATTTTCATTTTCTTCCTCTTTCTAGTATTGAATTCTTGTTTAACTGATTCTGCAGGATGTTTGTCTATACACTGCAGCATTATGTTCTTTTTTCTTTTAAGAAGGTTCTGACTTTGTGGCCTTCCTTGCTGGATGTGTTCCGAGCTGAGGGAGTATGGGACTTTATTTTCTCCGAAGATCTATTTTATTTTGGTCCAATTTCAGCAGAATTATTGGGGGAAATTCGCCCAAATTTGTGGGGATCGGCTCTAACATGTGAAGAAGTTGCTAACTTGACTAGTGATGTCCAGTTAAGAAGCAGTGAAGCTGAAGTTCTTCAAATTGAAGCAGTTGCGTTCATGGAGTTTGCAGCAACTTTGAGTGGAAGTTCACATAATTTGGTAAGCTCCTGGTTAGTTTACTTGTGTTTTACCTGTCTATTAGATGTTTTAGTACTATAGTAGGTTTTGTGTTTTTTAGACATTTGTATGAATATATTCCAGTTATTGTTGTGTAGCAGTGGGTTCTATTGGTTCGTTGTGTTTTTTTCTTCTTTCCCAAGCTCTTAGATGCATTTCTTGGGTTTGAGACTAGGCATTCTAGTAATTTCTATCAGTGCCGAGACTTCAATATCTTTCTCCTTTGGAAGGCGTATGTATTACTTTCTATGAGAAAATCTCAGTCTTTGTGTTTATTAAGTAACTCTTTGATGCGTCTCCTAAAGCCAGCACCTCTGGAATTCCATATGAGAATCTTTATTATTACCAGTGTGGGGAAAAGAGATCTTCTCAAAAGAAGAAAATGAGTCACAGATCATTTTCTCCAGAAAGCCCAACTTGGGATCCTTCAGTCCTATAGGTAACAGGCTCACACTCCATACCTTCAGCACTTCCTTCCATTCCATTGCTTGGGAGCAGTCCTTCACCCTGTACAAAAACTACATCATTACACAATTCTCTTCCTCTGCTAGGATGCGGATATCCGTGTTTAGGATAGTTCTGTGGCCAAGGATCCTTGACATTTTCACTAGAGGCAGGACCTGGAGCCAGTAGTACCATTAAAAGATTTCTGGATCTCATTTTGCATTATAAGCTTGGAGATCAAATAGGTGAGTTGCTAACCAGAGTTTTATGGTAGCCTAGGTTGACTTATTTTTGTAACAAACTGGGTGTATTACGTATTCACGTCTTGAGCCGATGAGGCATGGCCTGGTGGTTAGAGCTGAGGCCCTGAGACTAGGTCTCAATTTCAAGTCTCCTTGCAGACAAAATGTGTGTGTGAGTTATCTGAGTGTATTTCGTATCCGTAAAAGAGAAAGTATTCTGGTCTTGAGTATTGTTAGTTGTAGTGGGGTTTACATAAACTATTAGGGAATGATTTTTTTTCCATCATGGAAATGGCATTCATTTTATTTCTGATCTCACAGGTTTATGAGGCCCAGTTGGTGCCATGTTCATGTCATCGACAGCATTTGTTTTAATAAGATTAAAAATGATAGTTGTGTACTCAGCAGTATGATGAGGCAGTAATTGAATCCACTTTATAGTTTCTCCTTGGCTCTATATGTTTCACTTTTGCAGTATTTCTTTTGACATTTCCCTTTGGCATATGTCCTTAAGGCTGAATGTTCGGTTATGCTGGATGCCCTTGAACAATCGGTCTGCAACTCTGGGATTGCTAGTGTCCTCGCGAAGAGCTTACTTCAAGTTTTGCGGCTTTCACCTGAAAAAACTGTTTCCTCCTTCAAGGCAATTGGTGCTATTCCTCGTGTCCTGAAAATTGCCTCGATTTTGACTCTAGAGTCTAAAAAGCCGGGAACCATGAGTCCTGACATAGTAGTGGCTTCTGAGGAAGTGGTTTCTGCAGAAAGTCCTGATCCTCTGACGTCTCTAGATACTGTCCATACATGGAACAATTGTGTGGAAATTTTGATGGAACTTTTTGATGTCTACTTTTCTGTCACAGATGACGCAAAAAGTTACATCTTGTGCAGTTCTACTTGTATTGACTGCTTATTTGATTTGTTCTGGGAAGGTGGTCAAAAAAATCGTGTGCTCAATTATATTCTAGATCTGATGAAGGTACCTCACGCCTTCGTTTTACCTTTGCCACCTTCAGTCATGTTTTACAGTAGTGAGTTAGGTCCTTTCCTTGTATATTTTGACAGGTCATTCCCAGTTCCGACGAGGGCCACAAAGCTAAGCTATACTTATGTTCCAAGTATTTGGAGACATTTACTCATGTGAAAGAAAGAGAGAAGAACTTTGCTGAAATATCTGTAGATTTGTTGGTGGGAATTAGGGATGTTATGTTGGCGGACCAAATGGTATATTTATAAGCTTTAGTTGAATTTTATGGTTGTATGCAATATATTTGCTTATCATCCTCAATATTATCGAATAACATGGACAGCTATGTGATTATTGTTCTCATATCGTCTTCCAAAACAATTACTGATCTGTGTCTATTTGTGTGAACTGCGTAAAAAATGCTTCTGCTACATTATGTTTGCATCTGCTGAATTTGAGATGTTTGTGTGGTTCTTTAATGGGACTTTTTTCCATTAGCTACAACTATCAACTATTATCACCTATTGTCTATGAATTTAGAATGCCTTCTTAAAATATTTCTCCTACTTTTGTGACCCAAATGATTTCCATGTTGCATGCTATGGATGGCTGCTAAATAGGAAAGCTTGTTTTTCTGAATGAGAAATTAAATTTTGGATATGATGCTTAGGTATAGAGGTGGGGGTGGCTTCCTTGTACATTTCATGGTATAAGCATTTATGTTTAGTTTCATTTTGTGACTAGTTTGATTTCTATATGCCCAGCAATATCAGGCTTTGTTTCGTGACGGCGAGTGCTTTTTGCATATTGTTTCATTGTTGAACGGATATGTTGATACTGAAATGGGCGAGAAGTTGGTCCTCAATGTTCTTCAAACACTTACATGCCTGCTCTCCGGAAATGATGCTTCAAAGGTAATTTTCTCTTTGGCTTTTGTTTCCCAGCCATTGTAGAGCTTCATTGTATCACTTGAGATAATTTTCCTCCAATGTGAGTAGAAACAAGTTTGTTAGTCCACTGTAATTTTTCTATATTACATAAGAACAATTAATAAACACGTTGGACTAAAAATGCATTTATATTCTTGAGGGCATTTCTATTGGCACCATAAATTTGCTTCGCGCACCACATTCTTTGTTTATTATTATTATTTTTGCATGACACCACAAAATTACTCTTAGCGCCTCTGATGTTAAAAAGCTGTTTGGTAGAAACGTCACCGCCATTAACTACAAGAAACGTCACTGAAGCTCACGTTATCCACTTTCGTGCCACTGGGTCGCGTTTCTGTAAGTTAGGGAACGTCACTATCAATGATGTCTCCCCCCGCAAAAAAATAATTACATAAATATGTGGTCCCATGCATTAATTTCGTGATGCAATGTGGTAATTGTGGTGTCTGAAGCATTTTTGTGGTTCCAATAGAATCCCCTATTTTTATTTTAGAATAATGGTCTGTAGAATGTTAAAAATTAATTAGTTGAATCGTCTACCACCTCTGTCCCTATGTAGTAGTCGGTGTTTTACCTAAAATAATATGTCCCTTAATATTTATCACTTCAGAATACTATGAAAGCATTTTTATTTTATTTTATTTATTATTATTTTTTCTTATATACATTTTCCCCTCCATACTACCCCTAATTATCCATCCAATAACTTTTCAAACTTTACCATCATTGCATTAATGATAGCCAAAGTGTATTTAGACTTGTAATCTACAATCTATGACATTCATCCACTCTCTTAATATGCGTAAAATCCTGAAAATAGATTATTATTTAGGGTCATAAGTAGTATTTTTTTACCTTTTATTATTTGACTAACATGTTTAGAACGTGTAGTGTGGACATGAGTTGTCAAATCCCTGAAATAAGGGATTTAATGTAGAATAGGAAGTTCGGTATATGGGCGGATTTGTCTAGTGTAGGAAACTCCTATTTATATATATTCAAGGAAATAAATAAAGGCGGGTTCTATTGGCACCACGTTTTTACTTCCGGCACCACAATCACCTCAAGCACTCAAAAAATTACTTCGAGCACCATGATTATTTTTCATGAAAATAACATTAGTGGTACTGACGTTACTTTTAAGAAATAGCGTCAGTGGCACTAACGGTACTTTTAAAAAAAAAAGTCGGTGGCACTGACGTTATAGGTACAAAAGTGCTACTGGTGAGTAACGTCAGATCCAGTAACGTTATTTTTTAAAAGTAACGTCGGTGGCTTATCACGTTCTTAGTGTGGTGCCGGAAGTGAAAAAAAATAATCAAAAAAAGGTGCCGATAGTAAAAGTGTGGTGCCATTAGAAGCCGCTTAAATGAAATGTAATTTTATTTATCACATCCGGGTTTAGAGTAAAACACTGCTCAAATCACAAATGGCAACAGAACCTGCATCATACAAATACCAACTCTTCAACAAGCATCATGAATCGGAATCCTGATTCATCTATGAACATACAATTTCTCCGAATCACAACCATTAAACTTAATGAGTTGAATCACTTACAATGGTCCCAATATGTCAAGTTGTTTATTATAGGTCGTGGGAAAATGAGGTACTTGACATGAACTACCAAGACTTCATGACTCAATGATCTTGAAGAATGGAACCTAAAAAAGGTCAGATTTACCTGTTTTATTCGACTGCAAATGATATATGGGAAGCAATAGCCTCCACGTTGTCCAATCGTGGGAATTTAGCTCAAGCATTTGCAGCATTTGCTGTGAAAGCAGCCCTAAAAGACAACAGATGGTGCGATGGACGTGACTAATTACTTCAATTAGTTAAATGACTCTGGTAAGACTTAGATCAACTATCAATCTGTGAATGTGAATGTCCGAAAGATGGCAGTCATTACCAAAACGTGTTAGATAAGGATAGAGTCTATGATTTTTTGGGCGGTTTGAATTACGAGTTTTAAGCAGCTAGGGAGAGAATCGTAGCTCAAGGCCCCTTACTATCTGGGCTAGAGTCCTTTGCATATATTCGAAGAGAAAACTGTAGATGGGAAGTCATGAATAACTATCCAACTGAATCCACCGTTGATAAATCTGCCTTGTTAACGAACAGGAGCATTGCTTTCCAGAAACACTAAGACTGGACACTGGAGTAGTGATCAGAAGTCGACACATGAAGGCAACCTGCTTGTATCACCAGGGAAAACCTACGAACTCCCCGTCGGGTTACCAGAAGGCACCAAACAAATGTCAACTAGGCCAAGGCTAGGCCTCTTCTGTAGATTATGGAGATCAAGCAACCAGTAATGAAATATCTTCGAGTTAACTCTTCCCCAAAGAACACATTGACATGATTCATCAAATGTTCCAAAAGACAAGGAGTGATTCTGAGCTGCAACCCTCAACCCAAGTTGACTGGTACATCCACAAGTTATGTTTCAGCTCTAATTCTGTGTGGATAATCCCCAAAGTCATCACATAACCTCTTCATCATCTCGTCGTGTCTTAGCTAAAATATTGGTAGCAACATTTGGCCTCCTTCCATCAAAAGATAGCGTACGTGGCAAAAAAGTCCTAGCATTGGTATCTAAATGTGCTTCCGCATTCTGTAACAAAATAAATATCATATGTAGAAAGCATAGGCGAGGTACCTCAGTTATCTTCTCCACCCTCCATCTTCTCATCACGCTGATTCATAATGTCCTCACCGCATCCACCCACTATGTATGTTGTAGTCTTCATGTTCAATCTCCTCAATCATACAATGGTATTCTGGCAGTTCCTCATAAATTGCAAAACCGTCGTCTTAAACTTCACTTACATCGGCAGTGTGATAAGAGACAACATCCGGGATCTCTTCTTTGCTCAGGTTCTCATCTTTCTCCACCCGTTCTTCATCTAATGTTGAAATGTTCACCACACCCACGATTTCTAATGAAGCCACCTGCTTGTTTTCATTTTTCATTCCTGCAGCCAGATGACATAATTCTCCATCTTCTTTTGAGATGTCATTCCACCCTTGTGGAGCTATCCTTATTGACGTCAAAATAGCCGAAGGCGTTAAAGTCTGTACACCTTGCGTCTCCTTCCTCATGTACTCCTTTCAAGATTGTTGTTTCACTCCCCGTGCCTTAACACCCGAGTTAGGGTTTTTCTTATTATCATTTTAAAAACTTTTCATTACTTTAAAACTATTGCATTAATGATAGTCAAAGAGTATTTGACTTTTATCCTTAAAATTTATGACATTCTTCCACTTTCTTAAACTGTGAAAACTCTAAAAGGCCTTATAAATTAGGACGTACGGAGTATTTGACATGCTTGGATACTGAGACAGATTTGGCATATAATAAAGTCCAATTCGATTCATGTAGCTGAAAGGGCCTAATAGGGATAACTGAGTGGCTTATCTCCTTGTTGATGTTTCTTTTCGCTTCACCCTTTAATCTTTTAGATAACGTTGCATTATTTGAAATAAGCACATGTAATCTCTCTCACGTGAAGAAATGACTACTTTTACTCTACGCACTTTTGATGCACTCCCTCTGTCCTAAAATATAAGTCGATCTACGTCTTTGGGTTTTCCCAGAATACAAGTCATTTATATTACCAATGAATCGTTTATTACTCTTTTCTTTATCTTAACCCTGATTTATTATCAGTCCAACCACTTACATTACTTGATAACTATTGCATCAATAATTGTCAAAGGCCACTTTAGTCATTTCTCTATAGTATTTATGACATTCATCCACTTTCTTAATTTGCGTGAAAACCCTTTACAAACTTATATTTTGGGATAGGGGGAGTATTTAACAATTTCATATTTTACTAGATGTGACTTATGTGATAATGTGTTTTTTCCCTCCCCAATTGAGCGAACTCTTATATTTGATCAAAAGATTTACAACCATCCAAGAGTTCAGCAAACTCAATGGCTACAAAAGTACAATCAAAACCCAGAAACTAGGCCTAAAAAATCGTAAGATCTATGAAAAAATGTGGATGGAAATTTTCCAGTTCAATTTTGATTTAACAATGCCCCTCCATCCAAAAAAAAGTTTAAGAGTAATATCATTGCTAGCTGTGATCATAAAACCAGGGCTGGCTTTTTGTTGAAACATTCTCCTGCTTGTGTCATAATGCTGTACTATGATCGAATCTAGATATACAAGCAATGAATACATGTGTAACTATATCTGATTTCTTCCCTTTGTTATGTTTCATCCTATTGAATCATTTAAGAGCGCATTTAGGGCTCTTGTGGGCAAGGGTTACCAGACTCTACAGAGCTTGTTGCTGGACTTCTGCCAGTGGCGGTCGAGTGAAGTCCTTTTGAATACCCTACTTGACATGTTGGTGGATGGGAAGTTTGACCTTAAAGCAATCCCCGTCATAAAGGTGAATTCAAACTTGCTAAGTTAATAGATACACCTCCTAGTAAAAGTATTTTTGCTTATTTTTAGTTTCTTATGGGGTTTCTTTTATGTTGCCACTGATTTATTGTTATTGCTTCTCCCAGAATGAAGATGTGATCTTGCTTTATCTGACAATTCTTCAAAAGGTTGGAGATTGTCTTGCTAGATATCTCTGTCATTGTTCCATCACATTTGACTTTGTCTTGCTTTAATAATTTGTAAAAATATGAATTCAATGTTCCGCTGATGTTTCTCTCTTCTACCTTGGTTTGCCTTCGTAACTGGCAGAGCAGTGACTCATTGCGTCATGATGGACTAGATTTGTTCATTCAGTTACTTAAAGACTCTATTTCCAATCGAGACTCTTGTGTCAGAGCAGGGATGCTTAACCTTCTTTTGGATTGGTTTCCACTAGAAGATGATGCTAATATCGTCTTGAAGATTACGCACTTAATTCATATGACTGGTGGGCATAGCATATCTGGAAGGGATATCCGCAAAATTTTTGCTCTCTTGAGAAGTGAGAAAGTTGCCACACAGCGCAAGTGCAGCTCTTTATTATTGTCGAGTATGTTGTCAATGCTAAATGAGAAAGGCCCAGTGGCATTTTTTGATTTCAACGGGATTGATTCGGTAAGTGGACTGATTAATCTAATACAAAGTCTAAAATTACCTAAAGCGGATGCCTTCAACATTTTCTTTGTTTATTGGACTAGACTAGGTGTTAAAGCACTTCTATTTCAAGGAGAAATGCCACGGGCACAACGGTTGTGCCACAACGAGTGACACAATACACATTTTCACCCATGATTCTGATGTAGTACCTATTGATAGGAATGTAGGTCTACTATAATCAAGGGCGTAAAAGTATGTTGTGTCATTCGTGGTACGGCCGTTGTGCTTGTAGCATCACTCTGTTAAAGTATGTGCATGAGGTTGTTCATACCCTTTTTCCTGAATGCATAATGCTTGCGGTTAATGTTTCAGAGAGGGGCTTGAATATCTGCTCGTACCTAAAATTTCTTCTGAGAAGCAAGAAGTAATGAAATTCAGCTTTGGAAGCAACCACACTCAATTGCTTAGGGATTTTATTAAGAAAATGTAGGGAAAAGTACGAAGGAAGTAACACGTCTATGCTGTTCTTAGTATCTTGAGACTCTATGACTGCAGAATCATGCGATGGTCTCCTGGAATATGTGTGCATAATAAATAGGGGGTCTAAATGGACTTTGGGGTTCAGAATGTTGATGGAGCAGAGGAGTTTTGATTGTTAGGCTGATAATCAGCCTCAGGTCTTTGAAGAGAATTATTTTCATGGTTGAAATCTAGTACATGAAAAAAAACACCTGGAGCAGATTGCAAGTTACACCCCCGATAATCAATAAGATCATATTATTTAGATTTTTCTGAGTTGTAGTAAGGCTGAGTTTCGAAATCAGTCACATCAATAGAGGTTTAAAACTTTCTTGCAGTGGGGCAGTAGCATATATACTCTTTGACTAGGAGAGTACCTAAGGCAGACACATTAAAAGTATAGCCTCGTGATCCAAGCCGTGCAAACACTGCTTCTAGTAATATGTGATAAATATGGATACAATAAGCCTAAATAACCCAGATTTTTCCAGGACGTTGTATAGGCGGTGTACTATAACTTTCTGCATTGTAATAGGTGTACTGTTCTTTATTTCACAGATGCAATTTCTCTGTTAGTGTTTTATTAACCGCAGGCATCCAAAAGTGTTCCTGAAATGATTCAGTCTAAGCCATATCGTTTTTCTTTTTGTTTGATGTATAATGATTACTACTATCCTGTTTGACGATATCTTATATCTTGGTCAATGTACCACTTCATAAACAAACCTTTATAGCATGATTTTAAAAACTATCCACAATATATATATATATATATATATATATATGTATATATATATATATATGTATATATATATATATATATATATATATATATATATATGTATGTATGTATGTATGTATGTATATATGTCGTGGCATTATGTGTGTGTATTGTACATAGTAAAAAATAATTGAGGATTAGGAGTAGTAATTATCTTCCAAAGTTGTGTATATGCTTTTGTACCATTTTGGGTCTGCGCTTCACTACACGCGCGCTCGCACACACATATATATATCATCCATAGTTGTACATATGTCTCTGTACCATCTTGGCTTTGTGCTTCAATATATATATATATATCATCCAAAGTTGTATATATGCCTCTGTACCATCTTGGGTCTGCGCTTCACTATATATGTGTATATATATATATATATATGTATGTATCATCCAAAGTTGTATATATGCCTCTTTACCATCTTGGGTCTGCGCTTCACTATATATATATATATGTGTGTGTGTGTGCGCGCGCCATCTTGGGTCTGCGCTTCTCTATATTTTTATATATCATCCAAAGTTGTATATATGCCATGTACCATCTTGGGTCATCCCTTCACTATGTGTGTGTGTGTGTGTGTGTGTGTGTGTGTGCGCGCCATCTTGGGTCTGCGCTTCTCTATATTTATATATATCATCCAAAGTTGTATATATGCCCTGTACCATCTTGGGTCATCCCTTCACTATATATATATATTTGTGGTGGCAGTATGTGTGTGTATTGTACATAATAGAAAAAATATTTGAGAATTAGGAGTAATAATTATCATCCAAAGTTGTTGTACATATGCCTTTGTACCATCCTGGGACTGTATGAGAGTTCACTATATATATATATATATATATATATATATATATATATATATATATATATATATATAATATTCACAGAATGTGTAAGGTACATTCACAGATAATTTTCCACTTTGTGTAGGGTGTGAAGATTGATACACCAGTTCCATGGCCTCTCAGCAAGGGATTTTCATTCAGTTGTTGGCTCAGGGTAGAAAACCTCCCTAGAAGTGGCAGTATGTGTCTTTTTAGTTTTCTTGACGAAAATGGTAGAGGTTGCTTTGCTGTTCTCTCCAAAGACCAGTTGATTTATGAGGTAGATTGAATTGTTTTGTTTGGTAATGCTTTTATGTAGTTGTTACAGGTTGTAGTGTTTCAGTCGTTGCACTTGTGCATTTGCATAGTCACTTCTTTGTTTAACAGCACATGCTTGTTTAAATGTTGTATATTTTTAGTTATGGATTATGCTGAAGCAGTTCTTTTTGTAGTCAATTAGTTAAAAACAACAATCGATCTCGCTGAATGTCAATCTTCTTCGAAAGAGATGGCACTATCTGTGTTTGACTCATACTGTTCTAGCTGTTGGTTAGGTTTGTGTATTCTTAGGAGAGCTTTTGTGTGTGTGATCCCATATCTCTGTCTAGCCAGGAGATATATAAGGGAGGTGTGTTGTAAATGCACACTTTTGATCATCAATGACACTCCCTTTCTATTCAATTTCCTCTCTCTCTCTCTCTCTCTCTCTCTCTCTCTCTCTCTCTCTCTCTCTCTCTTCTGTTAGAGACAGTTACTGAAACCCTAGTTAAGCTCAGTGCTTAACACCTGGTATCAAAACACAGAATCCTGCCCCTGTGATCATGGAAATGGCTGCTAAATCCATAGAGGTGTTCAGGTCTACGCAATAAAAGATGAACGAGGAATTGAACCAGACGCTCAAGGAAGTTCAGCCTCGAATTGATCAGAAAATTAAGAATCAAGTTGATTCGATCTGACTGATGATGCTAGCTATGATGGATAAGATTGATAAGAGACTCGAATCACCAATGGAGTCTCCTGCAACTGCGTTGGGTGATGGATTACTGCCTACTCCACAGACACGAGTCAGCTGATCAAGTATTGAAGAATGATATGCATGGGCCTGTCTAGGGGAGGGTAATGTTGGGAACTTATCCATGCTAGTAGTTGGTTAGGTTTGTGTATTCTCAGGAGGGCTGGTGTGTGTGTGATCCCATATCTCTGTCGAGCCAGGATATATATAAGGGAGGTGTGTGTTGTATCCGGCTCACTTTTGATCATCAATAAAACTCCCTTTCTCTTCTATTCTCTCCCTCTCTCTCTCTCTCTCTTTCTCTCTCTCTCTCTCTCTCTCTCTCTCCCCTCCCTTCTCCCTTCTCTCTCTCTCTCTCTCTCTCTCTCTCTCTCTCTCTCTCTCCCTTCTCCCTTCTCTCTCTCTTTTCCCTCTCAATTCTGTTAGAGACGGTTACTGAGACCCTAGTTAAGCTCGGTGCTTAACAATGTAGTTGTTACAGGTTGTAGTTTCTCAGTCATTTTACTTATGCATTTGCATAGTCACGTCTTTTTTGAACAGCACATGCTTGTTTTAATGTTGTATATTTTTAGCTATGGATTATGCTGAAGCAGTTCTTTTTGTAGTCAATTAGTCAAAAACAGCAATCGATCTCGCTGAATGTCAATCTTCTTCGAAAGAGATGGCACTATTTGTGTTTGACTCATACCATTGGAAGAGCATTTTCCGGGGGGAGCCTGTTGAGATGTTATGTTGATGGAGTTCTTGTGTCCTCTGAAAAGTGCAGGTTCTATGAAGTATTTGTAATTCCATTGTCCTTTTATTAAGTGATATGCAATTATTCTTTTCCAATTTTTGTTTGTTTAACATGCTTATGTAATTTTAAAACCTGTTTAACTGATAGGGTTTGATGTCAGAAAGTCATTTGATGATTGGAATTTTTGGTTTAGGTACCGATTGAAAGAAACCAAGTTACTGATGTATGAAATGTAAAGTGGAATAATATAATATTCTTATTATTGCTCCCAGTGAAATACTGAGGCTTCAAATTGCAGAGTACAAAGACAATCACTCCTTACAAAGCACGACAACGTAAATCAGATATATATGGAAGACAGAAACCCTAATCACCAACCTACATTATTCTTATGACGGCTAGAATAAAGTAGAAAACACATAAAACCTCAAACCCTGACACTTGTCAGAATTGTTAAAGTTAAACATGATATAAGTAAAGGCTGTGTGCGAAAATCTGAGTTCTCTCTCATTGCTTCTTTATATAGATTACATAAATCCAACTAGATAAACACCAACTACTAGGATAAGCACACAATTGTCCTAACTCCCTACTACTCAATGCTATTAAGTAAACTGATCATAACCCAATCAGGTTCTACACACAAGCAAATATTACTGACTCAACACATAATTATCTACTAAATTATATCAATATCTTTAACACTCTCTCAAGTTGGAGCATAGATGTCAATCATGCCCAACATGGAACAAAGAACTATCATACGACTTCTTATCACTCCTTTGGTGAACACACTGCAATCTAGTTTCCGGTTCGAACAAATGGAGTGCAAATCTACTTGGCTAGTTGAAGGAAGATCAAGGAAGATCTACCTGTCTGAACAAAGGAAACAGTTGAACTAGGATCCGACTGAACCTGATTATCCAGAAGTTTAGCTAGATGCTCCAATTTCTCTTTAGTGAAAGGAATGGTACAGTTTGAGAAGACTGCCCTTGATCAGATGAGACCAGATTTATCTTCCCATGGTTACCTCGAGGACCACTTGAAGTTTTGGACCTCCATGCTGGCCTCTCATGTATCCCCCATCATGTATTTTGGGTGTGCCCTATCTTCTTGCAATGCTCACATATATGTTAATGTTTCTGCTTAAACGTCTTCATGCTGTCGTCAATCTTCCCTACGGCCAAAGCCAAAGATTCTGGCTCTCCTGAATCTACTTGCTTATAACACGCCTTTTGGCTTCTTCACGCCTTACCTCTGAGAAGACTTCATGCAGAGAAGGCAACGGCTTCCTCCCCAAGATTCTGCCTCTAACCTCATCAAGATCTGTGT
The DNA here is from genome assembly GCA_036785695.1 of Gentiana straminea. Taxonomy (NCBI): domain Eukaryota; kingdom Viridiplantae; phylum Streptophyta; class Magnoliopsida; order Gentianales; family Gentianaceae; genus Gentiana; species Gentiana straminea. Next base: position 3,980,048 of record JAVUPR010000515.1, on the reverse strand, counting down.
TTAGACTGGTAACAAGTAGACTCTCTCGTTTTCCTCCCTTTTATGAAATTTAACTACATCGGCTGGGCAACTTCACTTATTCTCGTGGCACATATCGAATTCCTATCACATGGTCACAATCTCATTATAGTAAGACGTGACATCCTTCAACCCCTGTTTTGCAGCCTATAGCCTTGTCTTTAGCTCGTAGATTGCGCTGAATTCTACAAATTGGAGTACGTCTCCCTTACGACCTTCCATATGTCTTTTGCTTTCAGTAAAAACATATAGGGGGCGAGCTATAGCTGGTTTCATCGAACTCTGATCATCCACGCCATCACCATAGAAATCTCTAATTTCCAGATTCTCAGCCTGGGATCGTCTGGTCCCGGCTCTTTAGCATCGCTGGTCAGATAGCCCAACTTACCCTTGCTATCAATAGCATGTTTAACCGTTTAAATTTTTCCGGTGAGCTTCTTTATCAATAACAATGCCTAAGAGAGAGGACGCAGCCTCCTCGATCGGCCCTTGTGCTGGACCCGACGTTACAATTGAGGATGAGGGGGTTTGTTCGCCGGTCATGGCTGCTCTATTATTCATTGGGGAAGTGATGTGATCCGTAATGGGAATCACATCAGGAAGCCATCGGATTATTCAACATCTACAGAACACCATGACTTTGATACCATGTAGAAACATACAAAGAACAAACTGTGTTTATTGATATGAAAAACTGAATTACAGACACACTGAATATATAGGCTCTTAAGCCGGCCTCATCTCGCTGTTTTAAGTAATAAGGGTAAAACAAACAAAACAAAAACATAATTAAGCCCTTAAGGCCGACATAGACAAGGCCGAACTTCCAACAACTTGTGTGGGCATACTGTTAATAAAATGTCAGGAGGCAAGAATAGCATCACCCCCCAAAAGTGTTTAGGAACAATCAAATAAAACATCAAAGTACGTGCTACATCCACGAAAGGATATTCTTTCGTTCCGCCACTCCATTTTTCTGTAAAGTATACGTAGAAGAAGATTGATGGATGATGCCATTCTGAATCAAATATTGGGAAAATGAGCTCTTATATTCTTCTGCATTGTCAGTTCTTACCATCCGAATGGAACTATTAAATTGAGTTTTGATTTCTTGTTGGAATAAATGAAAGCGTAAAATAAGTTCGTAGATTCTTGACAGATTCTCTAATCCGGAGTACATCTGCCGTAGGCACATAACTTTTGCAATTGAGATACAAGAGGGTGGAGCTAATACTGGGCTCGATACTGTTCAACATCAGAGACGCCAAGATGAAGGCCTAGGATCATCCGTATTGGCCTTGTCATTAACAAGTGGTGATCCATACCCTTTCTTGTCATAAAAATCTCAACGGATCGGGACCACAACGTTCCTGCCATTCAATTTGATTGATGTATTGGCAAGATGAGTAATTAGTGCAAAAATCTTGGAATTTTTCGGGTTAGGGTTTGAACTTTCAGACATAGGGTTAGGGTTTGAGCTTTCGGACTTGCCCTCTATCTTTTACGATTTTTTGGAGGCTACGAAGGAAAAGGTCATATTTTGAGAAGATAGTAGAATCGGTAGGTATAGGCTCTGATACTTTGTTAAAGTTAAACATAATATACGTAAAGACTGTTTGCCAAAAACCGAGTTCTCATCTTCTCATCACTTCTTATATAGATTACGTAGATCCAAGTAGATAACCACCAACTACCGGGATAAACACACAAGAGTCCTAACTCCCTATTACTCAACTTTATTAAGTAAACTGATCATATCCCAATCGGGTTCTACACACACGCAAACCCTACTGACTCAACTCATAATCATCTACTAAATTACATCAATATCTTTAACAAGAATATCCAAGAAACTCCTAACAAACCCTACGACACAACTCACATCTCTAACAACTGATATTCCTGCTGATTCTTTGTTTTGCAAGTAAAGATAATTTCCTACTTCTTCATTGATTTGACAAATATTGCTCTACTTTGCTATCAGGTATGCAAAAGTTTTTGAAGTTCTGAATGCTTGCTCCATTGGTGCAAAGATGAATGGTCCTTTTCTTGACGAAAGTAATACCATTTCCCCTGTCAATGATTCATCAGCCTTTTATGGCCAGATAGGTCCTGTTTACTTGTTCAACGATGCCATTACTTCTGAACAAGTGCAGAGTATTTATTCTTTGGGACCGAGCTATATGTATTGCTTCATGGATAGTGACAATGCTGCTTTTCGGGATAGCCCATTGCCTGGTGGAATTCTTGATCCTAAAGATGGCCTTGGACCCAAAATAATATTTGGTCTTAATGCCCAGGTTCTCCAGAAGTCGTCGTATCTAGATTGTTCGACCCCCTCCCTTTCCCCGTGCCCAACCCCCTTATTCCAAGAACTAAGAATTTATTTTCTCAGGCTAGCAATGGAAGGACATTATATAATGTTGCACCTTTGCTGGAGCATCTGGTAGATGACATTTCTTTTAAAGCCACTGTGCTGAATGGGACCCAGCTTTGTTCCCGACGAATGCTGCAAGAGATTATTTATTGTGTTGGAGGTGTGTCAGTATTTTTCCCTCTTTTCACACAGTATGATTTCCTTGAAACTGTTGATAGCAAGAGACTGGTAGATGAGCTGCCTGCAACATTTGAACATAAGCAGTTAATTGCTGAAGTTCTTGAGCTTATAGCTTCTGTCTTGGATGAGAATTTGGCAAATCAACAACAAATGCAGCTTCTATCTGGATTTTCTATATTAGGACTTTTGCTGCAGTCAGTTCCTCCATTTCAGCTTAATCTGGAGACTTTTTCTGCCTTGAAGCACTTGTTTAATGTTGTTGCAAATTGTGGTATGAAACTTGCTCCCTAAAACAATGTTTATGAGCAAGGCCCCTGGCTTGTTGCTGACACTGTTTTTGCTGTTTGTCCGGTTACCTGACATATTTTATCTTTTTGCAACTGTGGAAATTTTCCTAGGCTTATCCGATGTTCTTGTGGAAGAAGCCATATCAAATGTATTTCTCAATCCTCTTGTTTGGGTCTATACTGCATACAAGGTGCAGCGGGAACTTTACATGTTTCTGATCCAGCAACTGGATAATGATCCAAGAATGCTGAAGAGACTCTGCAAGCTTCCTCACGTTCTTGATATTATACGGAAGTTCTATTGGGACAATGATGAATGCCGCCATGAATTTGAAGGGAAGCTACTTTTGAATCCAACAACTAACCAAGTGATTATGAAGAGACCAAACAAAGAAGAAGTACAAAAAATACGTCTCCTTCTTTTGAGTCTTGGTGAGATGAGTCTAAGGTATGTTTTTCTTTTCACCTAATTTCATATACAGTCGGCATAATTTGTATCCACGTATCGTTTTCAAGAACTTTGTTTTTGTGCCGCATTGGAAATGCAGGCAGAACATATCTCTAACAGACATAAAAGCACTTGCTGCATACTTTGAGACCAGTCAAGATATGGCTTGCATTGAAGATGTTTTGAATATGGTTATTCGTGCTGTTTCACAGAAACCATTGCTAGCTAGTTTCTTGGAACAAGTTAATTTGATTGGCGGCTGTCATGTATTCCTCAATCTTCTTGAAAGGTATATCCCTTTATTTTGCAGTTGGATCCCTGTTACTTTGTGCCGAATGGTCTCTGTGTGTGTGTGTGTGTGTGTGTGTGAATGAGTGATGTGTAATTCAATTTTCTTTCAAGATTCTAAAAACAGTGTAGCGGTTAGTGGATAGAGACTAAGCTACTATCCAGATTGCATTCAGAAATGTAAAACATTCAATGCATAATCTGCTGTAGAAAATGCTGCTTGAGCTATACAAAAGTTCGGCAAACTTTGCTAGTTGAATTTCTTACTTCACTTCCCCCCAGGTTTCAGCAGAGGACTGTATATTGTTCAGTATATCCTAAGCCACACCAACAAATGTCTTTTTCAGTACGAATTCTTGTAGAATTACTAGAATATTTCGAAATATGCTTTATTAATTGTTGTAGATAAGTTGGTTAGCTTTTACATCTGTACAGCTATGCAATAGGCTGGTAGATTAGTTTATTGCTTTGTATCGCTAACTAACAGGGATCTGTAAGAATTCTTGTAGAATTACTGGAATATTTCGAAATATGCTTTATTAATTGTTGTAGATTAGTTGGTTAGCTTTTACAGCTGTACAGCTATGCAATAGGCTGGTAGATTAGTTTATTGCTTTGTATCGCTAACTAACAGGGATACATCTGTATAAATACCAAATCAGTACATTGGAGAAAACAAGATCCTTTCTGATCTAAAAACATCTTTATTGTGCTTATGGTATCAGAGCTTAGAAACGCACTTTCAAGCTCGTAACCCCTTTTAGCATGATGTCATGTTTCATTCACATTTCATCCTCAAATCAAAATTCTGGTTACCACCATGAAATTAAATGTTGTGAATTATCTTCCATTGTTCCAATGCGTGAAACTATTCCTGACTGGTCATTTAAAAGTAGGATATTTAACTGGCATCATTCGAGCTCTTGATTCTTTCAAACCAGAAGCCCCATACACATGGGAGACTGGGAAAGCCATGGTTTTTTTATGTCTTGGTTTATTAATTCTATGTAGACCCCAAAATTTGGCCATGTTTATATCCTTTTGTCAGCAACAAAAGAGATTTGGGATGCTGTGGCGTCTACTTGAATCATGGAAACACAGCTCAAGCATTTGACATGAAAACCAGTCTCAAAGAGTTAGATTAGGTACCCAAGGATGTTACCCAGTACTTTAATCAATTAAAAACACTTTGGCAGGAGTTTTACCAATTCACAGTCTTGGATGGCCATGCCCTGAAGATGCTAAACACTATCAGTCATTTATAGAAATAGATCTTATTTATGATTTTTAAGTGAACTGAACTTATAGTTTGATGCAGCAAGAGAAAGAACCATAGGTTGTGACACTCTTCAACCAATTTCGAGGTATTTTCTTCCATGAGGAAAGACAAATGCAGGAGGGAAGTCATGTCTGGGCTGAAATCTGACTCCGCAACAGACAAATCAACTCTTCATGTGGAATCTGAGGCTTTGCTGTCAGAAACGCTGCCAGATCCCCATAGAAAAATGCTGATTCCTAGAGTAATTTATGGTGAGATCATTGTCAGAAAAGCCATGACGCACTGAAGAGAATTGTTGGTCTGTGCATGGAAACCTCCAAACCAACTCATAAGCCCGACTAATCAGCATTGGAAACGAAATCCAGAAAGGCATGTCTTGAAGGAAGATGGAATGTAACCTACTTGATTCCAATAGACTCTTGATTGATAAGAATTCTACAATTAAGTTTCATCAGGAGGGCATTGTTGAAGTAAGCAAGTCTGTGAAGTAAACGGACTTTAGCCACCAATCGGTTAAACTGGCTCGTCTCGTTATGAAATAAACACTAGCCCAAAAGCTGAACATAGCCACCAAACGGACTTTACCAGTTGAAGTTTGCCAGCAAAAGTTAGGCTGCAGTTGGCCCATGGCATAACCTTGGCTGTGACTTTATCAACCAGCCCTTCCTGAAACAAACATCAGGATGAAGCTAGATTGGAGAAGATAATTAAAACCATTGAGCTTTTGGTTGGCGATGGGAAGATAATTATCTCTACTTCTTTGCTGAATGATACTTGATCCGTCAAGTTTGGGGATCACATCAGCTGAGGATGAAATGTCAAGAGTTGATTATCAGATAGGCCAAAAGCATTAGGTGGTGGGTTCTGATACCATGTAGAATTTAGGAATTTAAAGAGATAGATTGTTTATTCTCTATAATCTTCTCGGAAAGTAGAGAAGAGTTTGAATAAGAGTACATCTGCAATTTACAACGGCTTAAAATATTTGTAGAGGCTGCAGAAAATAAACTAAACTACTCACCTAATCTAACTGTTAAGAGCCAGTTTAACTCCCCTGATTTCAGACAAAAGATTAAAGCATAACAATCAATGTTCTAAAACTCGCTAGGCGAAGTCGGTACGCCACAGGGGCGCCTAGGGCCTGGGGCGCCTAGGGCGGCTGGGGCGCCTAGGCGCTTTTAGGGTTTTAAGGGGGTTTTGGGGTTTTAAGGGGGGTTTTAGGGTTTTTAAGGGTCGTTTAGGGTTTTAAGGAGGGTTATAGGGTTTTTACGGGGGGTTTTAGGGTTTTTACGAGGGGGGTTTAGGGTTTTAAGGGGGGTTTTAGGGTTTTATGCATCTTTCTTGTCTAAACACTTGGGAAAACTTGATGTTCGCCCAGATGGAACCCTAATAGCCTAGAAGGGCCTTAGAGCGCCTAGAAGGTCCTAGGAGCGCCTAGGAGGGCCTAGGAGCGCCCAGAAGGGCCTAGGAGCGCCTAGAAGGGTCCAGGAGCGCCCAGAAAATCGCCCAGCACACTTGAGCGCCCAGATAAATCGCCTAGAGCCAAGTCGAGGACGCCCGGGGGTCGTCCAGGGCCTAGGCGGCGCCTAGGCGATCGCCTAGGGTGATTTTTAGAACACTGATAACAATACAAATATCAACACAATAAAATACAATCAATGTACAAAATATCTGAATTTCAACAATGTTAGTACATTTGTGCTTGTTATATTATGTAGAGTGAAAACGGAAGAATTGTGCAAACTCTACTTGTGTTATTACATGTAAAGTAGAGTTTGAATAAAAGTTACTAAGACAGCTCCAACGGCTGTGCAGTAATCTGGGCTACAGCTGTGATTAACATCAATAAATACATTATACATAGACAGCTTGTGGTTAGAAAGCGGCTGATGACCACCTAATAAAGATATAATGGCTAATTACAAGACTTAATAAGTTATATACTTTATAAAGAATAAACACCAGAAAATCAAATGAATTTTTTTATGTACTCCTGCATATTACCTGAACACTGGTGTGTACCTTTCCGGAAGGAATGTGTAAGTAGTTCTTAAGTGTAACGATTTTAATTTTATTTTTTTCAACACTGCAGGGATTTTGAGCCCATCAGATTGCTTGGCTTGCAGTTTATTGGGAGGCTTCTGGTTGGTCTTCCCTCTGAGAAGAAAGGATTGAAGTTTTTTAACATTTCTGTTGGAAGGTCTAAAGCTCCTCAGGAGGGACATAAGAAAATTAGCTCAAGGATGCAACCCATTTTCTCTTTAATTTCAGACAGGCTTTTTAGATTTCCTCAGACAGACCTTTTGTGCGCCACCTTGTTCGATGTACTTCTTGGAGGTGCTAGTATTAAGCAGGTATTACTGGAATGAAGGTTCTGGCGTTGTTGTTTTGCTTGGTTATTCTCGCCTTTGTGTATGCATTTTGCGAGAATCCAGCTCATGTATAGTGAATGTGTCTCAGCCCAATGCCTGACTAGTATTTCTCAAAATTCTGTTTACAGGTTCTGCAGAAAAATAACCAGATAGAGAGGCTACGAAGCAGCCAAAATAATTCTCAGTTTTTCCTTCCTCAGATGTTGACGCTGATATTCAGATTTTTGTCTGGCTCTCAGGATTCTTCTGCTCGAATCAAAATTATTAGTGATCTACTAGATCTTCTTGATTCAAATCCTTCAAATACTGAAGCTCTATTGGTACTAATTACTAAGATTCCGTTTCTGTTTTTCTCATTGGATCTCCTAACAACAGTTTTCATGTAGGAATATGGATGGAATGCATGGTTGATCTCTTCTTCAAAGCTTGAGGCTTTGAAAGATTATCAAGTTGCATCTCAGACACTGAATGACCCTGAGATGAATGAGCAAACATTCGTGAAGAGCTTGTATAGCAGTGTTCTTAGCTATTGCATTTTCTCAATGAAAGGTGGATGGCAACATTTGGAGGATACGGCAAACTTTTTAATGGTGCAACATGAACAAGTATGCATATCATTATGCACTAGAGACTGAATTACATTGTGTAATCTAACTTATGTATAAAGTTAAGTTTTGATTCATGGAGTTATTTTTCTTGCAGGGTGGCATGTCATTCAAATACTTTCTCCGTGATATTTATGAGGATATATTTCGAAGGCTTATAGAGTTATCCTCAGAAGAAAATATTTTCATTTCACAACCATGCCGGGATAACATATTATACCTATTGAAGCTCGTTGATGAAATGCTGATATCTGAAATTGATCAGAACATTCCAGTAAGCATCTTTTTTCCATGTACCCTTTTTCTTTTCTTGGGATATATATCTACATACATTCATAGCTATGGAAATATATTAATAAATGAAGAAGACTTATTCTTTTTTTTTAATTAGGTATTGCTGACTTAGTTAAATTAATTGAGAATTAGGAAAAGGACACATTTTGGAATATTTTTAAGTAACAGGTCATCCAAATATTTTTTATAGGGAGAAGGACAACTCTACAATATTTATTATTTAACGAACAAAAAAAAAAAAAACATAACGCTGCCTGCTTCATAACATGCGCTGTTGCTCTTTCTTTTTCTGTTTTTATTTTTTTATTTTGATTCTTTTCCACCTTCATTTTCAAACACTCGTATCTTTTTATCTAAATTTTCAAACGTGATATAAATTTCACCGAATTTTTTATTTTTACATACTATTCGTTTTGAGACTTGGTTCGATATCATTACATCATTTTTCATGAGATTCACTTTCGAAATTCACTTAGTGAATCTCGTCAGTGAATCCCGAAAAACAGTGAATTTTGACAGTGAATTTTGAATAATAGTGAATTTCGACAGTGGATTTTCGGAAATTCCGCCGGAATATGGTGAATGTGGTCTCAAAATATAACGCATGAAAAAATAAAAAAATTGGTGAAAGAATTTTTAAGTTTGGAGTTGTAGATTGAAGGATATAAGTGTTTAAAAATGGTGAATGGGAGAGAATGTGTTGTGTTTTTTTTATTATATTTTTTTTATTAACAATTTTGTCCTTTACGCAAAAGTTTTGAAAATGTGTCCTATTCACCAAATTATTAAATATTGTTGTCTTACTCCCTAATTCCCCTTAAATAAATTAAGCTCTAGCCGTACCAATTGTTTGTAATTCTGTTTACTACTCTACTAGCCGTTTGAACACTCCCCAACTACATTCCCCAACTACCTCTTATGACTACTTATCCTACCACCTTGTAACCTATATATGGTTTCACTCTTGGAATAAAACATATCCAGTTTTCTCTTAATTTTGTATTCAAAACACTATATGGTATCAGAGCTAGACCTGTTCTAATGCGAAAAAAATCATCTTTCAAAATGTCTATGGAATCTGAATAAACAAACTGTGATGGTTCGTCCTCAAGGACTGAATCTCCCAACTCGTCCACTGGATTCTCAGATTCCTCTTCCATACCCATGTCAGTCGTTAAACTGAATGGGGAGAATTACCTTCATTGGTCCCACTCTATCCGTTTGTTTATCACCGGAAGAGGGAAATATGAGTATTTGCTCGTAGAGGTTGAAGTCCCTAATGCAGGAGAACCAAAATACAAGCAAGTTAGGGTGGAAAACAGTCTTGTTATGTCATGGCTAATATGATCCATGTCACCTGAAACAGCAGAAAATTTCATCTTTTTTGATACATCTAAAGAAATCTGGAATGCCACCAGAGAGCTATACTCAAAAACAGAAAATTCCTCTAAAATCCATGAGATTGAAGCCACACTTCAAGATCTCAAGCAAGGAGATCTATCTGTCCCAACCTACTACAATCTTCTTGCAAAATCTTGGCAACAAGCGGATATCATTGAAAATGAAGAGTGAAATAAACCAGATGCAAGAGAAAGATAACTCTTCTATTATGGAAAGATGATACAGGAAGTACTGTTCACTACTACTGTTCACCTTTTTATACTAAAGTTTATATCTTGTAACTAATCCTAGGATCCTATTTATTCCTAGTGTATTAGCCTGTTTTTTATTAGTTTAAGGCTTAGTATTATTTTAAATAATTTAGCCGTTGGAGGCAAGGCCTTGTGTTGAAACTCCTCAGTGGAATGGAATTGAGAGGAAGAACAGACAACTCCTTGAAATGGCCATGGCCCTGATGTTTACAACGAACGTACCTAGTATCTATGGGGTGATGCTGTCCTAACAGCCACCTACTTGGCCAACAGTTTACCAAACAGAACTCTTAAATTCTCTCACCTAGAGCTCTTCAAGAAGAGAAGTTTCCCAGAATTGCACATGAGGCACCCTAGCTCCTTAAGGCTTCTGGATGCATTGTATATGTCTATGTTCACAGCGACAATGGAAGCAAACTTGATCCAAAAACTGTCAAATGTGTTTTTTCTAGGTCATTCACCCTTCCAAAAGGGGTAAAAATGTTATTGTCCTACGACTAGGAAAGTTTATAATACCCTTGATGTTTGTTTCTTTGAAGACAAACCTTTCCTTAAATCAAATGCTTTTTCTTATGAACAAATCAATCAACAGACATTGGTACAACCATGAGGTTTCTGTCACTTCACCAGATTCCCCACACTGCATTCCATCTCAAGTCAACAAGGAACCCACTCTTCTGGAAAGGGTTATGAAGGAGCCTGTACCACCCATTCATCATGTCCACCACATGAAACAAAAGAACCTGAAGAGATTTAAAGAAGATGAATAATGAAGGGAAGAACTCTTCTGAATGTATTAGATGGAGAAATGAATTTAAAAAGGTTACAAGGAAGTCTAGGGGTTTGGATCATACTAACAGCTAGCAGCCGACACAACATTAAATGCTGTGTCTCTATCAAGAAAGCTACCTATAATTAAAGTGGTTAACGGCAGCAAAATAAAAGAAGTAACATCTCAACTATAACATATTAAAGGAATAAGTTATCCCATTAATATGTTTAGTACAAATAATAATATGATAATAATAATATTTTGTACACCCCCCTCAAGCTAGATTGTAGATGTTGATACAACCGAGCTTGGCACACAATTGACTGAAGGACTGAGGAGGTATAGCTTTAGTAAGAACGTCTGCATTCTGATTCTGAGAGGACACATGTTGAAGGGAGAGGATCTTGTCTTCGATTTTCTCTTTGATGAAGTGTTTGTCGATATCCACATGTTTAGTTTTGTCATGGTGGATAGGGTTCTCAGCCATGCATAGAGCAGAATTATTGTCACAGTAGAGGTTGGCAGGATGAGTGAGGGAATCCTTAGTTCATTTAGGACCCTTTTTAGCCACAGACCTTCACATACTCCAAGAACAAGAGCCCTAAACTCTGCTTCTACACTGCTTCTTGAGACAGTAGGTTGTATCCTGCTCCTCCATGTAACAAGATTGTCCCAAATGTATGAGCAACAGCCAGTGGTAGACCTTTTGTCATTATGACTGTCTGCCTAGTCTGCTTCAGTGTAGACAGCCACTGCTCTGTTGCTTGATTTTTTTGAAGTAAAGGCCTTGACTTGGGGTCATCTTGAGGTATCTCAAAATTCTATAGACAGCTTCCTGGTGCTCCTTAGTTGGTAGATGCATGAAAAGGCTGACAAGACTAACAACATAGGAGATGTCTGGTCTGGTGTGGGAGAGATAAATGAGCTTCCCAACCAGCCTGTGATACCTTTCCTTCTCAATAGCTTCAGTGCCATGAATGAGCTTCAAACTGGGGTCAACAGGGGAAATGGCAAGTCTGCATCGTAACAGCCATGTTTCCTTGAGAAGATCAAGGATGTATTTTCTTTGGGAAACAGAGATGCCTTCATTGGTTCTAGCAAGCTCTATGCCCAGGAAGTACTTTAAGTTCCCCAATCTTTAACTTCATACACCTTAGCCAGCAGTAACTTCTGAATTTCAATATGACCTCCACCTGTCAAAATAATGTCATCCACATAGACAATTAGTATGGACCCTTTACCATTGGTGACTTTAATAAACATAGTATGATCAGAGTTGCACTGGGTATTTACAATAAAATAAGTCTGCCAAACCAAGCCCTAGGGGACTGTTTCAAGCCACAGAGGGATTTCCTTAATTTGCAGACTTTTCCTTTATAGTTAGGGTTCTCAAATCCAGGGGGAATGGTCATAATAACTTCCTCTTCCAAGTCTCCATTGAGGAAAGCATTTTTAATGTCTTGCTGAAACAAGGGCCGATCAAGATGAACAGCTATAGATAAAAGAATTCTAAAAAAGTTTAGTTTAGCTATAGGGGCAAAAGTCTCCTTATAATCTAATCCATAAGTCTGAGTGAATCCTCTAGCAACGAGCCTGGCTTTACCATTAGCATTATACTTAATATTAAATAACCATATATAGCTTATAGGCCTCTTTCCTGGAGGAAGAGTGGTCAAATCCCAGGTATGGTTACTGAGTAGGGCAAACATCTCAGTCTGAATGACACTCTTCCAGTTAGGGTCATTGAGGGTCTCATGAATAGTTTTAGGAATACATTCTTTGTCTAAATTTCTGGTAAACAAACAGAATGCAGGAGAATGTTTATCATAAGACAGAAAAGTATAAATAGGATTCATGGTACACAATCTATTACCTTTCCTGATAGCAATAGGCCTATCATCAACTTTAGGTGGAGAGATAATATCTGACTGTTGAGGCAAACCATTGTTGGAACCATAAGGAGGAGGAGGTATGTTACTAGCACCTTGAGAAGCATTAGGTATTGCTTTGAATTTTCTTCGGTGATAGACCTTCTCAATAGGGAGTTTATCAATCTGCTGAGCATCTGAAGTTTCATCATTCTGTGAACTTGAAGGTTGTTCTTCAGGTGCTTCATGATCAGTCTACACGGGTTAATTCAGTCTACACAGGGGTTAGTTAAGGAGAGATAATAGAAACAGGAATATCAAAGATGTCCCAGTTTTCAGCACTTTCAGAGAAAGTCTTTGTTTGTTCATTATAAAAGGGTGTCTCCTCAAAGAACTTGACATCCATAGTGTTGTAGAACCTTTTAGTACTAGGAGAGTAACACTTATACCCTTTTGGATTAACAGAATACCCCAAAAATGCATTTTTTAGCTTTAACATCACGGGCCTGATTTTTTTTTTTTTTTTTTTTTTGAGGTTGTTGTTTATGTACGGGGCCGTTTTTAGGTCTTCCGGATACGTGAAATATGTTGGTTCTATATATAACATCAAATAAAGCTCTGTACGGGGCGAAGCCAATTTCCCGGCCGGACATAGTACGTACACAAATGGAACTTCCCGAGGCTATTATGTATGGGAATCCATATAAAACTTTTGCAAATGAAGAAAAGTGGATCTAGCAATCGAATCTAGGGTTTTCTCAGGTTATGAACAAAGCAAGAAAAGGAAAAAATATAAGGGGAAAAGATATTTTGTTATATATTCTGGAAAAAATAAAAATAAATAAATCCCCTATTTATATGAGTGGCTGCAAAACCCCACTATACACTACTTGAGTGTATGATGCATGGTCCCTTAAGAATTGCCCAAGGTGTTTGTCAAAATACTCATTGGCATTATCAGTTTTAAGAACTTGTATACTACTGTTAAATTGGTTTGCTATCATTTTATAGAAAGTTTCTAATAGTTTCTCCTACTTCTGAATTTTCCTTCATAAGAAAGATCCATGTCATTCTACTATGATCATCAACGAAAGAGCACAAACCATATTTTCCCGGTGATGTGTTTGACCCTATAGGGGACTTAACCATCACTGTGAATCAGAGAGAAAGGGTGAGTGTGTTTGTATGATGGAGCAGGATAAGGTTTTCTAGTTAGTTTAGCAAACTGACAAGTCTCGCACTGAAATAAATGAGGATTTTTGTTTTTGAACATTTCAGGAAAAATCTTTGACATATAAATTAAACTGGGATGACCAACTCTAAGATGCCACTTGGTTATATTATCCAAATTACAAATATTTAATTGACTTTGAAAAGCAAAAATAGGTCTTCTCCCATCTAAATTTTCTTCTTGATTGAAGATAATAGTCCGCCACTTACCTCAGCACTGCCAATCCTCTTCTTGGAGGTTAAATCCTGAAACTCACAAGTGCTGGGTGAGAATTTAACAATATAGTTGAGGTCATGGATAAATCTCCTCACAGATAACAGGTTACACCTTATATTTGGTTTAAACAAGAATCTGTCTAGGGTGATATTCCTGTTAAGAGTAATAGATCCGTGACCAGTGACCTTTGATGAAATTCCATCTGCTATTTTTACATAGTGATTAGAACTGGTAGGTGTGAATTATGACAGTAAATTAAAGTTCCCAGTCATGTGGTCAGAGGCAACTGAATCAACAATTCAGGTATCAAAGAAGATAAAATTCTCAGCAGTTTCAGGTGTCACAGATCCGATCAACCATGACATGACAAGACTGTTTTACAAAGTGAATGAATGAACAGATGATGAGGCTTATGTCTTTGCTTTGACTGTTTTTCCCCTGGATGTTATCAATATTTGTATCACTTCAGTTTGCGACGGTTCTAAATTGATTTTTTTTATGGCTGAGAATGCTTTTGACGTTTTAAATATACCAAAGTTGATATTACAGGATCTAATATTGTGTAGGAGCTCACCAGTGTATTACATCTCCCCTGAATTTTCTGATATAAACACTATTTTTCCCCTGGTTAATTGCAGTTTCCTACAAATAGCTCTGGATTTCGCCCAGACTTTCTAGAATTACATAAACACAAAGATCTTGTTTATGTACCGTCTATGTCAATGCAAGAAGAAACAAGTGAATACTCATCCAGGTAATCTCTGATAGTTACTCTTCATTTTTCGTAGCTCGATTCTCTTCTGTCATGTCTGATGAGATAAATCTGATGGTGCAAATGTGATGTGGAGAAGTGTGTGGGCCCAGAGGCACTCAAATGTAGACAATGTTATGATTGACGAACGATGGTGGCATCTATATGACAATGTATGGCTCATAATTAGCGAGATGAATGGTAAAGGATCTAGTAAGATGTTGCCTGGAACCTCGTCAACTTCTATGCCATCCTTTAGCCAAAGAGCTCGTGGCTTGGTAGAGTCCCTGAACATTCCTGCCGCAGAAATGGCAGCAGTTGTTGTATCAGGGGGGATCAGCAGTGCGCTGGTTGGAAAGCCTAGTAAAACTGTTGACAGGGCCATGCTTTTAAGGGGGGAGAAGTGTCCAAGGATTGTTTTCAGGCTCATGATCCTATATCTTTGTAAATCTTCTGTTGAAAGAGCATCCCAATGCGTTCAACAAGTCATCCCTCTTCTGCCACATCTTCTTACTGCTGATGATGAGCAAAGCAAAAGCAGATTGCAACTTATCATTTGGTATCATATCTGGACTAAATCAAGAATGTTTTTTACGATCACACTATTTCGTTCAGACATCCTTTCTTTTCATTTTTATTTTTATTTTTTTTCTTTTTATTTTTTTTGCCTATAGGTCTTTACTTGCAGTACGGTCCATTTATGGGGCGTCAGATGATGGTGCCCGATTCCATGTCATCTCCCACATAATTCGCGAAACTTTGAATTGTGGTAAGATGGTCTTGGCAACCAGTCTCATGGGCAGAGATGAATCATCAGATTTTGTTGGCAATCCAAGAGAACCTAGCACCATTCACAGTTTAATCCAGAAAGATCTAGTGGCTGCTGCGGTACATGCTGTTTTGTTTCTTTTTAGGGAACCCCTGTTTGTTTCTTTTTTTCTGTTTATGGAACTCCTATTTGTTTCTAAGCTTGTTAAAGAAAATTTAATTTTATTGTTTTTGAGATCACACACACACACGTGTTCTAACAGTGACAATGCGCTTGCTTTGCACAGAGATCTATGAAATGCCATTGTTCATTTGTCATGTCTGTGTATTCTTCATAGGTTTGAATACCTTTTACTGCTTCACGGCTTGTTCCGCATCTTTGTTCTTACTTAGAAACTCAACCTAACAATGGTAGTAATAATAAAGAAATGGCAATCCATAACCCACAATAATCTAATCCTTCAACACTTCCACCCAAGTTGGAGCATAGATGTTAATCATGCCCAACTTGGCCATAAATGTATCAAAGTCCTGTCTTGAGCCTTCATGAAACCATCTACAGTTTGCTTCATAGATGGTAAGAAAGGTACACTGATGAGACCACTTTCTGACTTTTCCTTAATTAAATGCCGATCTATTTCAATGTGTTGTGTTCTATCATGCTGAATAAGCTCATTTGCAATGCCAATTGGAGCCTTGTTACTACAGTTGAACTTCACTGGTAAGGAGAGTGATAATCTTAGGTCTTCAAGCATTCGTTTGATCTAAATGTCTTCATATATCCCTTGAGCCTCTGCCCCGTTTGCCTCTGTGCTACTCCTTCGTATGACATTTTGCTTCTTACTCCATCAGGTACAGTCTGAATCTGTATATGCATCCACTCCACGCCTTTCAAATTTCCTGAAATATAGTCCTTTTGCAAGTGTCCTTTTTAGATATCTCAAAACTTTGTAGTCTACTTCCAGGTGATTTAGCATAGGAAAAATCATATCTAGTGTAAATCAACTTCCCCACCAGTTTCTGTTACCTTTCGTTATTCACTAGGGGTTCATCTTGCTCATCACTTTGCATTAAATTGTAATCCGTTGGTGTTCCGATAAGTCCTCGTCCTTTCAACCCTGTTTCTTTTATCATGTCCAGAGTGTACTTTATTTGGGATATCATCATCCCCTTCTTGGACCAAGCCACTTCCATACCAAGAAGTACCTCAAGAGTCGATGGCCCTTTATCTCAAACTCTGATCATAGAACAATGTTATCCACAAGAAATAAGTATAGTTAGCTTCCCAGTTTCGGACTTTCTGTTAAAAGGATTGTGATCAGCTTGGCCTTGGTAGAACTCCGTTTTCTGAGGAATCTCATAAACCTGTCAAAGTAGGCTCTTGGACTCTGTTTGAGCCTATATGGGGACTTTCTCAGCCTTCAAAAATCGCCTTTGAACTGATCATCAAGGTCTGGTGGTCTTTCCATGTAACCTTCCTCCTTTAAGACACCTTGGAGGAAAGTGTTGTTAACATCAGTCAAGAGGTCAATCTAGATTCACAGCTACAGACAATATAATTCAGAAAAGGCTCTGAATAGTCAATGTCATAGGTTTGTGAAAAACGTTTGGCTACCAACCTAACCTTGTGTGTCTGAACAGACCTCGAATAATATCTTATACTCCCTCTGTCCCATTTCAAGTGTCCCTTGTTCCTTTTTGGGATGTCCAAAAATGAGTGTCTACTTTATAATTTAATTGACACCTTTCTTTAAAAGCCCTTTGCTATGATTTACATTATTTAGAATAAAAAGTTTGTAACATCAAATGTTTTTACAACCACTTAAAGTCTAAAATCTTACATCAACTAATGAGATTCAAAGCATTAATTAAACATATCTTGAACCATGTGACCACTTGGGATGGAGGGAGTAGTAAACAATCACTTGCATCCAACTGGTCATCTCCCTTCTGAAAACACCACCTTATCCCGTGTCTCATTCTTACTTGGGATCTCGTCTCCTCCTGGACTACCTCTCTCCACTCCAAATCTGTAGAACATCATGCACATTGTTGGGGATTATTCTGGTTGAGAGGGATAAGATGAATGCTTGGTAGGGTGGTGACAGGGTATTGTAGATCATAAATTTGGCCATAGGGTGCATGGTGTATGTTATGGATTAATAGTCTTGAATGAGTTGGGACGAATTCCTAAAGTACCTACGATAATATACTGTGACAGCAATCTGCCATCAATTTTGCCGGTACATCCAGTCCATCACAATAGAACAAAACATATTGCAATAGACAAATACTTCATTTGGGGAAAACGGAAGAATGTTCAAATTGTGAGACATCTACAAACCATCTCGAGGGAGAGTGCAGAGAAGTAGATAAAATTGTGCTTTTACTGATATAATTATCCTTTTTTTCTATCACTGTAAATAGGTAGTTAGATAATGGGATATTACTCGCAGAAACCAAAGGATTTCTAGACGTTATGTGCGCTGCTGAAGTAACTCCTAATTCTCTTCTTTTGAACAAAACGTATAAATGCCTTGTAAACCATCAACAGTCAAAGGTGCATAAGAAAAATCCTTCCCAATAAACTGTTTTCAGTCATAATCTATGCCATAAAGTCGGCTTATTGTTTGTGCAGGTTGCTGATGAAATAAAGTACATATCAAGTTGTGCAACTGACCGAAATAGGCAGTTGGATGATCTTCGATCTAGATTGGATGAAAACATGTCATCAGATGCTGACCAAAAGAAAGCTTTTGAAGATGAAATAAAAATTAATTTAAATTCCGTTCTTGCGTCTGATGATACTAGAAGAGCTTCCTTCCAGCTTACTTTGGAAGAGGAACAACAAAATACTGCTGTAAGCGTAGATTTCACTTTTATATTTCCTTTCTCTATTCTCTTTCTCAGAGTTCAATCTTTTGATTGCTCTCTAAGTTTGATACTTATTCCCACCTTTTCACAGGAGAAGTGGTTGCATACATTTCGTTCTCTCATTGATGAGAGAGGTCCGTGGTCTGCTAACCCCTTCCCTAATGGAATCATTAATCATTGGAAACTTGATAAAACAGAAGATGCTTGGCGTCGGCGTCAAAAGTTAAGACGTAATTATCATTTTGATGAAAAGCTGTGCCAACCGCCTAGTGCTTTAGCAAACACAGCCCTTTCTTCTGGTAGTGAAAGTAAAGGTAGCTTCTCTTCGCATATTCCTGAGCAGATGAAGCATTTTCTGCTGAAAGGTATTCGCAGGATCACAGATGAGGTAACCGTGGAAACAAGCGGAAGTCACAGCGAAATCGGAAAGGAGAATGCTTTTGTTCAGAGGGGGCTATCTAGCAGTTTGAAGGATGAGGCGGTAAATGAAAGTAGTGATCAGAAGGATATTGAGGATAGAAAAGATCATTCTTTTTCCTCAGCAGATGTTGGGAACAATGAGGTATTGCAATGAACTTATGACAATTACTGGGTTCTTCTATCTTTATTTATCATTTGTGGATGAATTTTCAGGTCCTCAGGGTTGTTCCCTGTGTTCTTGTATCACCAAAGAGAAAGCTAGCTGGGCGCGTGGCTGTTCGGAAGAACTTCCTTCATTTTTTTGGAGAGTTTTTGGTGGAGGGTACGGGAGGTTCATCTGTTTTTAGGAATTTTGACTCTTCGGGTAAAGGTGACCAGAGCAAGCTGGGTCTGCGGGGCGGAACGGAAAAGCAGAAACTCAATGTTCCCATAACAGAAACAAAAGCTTTAAGTGGAAGCTTGATGGATCACATTGATGCTGTTTTTGGTGATGCTCTTTTAAAGCAGCATAAAAGCATAAAACGCCACAGAAAATGGAGCATATCTAAGGCAAGTTGTAAATATTCTCTCTTTTGTACATTATCCATATCTAGGTTGTGAATTGTTTTTTCTGTCATCTGTTGCTTGTTGTAGATAAAGGCTGTCCATTGGACACGGTATTTGCTCAGATACACGGCAATTGAGATTTTCTTTAATGACTCTGTAGCTCCAGTATTTTTGAACTTCGCTTCTCAGAAGGATGCTAAAGATATAGGGAACTTAATTGTATCAACTAAAAATGAATTCATGTACCCCAAGGGATACAAGGACCGGACTGGAAATATATCCTTTGTTGACAGACGGGTGGCAGTGGAGCTGGCAGAAGCTGCTAGAGAGAGTTGGAGGAGGAGGGAAATTACTAACTTTGAATATTTGATGGTTCTCAATACTCTGGCAGGAAGATCTTATAATGATTTGACGCAGTATCCTGTATTTCCTTGGGTGTTGGCTGATTATTCATCCGAGAGTCTTGATTTCAATCTTTCATCAACCTTCAGGGACCTCTCCAAACCAGTTGGGGCTCTAGATTTGAAACGATTTGAGGTTAGTGCTGGTCTGCTTCTACTTGATGAGTTTTGTTGAGTTATTCGATGTAATTGTTTTAGTATTTAATAATTGTCTTATTATTTAGTAAGGGTAGAAGAGTATTTTATCCATTATTTAGTGTCGGCGTGTTTCCCTAGGAAGATATAGCTTTCTGTTTGAGCCTAAGGGTTAGCAAGACGGCTCCTGGATTTTTGGAGTTTGTTTTGTCAAGGTTTATGTCTTATTTAAGCGGACTTTGTCTTATTTTAGGAATTTATTCTCTCAATTACGCTATATTGAAATATACTGAAAATACTAAGTATTAATTTATAACATATTTAGTATATTAAGTTATGTACACTCATGTATTTAGTTGCTTTATCTTTACAATAACCAAGTAGTAATAAAGTGTAGCCACTCTAGAAAGTTAAGGCTAGATAGTTATTACTTTACTTTTTACTTTATCAAGGTACTTTTTACTTTTCATTTAATGCAGCTTAGCATGCTTGCATCTTGTATTTTCCTATTTATTCCAACCGAATTTGGTTGAAGAATAACAAGAGTTATAATTCTCTTTCTTTCTCTTCTCTAAAATTATCTATACACTACATGGTATCAGAGCATGGTTGTTTGATTGAATATCAACCATGAACTATCGAGATGCGTTGACCGGAGAACATAGAAGTTCCTCCTCTGGGTCAATGAAAGTTATAAACCACCTAGCTCTGGTGACTTTTGCTATCCTTGAAGGGCCCTAGATGTCAAGAAGAATAACTCAAGAGAGGTCAAAATCTATACTGATGCTGATTATGCTAGTGATATCACAGATAGGAAATCTATCTCTGGTTACTGCACCTACATTTGGGGAAACTTGGTCACATGGAGGAGCAAGAAGCAGAATGTGGTTTCTAGAAGTAGTGCAGAGTCTGAGTTGAGAGCTCTTGCTCTAGGTATCTGTGAAGGCCTTTGGATCAGAAAACTAATGTCTGAAATTGGGCTTCCTATTCCTACACCTATACAACTGCTGTGTGACAACATTTCAGCTCTTTGCATTGCTGAAAATCCTACTCAACATGACAAAACTAAACATGTTGAAGTGGACAGACACTTCATAAGAGAAAAGATTGACAAAGGAGACATACTTCTTCATCATGTCTCCTCCAAAGATCAAATAGCTGACCTTCTTACCAAGTCTGTCAGCAATCAAGTCTTCCAACATCTTCACAACAAGCTTGGATGCATTGACATTTACACACCCAACCTTGAGGGGGAGTGTTGAAATATGTTGTTTTTTACTTCCTTTATTATTAATTAGTGATTAAATGTCTGTCAGTTTAATCCTAATGCCTTTAATTAGCTTTAATTAGCTTTTCCTCCTATCTGGACCATTATGGCCCAGTTTCTACTGTTACTAGCCGTTTCCTGCTTTTCACTGTTTCTAGCCGTTGGGATCCTTTCTATTTAATCTAAGGATCATTATGTAACTCGATACGGTTCTTGAATAAGAGTTTATACTTTTCTCTCCTATCTTGCTTATTTCTACACCCTCTTTGTCTAGGTGAGAGCAGTGTTCTAAAAATCGCAAAAAGCGATCGCCTAGGCGCCGCCTAGGCCCTAGGCGACCCCGGGCGTCTCGACTTGGCTCTAGGCGATCTCATCTGGGCGACAGGGTGCTGGGCGATTTTCTGGGCGCTCCTAGGCGCTCTTGGGCCCTTCTAGGTGCTCCTAGGCCCTTCTAGGCGCTCCTGGGCGCTCCTAGGCGACCCTAGGCGATCTCATCTGGGCGACAGGGTGCTGGGCTTTTTCTTGGGCGCTCCTAGGTACTCCTGGGCGCTCCTAGGCCCTTCTAGGTGCTCCTAGGCCCTTCTAGGCGCTCCTGGGCGCTCCTAGGCGACCCTAGGAAATTAGGGTTCCATCTGGGCGAACATCCAAGTTTTCCCAAGTGTTTAGACAAGAAAGAGGCATATAGAACACTCATACCTTGATAGTTGATACTGCTGGGCAATAATGATGATGTAGTGTATCAATTTCCCACAATAGCGTTTTGATGGCACCGTTTAAAACCCTAAAACCCCTTAAAACCCTAAAACCGCCTAGGCGCCCCAATAAGGATACACTTGATTGCCTTAAGGTCAAGTTTGTTCCTATGATGATTGTGAACAAACACAGTACACCCAAAAACTTTTGGATCAAGGTTTTGAGTAAAGTGGAAGTTAGGATAGAGCCCTTTTAAGGCACCAATTGGTGTTTTAAACTGAAGAACCCTTAAGGGCATTCTGTTTATAAGATAAATGGCTGTCAGTACAACTTCTCTCCATAAAAACTTAGGAACAATCACTGCAAACATGAGTGCTCTGGCAGTATCAAGTGTCCGTTCTTCCTCTCAGCAATGTCATTTTGCTGTGGGGTGTCAACACAAGAACGTATATGAACTATACCTCTCTCTTTCATGAATGCTCCAAGGTTTTTTTCAAAGTATTTTGATCCATTGTCAGACTTTAAAACCTTGATATCAGCCTCAAGTTGAGTATGTATCATGATGTAGAAGTTCTTAAAGATCAAACCAATTTCAGACTTTTCTTTCATCAGAAAAATTCAAATAAGCCTAGTGTTGTCATCAATAAAAGTGATGAACCATCTAGTACCAGTGATATTTTTAGCTTTAGAATGTCCCCCAAATATCACTGTGTATTAGAGCAAAAGGTTTAGATGGTTCATAAATTTTCTGAGGAAAGATAGTCCTGGTGTGTTTCGCAAGCAACATATTTCACACTCATAATCACTAGTTTTTTTATTGATAAACAAATCAGGAAGTAACTTTTTCAAGTATACAAAATTTGGATGCCCAAATCTATAGTGCCATAACATGACATGATCACTATTATCACTAAAACAAGACATCCAGAAGTTTCCCTTCCTAAGTCATCACCTCCTCCAGTCATAAGATAAAGACCAAAATTGGTCTCGGCACAGTCAATCATCTTTCCAATTGTTGAGTCCTGAAATTCACGGGATTTGGAGGAAAATTTAAGCATTGTGTTGTGTTGGTGAGCCAATCTGTTTACAGATATCAGATTTCAAGATAGCTTTGTGACAATCAGTACATCTTTGAGACATATGCCTTAAATGTTGATGGTTCCCATACCCTCTACTTTAGAGGTGGAACCATCAGCAATTTTGACATATTTCCCTTGTGTACAAGGATGAATATTGGAGAACAACAGATATGTCACCTGTCATGTGTTCAGATGCACTAGAATCAATGATCTGTTGGTGTTGAACTTGAGATTTGAAGGTTTGAGTGATGATACCTATGTGTGCAACAGATGCAGAGGATACGACAGACTGATTTCCAAAACTTGAATCTGGGTGGAAGAGACTTTTGAGAGTCTCTATCCGTTCATGAGAGAAAACTTCTTTCTGAACAAAAAGATTGGCTTGAGGCTCCTTCCCATTTCCAGGTCTGGTTTCCAGTTTGTTGGTTTCCCATGCAATTCCCAGCATGTGTTCTTGATGTGTTTTATGCAATGATCACACCAGGGCCTTTCCTTTGGAATATTGGAAAGTCTTTGAGATGAGTGCGGAGTTGTCATGATGGGGAATTTGAGGAATCCGTGCAACTTGAGTGCTACCAAGCATGAGTTTTCTCCTGCCCTCCTCATGTTTGACCTCTGCAAAAGTAGCTTTCAAGGTAGGAAGAGGAGATCTTCCCAGAACTCTTCCCCTGACATCATCCATGTCAGTGTTAAGACCCATCAGAAAGGAGAAGACTGTCTTTTTCAATGAACAATTTGTGGGCCCTTGCATCTTCAGTGCATTTTCACTGATGTTCATTAAAAGATCCAGTTGTTGCCAATTTCTGCTCAACTGGTTGAAATAATGAGTGACAGATGAATCTTCTTGTTTGAGATCCTTTACCTGGGATGTAAGCTCATAGATCTTAGATGTGTTATCCCTCTTAGAGTAGAGATCATGAGCAGCTTCCCAAAACTCAGCAGCTGTGTTGAAGAACATGAAGTTCTCACTAAGCTCAGGGGTCATGGATCCAACAAGCCAAGACATGATGATATTGTTGTATGCCTTCCATTGTCTGTACTTTGGGTAATCTTTGGCTGGTTGAGGTGTATCACTAGTCAGATGTCCCTCCTTGCTTCTTCCAGACACATACATGAGCAGAGATCTGGACCATAAATGGTAATTGTTCCTACTGAATTTGTGGTTTGCTAGAAAATTTGTAGTTCGAGCTTGTTTTGGATCAGAGCTCTGATACCATGCAGAATTTGGGAGAAGTAATTGAAGAGAAAAAGAGTGTTTATTGATATAAATCTTGTGTATTACAAACTACAAGAAGAGAGACATTTCTAGGACTAAGGAATTCCATTTAAATGCAAAAAAAAAAAAAAAAAAAAAAAACAGCTCCAACGGTCTTGTAACTGTCCCAACGGACACTGTACAGTAAAAACAGCATGAAAAGCTGTTTGAACAACAAAACAGCCCTGGAACTAATCTGAACAGATTTAGGACATAATTAAGACTAATAGGACAATAATCTCTATAATTTTAACCCTTAGGACCCCAACTCTTGGATGATTTAGAGACTGGGGCTGATCTTTCTCTAGTGAGCTGTCAAGCATCACTCCTCTTCTACTTTCTTCAGCTCTGACCGTAGCAATGGTCTCATTTAGAGATGGAAGATCCTTTCTACCCTGGACATGGATCCTCTTCTACTTTTTTCAGCTCTGACCATAGCAATGGTCTCATTTAGAGATGGAAGATCCTTTCTACCTTGGAAATGGATCCTCACAGCATCATATTCTGGATTTAGGCCATCAAGGAAGGCATAAATCCTATCCTTTTCAAAGATTATCTTTACAACAATAGCATCTTCACTATCTTTCAAAGTGATAGATAATGATCAAGTTCTTGCCATAAACCTTGAAGAAGTCCAGAATATTCAGTAATATTCTTGGACCGTTGTTTAGCAGAGAAATCTTGCTCTTCAGATCATAGATTTGGGCTGCCTCATTGATTTTTGAGTTAGTTTCCTTCACAGATTCTCAAATCTCCTTAGCTGATACCAGAAACATGCAAGTATCACTTATATATGGGACCTTGGAGATCCACGGCTCTGACATGACCATAGAATCATGTTCATCCCATGTAGAGTACTTAGGATCAGCAGTAGAGGGTCCAATGCCCATTCGATCACTCCGCTTTCCCTTTCCTTTCAATAAATTTCTAACACAACTACGACTGTTTTAAATATTACTTGCCATTCAATCGATATGCAGCTTGAATATGCTGCAAATCTCCTGTAAGGCTAGGATTATCATGAGCAATAAATTCGGACTGAGTGTTAGTTGCACTTGAATCAGACATATTTTGAAATATGAATAAGATGAAGACATTTTCTTTTGAGTGAGAACGTGCCTTCAGCTCTAATACCATGTAAGAATTTGAATAAGAATGAATTCATTCAATAAAAATCTCTTAAGAGCTTACAAATATATTGGGAATACTATAGGAGAAAAGTCCAATGGCTAACAGGATGAGCTGACAGTTTAAACCGTCAACTCCAACTAATTGTTACCCTTTGGTTGAGATAACCAACGGTAACTTACCCAAATTAAAAGATTAAAAATACTAGACTGAAGAAGGTTAATCCTATGCTAATTACACAGAATTAACACAAATAAAAGACTAATAAGCAGCAGCAAATCTAACAAAAGTATGTACTGGATCTCTTGGAAGAGACGGGTATGAGTAAATGTAAGTCAGCTAGTACTCCGATTGAGGCCAACCTGAAACTGTGGGAAAAGACTGATGAAGTCCCAGTTGATAAAGAAAAGTGTCAGAGGTTAATTGGTAAACTAATATCTGGCACACAGTAGGCATGATATCTCCTTTTCTGTAAGGGTAGTAAGCCAGTTTATGCATACTCCATGTGAACCTCACCTAGAAGCAGTGTTTAGGATTCTGAGGGTATTTGGTTCAGAAAACAGACAAGTAGGAGTGTGGAGGTTTATATAGATGCTGATTGGGCAGGATCAAAAGGTATGAGGTCAACTTCTGGGTATTGCAATTTTGTTTGGGGAAATTTAACGACATGGAGGAGCAAAAAACAGAGTGTGGTGGCTAGAAGTACAGTTGAGGCAGAGTATAGGGCTATGGCCCAGGTGTGTGTGAAGAACTCTGGATTAAGAGGGTACTAGAAGACATTCAAGTGTCTGTTACATTACCTATGAAATTGTATTGTGACAACAAGGCCACAATTGACATGGCCAATGATCTTTGTTAGAATTTTGGCCTTATTTATAATCTCTTAGTTAAGTCCTTAATTAGAGTTATTTACAAGATAATTAATCCTAAGTTTAATGCTTAATATTGCTGTAAAGAGGGCCTTTTTTCTCCCTCTCTTTCCTGCTTTTTCTCCAAGTGTCCCACTGTCCAACTAGCCGTTGGAACAGTGCTTTCTGGACACTTTATAGCCGTTGCAAGGCTTCTCCTTTTTCTATAAAGGGGAAGTCTCTTTGTATCATTTATCTAATGAGCTTTCTATTCTAATAAATCAGAATACTTTTCTCATTGCTTTAATTCTTACAATCTTGTCCTGCATGAGAGGACCAAGCATATTGGATTGACAGACATTTTTTCCCGAGAGAAGTTAGATGGGGGATTGATATACCTTCCTTTTCTGCTCTCAGTTCAATGGGTTGACAAAGCCACTGACGAAGCTGATGTTTGACAGATTTGTAAGCAAGTTGAGTATGTTCGATATTCATACTCAACTTGAGGGGGAGTGTTGAGTTATTCAATGTAATTGTTTTAGTGTATAATAATTGTCTTATTAGTAGAAGAGTATTTTATCCCTTTGTTAGTGTCAGTGTGTTTTCCCTAGGAAGATATAGCTTTCTGTTTGAGCCTAGGGTTTAGCAAGACGGTCTCCTTGATTTTAGGAGTTTGTTTTGTCAAGGGTTTATGTCTTATTTGAGAGGACTTTTGCCTCGGTTGTAATTATCAGATTAAAAGAATTTATTCTCTCAATTATTCTACAAGTTTACTATTAGGCTCTAGCCGCTTGTAGGTGTGCCATGCTGGAGTTCATTATTTCCTTTTAACTTTTCTGGTTTTATGGATCAAGCATCCTGCTTTTATGGCGCCATGAATTGAAGAGCTCATATAATAATGTACTGTCTTAATACCTAATCTACGACATTGAGATTCCATGACTATTTCTTGGTGCTTATGATTCTTGTTAGAATACAAGTAAAATAAATATGTATTTTTGTTGTAGCGGTCATTATATGTGAAGGCCCATTAGGTTTCCAGAAGTGCTATATATGTGTCTTGTACAAATTATGTTGCAACTTTAAATAAATCATTTTTCCACTTTAACTGTTCTGACAGTTTGGTTGGTCTCTTAACCTTTTCAGGTTTTTGAAGATAGGTACCGCAACTTCTGTGATCCAGATATTCCGAGGTATTGTGTACTTTACTTGCTTGTCTCCTTATATTGAAAATTAAGACCGCCCTATCATAGGCAGTAATACTGTATTTTTCTCCTCAGTTTCTACTATGGATCTCATTACTCAAGTATGGGAATTGTTCTGTTTTACCTGCTCAGATTAGAGCCATATACTGTTCTGCACCGCAATTTGCAGGTAACACAACATCACCCTTTGTGTGAAACTATTTTCTAAGACTTGTTAACCCACCCTAACTACTTTCAGAACATTCTTCATTTAATCATCTTCTGCTTCGACTTCTGTGCTCCTTTTGAATACATGACTTGGAATGCTTATCTTTATCTGTCTTTCGTCAGGGTGGAAAATTTGACCATGCCGACCGGCTTTTTCAAAGTATTGAGGGCACATATCGTAACTGTCTTTCAAATACAAGTGATGTGAAAGAGTTGATTCCTGAATTCTTCTACATGCCAGAGTTTCTTGTTAATTTAAATTCCTATCATCTTGGAGTGAAACAAGATGGGGAACCATTAGTTGATGTTTTGCTACCTCCTTGGGCCAAGGTATGGTTGTAATGACACAAAAAACAGAAGATGCTGACTGTTCTATTAAAAAAAAAAAAAATCAAAGTCATTTTGACAACAGAGGATAATTATTTGTCAACTTGATGGTTTAACCTGGAAGAAACCAAGCAAGTAAAACATAACAAATTTGTTGTTGGGTTTTTTTTTTCTTTTTCTTTTTTTTTGTTTTTTTTTTGTTTTTTTTTTTTTTTTTTTTTTTTTTTTTTTTTTTTTGAGGAGAACAAGTTTATTGTTGAATGATCTATATGTTCCTGAAGAAGAAATAGTTAAGAATCAGTTTCTTAATATTAATTTTTTTTCTTTTGTCTTAATTATGTAACTAGCCGTTATTTTAGAATTAGAATGGTTGTTAGTTGGTTAGCTATCTCCCTAACCTTTAACTACCCCATGTTTGACACAGCTGTATGAGCTGCCATCTTGTAACTGTTTGTATTCGTTTTTCCTTCATGGAATACAACATTCAGTATTCTCCAATTTATTCAATCACTCTACATGTATCGAGCTTATGTCGATCTAAAACTCAAATTTCAAAATTCAAATTTCTCATGGAATCTGACTCGACCACATCTGCTGGTTCTGCCCCAAAAAGTTGGTCAATCTCTAGCTCGATTGTTGGGATCCTTGACCCATCTTCCATACCCATGTCAGTAGTCAAACTGAATGGGGAAAATTATCTTCATTGGTCTCGTTTTATCTGGCTGTTTATCACCGGAAGAGAGAAAGAAGAGCACTTGCTTGGTGAAGTTGAAGTCCTTAAAGCAGGTGAGCCAAAATACAAACAAGTCAGAGTTGAAAACAGTCTTGTGATGTCATGGTTGTTAGGGTCCATGGCTCCTGAAACCGCTGAAAATATTGGCTGAATTTCGATTGAAAATGGGTACATCAGTTCCAGATGCAGTGGGTTGCTTTTCGAGTTTTGACGATGGTGTAATTGCTATTAAGTTGGCAACTTTCATACGGGATCCGGTCCATGTGCGGTTATGGACAAGGATGTTTTGAGTGTGGGAAAGAGGATATGATAATGAGATACAAATGGATACAAATGGGATGTTTGAATTGTATTGATGATAATGAGAGATGTTTGATTGTGTGCGGTTGGTACTGTGCATACATTGGTGTTGGTGTATCAAACCAAAATTTTATTTTTCTTTTATATCCTTGAGGACAAGGATGTCTTAAAGGGGAGGGAGATGTCAGGAATCCGCCCCTTCGGATTTGTAGTACTGTTAGGCTTGGTGACGTTAGACAACCGTCTTGTGACGTCATAGTATTCCCGCCTATTTCTGTGTTACATTGATGTAATTGGGCTTATGCTTATTGATAATAAAACTGTTTTTTCTCTTTTCCCTCATTTTCTCCCTAATTTATCTCTTCTTCTCTTCTCCCATATTCTCCAATTCTTCTTCGAAAACCTTAGGAACCGTAGGTTCCTAACAAGTATCCTCATGTAAACTTCTTCAAGATTCCCATTAGGGAAAGCATTATTGACATCTAGTTGATAAATAGGCCAATTTAGGTTGATAGAAACAGAAAACATGACTCTAACAGTATTCAATTTTACTACCAGGACAAAGGTGTCTTGGTAATCAGTGCCATAGGATTGTGTAAATCATTTTGGCTACCAACCTTGCCTTGTGCATGTTGATAGTACCATCAGCATTGTATTTGATATTGAAAAGCCTCTTACAACCTACAGGTTTTTCACCCTGAGGTAGAGAAGTAATTTCCCAAGTGTTATCCTTTCTCAAGGCACTCATTTCCTCATATAGGGCAGCCTGCCATTTAGGATTAGTCATGGCCTCATAGACAGTCCTAGGAAGCCTTTAAGAAATGTGAGGATTTGGAAGTTTACTCAATCACTCTAATCATTCTTTTTTGAATAAAAGCAAACCTTGTTCTGAGGAGGCTTGGTTAGCTTTCCAGGACCCTTCTGATTGCTTGGTCTTCCATGCCGGCTTTCTGTGAATTTCCCAGCATGTATCATGGCTGTGACCATTTTTTTTTTCTGTAATGGGCACACGTCAATTTGGACTTATATGATTTCTTATAACCATCTGTCTTGCCAACAGCCATGGCAGAACTTTCTATCTCGGAGTGAGACCCTTTCTGCATGACTTTCCTTCTAGTCTTCTCCCTCCTTACTTCTGCAAAAACTTCTTTCAAAATAGGTAGAGGTCTTCTCCCTAAGATCCTCCCCCTTCATCTACTTCATGTGTCAGCCCTGCTAGGAAGGAATAGACATGTTCATTCTCTTCCCGTTTCTTGAACTTGATGATATCTGCTGGGCACTCGCAAGATTCTTCATAGCACAAATCAAGTTCTTGCCACGAGGCTACTAACTCTTATTAGTAATCTGTGACTCTCTTTGACTCTTGTCTTAGACTCCAAAGCCTGGTTTTTAACTCATAGGTTTGTGATGAGTTGTCGATATATGAATATATTTCCTTCACCGCTTTCCATATTTCCTTGGCTGTTCAAAGGAACATGTGCGGTCTGGATATAGCCGGCTCCATAGAGTCAATAAGCCACGCCATTACTAGTGAGTTTTCTGACTTCCAGGTTTTGTGCTTGGGATCTCCAGCCCCTGGTTCCATGATATCCCCAGTAATGTAGCCATTCTTCTCTCTTCTGTCTATGGAAAGCTTAATAGTTTGAGCACACTCGAGATAATTTTCCCAGTGAGTCTCCCCTTGTCGTCAATAGAAGGGATGTGGAATTGGTGGAGTTATTTTCTTCCCCACCACTCGAACTGGTGATGCTAGAGGAAATTTCTGGAGTGTTTAACAGATTAGAGGAGGAATTCATCTCTCCCGTCGTCGCAGCTCTGTAGTTCATGGTGGAATTGGAGTTTTAGATTGACATGGCTCTGATACCAAGTAGAAAGAGTTGTAAGGAGCCAGAAATATTTCTTCTTATTTGTGGCTGACAACATAACTCCTTTAAATAGGAGTATCAAAGGTGTTACAAAATAGACTAAAAAAGGTATGAAAGTGTAAGATTTATATAAAAGAAACATCTTTTATTTTATTGATCTGAGGAATTAGTAATGGACTAATTCCTTTATATACACACAGGCACTAGAGTTAGATAAGAACATGACTCCTATCTTATCTTAACTCCTCCATAACTCAAACTCCTAACAAACATTTATTCTTCAAATCTTATTTAAAATAGCAACAAACTACAAACACCTTAACAACTCAGGTGTTACACGAAATGAGTAAAATAGATAATAAATAGGAATAAAGTAGATAATAGCAATAAACAGCCAGCTGTCACTTTTAGAAACTTAAGTATTCTGTGGGCTGCATCAAGATGTTTTTGAGTTGGAGAATGCATATACTGACTGATGGAGCTGACAGCATATGCAATGTCTGGTCTGGTGTGAGATAGATATATTAGTCTTCCCACCAGCCTCTGAAACCTTTCCTTGTTAACAGGAGCTTCTCCATCTTCTTCCCCTAGTTTTAAATTGAACTCCATTGGTGTGTTGGCAGGCTTTGCATCTGTCATTCCAGTTTCCTCCAGCAGATCCAAAGTGTAGTTTCTTTGGGACATCACCAATCCCTCTTTTGACCTTGCTACCTCCATTCCCAGAAAGTATCTCAAGGGACCCAAATCCTTTATCTCAAACTCAACTGCCAGTTGTTTCTTCACCCTAGTAGCTTCTTCTATATCATCACTTGTGAATACCATATCATCCGCATAGACTATGATAATGGTTATCTATGATAAAGGTTATCTTGGAATGACCTTGAGTGAACCCAATAGTTTTCAATACCTGCATAAGCCGTTCAAACCAAGCCCTGGGGCTTTGTTTTAGTCCATATAAGGACTTTTTCAGCCTGCACACCTTTCCTTTGAACTTGTCTTCAAAGCCTGGTGGTTTCTCCATGTAAATCTCCTCCTTCAAGTTGCCATGGAGGAAGGCATTCTTGACACCAGTTGTGTCAAGGGCCATCCGGATTTACTGCAACTGATAGGATAATCCGGATGGTGTTTAGCTTTGCAACAGGTGAGAATGTTTCATTGAAGTCAATCCTATGAGTTTGGGAAAACCCCTTAGCCACTAGTCTTGCTTTGTGCCTTTGTATAGAGCCATCAGTGTTATACTTCACTGTAAAAACCCACTTACACCCCACAGTTCTTCAGTCTTTAGGTAGTTCCACCATTTCCCAAGTCTGATTTTTTTCCAAGGCTCTCATTTCTTCTAGGACAGCCCCTTTCCATTCAGTAACACTTAGAGCTTCTTGAATAGTTTTAGGGATTTGGGTGGTTTGAGTAGTGGCTGATATGAAGGATTGGTATCTTTTGGATAGATGGTCATAGGAAATGTGATTGGACATAGGGTAAGCAGGTGTTTTATATTTGGCACATTTTCTGGGTTGTTTTCTCAGGGCAATAGGTTTTGCATCATGGGGTTCTATTTCTGGTGGTGGTGGTTCTGATTTAGTGAGTGACTCACTGTCAGAGGATTCACATGTATCAGATTCTGCCCCACTGTTTTCCCAAATATAATCTATTTCAATGGTAGGAATGGGGTGAGATTCTGTTGGTTCATCAGTAGTGTGTAAGGTACTTGTTCCAGACCTCTTCCCCTACCTTTGATAGACTATCCCTTGAAATGTTCCAATAGGATTAGAGGGTGATTTGTCTCCCTTTCCAAGAGTATCACCTTGTTCTCCTGTCTGTTCTCCTGTTTCAGTGTTCACATCTGTGTTAGTCCCCAGCTTCGTTGGAATTAGGAACATATCTGTGGTAGTGTTTTCATTCTGACTCTGTTTTTGTGATTTAAAAAAGGATGAGTGCTTATAAAAGGTTAGGTGGCATCCATAGTGACATAAAGTTTCCTCTCTACAAGATCAAAAAATCTCTAACCCTTTTTTGTAGAGGAATATCCTAGAAACACACGCTTTTTTGCTCTAGGATCTAATTTGTTGCCAGTGTTTTGATGGATGAACCTACACATCCAAAAACTCTTACAGGTAGTTCACAAAACAGTCTATCATTTTGAAACACTTATTTAAATTTACTGAGAGGAGTCTGAAACTCTTACAGGTAGTTCACCTTAGAAGGCATTCTGTTTATTAAATAAGTTGCAGTCAACACCGCCTCCCCCCAAAGGTACTTAGGACACTGAGCATGTATCATCAAAGCTCTAGTTATTTCTAGGAGGTGTCTGTTTTTCCTTTCAGCCACTCCATTTTGTTGGGGTGTCCCCACCCCACACAAGAGCTTTGATGTACTATGCCAGTTTCCTTAAAGAATTTTCCCAAAATCGAATTAAAGTACTCGGTCCCATTATCACTTCTAAACACCTTTATGTGTGTTTGGAACTGGTTTTGTACAAAGAAATAAAAGTTTTTAAACACTTTTTATGCCTCTGATTTTTCCTTTAACAAGTAGACCCATGTGGTCCTAGTGTGATCATCAATATAGGAGATAAACCATCTTTTATTAGGTAGGGTTTTTGTCCTAGAGGGACCCCATATGTCACTGTGTATCATACAAAATGGTGCTGATGGTTTATAGGGTTGAATAGGGTATGGTTTTCTGGTAGATTTTGCAAATTCACAGACTTCACAATTTAAAGAATCAACAATTTTATTGATAAATAACCGAGGACATAAATGTTTCATATTGGACAAACTATCTGGCATGCCAGAGAAGGACCTTATTGTGATGCACACTTGAAACAAAATTACATTGAACATTTAAAACAGGAGAACTATCTAGGCAGAGTTCTTGGTCCAAAACATAGAGGCCTTCCACACTCCTAGATTTGCCAATCATCATCTTGGATTCCTTGTCCTGAAACAAGCATTTATCTTTAGAAAAAAACAACAGTGCAGTCCCTATCCAAGGTTAGTCTCTTAACAGATAACAAGTTACAAGCAAGTTTAGGTACATGAAGGACATTTTTAAGTGTTAGATGTGAGGTAATGGGGATGGATCCCTTTCCTGCAATTGGAGTTAAGGATCCATCTGCCAACCTGATCTTCTGATTTCTAGAGAGAGGTATGTAGGTAGAGAAAATTTCAGTGATACTAGTCATGTGATCTGTGGCTCCTGAATCTATGACCCAGGAAACCACTTGTTTACAACTAAGGAAAGCTGCATTACCTTAGTCTACAAAGGAGCAGGTTGGTGTAGGGCTTGGTGTGGAGGGTTGGTTCTTTAGGATTCTGTGCAAGTGCTCCAGTTGCTCCTGTGTAAAAGGTGTTGTCCCAGCCTCAGATGAGACCTGGTGTGCCTTCCCCCCTTCTTCTTTCTGATATGTTGCTCCCTTGTTCTTCCATGTTGGTTTCCCATGGATATCCCATCAGGTTTCCTTTGTATGGCCCAATTTCACGCAGTGTTCACATTTTATCTTAGTCCTGCTGGGATTTTTCCCTTCATTTCACTGCCAGAGCTGAGCCTTCCCCATCAGTTGTGGTATGCCCCCCCCATCACTTTTCTTATGGCTTCCTCCCTCCTAACTTCAGAGAACACCTCTCTCAGAGTTGGGAGAGGTTTCCTTCCCAGAATCCTACCTCTAACTTCATCCAATTCAGACTCCAATCTTGCCAGGAAAGAGTAAACTCTTTCACTCTCCTCTCTTTTCTGGAATTTGGAACTATCAGCTGGGCACTCCCATGTTTCACTATAGCATAGGTCCAGCTCTTGCCATAATGAAACCACTTCATTGTAGAAGTCAGTCACACCCCTACCATCCTGCTTGATCTTCCAGATCCTTGTTTTGAGTTCATAAATCTGGGACGAATTCTCCACATCTGAATACATCTCCTTGATGGCATCCCACATGTCTTTTGTTGTGGGTAAGAACATGTGGGGTCTGGCTATGTTTGGCTCCATGGCATTGATCAACCATGCCTTGATCATACAGTTTTCAGACTTCCACTTCTTTCCTTTTGGATCTCCTTCTTCGGGTGCCTTGGTTTCACCTGTTAGGTAACCAAGTTTGCCCCTTCCATCAATAGCTAATTGAACGATTTCAGACCATTCTAAATAATTCTTCCCGTTCAGTTTACGAGAGGTGAGTAGCTGGGACGATGAGGCATGATTTGGGTTCTCATCATACTCAGCCACTCCTTCTACCGGAACCACCGGATACGACACCGGTGGAGGTGGCTGATCTCTCTCCGGCCATGGCTGCTGCTCTATAGTTCATTGTCGAACTGGATTTTGGATCATCCATGTAAGATTTATATTAAAGAAATCATCTTTTATTTTATTGATCTGAGGAATTAGTAATGGACTAATTCCTTTATATACACACAGGCACTAGAGTTAGATAAGAACATGACTCCTATCTTATCTTAACTCCTCCATAACTCAAACTCCTAACAAACATTTATTCTTCTAATCTTATTTAAAATAGCAACAAACTAACAAACACCTTAACAACTCAGGTGTTACACGCAATGAGTAAAATAGATAATAAATAGGAATAAAGTAGATAATAACAATAAACAACCAGCTGTCACTTTCCAACAGAAAGATCCCTGCTTTATCACGCTGAATAAAGCACAGCTGGACCAAATAACTACTGGAAAGCACAGATCCTCGATCATTCCAAAATGATTGCTAGTCAAAATAATAATAAAAGACATCACACAATTATGGCCATAAATCAGGGAACATAATACAATTCTCAGCAGATTCTGAGGTGGATGAAATTGTGGATGAGAGTGAGGCGGACGATATGGTTGAATTTGACAGTGATTGATCACTTTATTTTCTTTTGTGTAGCATTTTTTCAAATCCTAAGGAAACTTTTTTTTTTTTTTTTTTTTTTAAGCAAACATAAATTGTTTTGTCTAAAAATCCTTTTGATTGTGTGTGGTGTACGAACTTGTTGATGTCACAAATCACGATCTAAAGTCGTTTTTACGGTTTGATGGTTGTTTTGAGTTATTTTTTATTTATTAAATTTGTACAGGATTTTGATATGATTTATTATCAAAAGTATGCTAGTAAAAATAATAATAGCTGTATTTTAAATGGATAAATTTATTCACCATATGATCTCAAGCTGTTAGGTGAAGTGGTGTTTAATTTATCAATATTCTGTTGATTAGTTTTGCATTGACCAAGTAGCAGATCATAAGATATATCTGAACTTTTTTTTCTCCTTTTGCAGGGTTCTCCTGAAGAATTCATTAGCAAAAACAGAGAAGCCCTAGAAAGTGAATATGTTAGCTCAAACCTTCATCACTGGATTGACTTAGTTTTTGGTTACAAACAGCGTGGCAAGCCAGCTGTGCAGGTACGGGAACTTCAGGATGGGTTTGAACGAGCTTTTTATGGAAATTGCTGCTTGTGCTTTCAATTTTCTTTAATATTTTGCCTCTACTGTTTTTCTAACTGATTGTCTACATGTGCATTTTAGGCTGCAAATGTATTTTATTATCTAACTTATGAAAGTGCTGTTGATCTGGATGCCATGGATGATGAACTGCAAAGGTGTGCCATAGAAGATCAAATTGCTAATTTTGGTCAGACACCTATTCAGCTTTTTCGCAAAAAACATCCTAGAAGAGGTCCACCAATTCCAATTGCTCATCCGTTGAAATTTGCTCCTGCCTCTATTACCCTGACTTCCATAATCTCAAGTGCAATTAGTCCACCTTCAACTGTTTTGTATGTTAATTTATTTGATTCGAACATTTTGCTTGTCAACAAAGGACTAAAAATGTCTGTTAAGATTTGGTTGACTACTGAATTGCACTCTGGTGGAAACTTTACCTTCTCGAGCTCACAGGTACACTACTTTTCTTTCAATCAGATTGAAGTATTATTGCTATCAGCATTTATTCCACTTTTTGGCTGCATTGTTTTGTTGCAGGATCCTTTTTTTGGAATTGGTTCTGATATAATCTCTCCTCGGAAAATTGGAAGTCCTCTGTCTGAAAGTATTGAACTTGGGGCACAATGTTTCGCAACATTGCAGATGCCATCTGAAAGTTACTTGATAACATGTGGGACCTGGGAAAATAGTTTTCATGTAATATCCCTGATTGACGGAAGAATGGTGCAGAGTGTTAGACTGCATAAAGACATAGTGAGCTGTGTTGCAGGTAATTCATGACCATAATAGATTGGTTAAAATAATAATAATAATAATAAATAAATAAGTGAACTTGCAAGTTGCAACAGAAACTATGAATAAAAATGTTCCGGAGAAATCGACACTGCTAGAGATTTTGATTGGTGAGCACATAAAAATTTATGAAAGTCGCTTCTTAAATTCATGCTATGAGAACCTTTTTTTCCTACATTCTGAGAAGCATTTCAGGTTTTCTTCTGATGGGGGCATTATGTTTCTATGCCTTCTGCTATTTTTCAAGCTTGTAAAACTACAAAGACTGTTTCACATTGGGCACTTGCTAAATTCCCGAGGCCATTGAGAGTGATACATTTGAAGTTGTTAAAGTTGTCCCACATTGGGTACTTACTATTGTTTCACCCTCCATATTAAGAGATGGACTTCCCTCACCCTATAGTCCTAGGTTTTGAAGATGAGGCCCCTCTTTTATTTTGTTGGGCCATTTTTTCAACAGAAGCCAATACTTCAATTATCTATCCCTCTCTCCCTCTCTCCCTCTCTCTCTTGATTGAAGGAATTTTGTATATAAGATAGTGTAGAATTTAGGGAATTATAAGGCAAAAGAAGAAAGAATGTTTTCTTCTTAAGTGTTTTACTAGAAAGATTCAAACCTGCCGCCTACCTAGACTAGCCATAATAAGTGCCAGAAAACTAATTTCTCAAGCTGCTAATAATGAGATAATGGCAGAAGATATAAACACTAAGTGTACTTCAAAATATACGCCCAATAACACGTCTAACAGCTAATTACTTTCTACACTCTCCCGTGCTTGATTTTGTGGATATCAACACAACCAAGCTTGGAACATTGTTCCAGAAATGCCTTGGAAAGAACAGTCTTTGTCAGTCAATCATGGAACATTGTCTCATCCACTATATCCAATTTTTGCCAAGACCTTAGCGGGAGGTTGAAGGATCGAGTCCCATCCAGATCACCTTGAGTTATGTTCTGCATTCCAAATCTCTTGGGCGGTGTCATACAACATGAAATTCTCAGATATTTCAGGTGTCATGGAGCGACATAACCTGGTTTTTCTCAGTGTCATAGATTATATATTTTTCATCACTGGGCTTTGGAGGAACAGCAGATGGCATTGACCCACTTTCCACTATAGCAGTGTCGGAATGAAAATAAGAAAGAGAAGGCATTCTTTCTTCAGGTTTATTTAAATAAAACGTGAATTAAAAGATTTTGGCTCTGATACCATGTAAGAATTAAGATATGCAAGAGAGAAAATAAAAAATCTTCTTATTTCATACAAGGTTACAAGAACTGATTGAAATAGTAAACCAAGGGAATGATGAAACTGACAGCCAAAGAAGTATCCTGCTTATATTCCTTACATTTCTACATTAATGAAGTGCAGTCAACCTGAATATGCTTTATCTTTTCATGGAAAACATGATTAGATGCAATGTGCATAGCTGCTTGATTGTCACTATATAAAGGAGTAGGAAGACTCGTAGGAAATCCGATTTATGTCAAGAAATGCTGTATCCATGTCAACTCACTCGAAGCATGGGCCATGGCTCTGTATTCCGCTTCAGCGTTCGTCTGAGCAACCCTGTTTGTTTCTTACTCTTCCAAGTGATCAAATTTCCTCCTATAAAGGTCCAGTAACCCGAAGTAGACTTTAATTCATCATTGAACTCGCCCAGTCTGCATCAGTGAAACCTTGAACATTGAGATGTCCATTGGGCTCATATAACAAACCTTTTCCCGGAGCTTGCTTGAGATATCTCACTGTTCTCATGGCTGCATTCCAATGCGGAATTCTTGGAGCATTGAGGAACTAGCTATCCACCCCAACCGCATATGATATGTTTTGTCTGGTGATGGTCAAGTAGTTTAACTTCCCCACTGGCCTTCTGTATCTTTGCAAAGAATCAAACAACTCCCCTTCATTTCTAAGAACCTTCACATTTGGATCCGTATGTGTATGAGCGGCCTTCCCCCAAGAATACATGTTTCTGCCGGTAGATCAACTACATGCTTCCTTTGGGAAATGAATAAACCTTGGCGTGACTTAGTAACGTCAATACCTAGAAAGTGTTGGATATTTTTTCATAAATTACATATTTTGTGATCGTTTGCATTCGAGTTACCGTAACAAAACGGGGTTCTGCGATGCAA
Organism: Gentiana straminea; assembly: GCA_036785695.1. Taxonomy (NCBI): domain Eukaryota; kingdom Viridiplantae; phylum Streptophyta; class Magnoliopsida; order Gentianales; family Gentianaceae; genus Gentiana; species Gentiana straminea. Next base: position 3,940,990 of record JAVUPR010000515.1, on the reverse strand, counting down.
AGTGATGTACCTCTGCAATGCAAAGTGATACACCTCGAAAGAGCTTAAGAGTTGCAGCTCATGGCAAATGAAATGATTGTTTGTTTTCATGAAGGCATACAATCATTTGGATAAAACCTTTATTTGCCTATAAAAGGCACTCTATGCATGCATGAAACTCTATTGGAAATAAGAATCATCATAACCTTTTTCTTGAGTGTTTCTGGTTTGATTCAGACGAGTCACCGTCTGAATCAAATACCTTCACTGTATCCTGAAAGAGATTTTGTGTGATCCCCAAGTGATGGTGTAGGGACGAAACATCTCTTAAAAAGACAACGCATATTGCGTGCCTTGGAGATTCAGTGTCATTGATTCATTTTTGTCTATTAAAATTTTCCAACAGAAAGTACGTAAGGTACCTAGGTCCTTGGTATGCGATTTTCTACCAAAAAATTCTTTTAGATTAGCCACACATTCCAGATCATCACTTGTAACAACAATATCATCAACATACACAACCAACAATACAACTAAATTCAGGATGGAAATAAAATGCTGAATGATCAATATGACATTGGCTAATTTCTTGACAGCTTCTGAAAATTTGCCAAACCATGCTCGTAAACTTGATGAGTCATTTGACAGCTCCCGCAATCGTTCTGATAAACTTGATGGGTCCAATTGAGGTCCACTTACAATTGTGGCCTTTAGCTAAACTTTCAAAATCCTATATGATTTTTGGTCACCATCAGAAGAGGATGAAACATCAGACACGATGAATAAATAGGTAGATCGAAAGTTTAGCTCTGATACCATCAAATCCAGATGGCTTTTCCATGTAAATCTCCTCTTTGAGATTACCATGCAAGAAAGCATTCTTGACATCTAATTGATTCAGTGGCCAATCACTATTCACAGCAACAGATAGAATAACTCTGATGGTGTTTAGTTTTGCCACTGGAGAAATTGTTTCAGAAAAGTCAACTCCCTGTGTTTGTGAGAACCCCTTGGCCACCAACCTGGCCTTGTGTCTTTGTATAGATCCATCAGTGTTGTATTTTATAGTGAACACCCATTTGCACCCAACAGTTCTCCTATCTCTAGGCAGTTCCACCATTTCTCAAGTCTGCTTTTTTTTCCAGTGCCTTCATCTCTTCTGGAACAGCATTTCTCCACTCAGGTACTTTTAGAGCATCTTCAATGGTTTTAGGGGTCTGGTTGTTTTGAGTAGCTGAAATAAAGGCTTCGTATTTTGATGGAAGATGGTCATAGGAGATGTAGTTGGATATAGGATAGTTAGGTTGTATGTAAGTGGCATATTTTGTGGGTGTTTTTCTTAGGGCAATTGGTCTTTCATCTTGGTGAATTTTTTCTAGTGTCATTTTCCTCTTATGATGAGGAGTCACTGTCAGAAACTTCACTCTGGATAGACTCAATATCCATGCCCTTTTCTGGATGTTGTTCTTTTGGACTGGACTGAGGTGTTGCTGGTTCTCTAGCAGTGTTTTGATCCTCTCCTTTTGAAGATTTTCCCCTTCTCTGATATACCTTGCCAATGAAAATTCTGTTGGGGTCAGAGGATGGTTTGTCATCAGTGCTATTGGTGAGACCATCCTCCTTCCCTTTATGTCCCTCTGCATCAGTGTGATTTGATAGGTCTAGGTCATTTTCAAAGTTAGGTTCTAGGATGAGGATCATTTCTGATCCAGTGTTGACAAAATGTTGCCGTGTGTATGATTGAAAAAAGATGGATGTTCATGAAATGTAGCATCCACAGTGACATATTCCTTTCTTTCTAAGGGATCAAAAAACTTATACCCTTTTTGAGTAGAGGAATATCCTATGAATGCACATTTTTTAGCCCTAGGATCTAACTTATTTCCAGTGTTATAGTGAACAAAACCCACACACCCAAAAACCTTTAAAGGCAAATCATAGTACAGCCTGTCAGTTTTAAACACAGTTTTAAATTTGCTCAAGGGAGTTTGGAAACTTAATACCCTTGATGGCATTCTGTTTATAAGATAGGCAGCAGTTAAAAGAGCGCCTCCCCCCACAAGAACTTAGGACACTGGGCATTGATCACATGAAAATGTCTATTTTTTCTCTGAGCAATTCCATTTTGCTAGGGTGTTCCCACACAGGAACTCTGATGAGCTATGCCATTTTCTTCACAAAAAAAAAGTCCCAAAATAGAGTTTAAATACTCGGTTCCATTATCACTTCTAAAGACCTTAATTTGAGTTTGAAATTGGTTTTCTACAAAGCAGTAAAAGTTTTTGAACACCTTTTCAGCTTCAGATTTTTCTTTTAATAAATAGATCCAACTGGTCCTTGTGTGATCATCTATAAAAAAGATAAACTATCTTTTATGCTTTAGTGTTTTTACCCTAGGAGGTCCTCATATGTCACTATGTATCATGCAATTTGGTGCTGATGGCTTATAAGGCTGGGGGGGGGGGGGGGGGGGGGGCATTCTGGTGTGTTTTGCCAATTCACATGTTTCACAATGCAAAGATGAACTAGTTTTATTAAAAAACAAAGCAGGAAATTGTTTCTTCATGTAGGATAAACTAGGGTGTCCTAATCTCAGTGTTCTAAAAATCGCAAAACGCGGTCGCCTAGGCGCCGCCTAGGCGCTAGGCACCCCAAGCGATTCGACTTGGCTCTAGGCGATCTCGGCTAGGCGACACGGGTGCCGGGCGATTTTCCGGGCGTTCTGGGTGCTCCTAGGCGCTCCCAGGCGCTCCTAGGCCCTTCTAGGCGCTCCCGGCGACACGGGCGCCGCTGGCGACCCTAGGAAATTAGGGTTCCATCTAGGAAAAAGCTTTGTAAACTAGAATTCTTCGGATCAAGTCATCCAAAGTAAAGATATTACACTCTGCAGAGTTTTCCCCCGAACTCGTAAAAAGCTATTTCTTTGAATGTTGGAACTCAAGAGACTTGTACTTAGTTAGTGTAAGGCGCCTAAAACCCTAAAACCCCTTAAAACCCTAGAACCGCCTGGGCGCCGCCTAGGCGCCCTAGGCGCTAGGCGCCCCTGCAGCGTACCGACCTCGCCTAGCGATTTTTAGAACACTGCCTAATCTGGCATGCCAGAGAAGGATCTTATTAAAAATCATAGTAGAAGCATAATTACATTGAATTTCAGACTTGGGAAAGTTATCTAGATTCAGTTCTTGATCCAAAAGGTAAAGGCCTCCAACACATCTAGATCTGCCTATCATCATCCTCATGTCCTTGACCTGAAATAAACAATTATCCTTAGAAAAAATAACATGACAATTTCTATCCAAGGAGAGTTTTTTGACAGACAATAGATTACATGCTAATTTTGGTACATGTGAAACATTTTCAAGGGTTAGCTGTGAAGTAAGGGGATGATATCCTTCCCAGCAATAGGGGTAAGGGATCCATCAGCTAATTTAATTTTCTAGTTTCCACCAAGGGGAAGATAGGTAGAGAATATCTCTGAAATGCTAGTCATATAGTCAGTAGCACTTGAGTCAATGACCCTACTTGTTTAGTGCTAAGGAAAGTTGTGTTACCTGAATCCACAAAAGAGCATTGTGGGGTAGGTGTTTGGAGGTTTAGGAGTTTACTCAAGTGCTCCAATTGCTCCTGAGTGAATGGTGCTGCTCTAGTTTCTGATGATGCCTGGTTTGCCCTTCCCCCATCTCCTCTTTGGCCTCGTGCTCCTTTGTTCTTCCATGTTGGTTTGCCATGAATGTCCCAGCAAGAGTCTTTGGTATGCCCCAGCTTCTTGCAGTGCTCACACTTGGGTTTGGTTTTGCTGGGGTTCTTTCCTTCATTTTTGGTTGCTGCCAATGCAAAACCCTCTTCCTACTATCGCATGCTTTCCCATTACCTTCCTTCTTGCCTCTTCCCTCCTGACCTCTGAAAGACTTCTCTAAGGGCTGGTAAAGGCCTTCTCTCCAGAATTTTGCCCCTGACTTCATCCAATTTGACTCCAGTTCTGCCAGAAATGAGTAAACTCTTCACTTTCCTCTTTTTTTTGGAATTCGGAACTATCAGCAGGGCACTGCCATGTTTCATTATAGCACATGTCCAGCTCTTTCCATAGGGAGACTACTTCATTGTAGAATTTAGTCACATCTCTACCATCTTGCTTGATCTTCCAGATTCTGGTTTTGAGTTCATAAATTTGGGATGAGTATCCTACATCAGAGAACATTTCCTTGATGGCATCCCACATGTCCTTTGCTGTGGGTAGAAACATGTGGGGTCTGGCTATGTTTGGTTCCATGGCATTTATCAGCCATGCCTCAACCAAAGAGTTCTCAGACTTCCACTGCCTCTGTTTTGGATCTCCCTCATCTGGTGCCTTGGTTTCACCAGTTAGGTAACCAAGTTTGCCCCTTCCATTAATAGCCAGTTGAACGGTTTGGGACCATTCTAAGCAATTCTTCCCATTTAGTTTATGGGAGGTGAGTAGCAGGGATGATGAGGAATAATTTGAGTTCTCATCATTCCCAACCACTCCTTCTGTGCCGGAACCACCAGATACGATACCAGAGGAGGTAGATGACCTCTCCCCTGCCATGGTTGCTGCTCTATAATTCATTGTCAAACAGGGTTTGGATAATGGCTCTGATACCATGAAGTAGTTTATAGGAAAAGGAACAACCTTTTTATTATAATAATCTGAGGAAAATCGCATGATGCTATCCTCTTTAAATACACAGCGGAACAAGAATTGGATAGATACACAACTCTTATCTATCTCAACTTAAATAATCTAACTTCCTTCCTGACAGATAAATTATTTAAAGACAACTCCTATCTGTAACAAACTCCTAACAGCACAATCCGGCAGGTAGTACATAGCATAGCAAACACTTAATAAAAAATAATTATGTAAAAGGACTAAGTAGGAAATGCTGAATATCCTGAATATTCCAACACCCTTGCTCCAAGATACTAAGTCGGCTAAGTAAACGACACGGCCGACACACACATAATGATAATAATAACGCTTTAATATTCTAATTATAACACGACTTCTAAGACTCCCCCTCAAATTGGTGCATGGATATCATTAATGCCCTAATTGCCACAGACCCTCCCCCCCCCCCCCCCCACCCCTAACTAGTACACTCGAGAGGTTGTTGCACATGAACAGTCGACAAAGAAGACGAAACTGATATTGATGTCTCACGGCTCTTTAGCTCATGGCTGGTCGTTGGCTCTTTACTACTCTGTCACAACAAGGCTTCATGGCTCTATGTGCCGAGAGTCTTCCATGTGCCTCCTCAGTCGCAACATGGCTCTTTGTTGCCGGGAGTCTTCCATTCGACTCCTACATGGCTCTTTTTGCTCTTTGTTGCAGGGAGTTTGACGAAGCTTCTCAGATGACCGCAGTGTTTTCTAACTTTGCATACACCTTGTGGTGAGGGGGTCTTCAACAATGGGGTCTGTAGTGTTCCCAGATTTTTTTCCAGTTGATCTTTCCAAGCTTCCTTTATTTCCTTGAAATATGTCGCCAAGCTGGGGTCCACATAAACACTTCTTTTTTCTTTCTTTTTTTTCTTTTAGGGTTTTAAGCTCGAGATGGTTGTTCAGGCACTGCTGCTATTGAACTTTGGACCTTCCATCTTTTGCTTTCTCCTTCTTCGAAGCATTGGGAGCAACACATTATTCATAAGCGAGTGATTTTTTGGCAGCAGCATAATCCAAAAAGCGAGTGATTTGGATACTTGTTTCTTAGGGCCTGTTTGTTTACACCACTTAACAATTATTCTTAACAGAATAAGTGATTGTTAAAATAAGTGTTGTTTGATAATACTTTTTAACACCTCTTAATTAATTAAGATCTTCTGAATTTCCTGTGAAAAATTTTAGAAAATTTTAAGTGGTTGAGGAACTACTTAATGCTGAATTTTTTCAATAAATCTACGTTAGGTAGGGGTACACCCCACACCCATACCTACCTCACACCTACACCCCACCCCCACCGACCCCACACCCCACCCCCATCCACCCCACCCATACCCCCACCGACCCCACACCCCACCCCCACCCCCCACATACCCCCACCGACCCACACCCCACACCCACACAACCCATACCCCACACACCACACACCCGCCCACACCCTCACCCACCCATACCTATACCCACCCACACCCACACCCTCATACCCACCTACACCCTCACACCCCCACTCCAACACCCCCACTCCAACACCCCCACTCCCACCCTCCCTACACCCACACCCAAGACACACCACACACACCACACACCACACCCACCACCCCATACACACACCCACACCCACCCATAGCCACCCTTACACCCCCACAACCCCCGGACCCTACACCCACACCCACGCCCACCCGACACCCACCCCCATACACAACACACCCGACACCCACCCACACCCACACCCCACCCTACACCCACCTACACCCCCCATTACCCCACACCAACACCCCTACCCACCCTACACACACCCTCCACACACCCACACCCACATAAACACTCACGAAACAAATTCTAATTTCAGATATAATAAATGTTACCAAACAGTCTAATCAATTTCCGCACTTAAAATATTCAGTTACTTAATTTATTCAGAATTAAGACTTCAGATTTCAGACTTCAGATTTCAGTCTTCAGTTTTAACAAACGGCCCCTTAGTGTGAAAAAGAACCACATTTTCTTCCCATTGACAGCGGATCAATAAGGAAAAGGAAATTTGTAAATGGGTTGAACAAAATGAACCACCTTTTTTTTTTTTTTTTTAATCAACAGTGGATCAGCAAAAAAAAAAAAATCAGCGTTGAACAATGTTTTGTAAGAAGAAGGATTTTTCTGGGTTTTTAATTTTAGGGCACAGCAAATCTAAGAACAAAGTATATGGACGACTAAAACGCAACCAACAATTTAGTAAAAAGGCTCCCTTTTTTTCTTTTCGTAGTAACAGAAAACTAGAAGAAAGATGAAAGGGGAGGGGGTGAGGGTTCGTCTTGAATAAGGCACGAACCCCCGCCCGGATAAAACATCAAATTTACGTGACTATCACGAACCCCCGCCTGGATAAATAATCAAATTTACATGACTATTAGAAGAATGACTCTGATACCATGTTAAATTACCATTTTTCCCAAAAGCTTAAGCTTATTGATCAATATTTTCTAGTGGAAATTGGGATGCGCAGTGATAAGGATTCTGAGCTACTTATAGCGTCACCCGGGCCTTGGCATTGTTTTCAGGCCGAATGGACATCTTCAAGTGGAAGGATATACCGATGCAGCTTGGTCTGGTTCAAATTCCCACATTTTCAGGTGGGAATTTGATCACTTGGAAGAGTAAGAAGCAGTCTGTGGTGTCAAGATCTAGTGCGGAAGCCGAATATAGAGCTGTGGCTAATACTTGTAGTGAATTAATATGGTATCAGAGCAGGAGATCACAAGTTCAACCACTCTACATACATTATATTCCACTCAAATGAAGAAAAATAATATTTGTTTCAAGTGTCGGGCATCTCTCAAAAAAAATATAATAGGCCCACTTGTGGGGCGTGTTAAAGTATATAAAATATTAATTATCTACCTACCCATAAGTTTAAGGTTTTGGGAAAGATGGTAGTTCAACAAAAGAGCATCATCTTAGATGGGTAATGAGGTAGGTGGTTCTTTTTATAGAGTGCTAAGTGTATTAACAGTGATGGTTTTATTTCTTTGTCTAAGTATTTTTTGTATTACAAATAAATCCATGTATTGTTAATATTTATACGTTTTCCGTACTGATATCCTACAACTTTTGAAAATCACATATCCGTATCCGTATCTGCACCCACGTATCGTGCACTTGCGTATCCACACCGCTTCCTAGGGGAGAGGTTGGCTAATTCTCTTGTTCTGCTCCCTTTTACCTTACCGCATATGTGCATAGCAAATCTTTCTGTGCCTCTCAGTTCTTTCTTTTTTGAAAGTTACGAAGGATATTGGTACTGTTGCTTCTGTGATTTAGAATTGTTTTATCAGTGCTAATCATCTATTTCTTTGCAGTGACGTCTGATGGAAGTATACTTGTTAGTGGAAGTTATGATACCACGGTTATGGTGTGGGAAGTTATTCGGGTTAGAATCCCAGATAAGCGATCAAGGAGTGCACAGACTGAGTTTTCAAGAAGAGACTGCATCATCGCCGATACTCCATCACACGTTTTGTGCGGGCATGATGACATAATAACATGCTTACATGCTAGTGTCGAGCTGGATATCGTCGTAAGTGGATCAAAAGATGGAACTTGTGTTTTTCACACTTTGAGGGAAGGTCGATATGTGAGATCACTTGGGCATCCATCTGGTTGTTCATTGTCAAAGCTCGTCGTGTCTCGTCACGGAAGGATCGTACTTTATTCTGATGATGATCTTAGTTTACATCTGTATTCCATCAATGGAAAACATTTAGCCTCTTGTGATTCCAATGGCCGCCTAAATTGTGTCGAATTGAGCAGCTGTTGTGAATTTCTAGTTTGTGCAGGAGACCAGGGGCAGATTGTCGTACGCTCTATGAATTCACTGGAAGTGGTGAGAAGATATAGTGGTATTGGCAAAATAATTACCTCATTAACTGTAACCCCTGAAGAATGTTTCATAGCTGGAACAATAGAAGGAAATCTTCTTGTCTTTTCTATCGAAAATCCTCAACTTCGAAAAACTAATCTTCCTCGGGATTTGAAAAAGCCTCCAGTGTGATACGTTTGTGGACAGGACTAAGGGGGGTCTTCTTGTCTTTTCTATTCAAAATCTCCTCTTCAGAAAACTAGCCGGAAGACTAGTCTTCCTCGTGGCTTAATATTTTACAGCCTCAAGCAAAGCTACGTTCTCTACACCAGAAGAAGAATGTTGGATTTCATCTGATTCAAGGGATCTGTAAGGTGAATTTATGGTATGTTCCTTTCTTCTAGCATGCAATTCAATGACTTATGTTTCATACTAATTGCATAATTAGCGCGGCTTTTCCATTTCTTACCCTCTGCTGTTCTTTTACCCTACGTTACTATTGGTTGGCGCTCGACCATGAGCTAGTGTGTTCCCTGCAATCCATTGCTGTATGTTGGCCTTGACTAGAGAGATGTGATGGTACAACCGTTGTACCAAGTGTAATGCATCATGGCCATATATTTCTACTATTTTCACCATACACACCCGGACTATCTAAAAGAGAGTAGGAATGTGTGGATATAATGCATGACACTTGGTATAACATATTTACAACGTTTGTAGGACTAAAAAATCCCCTCGACTAACTCTATAGTTGGGTGGTTAACATGTCCTCATATCATATGTATAGTGTATATGGAAGAGAAATTACACATGGAGTTGGATAGCGTAAGGAATTATCACTGTCTCGGCTGTTTGTGCTTGAAAGCATAAGTACTAATCGATCGATGTCTTTTTATTTGTTCAACAAGCTGCAAGTGACACTACTGCTTGCTCTTTTGGTCTATAGTGATTTTCTGTCATCTCGTCGGTTGGAGGAGAGGCTTATGTTTGATTTAAACCCTGTGATTTTTATATGAATTTAAGTCAATCTGCTAACTCAACGAATGCACGGCTTGTTAAGTAGGCAGGTGATGCTGTTGTTTGTAGGCATAGAATGAGTTTCCCTGCTTTGCTATTACAAACAGAAGCCTATCTCTGTTTGAACATTTGTATGCTGTTAAATTAAGCTGTACTGTAGTTTTGGTTGCGTCTTGATTGTAAGGACGCGCTGTGGTCTGTCTATCTGTTGCATTTTGTTATCCCATAACATATCCTATGATTGTTGTCTATAACTTTCTGGTGTCATTTGAATGGTATTGACGACATGTCAACTTTTGATTCGTGAAGGAATATCATAAGTTTCCAGAAGATGAGCCTGTACCTGGAGCGAAAAAAGTTTGGTGTGGTCTTTGACAATGCCAAAGGAGGGGGAATATAAAAACTTCACTTTGCAGAGGAGTGTAGCGATATAGTTAAATTACAGACTGACATTTGACTTGGATAAGGATGTCTACAATTGCCTGTTGCTGACTACTACATATTCTTCAGTTTGTGTGTAGCTGATTGGTTGGATATTGACGGATCCTGTGTACAATTTTACTGACTCCTACGGGATTTTTGCGTATCTTCGTATAGCTGACCCTGGTGGTGGAGACAACGCTTGTGTGTCGTCGTTGCAATCCTTAGTAGTAGTAATTTGGCAAAGTTTGCAGGACATAATAGTACAATAATAATTGATTGCACCCGAAAACTGGCACTCGTTTTGTCATCAACTGATATAATGTGTTAACCCCTGTAGGTGGTAGAATACTTTGTCACCTGCAAAGCAAAGATGTATGAATTTTCATATAAATTGTGTAGTTTGTTGCCTTTATGCTGCTACTGTAAATAGTCTATATAATTCAAAGTTTCCAAGTTTCTATTTTTTCAAAGGAATAATAGATAATATCACTTTGTCAGAATATATTGCTTAGTTTAGATAGGGGGTTTTATCGGCACCCCCATTTGTACTACTGTCACCCTATTACTCCCGGCACACAAAAAATTACTTCGGCACCACGATTATTTTTAATGAACATAACGTCAATGGAACTGACGTTGCTATTGAAAAACCGATATTGATGTTGCTGTTCAAAACCAAAGTCGAGTGGCGCCGACGTTTACGTTATAAAAGTATCACTACTTAATAACGTCAGTCCACTGACATTGATATCGAAAGCTGACGTTTCTAGTGTGGTGCCGGAAGTAAAAATAAGAATATATGTGTGGTGCCGGAAGTAGAAGGAAAAAAAATCAAAAAAAGGTTGCCGGAGCTTAAAATCTTTTACATGATATCGGAGCTTAAAATCTATTTGTTTCTCAAAAAGTACATAAAACTGGTTGTTTTTTTGTGGTTTTTTTTTTTTTTTTTTTTTTCTTTTCGATTTCGAGGCATTGCAAACTTTGTCTTCTGCTGATTCCACAACCACGGTGGCCTTCCAGCCACATCATACCTTTTCTATCAAATTATTTACAAAAAAATTATCTGGCTTAGAAGACCTTGTTCCTTATATTGCTTAATTATTATCAAACAATTAACCGGATTCGTCAATGGTAGCCAACCCTCCTCGGCTTGTTCTGGGCCCTAGGAATGTCAATCTTCAAATTCACAACACTGGTCTTTCATTATTGGCTCATTCCAAAGTTCCTTTAAAATGTTGGACTTTTGCTTTTGCTCATTCCAAAATCCTACTGAATCAATCCCCTCATCAAAAAAAGAATTTTACATTCCCTCTACTTATTCTACATATTTTTGCTGTTGTGTCTGTCCGAATTACGCCTTTATAACAAACATAAATTTGATTTACGGTCTAAAGTATGTCAATCTTGGAATGGCTAAAGATCATTGTGCGTATAATTGTTTGGATATTGAAAGTTGTCGAACTTATCTTGCACGCATTGTTCAACTTGATGAAAAAATATTTCTCAGTCATGCGTTATCTGCATCATACAATACCATGCTAAATAAATTCATCTCCAGCAACTCCGGTTTAACCTTTCTTCGCATATTCTTTGGTGCAATAATATTAGTGTCATTTACTTGAGTTCCAATCCTGTTTTACAAGCCCAGACCATGCATATTAAGTTGGATTACTACTTTGTTCGGGAACAAGTGGCTAGTAATCAATTAAACACACAGTTTCTATCCACAGCAGACCTAGTGATGGATATACACACCAAACCATTGTCCACTTCGATTTTCATGAAACATCGAGACAAGCTCCGGTTATTCTTGCGCCCACCATCAGCTTGCCGAGTGTGTCAACGGATAAAGCTCCATAGAATAATAGATAATATCACTTAGTTAGAATATCTTGGTTAGTTTAGATAATGTTGGTCCCAAAGTATGTCTCATAGGGGTGAATGAACTTGTACAATAAATTCTTTTTCTTTTGCACAGAGTTTATTTGCAGCGGATGTTTAAAGCGCTGCAAGCTCTGTTTTCAAATATGTTCTGTTTTATCGATTTAGCGTTTGCCGAGATATGAATGCAATGTTTTTGAAATAAATCTTGCATAATGTAATGTGCAGAAGCTAAATGCATAAAGTAAATGACACAAGGTTTGTTATCGATGTTCGGGGTGGAGTAATCCCCCAGTCACCGCTTCTCCTGTGATATTAGAGGAATTTCAATATTGTTCGTAGACTCCTCTACAATGGTGCGATTGTCCTTCGCAACTCTCCCGCTGCTTCACAATCTGAGCAACCAAATCCTATGATCTGCTCCATTGTTCCTTTATGGGTGGGATAGCCTCTTCAATAGCTCCATCACAAACAGACGCTCTACTATGTTGTACACGGTCCTTCAAAGACCGCTTCCTCATCGTTTCACAGTCCTTCAAAGCCAACCGCCTCTTCATTGCTTCCACAGTCCTTCGAATCAAACCGCTTCTTCACTGCTTTCACCTCTTCACTTAAGATTTGATTCTCCATTTCTCTGATCTTTATATATACCGAGATCAGAGTACTCCATATTTATATTTTCAGCACCATTTCAAGTCTCATAAAGTTATTCCAAGCCCTCACAGGCTTACTTGAAGATAACTTTATGATCTTGGTTGCTCAAAGTCTGCAACTCTGAGTCTAAGTCCCTTAGTCTTTAAATCTTCAATCAATACCACTGAGTCTGACTCCTCAACCTTCATTCTTCTGGATATGTCTTTTGATCGCGTATGAAGACTTGTAGCCCATCTATTATAGTGATTGTCTGATTTAACCTATACAATAATTAGGTTCTAGTAAATCCTATACATATATCAATTCAAACCTCACAGGCTTCTATCATAGATGGTTCTGGCCATCAACTCATCAACAAAACTAACTTACTTAACGATCGTCAAAACTGGTTCCAACAAATAATGATATAAGTATATCCATAAGTACCAATAAATGTATCTATCATATCTCCTACTAAATCATGGAATATAATTCAAATTTACTCTTCGCAAAATTATCTTTTACATGGTATTAGTGATAATTTAGTTCCTTAAACTCAATCGGGTCGGGTCTATTACTATCCATTGTTTATGTAACCATATTATTATGAATAATAAAAACACTTTTTGTTATTATATTTTCGTTTATTTGATAAACCAATTTAATATTGTATATACCAAGGTTTTTTAAATCAAATCGTGATAGAAAAATCATAATGATAATTATGATTGATGAGATATCTATTCACAATAAATTGTTTAGTTCTTAAATATCTCTAGTCGTATTTGTTATTAAATAGGACATTACGAATAGGGTTAGACTTTCGCGTATCGTATATAATAACGTCTTTAAAATACGTTTTTGTTTAATTAAAATCACATGTTTAATTTTTGTTTCGTTTATCATTCGGTATAAATCAAATTGTAATTTGTAATTTGTACGCGATATGATCAAATTAGCACCAGTAGAACCTAGCCGCACTGCTGAGTCGGTAAGACTGTCGATTTAGCGTTGATGATCCCACTTCAACGGCGGATCTGCTCCTGAGTCGTTATGCTGCCTCGTTTCACGTATCGTGATGCTTGGTGCGTGTTTTGTGAATTGGAGTTTTCATTTGTCGGTCATAATCGTTTTTGTAATTGCATTTTTGTTTAAAAATCGAAGCCACAATTGCTTTGATGATTTATAAAAATTGGGTAATATTAGAGTTTTGTTTTCGGATTTTTTTCCGCAATTGTTGTATTATTCACGATCTCGAATTGTTTCAAAATCGAAAACCCAAAAAAAAATAAAATAAAAAAAAATCCTCTGATGTACCACTGAGTCGGTAGGACGTACTGCCGACCCAACGGTGGTGACTCCGCTTCAGCGATAGAGATGTCACTGAGTCAAAGGTTTTGTTGCCTTGTTTTACGTGCCCTAATGTTTATTGAGATTCAAAAGTTGAATTGCGGTTTTCAAACTAATTGGAAATTTGAAATTAATTAATTAATTATTGAAACAAAAACTGCGATTAAATAAATAAACTTTAATTTTATGATTCATGTAATGTTTGATTAATTGAATGAACCCCAATTGATCATAGACTAGACCTATATGATAGATGTTGTTTTATATTGTGAGACTAGTTTATTTAATGCATTATCATCGTCCCGTTAGCTCCTCCGTATGCGGCGGGTGTAATTAATTAGTAATTATGTAACATGATAAAGGGAAAAACGAAGACCAAAAGGAAGACAACTTATAGATCTGATGGAGGTCCAGTGGCGGTTGTTGATACCTTTAGATTGAGACCCTCCGGTTTTCTCGGTTTTTATTGAAAACCATGATTAAGAAAAGGAAGATGATTTAGGCACACACACTTTTCCACACAAAAATCCACACAACACTTTATAACCATACATTTTAACTTTTATAAGAAAAACAAAAATAACACAAAAATTCAGGACCACATATCTCAATTTTCGGGGGACAAAGGCACAGAAATTCTGTGTCTTTATCATTTTCCTTAAGAAAAATCCATGATGATACCGGTTATTTTACGTATTTATTTATTTTTGTCTGCGGAATGGTGTGTGCGTTTATTTTATGCCAATAATTTGGATATGTACACATAAATAGATGAGACAAACTTAAAAAATTAATTAAATACTCCCATGTTAAAAATTAAGTTGGATGATTGTCTCCACATGACACTAAATAGTCCTTGTTCATATACATTCCATCAGCCACAACAGATGGTTGATATTGGTCCCTTGTAAAGGCTTGAAACAAGTCCAGAGAATGGGTGAATGCACTTTTTAACTTAACTAAAAACAGCTTAACGACTTAACGTTTTCAACAGAGTCTATGCAACGGAAAATAAAGCCTTTATAAAACTGTTTTCGAATTCGGGTGAGTTTTAAGTGTTATGTAGATTCAAATGAGTTACTTATACTGTTTTGAATTCAGTCATTTTATAACAATCATGATGGTTATATATTTTCTCTTAATGTTAACAATCGTGATATTCTTGCCAAGACCGGTGACCGGTGCTAAGATTTTGTGATCAAAAGTTTGTTCTTTAATTAGAAGGATGTCAGCAATGAACGTGAAGATTGATAAATTTACAGGGAGGAACAGTTTCAGTTTATGGAAAATCAAGATGCGGGCCTTGTTAAAGCAACAAGGATTGTGGACTCCTTTATCGTGTAGAGGGATGCCGCTTCTTTAGATTATGCCAGTCTGGAGGAGAAAACACATTCAACCATCATGTTGTGCTTGTCTGATGATGTTATCACAGAAGTTTCTGAGGAAGATACCGCTGCCAAGTTATGGTTAAAGCTTGAAAGCCTGTATATGACTAAGTCATTGACCAACAAGTTGCTGCTGCAGCAGAGGTTGTTCAGCCTGAGGATGCATGAGGGGGATCAGTTGAGAGATCATCTTGATCAGCTGAACACAATATTACTTGATCTCAGGAATATTGATGTTAAGATTGAGGATGCAGATGCTGCTTTGATTTTGCTGGATTCGTTACCAGCTTCCTATGAGAACTTTGTGCAGTCTTTCATAGTTGGGAAGGATACAGTTGCTTTAGAGGATGTAAGGTCAGCTTTACATGCCAGGGAGCTGAGACATAAGGCAGCTGGAGCAGACAGTCAGGCTGCAGGACTGATAGTCAGTTGTAGCAGTGGAAAAGAGCATGGTCAGTCTAGGAAGAAAAGTTCCAAGAAGACAAGGTCCAAAGGCCCTAAATCCACAGATGTCTGTAATTATTGTAAGGATCAGGGACATTGGAAGTCCAATTGTCCAAAGAGGAAGAAACAGCAGGAGAACAATTCAGGCACAGCTGCTGTAGCAGCTGAGCATGATTCAGATGAGGACATGGTCCTAGTGGCAGGTGAGTCAGCACATCAAATTGATGTGTGGATTCTGGACTCTGGGGCATCCTTTTATATTTGCCCTCACAGAGAGTGGTTCTCAAGTTATCAGCAGATAGATGGTGGTCATATATCTATGGCAAACGTAAAGCAAGGTCCGCAAGGTAGGAGTTGGAATTGGCTCGGTTCGGTTGAGGACAGAGGATGGAAGATTCTATCAACTGAGTGAAGTTAGACATGTTCCACAAATGACCAAAAACTTGGTATCTCTCAGTTCTTTGGACACCAGGGGATTCAGTTTTAAGGGGGAAAGTGGTGTGCTGAGTGTCTATAAAAACTCAGTTGAGGTTCTCAAGGGAATCAAGAAAAGGACTCTGTATATATTACAAGGGTCGGTTGTTGCCGGTTCTCCGCTGCCGTGGCATCACCGAGATTCATCGATCCGCGCTTACAAAATGTGCACATGAGACTGGGTCACATGGGTGAAAAAGGGATGCATGTTCTTTCTCAAAAGGATCTTCTTGGGGGATGTAAGGTCAAGAATCTGGACTTTTGTGAGCATTGTGTGTTTGGGAAGCTACATAGGAGCAAGTTCTCAAAAGGGATACACAATACAAAGTCATCACTTGATTACATTCATTCTGATTGTTGGGGGCCATCAAAGGTGTTGGGAGGATTTTGCATCATAAAAACAAAAGAAAATTTATAAACCTATACTTAACATGCAAACTAACTCCTAACCGACCAAATATCGGGTAGTTGATAGCATAGTAGGGTAAGTACGGGTCGATCCACAGGGAATCGGGATGTTGAATCTAATTTCACTAATTCCTTTCAATTGTTACTTAGGAAAAACGAATAAACGAAAGAACAAATAAAATAAACGAAAAGCAATTAAAATAAATCTAACCTACGAAATAAAATAACACAACCTAAACTAAACTAAAGATACATGGGATCAAACAAAGGCACAAACCAAGTGATTTCAATCCTAGTTCATCTCATGATTTTAATTCAAATTGTGGTTTCACCTTTACACGAGATACAAATCCCTAATTCTCTTAGTGAATTTATTCTCAAGCTATGAAATCCTAATTCCGTAGTGAATTCAATTATCAATCTCTCCTCTTCCGAATGTTGAGACCAATATTCCATACAAAACGAAGGTGTAGATTCAAGTTAACTCTCGTATTTTAGAATCTAACAACCTAGATAATTAACCATTAACTTGTCATCATTAATGATTAAAAATCCTATCTTTCTATGGTGATCTAGTTACGCAACTTCCGTATGTTGTAAACGTATCAATAGCAAACCGATCTCTCGATCTAATTCACATCATAGCATCAAAATCATAGAACGATACAAAATAAATTAAAGATCATAAAAAACGAATAAGGACTGAATAAATTAAATAAATAAACTCACGTAGTTTGGTACATGATTGAATCCATGAATCGAAAACGGAAGAAAACTACATCTAATCTAACCCGGATCACCCGAGCACAAGGCTCGGGTGACCGGCCTTGGAACCCCGTTGTTGCCGCCGCTTTGTGGTGAATTGCGCGCCGAATGTAAATAATGAATTATAATAATATTCCCTTTAGGGTTGAAGGCAAAGCATGCGCATATATATATAAATAGTAAGGCGGCTGAAAAAATTATGTATGTCGGTCGTTAAATCCTTTTTAATCCTAGATAGTATGTCGGTTCGAATAGATTATTTATTTAGGAATGAAACTTCTAAAATTCATATCTTGAGTTGTAGACCTCCAAAAATTATGATCCGAATGTCATAAAAAAGCTCTCGGAAAACTCTACAACTTTCATTAAGGACTCTTCTTCGAAAACGCCTTTTTGATTAGCCCGTCGTATTACGAGTCGTTTTCGGGATTTTCCCAAGCTTTATTTCATCTTCATCCTCTTGTATCTCTTTCTTTCCACTTTAATCTTCAATCAAACATCATTTAGACCTCTTCCATTCCACATTTGTGCACCTAAAAGATGACAAAACCGAGCAAAACGTAAAACCATACAAAATAGATAATAAAACCACGATATTTACTCGATTTTGCATTTTAACTATTCAAAACGTCATTTGCTCAATTAATCGATTATAAGCTCGAATTCTACGAAAAACATCCATATATGGGGAATATTGATATAAAATATATCCTTATAAAACACTACAAATTGACCCTTAACAACTCCCCCACACTTATCTTTTGCTCGTCCCGAGCAAAACAAAACAAAGTCAAGCTCGAGACAAATAAACATCCATACAAATATGAAGTATATTCAATAACTTAGAAGTTCACCCGTGTAGTGTGTGCATAGCCATAATAAACTTCCACTAAGTTCCACAATTTGAAAGTTATTCAAACCAAAACTAGCCCGGTTTCCCATCTAAGTTAGAAATATTCAAAAATTATAACATGCACTTTACAAAACATACATATCCCAAAAAGAAATAGTAGAGAATATCTAAAACATTTCGACATACTCGAGGGATAATCCCTACAACATATCCTTCGGTTTATACTCGGGTATAAGATTAACGATAACTAAGTCCTTACTTATTCATAATAATATATTTCAATATTTTCACTTTTTTCACACTTTTCTAACACACATCGAATAAGCTTTTGCCCTCATAGCGTAATAGGACATTTCAAGATAATCCCCTACCTTACTCCAATCATAAGGCGCTATAAACCGACCGTCGTGAGCTTTTGGTCATCATAGTGGAATAGGACATACGTGGTACACCCTACCTCACCCAAATCATAAACCAGCTTCCGACACACACAATTACAATTATGTTTACTTAGAGATTTCGTCGGGCAAGTGGAAAAGATTATTTTCTAGTAGCACGGACCACCGAGCATAACACCTCAAGTAAACAATTTATTACTATTGCAAAGACTTAATCACGTTTCACTTATCACATTCAAACTTACGGATATTCACGATGTCATACTTTAATCCTAGAATATAAACTACTAAACTTTTCAAGAATTGTACATAAGCAAAGAAACATGCTATAATCATCAAAAATCTCCAACTAAAATGGGGTAGGCTTTCAACATTTAGCTCATCATTTACTATGGCACGTGAAAAAGTAGTGTTAGGTGAAACATCTAAATTTACTAAATATACGAAATAGCAAAAATGATATAAACTCGAAGCAAAGATATGCCTTTGTCTACTCGGGATATAACAAAAAATTTGAAAATTAAGCACTTTTCATAGAAATACTAAAAATATGAGCAAACGAAAGTAGATACATAAATCATCTATCCCTTCCCCCACACTTAGATTGCAACTTGTCCTCAAGTTATACGTAAATAATAAATTAGAGAACTTAGCCGATTGGATGCGGCAATTCCGGAAAAACCAACAAGAACCAGGATTGCTTGCATAGCTCGAGAACCGTGGAGCATCACAGGACAACCGAATTCATCTGAAAGTGCACAATAGCTATCAAAAATATCCCGACTTGATTAGTGCAAAAAGAGTCTTCGGGGAAAAAGAAAATATTACATATATAAAGCACATGGAAAAAACCAATCATAGTAGATTTTTCAAATTAAGCTCACATAAAGATTGAATACATATACATGAACATTACACAAACATCGTAGGCTAGGTGCAACTATATGAAAATATACTACAATGCAACCTACATGATATGCAATCCTAAAAATAAAATAAATAAAAAAATAAATTCGACAGCTCAGCCGAGCAAGTTGGGAGGACAACCTACAAAGTGACTACGGCCTATGCGTAAACTAAAAATAAAAAACGAGGTAGTATTACGGAAACCGACAGCTTAACTACGCTCAAGAAAAATAAAAGAAAAATAGAAAAACAATGCAACTAGATGACATGCAACTAAATGATATGCATCCGAATGATATGCAAAAATAAAAGAAAATAAAAGAAAGAAAACTAGCCCACTCATTTGCAACATGACATGTATATAATAAACGTCTACCAAATAATGACAGTTACGATAAACGACAAGATCTTGTTCATTACATGCGGTGTAGACGCGCTTTAAGACTCGTCAAAGGTGATAGCATTATGGAAACCAACAGCTTAGCTATACTAAACGATATAACTCATAAGGTTTCCATCGTAGCAACGGAAAACCGACGAGCTTACTACCCAAATGAGTTATAAAAATAACAAGGAAGCACATAAGTCTCAAAGCTCACAAGATTCATCACGGCGGTATGTAGCATACGGAAACCGACATTAGCTACTAATTAACACGAAGACCAGCTTATAGCATACGAGAACCGACAAGTAACTATAACTTGCATAGATGAATCATGTATAAGGAATAAGATCATTTACTTAGCATGAATTCATAGATGGAAAGGTATAACATTCATATTCGGGACATCTATGTAAAAAATAAATAGGCCACGGATGCTCGAATGTAAGCAATCCATACTAAATAAAAGCATTAGGAATGAGATCAAGAAAAACTGGACTACGGAACCGGCGTTCAAACAACGACGGGCGTTCACCTCAAAATACAGCTTTGGACGAGCGTTCAAAAAACAAACGCTCGTTTGACTTGAAAACCAACCGGACGGACGTTCGTAAAGCATAGACGCTCGTCCGGTCCTTTAAACCGAACGAGTCGAAAATATTTGAACGGACGAGCGTCCAATACTTTCAAACGCTCGTTTACCTCGCAGCTAAAGAACGGACGGGCGTTCACTAACTTGAACGCTCGTCCATACAACGAATACACAAGCAGAGAGCAGAAAACGCGTACAAACCCTAAAAACTTAAAACACATATTAACACAGATCACAAAGCACCACTTTCAATTAAAGCACAAAGAGGTTAGATCGTAAAACACATAAACACATACTTCACGTTTAAACAAATCGAGTAAAAAACTTTTGCACATTCTTAACCTTATGGTCATCGAAACACGGCAAAATAAAAACTCTCGATTTGGTAAACGCTACTTTTATTAAAACGAAAAATAAACGTAACAAAATCGAGAAATAACAAGATCGATTCAACATGACACCTATTCCCCGGCAACGGCGCCACTTTTGTTGGGAGGATTTTGCATCATTAAAAAAAAGAAAATTTATAAACCTATACTTAACATGCAAACTAACTCCTAACCGACCAAATATCGGGTAGTTGATAGCATAGTAGGGTAAGTACGGGGTCGATCCACAGGGGAATTGGGATGTTGAATCTAATTTCACTAATTCCTTTCAATTGTTACTTAGGAAAAACGAATAAACGAAAGAACAAATAAAATAAACGAAAGAGCAATTAAAATAAATCTAACCTACGAAATAAAATAACACAACCTAAACTAAACTAAAGATACATGGGATCAAACAAAGGCACAAACCAAGTGATTTCAATCCTAGTTCATCTCATGATTTTAATTCAAATTGTGGTTTCACCTTTACACGAGATACAAATCCCTAATTCCTTAGTGAATCCGTATTCTCAAGCTATGAAATCCTACTCCTTAGTGAATTCAATTATCGATCTCTCCTCTCCGAATGTTGAGACCAATATTCCATACAAAACGAAGGTGTAGATTCAGGTTAACTCTCGTATTTTAGAATCTAACAACCTAGATAATTAATCCATTAATTTGTCATCATTAATGATTAAAAATCCTATCTTTCTATGGTGATCTAGTTTACGCAACTTCCGTATGTTGTAAACGTATCAATAGCAAACTGATCTCTCGATCTAATTCACATCATAGCATCAAAATCATAGAACGATACAAAATAAATTAAAGATCATAAAAAACGAATAAGGACTGAATAAATTAAATAAATAAACTCACGTAGTTTGGTACATGATTGAATCCATGAATCGAAAACGGAAGAAAAACATCCTAATCTAACCCGGATCACCCGAGCACAAGGCTCGGGTGACCGGCCTTGAAGCCAAGTTGCCGCTTTGTGCCGTGAAATTGCGGCCGAATGTAAATAATGAATTATTGGGATATTTTAGGGTTGAAAGCATCTGCTCGCTATTTATAGAAAAGCTAAGTCGGCTGAAAAATTATGTATGTCGGCAAAAAGTAGTGACCTCCTAGTCGTCCGTTCGAATAATATTTATTGGAATGAAACTTCTAAAATTCATATCTTGAGTTGTAGACCTCCAAAAATTATGATCCGAATGTCATAAAAAAGCTCTCGGAAAACTCTACAACTTTCATTAAGGACTCTTCTTCGTAAAACGCCTTTTTGATTAGCCCGTCGTATTACGAGTCGTTTTCGGGATTTTCCCAAGCTTTATTTCATCTTCATCCTCTTGTATCTCTTTCTTTCCACTTTAATCTTCAATCAAACATCATTTAGACCTCTTCCATTCCACATTTGTGCACCTAAAAGATGACAAAACCGAGCAAAACGTAAAACCATACAAAATAGATAATAAAACCACGATATTTACTCGATTTTGCATTTTAACTATTCAAAACGTCATTTGCTCAATTAATCGATTATAAGCTCGAATTCTACGAAAAACATCCATATATGGGGAATATTGATATAAAATATATCCTTATAAAACACTACAAATTGACCCTTAACAACTCCCCCACACTTATCTTTTGCTCGTCCCGAGCAAAACAAAACAAAGTCAAGCTCGAGACAAATAAACATCCATACAAATATGAAGTATATTCAATAACTTAGAAGTTCACCCGTGTAGTGTGTGCATAGCCATAATAAACTTCCACTAAGTTCCACAATTTGAAAGTTATTCAAACCAAAACTAGCCCGGTTTCCCATCTAAGTTAGAAATATTCAAAAATTATAACATGCACTTTACAAAACATACATATCCCAAAAAGAAATAGTAGAGAATATCTAAAACATTTCGACGGACTCGAGAGATAATCCCTACAACATATCCTTCGGTTTATACCGGGTATAAGATTAACGATAACTAAGTCCTTACTTATTCATAATAATATATTTCAATATTTTCACTTTTTTCACACTTTTCTAACACACATCGAATAAGCTTTTGCCCTCATAGCGTAATAGGACATTTCAAGATAATCCCCTACCTTACTCCAATCATAAGGCGCTATAAACCGACTGTCGTGAGCTTTTGGTCATCATAGTGGAATAGGACATACGTGGTACACCCTACCTCACCCAAATCATAAACCAGCTTCCGACACACACAATTACAATTATGTTTACTTAGAGATTTCTAGTCATGGCAAGTGGAAAAGATTATTTTCTAGTAGCACGTACCACCGAGCATAACACCTCAAGTAAACAATTTATTACTATTGCAAAGACTTAATCACGTTTCACTTATCACATTCAAACTTACGTATATTCACAAGATGTCATACTTTAATCCTAGAATACAAACTACTAAACTTTTCAAGAATTGTACATAAGCAAAGAAACATGCTATAATCATCAAAAATCTCCAACTAAAATGGGGTAGGCTTTCAACATTTAGCTCATCATTTACTATGGCATGTGAAAAAGAGTGTCGGGTGAAACAACTAAAATTACTAAATATACGTAATATAGCAAAAATGATATAAACTCAAGCAAAGATATGCCTTTGTCTACTCGGGATATAACAAAAAATTTGAAAATTAAGCACTTTTCATAGAAATACTAAAAATATGAGCAAACGAAAGTAGACACATAAATCATCTATCCCTTCCCCCACACTTAGATTGCAACTTGTCCTCAAGTTATACGTAAATAATAAATTAGAGAACTTAGCCGATTGGATGCCGGCAATTCTCGGAGGAACCAACAAGAACCAGGATTGCTTGCATAGCTCGAGACCGTGGAGCATCACAGACAACCGAATACATCGTGAAAGTGCACAATAGCTATAAAAATATCCCGCACTTGATTAGTGCAAAAAGAGTCTACGGGGAAAAAGAAAAGATTACATATATAAAGCACATGAAGAAAAGGATCATAGAGATTTTTCAACTTAAGCTCAACTAAAGATTGAATACTATACATGAAATACTACAAAGTCGTAGGCTAGGTGCAACTATATGAAAATATACTACAATGCAATCTACATGATATGCAATCCTAAAAATAAAATAAAAAAAAATAAATTCGACAGCTCAGCCGAGCAAGTTGACCCCCAACCCTACGGTGACTACGGCCTATGCGTAAAACTAAAAATAAAGAAAACGAGGTAGTATTACGGAAACCGACAGCTTAACTACACTCAAGAAAAATAAAAGAAAAATAGAAAAACAATGCAACTAGATGACATGCAACTAAATGATATGCATCTAATGATATGCAAAAATAAAAGAAAATAAAAGAAAGAAAACTAGCCCACTCATTTGCAACATGACATGTATATAATAAACGTCTACCGGATAATGACAAAGTTACGATAAACGACGATCGTTCATTACATGCATGCGTGTAGACGCGCTTTAAGACTCGTCAAAGGTGATAGCATTATGGAAAACCAACGCTTAGCTATACTAAACAGATATAACTCATAAGGTTTCCATCGTAGCAACGGAAAACCGACATTACTACCCAAATGAGTTATAAAAATAACAAGGAAGCACATAAGTCTCAAAGCTCACAAGATTCATCACAAATGGTATGTAGCATACGGAAACCGACATTAGCTACTAATTAACACGAAGACCGATTATAGCATACGAGAACCGACAAGAACTATAACTTGCATAGATGAATCATGTATAAGGAATAAGATCATTTACTTAGCATGAATTCATAGATGGAAAGGTATAACATTCATATTCGGACATCTATGTAAAAAATAAATAGGCCACAGATGCTCGAATGTAAGCAATCCATACTAAATAAAAGCATTAGGAATGAGATCAAGAAAAACTCCTGGACTACGAACCGGCGTTCAAAGACAAACGACGGGCGTTCACCTCAAAATACAACTTTGGACGAGCGTTCAAAGAAAACAAACGCTCGTTTGACTTGAAAACCAACCGGACGGACGTTCGTAAAGCATAGACGCTCGTCCGGTCCTTTAAACCGAACGAGTCGAAAATATTTGAACGGACGAGCGTCCAATACTTTCAAACGCTCGTTTACCTCGCAGCTTAAAGAACGGACGGGCGTTCACTAACTTGAACGCTCGTCCATACAACGAATACACAAGCAGAGAGCAGAAAACGCGTACAAACCCTAAAAACTTAAAACACATATTAACACAGATCACAAAGAGCCACTTTCAATTAAAGCACAAAGAGGTTAGATCGTAAAACACATAAACACATACTTCACGTTTAAACAAATCGAGTAAAAAACTTTTGCACATTCTTAACCTTATGGTCATCGAAACACGGCAAAATAAAAACTCTCGATTTGGTAAACGCTACTTTTATTAAAACGAAAAATAAACGTAACAAAATCGAGAACAAGATCAACTTCAACATGACACCTATTCCCCGGCAACGGCGCCACTTTTGTTGGGAGGATTTTGCATCATTAAACAAAAGAAAATTTATAAACCTATACTTAACATGCAAACTAACTCCTAACCGACCAAATATCGGGTAGTTGATAGCATAGTAGGGTAAGTACAGGGTCGATCCACAGGGAATTGGGATGTTGAATCTAATTTCACTAATTCCTTTCAATTGTTACTTAGGAAAAACGAATAAACAAAAGAACAAATAAAATAAACGAAAGAGCAACTAAAATAAATCTAACCTACGAAATAAAATAACACAACCTAAACTAAACTAAAGATACATGGGATCAAACAGTGCACAAACCAAGTGATTTCAATCCTAGTTCATCTCATGATTTTAATTCAAATTGTGGTTTCACCTTTACACGAGATACAAATCCCTAATTCCTTAGTGAATTTAATCTCAAGCTATGGATTCCTAATTCCTTAGTGAATCCAATTATCGATCTCTCCTCTTCCGAATGTTAAGACCAATTTCCATACAAAACGAAGGTGTAGATTCAGGTTAACTCTCGTATTTTAGAATCTAACAACCTAGATAATTAATCCATTAACTTGTCATCATTAATGATTAAAGATCCTATCTTTCTATGGTGATCTAGTCTACGCAACTTCCGTATGTTGTAAACGTATCAATAGCAAACTGATCTCTCGATCTAATTCACATCATAGCATCAAAATCATAGAACGATACAAAATAAATTAAAGATCATAAAAAACGAATAAGGACTTGAATAAATTAAATAAATAAACTCACGTAGTTTGGTACATGATTGAATCCATGAATCGAAAACGGAAGAAAACTACATCTAAATCTAACCCGGATCACCCGAGCACAAGGCTCGGGTGACCGGCCTTGAAACTCCCAAGTTGCCGCCGCTTTGCTTTCGTGAATAATGCGGCCGAATGTAAATAATGAATTGTAATAATATTCCCTCCTTAGGGTTGAACAGCATGCGCATATATATAAATAGTATAGGCGAGTATGTCGGTTTTAAATCCTTATGTTAATTAAAAGTTTAAGTATGTCGGCGAATAATTATATTTAGGAATGAAACTTCTAAAATTCATATCTTGAGTTGTAGACCTCCAAAAATTATGATCCGAATGTCATAAAAAAGCTCTCGGAAAACTCTACAACTTTCATTAAGGACTCTTCTTCGAAAACGCCTTTTTGATTAGCCCGTCGTATTACGAGTCGTTTTCGGGATTTTCCCAAGCTTTATTTCATCTTCATCCTCTTGTATCTCTTTCTTTCCACTTTAATCTTCAATCAAACATCATTTAGACCTCTTCCATTCCACATTTGTGCACCTAAAAGATGACAAAACCGAGCAAAACGTAAAACCATACAAAATAGATAATAAAACCACGATATTTACTCGATTTTGCATTTTAACTATTCAAAACGTCATTTGCTCAATTAATCGATTATAAGCTCGAATTCTACGAAAAACATCCATATATGGGGAATATTGATATAAAATATATCCTTATAAAACACTACAAATTGACCCTTAACATCCAATGTTAGGATACCTCCTGAAGGTATGGGTTTGATGATATGGTTGGGTACGCACTTCAAGTTGCAGAAGAAGTGGATGGTTTTGAACCTTCTACTTACAGGGAAGCATTGACATGTTCTGAATCATCTCAATGGCTTGTTGACATGGGAGATGAAATGGAGTCATTACTGAAGAATCAGACTTGGGATCTAGTTAAACATCCAGCTGAAAGGAGAGTTGTTACTTGCAAATGGATTTTCAAGAAGAGGGAAGGGATAACTGAGGCAGAAAGAGTTAAGTATAAGGCACGTTTGGTTGCAAGAGGGTTCAGTCAGAAAGAATGGGTGGACTTTGATGAGATATTCTCACCAGTAGTCAGACATACTTCAATCGAGTGTTACTAGCAATGGTGACACAGCAAGATCTTGAACTTGAGCAGTTAGATGTGAAGACAGCTTTTCTACATTGTGAGGTAGACAAAGAGATATACATGACTCAGCCAGAGGGTTTCCAAGTTCCTGGAAAAGAAAATCTTGTGTGTAAGTTGAAGAAGTCCTTGTATGGACTGAAGCAAGCTCCTAGACAGTGGTATAAAAGGTTTGACAGTTATATGATCCAGTTGGGTTACAACAGAAGTCCTTATGATTTTTGTGTCTACAACAGTCAGTTGGAAGATGGATCCTACATCTATCTTGTGTTATATGTGGATGACATGCTGATAGCTTCAAAGAAGAAGTATGATGTTCAGTATCTGAAAGACCTTCTCAGTGCTGAGTTTGAAATGAAAGATTTGGGTGCAGCCAAGAAAATTTTGGGGATGGAGATCTGGAGAGATAGAAATCAGAAGAAACTATTCTTATCTCAAAGGCAAGGCTATATACGAAGATTTTGTCAAAGTTTGGCATGTCACCGCTAAGCCAATAGATACTCCTATGGCATCAAATGTTCATTTGTCAGCTTTTTGCTTCACAACGGCGAGAGGAGAAGGAGTATATGTCAAGAGTTCCCTATGCTAGTGCAAATGGCGGTCCGATGTATGCCATGGTGTGCACTAGGCCCGATCTCGGCTCGGGCAACGGTGTTGTCGCGGGTTTATGGCTCAACCCGGAAAGGAACACCGGAAAGCCGTGAAAAGAATGTTCAGGTACCTTAGAGGTACAGCTGATGTTGGCCTCATTTATGGAGGTGATACTGAGAAAACTGATCACAGGATACTGTGATGCTGATTATGCAGGTGATGTGGACGGTAGAAAATCTATGACTGGTTATGTTTTCACATTGGGGAATTCAGTTGTCAGCTGGAAAGCAACTCTTCAAGCAACAATAGCTTTATCAACTACTGAAGCTGAGTATATGGCTCTTACTGAAGCAGCCAAGGAGGGTATCTGGTTGAAGGGACTAGTCAGTGATTTGGGGCTACATCAGGATCAAGATGAGATTTATTGTGATAGCTTAAGTGCAATTTGTCTAGCTAAGGATCAGGTTCATCATGAGAGAACCAAGCATATTGATGTGAGGTATCATTTTCTAAGAAATGAGAAGAGGGTTGTAGTGAAGAAGATCAGCACCAAGGAAAACCCTGCTGATATGTTCATTAAACCGGTTCAGCAGAGCAAGTTTCAGTTGTGTCTGGACTTGTTGAATATTCAAAGCTTGTAAACTGAATTCTGGATACTCAGTTGAGGACAGATCAACTTGAGTGGATTCTGAGGAGAAGTCTGGTACTGTACACCCTGGCATTGACGAATGCATCTGGTACAAGTACATCTGATTATGCAATCTGGTGACGTTGAATGAGAGTTCAAGTCAAGGTGGAGATTTGTCAGTTTTTGGTGACTTGATCTCTAAACTGGGAAATATCTGGTGGAACTAATCTGGGAAAACTGAGACTGAGATTGATGGTCAGTTCAGTTATGTATATTCACTTCTGTGAAAGTCAGTTTGATGAAGTGCAACTGAGTTTTCTTTTCGAAGTCGCGCCGCGGTTTACGGTCCGCCGTGTTATGCCGAGTATAGCCGAGCTAGGTTGCACGGACACGGACACATGGACACGGATACGCGGATACGGACACCGGGATACGGAAGTTTTAAAAAATATAAGATACGGGTGCGGCGGTCAAAATGTAAATATTAAAAGTATAAGGACTAAAATGTAATTAATAAAAAGTATAAGGACTGGTATGCAATTATTAAAAATATAAGGACTAAAAGGTAATTATCAAATACTATAAGCACTAGAATGATAAATTTAACCCAAGCATAATAACCAAAAATATAATCATGGGCTCCAAAATGGTAGTACGCTTTCATCCCACAACTTCAAATACAAAACATCATAGTTAGAATTTTCAAAACCAAAAATGCTTTCATGAGTTAGATCTCACCCAAAATACACAAAATACATGAAATACTACTACAATAGATGAATAGTTCAACATCATCTCCAACATCCTGACAAAAGACGGATTCCAACTCCGGTTCATCTAATGTGACATTAGCTAACTCAAGAAATGAAATACTTAGCTTTCTTGAGTTAGATGTCATGTCACCCCAAAATACACAAAATACTCCTACAATGTGACATTAGCTAACTCAAGAAATGAAATTGTACTTCGTTCGTCCCAAATTACGGCTATATATTATACGGGCTTAAAAAAAAGGAAGATGATCAATGTTTTCACTTTCCACAAAGAATAACACATTTCAATGAATTTCATAAAGTGAATGATAAAACCAAACAAGAGAAATATGTATGGTTTCGGTCATTATAAAACACATGGCATAAAGCACATGGGGATTAGAGCTTTTATTTTAAAAAATAAATAAGAGTTTTTTATTCGAATAAATTATTGTATCTAGAGTCGGGGAAAAAAAAAAAAAAATACCGTCTCCAAAACTAAACATGCGTGTCCCTCGCGTCCGACTCGCGTGTCCGAGTTCCGACTCGCGTGTCCGACTCGCGTGTCCGAATTTTTTGAAAAATACAATTCGGTCCGACACCGTGTCCGGTGGTGTGTCCGGCGTGTCCCCGTGTCGTGTCCGTGTCCGGTGCGTGTCCGACACGGGACACGCGGCCTAAATGGAGTGTCCGTGCTACCTAGGGGAATGAGCCAAAAATCCACTTCTTAATATAAAATAAATAAACATGACACACATTTTGAAAATGTTGCAAAAATGACAAAATAATTTCTAACGGACCAAAATACCCTTATATACTATAGAAAAAACACGCACCAGCTTCTTTTTTTCAATCGGACATCAGCTCATAATTCACCGGACATCATTTGATCAATTGCTTCCTTTTATTTTATTTCCTCTCTTTCGTTCAATCTGTTGTATCTTTCTTTCTTTTTTTTTTTTTTTAAACAACCGTAACTTTTGATTTAAAACTCCCATCATCAATTTTTTTTCACCAAAATTCATATTTTTTTGCTCTTCATTTTGAGATCTCATACGATACCCTTCTCACATAAATTTTGAAAGCCGAAAAAAAATTTGCATTAATCGGACCGTTTTTCATATAAACGACCGTATTTTTTGATTAAAAACACCGATCATCAAAATTCTTTCACCGAAGTTCATATTTTTTTCTCTCTTCATTTTGATATCTCATATGATACCCTTTGGACATAATTTTTGAAATCCGAATTTAATCGCAACGTTTACAATAACACAGTAACAGTAACATATGTAGTCCAAGATTCAATAGCATCACGTATGATATAAAACATTTAAATATAATACTAGTAGTTTCGAGAATAAATCTGGTTATAATGAACATATATTACTTGTCTTTTGTATGGTACGTACTTGTGTTTCTAAAATAAAGACATATTATTGGAAATTGATCAACATTTGGAAAGTTCAAAGCAAGAAATAGACCACTCATGCCACTCAAGAACCAAAACATGTAGCTTTATAAATCTCATCTTTTAGACACAAATAATCATGGGAAAACACACAATGCTTAAGTGCTCTTTTTTACTCCCAGTTCCTACGAGTTAAAGACACTTTAATTAAGAGGATGACCAAAAGTTACGGTAGATTAATCTCCCATTTAGATAAGCATTTATTTAACCTTAAATATGCACTACTTATTCGTTTTCAAAATAATGTGGAACTCTACTGCTACTACTATCATATCCCTAAGACTAAGGATGCAATTGAAAGCCGGTACAAAAAGCAAAAAGAAGGTTGTAGTCCAAGATTCATTAGCATCAATCACATAATTATGATTCATATGAGTCTCATAATGATCAATAGTGTAAAAGTAACACCATATAGTAATAAAAGTAACACCAAGCATTGACGGTAACACATTTAAAGTGACACCAAGCATTCACGGTAATAGTGTCACAGTAACAGTAACACCGGGCTTTTTTAACAACAATATTAATTTTTTTTGAGGGGGTAATATTAATTTATTAAAATAAAACTTTAACAAGATCTTGATCATCCAATGACAGAAACATGTAAGGAAAAAAAGTACACTAAACCAGGGAACTTAAATACGACATTACCAAAAACTCAATACAACATTATAGATCCAACTATTGTTCAGAAGAAACAACATCAACGATGAAACATGCGTAGAATCAACACTTCTTTCCAAAGAACGTGATATCATTTCAAGTACAAATTCAACTATATACATCGTCATAGCGAAATCTTGTTTACATCCATCATTCCATAGAAAAATCTTCAATCTGACAACAGGCTCCTAAAACCGAAGAATTATCACATAGCACCACATCAAAACACTCGTCCATCGCCTTAATCCAAAATTAAATGAGCAGTAAGAGATACAGAACTCGTAATTCGAGAAGCATGTATCAATCAGCGAGGATGACAAAAAAAATTAATAAAAATAAGCTATATTTACCATATAGACGAGCAAGAAGCAGAAAAATCTACAATTAATTATTCACTGCAAACCTAAATCAATCGAAAAACCGAATCAGAATTTAAATTAAAAAAACTACCCGAAAACTCCAATCGGATTTGGCACAATCGAAATGACCCGGACATATACACAACCGAGAAAAACCCTAAGTTCGCGCCACACAAATAAGCTTCATAGAAAAACAAAAACAAAAAACTACCAGAGACTGGAATCTATCGAATCCGAGAAGAGCTACAATCATAGTAACACGGTAACATAAATGCAATCAAACATGGTGCCTGAAGTAAGAATATCAATTGAAGCAAAAACGTGGTGCCAATAGAAGCCACATCTGTTTAATTTTTTTTTTGTCGAAACCAGATATTTTATTAAAATTTCAATGGTGTACAAAAGGTCCCAAACAACTGTACAAAAATAGTAGGATACATCTAGTATAGAAAAGAAACATAGTAGAGATCAATTCCAAGCAAATTTAAGTTCTCGTGGTCGGCGGACAACTTCCGATATGAATATCATCTTTGAGGGTCGTGATCGGTCAACTTGGTGAAACTCGTGATTCCGCCAATACCACAGGCCTTGCATAATTTCTTGAAAAAAGAATCTCCATAAGTCAATAATATTATGTTTGTCCATATTTATTCTCTATATTATCGATCACCTCTTTCTAATTTTATTACTTGATACAAATAATGTTCGCAGCCTTTTATTTTGGGGCGGTTTATCGGCATACTCGTTTTACTACGGCACCCTTTTACTTCCGGCACCACAAAATGTTATTTTCGGCACCATAAAAATATTATTATTATTTTTTACTTCACACACCACAAAAATAATAAGAAATCTACTCTTTGTACCACAAATTTTTTTAAACTATTAAGTCCATAATTTACCAAAATAAAAAATCAAAATAACCCATGCATTTTATCCATTCCTCCATCTCTCCATCTCCACCTATCTTCTTCATCTCCACCACCACAAACCACCACCTCCCACCACCCAAGAAACCACCATTAACACCCACCACTATCAACACTATTAACACCCACCACCAACAACTACCATTAACACCCACCACCAACAACCACCATTAACACCACTCGCCTCTCACCACCAAAAAACTACCATTAACACCCATCACCAACAACCACCATTAACACCCACCACCAACAACCACCCTTCATCTTCCTACAACCACTAAAAACACCCACCAACACCCACCATTAACACCGCCTCCCTTTCTCCTCCTACAACCACCAAATCAAAACATACACAACACCCACAACCCAAAACATCAATTTTCTCATTTTCACCATCCAAAACATCAATTTTTGTCATTTTCACCATTCAAAACATCAATTTCGCCATCAATTTTCATCATTTCAAAAAAAAAAACATGGGAGAGGTGAGCCCCGATTTGGAGAAGGAATGAGTGGTTGAGGAAGAAAGGAGGAAGAAGAAGAAGAGTGATTTGGCAACAACATTTTTTTTTCTTTTCTGAAAATGGTGTGGTTGATTTACAACATGGAAGGAGGAGGAAGAAGGTGCGGCGGCTGAGGGAGGAGGAGGAATAAGGCCGGGGGATTTGCAGCAGGATTTTTTTTGCTTTTTCTTCGATGATTTGGGATGGTTGATTTGCAACATGGAAGAAGTAGGAGGATGAAGGGGCGGCGACGGCGGCGGCGGAGGGAGAGAAGGAAAGGGGCGGCGTGAATTAGGGGAGTAGGAGAAGATGAATTAGGGTTTTGGTTTGAGGAAGAAAAGAGAATTTAATTTTTATAAAATTATGGATTAAAGTGTAATTGTTTTAAAGTTACAATATTTATGTAGTGTGTGAAGTAGTAATGTGGTGTGTAAAAGTATAAAAAAAAAAATTGTTATAAAAGATAATAATATGTTTATCTATTATTCAAATTGATTACAAGATTTTCTGGTTTATCTATTGTATTGTATTCATACTGTAATCACAACTATAAATACCTCATGATACTAGTGAAATAATACACAAGCATTTTCTTCTTTCACTTTATTACTTTGTTCATGTTCTTTCTTTTATTAGTTTTATAACACGTTATCAGCACGAGTCTCTACACAAAAAGATTTATACGATTGAGCAGATTAATGACCGGTGATATTAAG
The DNA here is from genome assembly GCA_036785695.1 of Gentiana straminea. Lineage (NCBI taxonomy): Eukaryota > Viridiplantae > Streptophyta > Magnoliopsida > Gentianales > Gentianaceae > Gentiana > Gentiana straminea. The sequence continues at coordinate 3,907,126 of JAVUPR010000515.1, read as the reverse complement.
CGCATGAATATGCCGGTCACATCTTGGAACTGGCAGCTTACCTTCTATTCATCAATTTCAGTATTCATCAATTTCAGTCTTTCATTAGCTATCGAAAGGGAAGCATTTTATTATTTAATAATTGAAGCATTTTTATTTTTATTTTGAGTGGTGCTACGGGCACATCCGTGTGCCACAACGGTGATCTTCACCGTTGATCACGTGCGGATCTAGATGATCATCTAGATCCCGCATGCATCAACGGTGAAGATCACCGTTGTGGCACACCGTTGTGGCACACGGATGTGGCAGTAGCATTGCTGTTTTATTTTACATCAAAAGATAGATAATTATTTTGATGTCATTATCGATTAATCTTTATCTTTTCATCCGGCCAGAATAATCGAGAGATATATTTTATTCTATTCTATTTTCTATTGTTTTTGTAGATCGATGTACTACATTGCTTCCCTAATTTTCAAATTTTATTCCATGAATTATGCCGTTTGATTTTTTTCCTCACTAATTGTTAGTGATCATGGGTGATTCTTCTTGAATTGCGTATTGCACCTTTTATCATTCTGGTCGACCGTACGTGCATTTTAGCTATTGCTCTTACATGATTTCACTTCATTTTATTTGTTTGGTTCAGTAATTGTTGAAGTTTCATACACAATGGTAACATTGTGAAGGTCTAAGAAAATGATTTTCAATGGTAATTGTTTGATTTATTCTTTTTAATAGCATATTTTATGTTAGGAACTAGATATTTCTAGATATTTTCTAAGTGTGGGATAAGAGTGTGGGTCCCTTACCTCCTTGAGCCAAGAGGTATATAAGGAAAGTGTGTGTTGTATACAGCTCATTTTTTATTGCTAATAAAAATATCTTTCCCGCCTATTCTCCCCTTTCCCCTGATTTCTCTCTATTTTCCCTCTGTTCTAAAGAAAACACAAACACACGCACACCTTTCTGGAAAAAAATGAATCTGAACAATTTTATTGAAGCTTTCTTATTGTTTTGCTTGATTTACAATGGTATGCTATACTCTTATTTATAGTACAGAATAAAGCCGACCTATTGCTTTTAAAACTTTCTTATTTATCTCTTATTAATAGAAACAATTTCAGGATAAAGCCTTCAACTTTGGGATAGAGCCTTCTTCTTGGACAGATTCATTTGGAGGATTGGATAATCATCATGATTCGAAAACAGGTAACTTTCGACCTCTTGTTTACCAAGCATATATCTGATTTCTGATTTTAAATTTGAAGTGATCCCTCCTTATCTCTCCATAATCCATCCTTATCCCTCCTTTGGATCACCGGTTCCTTCATTGTTGAGGACTCTGTATTAATTTCAACTTGATTTATGCATTATCTGATTGGTTGCTGATTCGATTTGAGTTTGAATTCAAATCTAACGGTCTTGAGTCCCTCCTAGTAGTAGTGACGGTCTTGAGTCCCTCCTAGTAGTAGTGTCTTCGTTATTACCCCCCCTCAAACTAGGCCTGGGGTGAAGGCCAAGTTTGGTACGAAGGGTTTGAAATGGAACCTTTGGCAGTGCCTTGGTGAAAATATCTGCCAATTGTGCAGAAGCAGGGACATGCTTAGTAACCAAGAGGTGTCTAGCAACTTGTTCTCGAACATAATGATAATCCAGCTCAATATGTTTACTTCGAGCATGGAAAACTGGGTTGATAGTCATGTGGAGAGCACTGAAATGTCTGACAGGAGTACTGGTGTAGAAGTCAGGTTAATGTGCAATTCTTGTATAAGATAAGTGAGCCATGTAAGTTCTGCTGCAGTATGGGCCATAGCTCGATACTCAGCTTCAGAGCTTGACCTGGAAACAGTAGCTTGTTTCTTGGCACACCATGAAATGAGATTAGTGCCAAGGAAGGTGCAGTATCCTGTTGTAGAACGCCTCGTAAATTGGCAACCTGCCCAATCTGCATCAGAGAATGCCACTAGGTTGGGCCAATGTGCATCTGAATGAGTGAAAGCTAACAAGCTGGTTGTAGGGGCTTTAGACAGCTTCAAACCAAGTTCTAGAGTGCCTTTTACATATCTGAGAATTCGAAAGACCAGTGTGAGATGAGCATGAGTGGGCTGCTGCATGAATTGTGACACATAATTAACACTGAATGAGAGATCTGGCCGAGTAAATGTAAGATACTGGAGGGGCCCCACAAGACTTCTGTAGTAAGTGGGGTCTGGGAGGGGCTGTGATGCTGTTTCTTCCTTATGTTTAGTTGCTAAAGGTGTCCTCATGGGCTTGCAATCAAGCATCTGTGCCTTGTCCAGGATGGTGGATGCATAATGAGACTGATCAAGATGTAGGCCTTCTGGTGTGTGGTGCACTTGGACTCCTAGGAAGTGATGTATAAGCCCTAGATCCTTCATAGAGAATTCCTGACTGAGGAGTTGAGTAAAGGATGCCAGCATGTCTTCATTGGATCCTGTAAGTAAAATATCATCCACATACAAAAGAAGGACTAGGGTCCCATGATTAGAATGGTAGTAAAATAATGATGGGTCTGAAGGACTACAATGAAAGCCATAATGAAGCAGAAAGGTACTAAACCTAACAAACCAAGCCCTAGGGGCTTGTTTGAGCCCATAAAGAGCTCTATCCAACTTGCAGACATGGTCTGGGAATGAGGGGTCTACCATACCTGGAGGTTGTGTCATGTAGATATCCTCTGTGATATGACCATGCAAGAAGGCATTCTTCACATCTAGTTGTTTGATAGACCAGGACTGATTAAGGGCAATGCTGAGGACAATCCTAATTGTGCTTGGTTTAACAACTGGGGAGTATGTTTCTACGTAGTCAATTCCATCTATTTGACTGTAGCCTTTGGCTACAAGTCTAGCCTTCAGTCTTTCTAAAGTTCCATCTGGATTAAGCTTGGTCTTAAAAACCCATTTTGAGCCTATGACATTCATTGTGGGATTCCTAGGAACAAGATGCCATGTGTGATTGTGGGAGAGAGCATCTATTTCTTCTTGCATAGCTGCCCTCCACCCTTCATGTTTGAGGGCAGACTTAACTGTTTTTGGTTCTTTGGGAATGTAGGGCAGAATGGTGGTCAAGGCATATTTAGGGTTAGGTTTGAATATCCCATGTTGGCCTCTGGTTACAATCCTAGGGGTATCTGATGTGTCTGGAATTTCTTGAGTATCTGGAGATTCTGGAGATTCTGGAGCATCTTGGTCACTTGCAGGAGATGAAGGGGACTGAATAGATGTTGGTTCTATATTAGGACTGGTAGGTGATTCAGGATCAATATCAGTCATGTCTAGAGGGAGAGAGTCTGTTGAGGGTACTTGCAGAGAATCAGACATAGTGGAAGAATGTGGTGGTATTGGAGTATCTGAGACTGGGGGTATAGCTAATGGTTCTATGCTAATTTGGTTATGATCAGATTCTGTGGAGCGCATAGAAGATGTCCAGGTGTCAAATATGGTGTAGACAGAGTCTATGTTAAATGAGGGTTTCATTTTGTAGGGCAACAGTGTCTCATCAAAAGTAACATGTCTGGCCATGAAGAACTTTCTGGTAGGTGGATGGAAGCATTTGTAGCCTTTGTACTAGGTGCTATATCCAACAAAGACACAGGGCACTGTCTTGGGGTCAAATTTATGGTTTCTGGTGTCCCAAGTATAGGGATAACATCTGCTGCCAAAAACTCTAAGTGTGGAATAATCAGGATTAATGTTATGAAGAAGGAAATAAGGGGATTGCATTTTTAGCACAGATGTAGGTAGTCTATTGATTAGGTATACTGCTGTAGCAAAGGCTTCTACCCACAGAAATAAAGGTGATCTACTATGGAATAGCATAGTGAGCCCTAACTCCCTAATAGTTCTGTGTCTCCTCTCTACAGTACCAGTTTGTTGTGGTGTGTGAGGGCAGGAAATTAAGTGAGTGATGCCATTTTTAAGGAAGTGACTGGACAGTTTATTATTAATGAATTCACCCCCTCCATCAGAGTGAAATTGTTTTATGTGGCTGTTAAATTGTCTTAGGACATAGCTTTCAAAGTTGAAAAAAACATCAGTGAAATCAGACTTATGTTTAAGAGGAACCATCCACATATACTTAGAATAATCATCAACAAACACAACATAATATTTAAATTTGCCAATTGACTCAACTGGGGCAGGGCCCCATAAATCACAGTGTACTAAATCAAACAAACTGGAACTGGAATGACTGGACTGACTAAAAGGGAGTTTGCTTAATTTGCCAAGTTGGCAACTTTCACACAAATGCTCCTGTTTATTGTGCCCTAGAACCTCTATGAGGCCTTTATTTTTCAGAACTTGTACTGTAGGAAATTGAACATGCCCTAGACGTTGGTGCCACAGTTCAGCAGTGCCTGACTTGAATCTGTGAGAGAAGAAGACTTGTGGTGGACTGGATAAAACATATAGCTCTCTTCTAAGAGCTCCCCTCAAAATTGCCTGACTGTCTTTTTGTCCTTCAAAACAAATCCAAAGATTAGTAAATATACATTCGAAATAGAATGTTGATCCGCTAATTGACATACGTATAATAGATTCTTTTTAAGATTAGGTACATAAAGCACATTTATAACGTATATGGGTGAAGTATTTGTAGGTAGATGCGCTTCACCTATGCCTTGTATAGCAAGTTGTGTTCCATCTCCAATAAGGACATATTCGGACCCTAAATATGGGGATAAGTTATGTAATATGCTTCGTTACCTGTCATGTGGTTGGATGCACCCGTATCCACGATCCACTCGTTTCGGCTATTGTGTAGTCCAGTGTGAGGGCAGAAAGAGCTTGTGGAAGGCCTTCAGTCTGGTTTTTCTGTTTGTTATTCCACCAGCAGATTTTGGCAACATGGCCTGTGATTCCACAACACTGGCATGTTTCATTTCTATATTGTTCCCTCTCTGTCTTGGTCATTCTTTTGAACACCTGTCCTTCAGTCCTGCCTTGATTGTTTGATGTGGATGGTCTAGGAGATGCTTGCTGAGCCTGAAAGCCTCTTCCTGTGGAGTTGAATCTGGGATTGTTGGTGTTGATGTTGGTCTACTGGGGTGCTTTCTGTCCATAAAAGGCCATATGAGACATATGATTAGGCTCCTTATTCATGGTGAACCATGACCTTTTCTGATCCAAACTTTGTAGTTGTGAGACTAACTCAAAGTATGTAGGCCTTGGGGGTTTTAACATTGTAGTGGTGAAGGTTTCATATTCTGGTCCCAGGCTAGTAAGGAGGTAGTAAACTTTTTCTGGATCTGTGATTGGTTTGCCTATAGCAGCCAAACTATCACAGAGCCCTTTGAAGATTCGAACATGTTCATTTATGTTTTTATCATCTGCTTTCCTCAAATATGTGATTTGCTGTCTCAGATTAAATTCCCTCTCCTGGGAATCTTGAGCATATGATCTTTTCAGTGCATCCCAGACAGCATATGCAGTGTCTAGTCCAATAATCAGTCCCAGAGACTCCTCAGATAATGATCCTATCAGCCATCCTCTAAGCATTCTGTCAGACTTCTTCCATGAAACATAATCTGGATTCTGTTTCGTGCTGGGCTGGTTGCTGTTCCTGGAGTTGATTCTGTGGTAGATTCTGCTCCAGTTACTATGGTAATGAATTCTGGGGGTGCAGAATTGCTATTCGTGAGATGATTTGCTAAATCTTGGCTCTCAGCCAGAGCCAGGACTTGTTCCCTCCACAATGGGATAGTTTTTGGAATTTAGCTTTAGGCTAATAAAGTTTGCTACATTAATAGATAGTGTTGTCATGGTGTTTATTCACCAATTTCTCTGATACCATAAAGAAAACACAAACACACGCACACCTTTCTGGAAAAAATGAATCTGAACAATTTTATTGAAGCTTTCTTATTGTTTTGCTTGATTTACAATGGTATGCTATACTCTTATTTATAGTACAGAATAAAGCCGACCTATTGCTTTTAAAACTTTCTTATTTATCTCTTATTAATAGAAACAATTTCGGGATAAAGCCTTCAACTTTGGGATAGAGCCTTCTTCTTGGACGATTCATTTGGAGGATTGGATAATCATCATGATTCGAAAACAGGTAACTTTCGACCTCTTGTTTACCAAGCATATATCTGATTTCTGATTTTAAATTTGAAGTGATCCCTCCTTATCTCTCCATAATCCATCCTTATCCCTCCTTTGGATCACCGGTTCCTTCATTGTTGAGGACTCTGTATTAATTTCAACTTGATTTATGCATTATCTGATTGGTTGCTGATTCGATTTGAGTTTGAATTCAAATCTAACGGTCTTGAGTCCCTCCTAGTAGTAGTGACGGTCTTGAGTCCCTCCTAGTAGTAGTGTCTTCGTTATTATGTTCTTCCTAATTCTCTAAATCAAACCCTAGTTAGGATCACTATCCTAACATCTGGTATCAGAGAAGGTTATTCCTCTGCCTGTAATCATTGATCATGGCTGCCAAATCGATTGAGGAGTTACGTTCTTCGCACCAGAAGATGAACGAGGAGTTTACTGCAAAGTTTGAAGAGCTGGATCACAAAATCGTTTCTCAAGGTGAATCTATGCGTCAAATGATGGCAGCGTTCTTCGAAAAGGTAGAACAGAAGCTCGAATCTGCTTTACCTCCGACTGTTCCAGCAGCTACAATTAGAACAGCAGCTTTTGGCGATGGATTGTTGCCCACGCCATGTCGTGATGAGCAAGTTCAAGTCGATTCAACTGAAACTTCTTCGAAAGGTGAACGATCAGAGCAATCCTATAAGATTCCTAAGCTCGATTTTCCTATTTTCACTGGGGGAAGCTCCAATGGAATGGATTCGGAGGAGCGAACGATTCTTCCAGATTCATAATACGCCTGAAAATCACAAGGTAGGGTTTGCTGAAATGCACTTGAGAGGATCGGCTGATATTTGGTTTGGAGGTTTGAGTTCGCATTTCCTTACTTAACCTGGCCAATTCTTAGAGAAGAAGTATTAAAGCGTTTTGGTTGTAAGTCAATGGAGATGGCAGTGGATGAATTTCATCAATTGAAACAGACTGGATATGTAGATGAGTACTTAGCTGAATTTGAGGCCTTGTATGGGTATGCTCCCCAACCACTACCTTTGGGCAGTTTTGCACAAGAGCAATTTACTGGGGTAGAAGAATTTATGCAGCAGAAACAACGCATCTTGAGAGAACTCAAAAATCACTTGGAAGAGGCACAGGCCATGATGAAGTTCTATGCTGATATGAACAGAAAAGAGAAGGAATTTCAGATTGGAGAGTTGGTTTTTCTGAAGCTCCAACCTTACAGCCAGAGTTCAGTAGCATTGAGGAAGAATTTGAAGTTGTCTGCTAGATATTTTGGTCCTTTTGAAATTTTGGCAAGGGTCAATGATGTTGCTTACAAGTTGAAGCTACCAGAGGGGTCCAAGATACATCCAGTTTTCCATGTGTCCTTGCTCAAAAAGTGTATCAAGACCGGTGTTCAACCCTCCACATCCTTGCCTACTATTACTCCACAGGGGTGATGTTGTGGTCTATCCCGAAAGGTGGCTTTGGAAATCGTCCGTCAAGAGGTACAATAAGGCAGTTGTTCAGTGGAAGATCAAATGGGTGAATTTGGCTAAGGAACAAGCTTCCTGGGAGGATGCAACCTTTATCAGAGCTCAGTTTCCAGATTTCCACCTTCCTTGGGACAAGTAAGGTCTCTAGGGGAGGGTGATGTTAGGAACTAGATATTTCTAGATATTTTCTAAGTGTGGGATAAGAGTGTGGGTTCCTTACCTCCTTGAGCCAAGAGGTATATAAGGGAAGTGTATGTTGTATACAGCTCACTTTTGATTGCTAATAAAAATATCTTTCCCGCCTATTCTCCCCTTTCCCCTGATTTCTCTCTATTTTCCCTCTGTTCTTCCTAATTCTCTAAATCAAACCCTAGTTAGGATCACTATCCTAACATTTTCCTAGATTTTCTACAATAGCAAGGCAATTAATCATATTTTACATCCACACAAATATGTCGGACTATTTTTACCCTTCAGTCATTGGTATTTCATGAAGAATTCAGTCAATCTTACCAAAGAGTCGAAGAAGATTAATTATGCTTGGCTCTACGATTATTTTAACATATATTTATGTCAGCAAGATCCTAAGGATAACTTCATTACCAATTTAAAAAGTATATGATGTGACGGTGAATCCCTTTATGCCGGGATATTTTTAGGTAGTGTGTACCTACGTAGGTACATACTACGTGGCACAATCAGAGCCACATGATCAGATTGCAGAATTGTTTGTGTGATGTGTAGTTCTGATCCTGTGGCTCTGATTGTGCCACGTAATATGTACCTACGTAGGTACACACTACCTAAAAATTTCCCCTTTATGCCAGGTTATATTACTTTAATTAAGGGTTGTAGCTATTATTGGGAAAATTCTATCCTAGGGACTCCCTACTAGGGAACTGTCTACGTGGCAGTATCTGGACCACACAATTTCCACATACGGGGCACTGTGTATTCCATCTCAGGAAACTGTGTGGTCCAGATCCTGCCACGTAGGCAGTTCCCTATTAGGGAGTCCCTACAGTAGAACGACCCCTATTATTGATGTGGATTTGTAAGTTACTTTACCTTTGGTCATTTCAACTTACTAATGATATGAGTTTCATGTTCATCGTGAAAAAAGAAAAAAGAAAAAAAAACTTTCAAAGTATTGCAAGTTTTGTCAGATTTGTGCCTAAAGATCTAGCTAAGATGATAAAATGTTTTAATAAAAATATAGTATGACCATAGAATCTAATATATTATTAGTGTGCACAGTCTTTTATTATTGTCATTGTCATTTGACTCTCTTACCGTTATTGTTTGATCGATGAAAATGCTATAAATATATTAGTATGATTTTATTTACAGATGTAATTTCATTGAATATATCAATTTTTGTTTCTTCTTGAAGAAGAAATGAAAGCCATATAAACTTGATTAATGGTGATGACAATGTTTGTCCAATCAATAGTGCGACTTATGCTGGATAATAAAGAATGTGCTATATTAATAATGCTTCGAAAAAGCAATAAAGCACTATGCACTTATGAGTCTCGAATAGATCACAATGACTTTTAAAGATATCCGTGAAAATGGGTATCGTATCGAGACTATTTATTTGTTATGCATACCATTTTCCTGATGAAATGTGTATAAGCAAAATGTTTGGAAACGATTGGGATAAGTCCATTCTGAAAAAAGAATGTGATTGATACTATATGCATCATTGGAACAATGATATATGTTTCATATTATACAAGATGCATCATGTCGTTCCATGAAGTGAACGTGCATAAATAAAATTCCTCTGGAGATATTAAATACCGTGAGTAGTACCATATTTTTTTATGAGAAATTTATCATGATGAAAAAAAATCCACCAAAAGTGGCTGGCGAGTATAGAACATTGGTATAATCCGGTATACAATAATGAGATAATGGATGAAGTAATTGACTGTTATGATATCAATCTCTAATGGATTATCTGTCCGAGATTAACAGGAGGAAGCTCAAAGCAAATAAATTATATCTCGTGCCAAACATTGTAATACAAATGGACTTGAAGTTCATATATGCATATTCGTGATCGAATCACGTAATACACACATAGTGTTGACACAATTTACCAGGTGAAGTAAGAGCTCTAAAAGAGTTATCAATTATGAATGTTCAGGTAATATAAAAGTCACAAAAAGATATGTCCTAAAATAGATATATAGAATATTAAAGTATGGGACACAATAAGCATTGTCAACCTGGGAGAAAATGAACATGAAGTTTATTATGTTATGTAGTTTTATCGAAACCCCCAAATGACTTTGAAAAATAATTTGAATGATTCTTAAAGAATCTGAAATGAAATAGTGCTATGCTGATATTTATTTGGAAACAAAAGTGAAATATAACGTGATAATAAGGTTGACTTAGTGAAACTATTGTGTTTCCATATGTGTAAATCGTTTGAAGCGAATGATAGAGCTTCAGTTTTTCAGCTCGGTGCAATTACCATATGTTTTAATGAAGATTATTTCCCGGCATTAGGGGGAGATAAAGAAAACCTCATCTTAGAATAAAAGAATGTCGGGAAATTTCATAAAATATAAAAGATCTTCAATGCATTAGTCAAATTGAGCTGAAAATTCGGAAATTAATTAACTTGCAGTATTTAGCAAGTAATTTGCCAGAATTGGAAAAAAAAAATGAGTGACCATTTAAAAATGCACCAAGTCTAGTTTGACTGATAATATTTCTCTACGACAGAAGCGTAGAAGACCGATCGGTGTAAACGATAAAAATCCGCGGAAAATGAATTCATATTCAGTCACTCATGAATTCTCTTAAAGAGATTCGTCTTGAAGACGAAAACCCCAAAACAAAATTGCACGTGCATCAAATGATTAAATATTGGGGTTGCGGAACAACCAATCCATACATTGATAAGGAATTGGTTTATGCTAATATCAAATTAGCACTGGATTTTATGGGAGAAATTTATAATAAAATATAATAGTCGTCGACGACATATTTGCCTCTCTAATTGCTAGAATTATATCTGGATCCAATGCCTAAATCGTTAGCAGAGTGTCAGAAACATTGAGACTATGTAAAAATCAAATAAGCAATTGAGGTTGAGCTTGAATTGGAAATTTTTGTTTGTTAATGATCAAATATATTCTCCCATTACAGACAATGTCATGTTCCGCTAACTATTATATCTGGCAATAACTTTGAATTTTCATATGTCATGACCACATACTTATGGGTCGTTGGACATTAATATGAAAATCCTTGGTGGATTTCAGAAACGAATTAATATGACAATCGCAACATGCATACGTTAAGTTAAAAATGTCATTAACATTCATGTTGCATGTAATATGACTATAGTATAGTCCTATTGAGGAAGGAATATATATATAAGTAACTCAAACTTAATGCCATGAATTTATAGCACTACGACGTTTGAATATATGCATGCAATTGCGAATGTATTACTTTCCCCGTTGTTTTTATAATTATAATGCTGACTGAGTTCCATGTGTTGCACGAATGAGTAGTGGGCATGACCGTATTTAGCCCTTACATTCAATTATCTACATGAAGTCTGGAAGAGACGGATATACAAAGTACGCTCTAGTAACAATCTAGAAGAATTGTTCACTAAGATCATTCTATATATGTTTTGGAGAAAAATGTGTTTACAGTACTGGAATGCGTACATAAGGAAGATTGTTGTCGTCAGGGGGAGCGACAACTTCAAAACTATTTTACGCATTTGGTCTTAAAACCAATGACTGTACTCTTTTTCCCTTTAACCAAGTTTTTCCCACAGGGTTTTCTTAGTTAAAGGTTTTTAACGAGGCAGTCAGTCTGCAACACATAAAACGCATATGGCATGAACTATTTACCTTGTCTAGTTTTTTTTTCCATTGGGTTTTTCTAAAGAAAGTTAATAGTGCGTGACATATACGTTATGCAACTCGATTGAGAAATTAATTCACCACATAATACACTTGCAAGAGAATGGGGAAATTGATGTGCAACGATCCGATCAACCGACAACCCAGCAGATTTATTTACTAAGACATTGTCAACTGCAACATTCGAAAGACTGGTGAAGAGCATTGGGATGCGACGTTTGAAAGACATTAATTGATGCTTGGTTCAGGGGGAGTAAATCAACATAGATAAATATGTATTCTTTTTCCTTAATTAAGATTTTTTCTCATTGGGTTTTTATTTAATAAGGTTTTAATGAGGCATATCATATCTATTGTTTGTTGAATAATAGATATCCAATGGGGAGTGTTATAAAAGATAATAATATGTTTATCTATTATTCAAATTGATTACAAGATTTTCTGGTTTATCTATTGTATTGTATTCACAACTATAAATACCCCAATACCAGTGAAATAATATACAAGCATTTTCTCCTTTCACTTTATTACTTTGTTACTGTTCTTTCTTTTATTAGTTTTATAACAAAAATTAAATAATTGTTGCCGAAAATAATAATAGGTATGCTGATAGGACCACCATTTATTTTTTATTTTTTTTCCTGATACTAATAAATAAGTAAATAAATACCTAAAATTAAGCTTCATATAAGAAAACCTCATTCCCTCCTGCTGCTCGCCTCAGCCTTACTTTTTCCCCTTCTTCCTCAAGACCTCAACTGCGTTCATCCCCTTGCCGCCGCCGGACCGCCGGACCGCCGTGCTCTAGCCACGCCGCTGCCTCCCTACCTCCGGCCTCATACAGTCCAGCCCAATTGCTTGGCTGCTGCAGTGCTGCTTCCATTTCAGGTAAATTTCGATTTGTTTTTTTTATTTTATTTTCATACTTTATGTCCTTTTTTAGTTGTTTTGTATCAGTATTTTTTTTTTTGAGGATATATATCTCTTCTTTTGAAAAGCGAAAACCAAGACCCATAATAAATTCCTGGATTTCGCCAATGACGACAATGGTGGAAGATAACATATCTCCGGAAACAAGTGAGATTATAAACAGGTGATTAATTTAGTATATTAGCTTGAGTCATTATTTTGCTTTTAGTATAAGCTGAGCAGCTTCCGTGAATGTTGTGCATTTTTTCTTAAATATATTTTTGGATAATTGTTCAGAGAAGCGCCGCAGATGGTCGCAGTACTGAAGGAAATGACGGATGGATTGAACAAAGTAAGGATGAAGGTTGACGCTCTTACTGCCAAAGTAAGGCACTTTTCCTTTTTGTTGACAGTATTGCTTTTCCTACTGCTTTGTTGCAGTTTTAGATAACAGTGTAATGCTGTATGAATTGACAGATTTGCTTTTGATTCATAAGTGATCTGGTAAAGATTTCTTCGAATTGGTTAATCTAGTGAACTGGATTTGTTATTTTATTTTATTTCTTATTCTTGCAATGCTACTGAAAGGTAATAACTGGTTGCAAAGGTATTTGCGCAAATGGTTATTTTTTGTAGTGGCAAACTTGTTCTATGGTGGAAGCCTGTTTATTTTCTGATTGGTGGCTAAATACTCGTTAGTGTTTGAGGCAATGACTTTCCTACCGACACTGTTTTCGATGCTCTAGGTGAATAGTTACTAGAGTTCACTAGATGATTTTGTGTTTGTTGGAATAGATAACTGTTGATTATTTATTTATATATTTAGTTTTCAGGTGTTATGTTATTTATTCTCTTGTTAGGTGTGTAACTATGCCGTTAGGTAATTACTTTTAGTATGCGCCGTCTTTAATTTATAATAAAGGTGAGTTGTCTTTGTATTGGGTAGGAAGGTGGACAGTTTCTGTCTTTAGTTTTTGCCAGCTAGGTTAGAATATAAATCCTAGTGTTTACCCCCTCAAGTAAATCAATTGATTTTAGAATAAAAAAACTGTTGCTATTCTTCTCCAAAACTATTTAGTTATGGGATATGATTTGAAATGGTCACAACCGAAGCTTGCAAACTTAGAAAATATCTATATGGACTAAAAAAGTCATTTAGAGCTTAGTTTAGTAAGTTACTAGTGCGGTTGAGAAATATGGTTTTGTCCAAAGCCAATCTGTTTGAAAGAAAGAGATGAAAACAAAGAGAGGAAGAGAGAGCTTCTATTTTATTATGTAATTTTTAATTTACAAGAAGCTGGACTACGGCTATATAAAAGAACAAACATAGAATTCCTAAACCTAGCAAACTCCGTAAATCAAGGTGTTCCAAAAAACGACTTTACCCTAGCCTCCTCATTCCCCAACTAAAACCCTACTAAGGCAAAACATGAAAAACCAAGTAATGCCACAGCACTAAAGAACAAAACAATAAACCATCCATCCTTCTACGCAATCTGATCACACTAAAAATTGCACATTGTAGAAAAAAAACTATCCTGATTGTTTATGTCAATGACATAATTCTCATGTGTGATAACCAATATGAGATGCATAAAGTCAATTTGTTTCTTGCCACGAAAGATTAAATCAAAAACTTGGGTAGTCTAAGGTACTTTCTTGGTATGGAAGTAGCTAGAATTAAAACTGGACTCACTGTATCCAAAAGGAAATACACTCTTCACTTGCTAAGGCGTAAGCCCGTTGACACCCCTGTTGATCCTTTTGTAAAAATTGGTCAAAATAATAACAACTCTGTTGATAAAGGTATGTATCAAAGACCTGTTGGTAAATTGATTCAAATATCACACACTAGACCAAACATTAGCTATGGTGTTGGTCTTGTTAGTCAGCTCATGCAATCTTACTAATGAACACATGAAGGCTGTTTACAGGATTTTAAGATATCTCAAGAGGACTCCTAGGCAAGGGCTAATGCTCAGAAAGACCAACAACAGAGATATTCAAGTGTACTCAAATGCAGATTGGGCAGGCTCTATAACTGATAGGCTCTTGACTTCAGGATATTGCACTTTCCTATGGGCAAATCTGGTCACCTGGAGATGTAAAAAATAACCTGTTCTTTTTCTCTGTTGTTAGGTGTGTGTAATAATGCTGTTTAGTGGTGTAGCCGTTGAGTGATTACTTTTAGTCTGCGCTGTCTTTATATCTACTAGAGACGTGAGCTGTCTTTGTATTAATTAGGAAGGTGGATAGTCTATGTCTTTAGCTAGGTTAGGGTATAAATACCAATAAAAAAAAAAAAAAGCGTTTGCTATTCTGCTCCAAAAACTAATTGTTTCTCATAGAGGATCAATGAGAATTTAGTTGTGAGATATGATTGTGCATGTATTTTTCCATTGCTATTGCAATTGTCTCCATTTTTGTATATTGGCTATGATACGTTTCCAGACATAACTGCAGATGCTTTACCTTTATGTATGTATTTCGGCCATTAGGTGAAAGAAGGCCAGTTTCCGAGAAAAGAAGGAATAAGCTATCTCGAAGCCAAGCACCTGTTGCTTTTGAATTATTGCCAGTCACTTGTATACTATTTGCTTCGCAAGGCAAAAGGTTTACCAATAGAGGGACATCCAGTTGTAAAGAGCCTTGTCGAAATCAGATTGTTTCTGGAGAAGGTATCATCCCTCCTCTTCGAACTTTCCACGTCTCCACCCCCCCCCCCCCCCCCCCCCCAGTTTTTGGCTAGTACTTTTATTACAACGTAGCTATAATGAGTTGAAGATGAGATTAGAGCGGTTATTTTATTTCAATACCGAATTGTGCTTATAGATGCATCGGCAATTTTCTTGGTCATGTCAAATCTTGCAGATTCGCCCGATCGACAAGAAACTCGAATATCAGATAAAGAAGCTGTCAGGTCTTTGTGTGGCAAAGAATGTTGTAGAGGACACAAAATCGGTTGAGAAGGAATCTGACACAAAGAAGGACTTGCTTAAATATCGTCCAAATCCAGACATGCTTGATATCCCAACTCTTGAGGTAAGCTGCCCCGCTAGTTTTTTGATTTCAATTTTTTACTTAGCATCCTGGATGTGGTAAACCGTGCTCGAAGCACATAAAGATTCAACTTGAGGCATTAGACATTTCAGAAAATAAATTTTCATCTTTATTCCTTGGGAATTTCAGGGTACGGTTGGAGTATACAGACCCCCAAAGAATACGCGTGCCATTATGGGAGAAGATAAAATGACTCGACAGGAAAGAAATGCTAAGAGAATGGAAGAAAAAACCGCGCGCCGGGCAGGGGAGAGTGATTTTGTGAGAGAAATGGTAGACGATCTAGAGGGAAAACCTGAAGAGGTAAGTGGATATCAACTTTAACTGATTTTTTAGTGGAGGGGGGGGGGGGGGGGGGGGGTTGCTCGGATGTGTTCTTATTCGATTGTGTTTGTTTAACGATTTTAGGTAAGAGAATTCTTTGGAGGCGAAAGTAGTGAGCATAGAAGATTTGCGGCGAAGATGGAGAAGCGAGCACGTGAAGAAGAAGAACAATTTACTCGTGCTCCTATTACAAAAGCTGAGAAAATGAAGATGAAACATATGAATAAGTCCAGAAATGGGTAAAAAGCTTCTTCATACAACCTTGTCAATTTGCAACACTGCATTCTTGATTTCTTGTGTTGATTTTGACTGTTTCCCTTTTATTTTATTTATTATGGTTGTACTTGTACTAGACTGCTTGGCTTGACAGAGAGCTTATTTGACGATATACGGGGTTTGCCAATTCAAGACGGGGTTGCTGAGATATCAACGGGCTTTGGAAACGACGGCAGCAATAGTAGTGGAAAGAAATTCAAAAGACGTAGGGTAAGTTGATGTCAGAGATGATTGTTATATTTATTTCTCCAAAATTATAGAAATCCTTTTGGAGATGAAAAATAAATAATACATTTTAGTAGCTTGATTAAAGTTATAACTTTGGGTTGTGTAGGGAAATCGGAGTTGAAAAATGGTTGCGCTTATTGGAACTGGGCGGAGGGGGAGGAAGAGCTGATATACACTGTCAATCTTGATGAGATAATTTTAGGAAGTGGCAGAGCGGCGACAAGTCTCATCTGTGGCTTTTTACCAGAAACGTTTATGATTTTGAGGGATGAAACAGTTTCTTGTTCTTGTAGTAGTAGTAGTAGTAATACGAGGTTTGTCTACTTTACGACAGTTACAAGAAATACTAGTAAACAGTTGTAAAGGAAATGGCCAGCGGCTGCAGCAGCTCTTACATTGAACGTAATTGCCTTGTGGCGTTTTTTCAAATTATTTTATTTAATTTGTTTTTGACAGTCTATTTGCGTATTCAGTTGGCGGATTATTGTATCTCCCACAACGGGTTGCATGTCATGCATTACATGTTAAAGTACGGGCCAGCATGACGATAATTATACCTTTTTTTTTTGGAGAGAATTTTATACTACTTTCCAAATTAAAATAAAATAATGATGACTTTAGAGCATGCATTTCATCAGATATTATCAATTGTTCTTTCTGCGCGATATTGAGTTATTTTTTAGGGGAGATATTGAGTATTGAATGTAGAAATTATCTAACATAATTTCAATATTGTTATAAAATAACCATTATTTTAGTACCAATAATAAGGAGGTAGTACACGGTACTAAACATACACAGATAAGATAAAATGAAAGAAACCTTTGTTTACTCAAATAAATAAAGTAAACATGGAGTAAAAGTATGTATTGGAAAGTAAAAGTTGTTGTTTCTCTGCCTTCTCCCCTTTGTTTTCCTCATGATATACATATATATAGCAATGAAAAGGGGTATTTGGCAAACTCAAATAATGCCAAGTGTCTCAACACTTTGCATAGCTAAAAACATGACACATGTATGTGTTCATGAGTCATCAAAAATTAGTACCGTAAAATACCGTAAAATAGACATCCACATATTACGTGTTATATTTCGACACAAGTTGTAACACGTAACATTTATAACACTCCCCCTTGGATGTCCTTTTACACAAAGAACCTGTCTCGTTAAAACCTTCATTATGAAAAAACCATGTGGGAAAAAATCATAATGAAGGAAAAAGAGTACAACCTTCATTTGTGTATTACTCCCCCTGATATGAACATCTCTTCAGGTCCCTAAGCCGGCGCATTCCGATCTTCTTTATCAATTTCTCAAGCGTAGCGGTAGGTAATGACTTCGTGAATAGATCTGCTGGATTGTCACTTGATCTGATCTGTTGAACAGCAATGTCGCCTTTCTTCTGAAGATCGTGAGTGAAGAAGAATTTTGGTGAAATATGTTTCGTTCGATCTCCCTTTATGTATCCTCCCTTTAGTTGTGCAATACATGCTGCATTGTCTTTATATAATATAGTCGGCTTCTCTTTCTCAACGAACAATCCACAAGTTTCTCGTATATAATGCATCAGTGATCTCAACCAGACACATTCTCGGCTTGCTTCATGAATAGCAATTATCTCGGCATGATTTGAGGATGTAGCGACCAATGATTGCTTAGTTGAGCGCCATGAAATTGCTGTTCCACCGCTAGTAAATAAGTAACCTGTCTGAGACCTTGCTTTGTGGGGGTCGGATAAATATCCTGCATCCGCATAACCAACGAGTTCCCGATTTGATTTGTTGGAGTAGAAGAGTCCAAGATCAATCGTCCCTTGCAAATATCGAAACAAGTGTTTGACTCCATTCCAATGACGTTGCGTCGGAGCTGAACTAAACCTGGCCAATAAACTCACAGAAAAAGAAATATCCGGTCTAGTATTGTTAGCTAAATACATTAGAGCACCGATAGCACTGAGATATGGTACTTCAGGACCAAGTATCTCTTCATTTTCTTCACATGGTCGAAAAGGATCTTTATCTATTTCAAGCGATCTCACGACCATTGGAGTGCTTAACGGATGTGATTTGTCCATATAGAATCGTTTCAAAACTTTCTCTGTATAAGTTGATTGATGGACGAAAATTCCATCTTCTAGATGTTCAATCTGTAAACCAAGACAAAACCTTGTTTGTCCAAAATCTTTAACTTCGAATTCTTTCTTTAAATAATCAACTGCTTTTGAAACTTCTTCAGGAGTTCCAACAATATTTAAATCATCGACATATACAGAGATTACCACAAATTGTGATTCACGCTTTCTGATAAAAACGCAAGGACAAATCAGATCATTTTTAAAACCTTCATTAATTAAACTTTCACTGAGACGGTTATACCACATCCGTCCAGATTGCTTTAATCCATACAGGGACTTCTGTAACTTGACATAATAAATTTCTCGAGGATTCGATTTACATGCTTCAGGCATTCTAAATCCCGCAGGGATTTTCATATATATATATATTATATATATATATATATATATATATATATATATATATATATATATATATATATATGTCAAGTTTCCCGTATAGATAAGCTGTAACAACGTCCATAAGACGCATTTGAAGGTTTTCATGTGATGCCAGGCTCACGAGGTATCGTAATGTTATCGAATCAACCACTGGTGAATAAGTTTCCTCGTAATCGATACCGGGCCTTTGTGAAAAGCCTTGGGCCACAAGTCGTGCTTTATATCTCAATATTTCATTTTTCTCATTTCTTTTCCGCACGAACACCCATTTGAACCCTACTGGCCTTATGCCTTCAGGGGTACGAACTACAGGTCCGAAAACTTCTCGTTTTGCCAGGGATTCTAATTCTGATTTAATGGCATCTTGCCATCGTGGCCAATCTTTTCTTTTTCGACATTCATCAATTGATGTCGGTTCATGATCCTCATTTTCACCAGTTATTTCAAGTGCGACATTATATGCAAAGATGTCGTCGATGATGACTTCCTCTCGGTTCCATTTTGTTCCGGAAGTTACATAGTTAATTGATGTCTCTATACATTCACCACTTTCGGGATTAGTAATTTTCTCGCTTTCTTGGATCTCATCATCAATTTTAGAATCATCGACTTGATCACTTTGATCATTTTGTCCTCTCCTTTTTCGAGGATTTTTATCTTTCGCACCAATCGGTCTACCACGCTTCTGGCGTGGTTTCGATTCATTTGCTATATTATTCTTTTCAAGTCCTTCTGGGACTGAAACACGAGCCGGAGCATTCGCAGCTTCTATATAAGATTTAGTGACTCTACTGGAGTCATTAAATGCATCCGGTAATTGATTAGCTATCTTTTGCAAATGAATGATTCTTTGAACTTCAAGTTCACATGCACTTGTACGAGGATCAAGAAAATTTAACGACGTTTTCCAAGAGATTTCTTTCTGTAACAGTTCTTTTTCAGGTCCATTTCCTCCCCCTAATCTCGGGAAAACAGTCTCATCAAAATGACAATCTACAAATCTTGCAGTAAATAAGTCACCCGTCAAGGGTTCAAGATATCTAATAATAGACGGGGAGTTATATCCCATATAAATTCCCAATCTTCTTTGGGGGCCATCTTGGTGCGTCTTGCTGCAGGCAATATTGGTACATATACCGCGCAACCAAAAATTCTTAGATGAGATATATTGGGCTCATGACCCATAGCCAACTGCATCGGGGAGTATTTGTTATAGCTCGATGGTCTAATTTGCAAAAGTGCTGCTGCATGTAAAATAGCATGTCCCCACGCAGATATGGGTAAATTTGTTCTCATTAACATTGGTCTAGCAATTAACTGTAGTCGTTTAATACATGACTCGGCTAGACCATTTTGCGTGTGAACATGAGCAACCGGATGTTCCACACTAATTCCCACAAACATGCAATAATCATCAAAAGCACGTGATGAATATTCGGCAGCATTATCCAAACGGATATTTTTAATCGGATAATCCGGAAATTGTGCTCGTAAACGGATTATCTGTGCTAGTAATTTTGCAAATGCCAGGTTGCGAGTTGATAACAATGATACATGTGACCATCTATTGGATGCGTCAATTAGGACCATAAAATATCTGAACTGTTCACTGAGTGGATGTATAGGTCCACATATGTCACCATGAATTCGTTCTAAAAATACTGGCGATTCAGTAGCCACTTTCATGACGGATGGCCTTGTAATAAACTTTCCTTGAGAACATGATGTACATAATTCGTTAACATTGAAAAACTTCAGGTTTCTCAGTACGTGGCCATTTGAGTTCTCAATGATTCTTTTCATCATAACTGATCCGGGATGTCCCAGTCGATCATGCCAGATTCTTAATAAATTATCATCAGTAAACTTCGGTTTACTACAAGATGCGTCTCAAGCGCATTTATTTTAGTACAATACAATCCCGATGATAAAGAATGTAGTTTCTCTAATATAGTTTTCTCCCCTGAGACATTTACTGTAATATACAAATATTCAGTATTTCTCTCATTCATTGTCTCAATATGATATCCATTCCGGCGGATATCTTTAAAACTCAATAAATTTCTTCGGGATTTCGGAGAATACAAAGCATGATCGAGTATAAATTTTGTTCCCCCAGGAGAAATATCGTGGCTCTTCCGAAGCCTTCGATCGCCTTTTGCACTGCCACATATAGTATTAACGTTAATCTTTTCTTTTCTCAAGAAAGAAAAATATTTCTCATGTTTGAGTATCGTATGCGTAGTGGCGCTATCAATCAGACAAACATCTTCGTTTGTATCTCGCACATTCATCATTTCTGTGTATACCTTCCAACGGCAAGTGGTGGAAATCAACTTCGGTGATAGACTTGATAATAATTGGTAGAGTCGTGCTGATAACGTGTTATAAAATAACCATTATTTTAGTACCAATAATAAGGAGGTAGTACACGGTACTAAACATACACAGATAAAATGAAAGAAACATTTGTTTACTCAAAGTAATAAAGTAAACATGGAGTAAAAGTATGTATTGAAAAGTAAAAGTTGTTGTTTCTCTGCCTTCTCCCCTTTGTTTTCCTCATGATATACATATATATAGCAATGAAAAGGGGCATTTGGCAAACTCAAATAATGCCAAGTGTCTCAACACTTTGCATAGCTAAAAACATGACACATGTATGTGTTCATGAGTCATAAAAAATTAGTACCGTAAAATAGACATACACATATTACGTGTTATATTTCGACACAAGTTGTAACACGTAACATTCATAACATTTTTTTTAGTGCAAATTAGTTATAAGGCCGTCGTTAGAGAATTAATGATCATTTTGGACACTCCGAAATCTTATTTAGTTATAAGGACATTCTAATTTTAAGAAGGAAACTTATTTAGTTATAAGGACATTCTAATTTCAAGTGGATAAAGAAGAAAAAGGAAGGAAGAAAAAAAAATAAAAATGAAGCGCTAGAAAAAAAAACGCTGGAAAAAAAAAAAAAAACGCAGAAAAAAAAAAAAAAAAAAAAAAAAAAAAAAAAAGATGAAGCGCTGGAGCCGATGTTTGTTTGTTTTTTGTTTTTTTTTTTTAAGATGCAGTGACATTGATGTCTGAAGCAGTGACATTGATGATTTTAGCAGTGACATTGATGTCTGAAGCAGTGACATTGATGACTTATGCAGTGACATTGATGACTTATGCGGTGACATTGATGTTTGATGCATGGACATTGATGTCTGATGTAGGGACATTGATGTCCGATGCAGTGATATTGATGAATGATGCAGGGACATTAAGCTAAACAAGATCGTCAAATGATTCAAGATCGTGTTAAAGAATTGAGGGATTCCACAATGAATCCAATTATCAGGAGGGCACAAACAACGTGTGGCCATTACAAGAGTCATAGTGAAGAGTCTTTGTAGTTTTACCAAACTTGTAATTCTATCCAGATTAAAAGCTCCACATTTGGAGAAATGCAAAACAAGAGCAGAGCTGACTGATGCAATTGTTAGGTTTTATGCAGTGACATTGACGACTTATGCAGTGACACTGATGTCTGATGCAGGGACATTGATGACTTTTGCAGTGACATTGATGTCTGAAGCAGTGACATTGATGACTGTATTTACAATTAGATAATTGATGCAATGATATTGATGTCACCGCATATACAACTTGATACACACATTTGATAACTTTGTAAAGTAACTTTATTTCTTTGTTATCTTTAAATATTTGATTGATGTTGGTTTATTTGATTAGTGTTGGTTTAAATTTTCGATAACTTTGTAAAATAACTGTATTTCTTTTGTTTTTTTTTTTGGTTTAAATGCATATTTTTACAACCAAAGGTATGCATAAATTGTTACAATAACACGTCACTGCATAAATCGTTACAATAACACGTCAGTGCATAATTCGATACAATAAGACATCACTGCATAGATCGCTACAATAAGAAGTCACTGCATAAATCGCTACAATGAGGCGTCATTGCATAAATCGCTACAATGAGATGTCACTGATCAAGGTTGTCAATGGATCGCGGCGGTCAATACATCATGGTAGCCAATGAATCGCGGCGGTGAATGCATCGGGGTGGTTAATGGATCCCGGTGGCCAATGCATCCGGGTAGGTGGTCAATGCATGACGGTGATCAATACGTCACGTCGATTTTTATGAAGAAAAAAATTGATTTTATGAAATTTATTCGGAAAAATATCAAATTTGATTTTAAAATAAAGAAGACGAAAAAATATGAATTTTAGTGAAAAAATTATGATGATCCGAGTTTTAGATCAAAATATATGACCTTTAGAAATATGGTGAATTATAAATTAAAAAAAAAAAAAAAAAAAGAAAAAAACCCACGTACAGTAAATTTTTGTTTTGTTTTGTTATGTTTTTTTTTTTTTATTACTTTGAAAGCTTTTTTTTTTCCTTCTTCCTCTTTATCCACTTGAAATTAGAATGTCCTTATAACTAAATAAGATTTCGGAGTGTCCTATTACCCCTAATAAGTTGAAAATCAGTCCTTTTAAATAATTGACCCATTTTTTTAATCTAACATCTTGACTTATTGAGTGCAGAAAATACCTAACATAATATAAAAAAATAAAAATAAGAATTATCAAACATCTCGACTCAAATTTCATCAAGATAGAAATTATTTCATGCAGTTAGAAGAACGCGTAGGTCAGGGGCGGATTTAGATAGTTAAGTGTGGGGTCACATGGCCTCACTGAGATCCGAGATTTTATTTTAGTATTAAAACGTAGGTTTGTTGTAAAAAAAATGTGTTTATGCTTAAAAATGTAGTTTTAGGTTAATGACCCCATTGAAACAAATTTTTAAATAAAAAATGTAGTTTTAGGCTTCGATACACCACTGAAAAATATTCCTGAATGGGCCCTTGGCGTAGGTGTGAAAAGATTTCACCGATTCGATATTATAAATAAGAATGGTTGTTAATCTCTAGTATTCAATATACGAAAGAAAAAAAAAATGATCTATCTACATGTTTTATATAAGAAGAAGAGGAATCCCACAAGAAAAGAAATACCCCATCATGCGTTGGATACCAATTTCTATGCACATAGCATAAATAAATAAATAAAGCTTTTGTAACACTTTGCTTTGCTTTGCTTGAGTTGGTAATAATTGGAACAAGTTTACAACAAATATACAGAGTCAGTCAGGTTGGGCTCACCAAGAGCACAAAAAATTTGGCTAAAAATTGTGGGGTAATTTAAAGTTGATTGGAAAAATATATATATATACATACCAGGCAGGAGAGGGAGAGGGAGAGGGAGAGGGAGAGGGAGGGGTAGGGTTTCTGGCCCTGATGATGGTGTGTGTGTGTGTGTGTGTATAAAGAATCAACGAGCGTTTAAACTTGAATTGTGATGGTGATGGAGGTCACAGAATATGAGGTTTCTGCATAAGATTCTGAGGCAAGTTGTATAAAAGAAGACCTATGAGAAGAACAACGCCGCCCATATGAAAGAAAGGGCTCAAAGCTACACCCCCAGGTAGATATGGCGGCAATGAAAGTGTAAGCACATATATCGATATTGGAACTGCAACAACAACAATAACAACGACGACGGATTAAAGTGCTCGTTTCAACAACGAATCATATCATAGTCCTATCGACAAATAGGAATCACAAAAACTGAATCTAAACCCATTGAACCTGATGACATTGCAGCCAAGGAAGCAACAACTGCAGAGGAGATCTTTACAAGGTGGAGCAACGATATGTTGAAACAAATGTTGGATGCTATGTACACCATGGGTAGCAATGGAGCACCCTCACACCCTAACCAACAATCAAGCCAAGTCAATTACGATAATGCCAAAGTTACAGGTTAAATAGAAAAAAAAATAATTATTGTCGGACACGTAATAAAGGGTTGTTTAGTCATGTAACTTGAACTAAATGAAAAGTTCTAAGCAGGTTGATTCTTAGAAACATAATCTTATTCTTCTTTTAAATTTTCTAAAGGTAAAGAACAGTGTGGTGCATGAAAATGTCCTGTATATACAAGATCCAAAGGAAAGGTTGAGCCTGTTACCACAGGTCATTTTTTAAAATCATTCTTCGTGTAATAATCCAGACGACAAACTAGGAAAGGGTCAGAGCAAAAGGTTAATCAAGCATAAATGTTTGTCTCACAATGGTAAACTTCATTACGACTAGCATTAAACCATAGTTCATCAAAGCAATTTGGAGGATAACCGTAAGTCAGGAGTCCCAGAGGGTTATACACAGGCAATATATGATGCCACCACCAGCACTACCACCCAAGCATGATCACCACAAGGGGATGGGGGTGCCAAAATATGGGAAACAATTCCACTATGTGAAACGGGCTTAAATACAGTTAAAAGGCACTCTGAGAAGAAAATATGATCGGTCGACAGACAGTAGAAACAAAATATGCAACCATTAAAATACCCAGTCTGAAATATCCTTTCAGCGTAATCAAATATGCTCATATATTAAGTAACTTTACCAGCTGTGTTGAATCCAGAATTGAGGAAGCAAGCAGCACCACTTTTCAGGTAAGCAGGGAGCTGAGAGAATGGTATACCCTTCAGGTTTGACAATATGGGAAGAAAAAGAAACACAAAAAGAGCCTGCATTCCAACACACACACCTAGAAATCATCAGGCATGGACAATATCATGCGTTAAGCATTGTGACAACCATTAGTCAAAGATACCTATTATTAGAGAATCCATGAAAAAAATTAGAACAATGTTTAAAAAAACTGCACCCCCCTCCCCCCTTCCCCTTTTTCCCCCTGCAAACCCAAAAAAGTCCCTGAAAAGATAAATATTGTACAAAAAGTACCTGGAACAGAGATCCAAAAGAATTGACGACAAAGATGTCCAGAGGCCTTCCCTGTATGAACACTAGATTTAAAAATGCTTTGTGTTGAAACATCTCCAATCGCAGGATATGATGGTTAACCAAAGGGAAAAAAAAAAAAGTGTGACAAATTACAAAATCATCAATACACACCTTAAGGCGGCTTGCAGCATCAAGAAAAATGGATTCCTACATACAGGTACAAAAATTAATTTCAAACAACTGAAACAACTGAACTTTGAACTGTCCGACCATTTTCAGAGTGAAAACGAAAGACGTATATTTTCAAACATGAAAAAATACCTTGATAATGGATGCACCAGCTTGAAAAGCGCTGGAAAGAATCATAAGGCATGGCCAGATCAATTCGATTCCACCAAGCATTTGCCCATTGTCTGATCCGCTATAGTCATAAAGATGCAGTTTAACAAGTACAAATAGAAAAAGAAAGAACGGCTGTTAGCTGACACGCATATTCCAAGGCCATAAGATTCAGGAGGAAACAGGAATTCCTCCAATGTTAGTGCCATCCATATTTTCATGTAAGCATTTGCTACTAGATTCTATTGTGAAACCACAAAATTCAGAAGGTTTGTGTTGAATATTAGACATGTTTTTATTATTCAGCACCTGTTTAGTGCTTGTTCTGTGCCTTTTTTGCCCTTTTTGGCCTTAGTTTAGTGCTTAATCTATCTAGCAACAGTAAACTGCTTTTACTGTGCATATAGCCGTTGGTTTTACTTTTATAGCCGTTGGAGGCCTCTTCTATATATTGTAATCCTCTCTTATCTACCCGATAAATATCTAAGCAATAAAACAAGAGTTTCCTCCTATCTTTCTCCTCTCTAAGTGCTATTTTCTACATGGTATCAAAGCCTTAAGATCTCAAACTCTTGTCTGCTTACATTCTCTTTCTTTATGGCAACTGAGCAATCTTCAGAAGTTAATTCAAGGGATGAAGCAGCCTCTAATGCTGCCCCCTGGAACTCTGAACCCTCTTTAATGCCACTTTCCAGTCACAACCTTAATGGTGACAATTATCTCCAATGGTCCAGAACAGTGAGATTTTACATCACTGGAAGAGGCAAGGAAGAATATCTCACTGGTGAGAGTCAAGCTCCTGCAGAAGGGGATCCATCTAGCAAAAAATGGAGGGTGGAAAACATCAATGTGGTGTCCATCTTGCCGGGGTCCATGACTCCCAACATTGCAGAGAACTTTCTCCTCTATGATACTGCTGAGGAAATCTGGAGCAATGCTGCTGATCTCTACTCAAAAAGAGATAACACCTCTGAGCAGTATGAAATTGAATCGAAGTTGCATGATCTAAGACAGGGGGAGATGTCAGTTACTGACTACTACAACCTCCTGTCAAGATCTTGGCAGCAACTTGATGCCTTTGAAAATATATCTTGGCAGCCTAGTATTGATGCCAAGACATATAAGGCCATTAAGGAGAAGAAAAGAATCTTCAAATTTTTGATGGGACTGAACTCATCTCTTGATGATGTGAGAGGAAGAGTACTGAGCTCTAAACCTTTTCCATCAATCAAAAGTGTGTTTGTTGATATTAAACATGAGGAAAGTAGAAGAAAACTTATGTTAAATGGGGTGTCAAACCCTGGTTCCTCTACTGAATCCAGTGCTCTTTTCACTAAAAGCACTACTGGTCCTAATATGAAATCCAAAGGTACTAGACCAGTTTGTGAACACTGCAAGAAAACTGGTCATACCAAGGATACTTGAAAATCCATGGGAAACCAGCAAACTGGAAGTGCTCTAGGCCCAATCACACACCTGAAAGCTCTGCTAGACTAGCCAAAGTTGAGGAACACAAGTCTGATGGTGTTTTTAGCATTGATCAGATTGAAGCCCTAAAAAGGCTGTTGACTGCTCAAAATACACAAACTACTGCTCCTCATGGCAATGTCTTCATGGCTAATACAGGTGTGTGTCTTAATGCCTATTTTGGAAATCACATCCTTAAGAACATATGGATTGTGGATTATGGTGCATCTAACCATATGACAGGAAATCCAGAATTGTTTATCAAACTTTTCAAATGTACTCACCCCCATAATGTTAAGATTACCGATGGCTCCATTTCCCAAGTTGCTGGGACTGGAAACATTGTTTTAAGTGAAAATATCACAATAAAAGATGTCCTTTATGTTCCTAACGTACAATGCAATTTATTGTCTGTTAGTAGATTCATAAAAGACTCTAAATGCTCTGTGATATTTCATACTAATGGCTGTAAGTTTCAGGATTTGAGTTCAATGGAGGAGATTGGCAGTGCTGAAGTAAGATCTGGGCTGTTTATTTTGAAGATTCCTTACTCTAAGTTTTGTATGGATAATATTCCTAAGGGTCTATCTATTAGTTGTAGAAGTACATCATCTTGTAACAACATTATGCTTCTTCACTATAGACTAGGGCATCCAAATTTTTTGTACTTGAAGTAATTGTACCCTAGTATGTTTAAAGGAATAAATATTGATTCTCTTAATTGTGAAATCTGTCAATTTTCTAAGCATACTAGAACTAACTTTCCTAAAAAGGTGTATGCACCGTGACCACCGTCTTGTCCTTTCTCTCTGTTTCACAGTGATATTTGGGGACCATCAAAACTAAAGACCATCACTGGCAAGAGATGGTTTGTCAGTTTTATTGATGATCATAGTAGGGTTACTTGGCTTTTCTTCTAAAAGAAAAATCCGAGGTTGGACCTATCTTCAAAACCTTCTATACCATAATCAAAACTCAGTTTAATACTGAAATTAAAGTACTAAAGACTGATAATGGTAAGGAATACTTTGAGAAAGGTCTTACCTCATTTTTTCCTGACAAAGGGATCATTCATATAAGTACCTGTGTTGATACCCCTCAACAAAATGGGGTGGCTGAGAGGAAGAACAGGCATCTCCTGGAAGTTGCTAAGAGCATCATGTTCACTATGAAGGTGCCCAAGTATTTGTGGGGTGAGGTTGTCCTTACAGGAACCTATCTCATTAATAGAATGCCTTCAAGGATTCTAGGTTTCCAAACTCCTATCCAAGTGCTAAAGGAGGGACATCCTGGAACACACTTTATAAGCACCCTGGAATTCAAAGTTTTTGGATGTGTATGCTATGTGCACATTCATCCTCATAATAGAGGAAAGCTTGATCCAAGATCTGTAAAATGTATCTTTGTTGGGTATTCATCCTCCCAACAAGGGTACAAATGCTATTGTCCTTGTACCAGAAAATACTATAACACCATGGATGTAACTTTTGTATAAGAACAACCTTTCTACAACAATGATCATTCTCCTCGGGGGGAGATATTTCAAGATCACTATGAATCTTGGAATGTTGACCCTGCTGAAAATAATGAAGAATCTAATGCACCACCTGCATATCCAGATTCGACTGGAACTTCTCAACAACAGACTCCTGCTATGGACAAACATGATGATCAAGTACCCAATATTATTGTGTACTCCAGAAAAAGAAAGGCAATCTCACAAAATCTTGAGATTGAAGTCTATGAGGATGAGGACAACCTAAATAATCTGAGTTCTGATGAAAAAACTTCTGAAAAACAGGATTCTGATGATCAAACTAGCACTGATTATCAGAGTACTGATTCACCTAGTGACCATGAGAATGATAATTCTCAGGAAGAACTTCCTATTGCAAGAAGGAAAGGGGTTAGGAGTTTGTATAGCCCATCCTCTTTACAACTTTATATCCTATGATCTTTTGTGTCCTCAGTTTCTGGCTTTTACAAGTAGTCTGGACACCATAAAAATACCAAAGGGTGTCCATGATGCCTTGAGAAGCCTAGAATGGAATGCTGCACTAGAGGAAGAAATGCATGCCCTTGTTAAAAATGAAACTTGGGACATCATTCCTCTTCCTCAAGGAAAACACACTGTTGGGAGTAGGTGGATCTTCACTCTTAAATACAATGCAGATGGTACACTTAATAGGTATAAAGCTAGACTTGTGGCAAAGGGTTTCACTCAATCCTATGGGATTGGTTATCATGAAAGCTCAATACCATCAAGATCCTAATGAGCATGGCTGTGAATTTGGATTGGTCCCTGACCCAACTTGATATAAAGAATGCTTTCTTATATGGGGATTTGGATGAGGAAGTTTACATGCATCTCCCCCCAGGGTTTGAATCCTTAGGGAATCAGGGTGATGTATGCAAACGAAAAGTCCTTATATGGTCTAAAACAATCCCCTAGAGCATGGTTTGGGAGATTTCTAGATTCATAAAAGGACATGGTTTCCACCAATGTCACATAGATCATACCTTATTCATAAGGAAAATTCTGGAAAAACTACTATTCTTGTAGTTTATGTGGATGATATCATCCTTACTAGGGATGATAGTGATGGAATCTGCAAAATTAAAGCTATTCTAGCATCTAAATTTGAAATCAAAGATCTTGGGAGTCCTAAGTATTCCTTAGAATGGAAATTGCCAGAAATGCAACTGGTATTTCTATTTCCCAAAGGAAATACACCCTAGATCTTTTAAAGGAGACTGGTATGCTGGGTTGTAAACCAGCAAATACCCCTGTGGAACCAGGGTTAAAGTTGGACAAAAATAATGATAGTCCTCCCATGGATAAGGGAAGATATCAGAGGGTTGTGGGAAAACTCATTTATCTCTCACATACTGACTGATATATGTTATCTTGTAGGTTTGATAAACCAGTTTATGCATCAACCAACAGAAAGGCATATGCAAATTGCAGAAAGGGTGCTCAGATTTCTAAAGAAGGATCCTGGTCAGGGCATAATGTTCAAGAAAAATCAGACTAGAGAAATTCAAATCTACACAGATGCAGATTATGCAGGAGGTGGTCCAGATATGAGATCAAGTTCTGGATATTGCACTTATATTTGGGGGAATCTTACTACCTGGAGAAGCAAAAAACAGCATGTTGTATCTAGAAGCAGTGCTGAATCTGAACTTAGAGCTTTAGCTCTGAGAGTGTGTGAAGGCTTATGGATAACGAGGATGCTAGAAGAATTAGGGTTTGCTGTCACCAAACCTATACAACTCATGTGTGACAACACCTCCGCATTATGTATTGCAGAAAATCCCACTCATCATGATAAAACAAAACATGTAGAAGTGGACATACACTTCTTAAGGGAGAAAGTGGACAATGGTGATATTTCCTTGTTCCACATCAAGACTAAGGATCAAGTGGCTGATCTTCTAACAAAGGCTATCTCAAATCAAGTCTTCCAACATCTACACTTCAAGCTTGGCTGCATCAACATATACAACCAAACTTGAGGGGGAGTGTTGAATATTGAACAAGTTTTTATTATTCAGCACCTGTTTAGTGTTTGTTATGTGCCTTTTTTTTGCTCTTTTTGGCCTTAGTTTAGTGCTTAATCTATCTGGCAACAGTAAACTGCTTTTACTGTGCATATAGCCGTTGGGTTTACTTTTATAGCCGTTGGAGGCCTCTTCTATATATTGTAATCCTCTCTTATCTACCCGATAAGTATCTAAGCAATAAAACAAGAGTTTCCTCCTATCTTTCTCCTCTCTAAATGCTATTTTCTACAGTTTGATATTCCGTTGCATACATATTAGGATAACCCTGAAGCTCCGAAGTTTCACAGGATGTGAAGTCTTCTTCTTAAATCATGTCAGAACAGCTATTACCTTCCAGGGATGTCACTACATTCTATAATGCAGGAATTGAATATGTGCCATGAATATTCATGGGATTGTCTTGGTCATACCAAGATTTTTGATATGGGCATAAGTAAACGATTTGCAGTAAGCATGATGTCTTTAACCAAACATGGTTTTGGTTACGGGACGTTGACTCCGATTGAAGACCGTACCCTCGATTTCCCCAACTCAATAATCATATTGACATCAAACTGTGGGTTTGAGTATCCGTATTCGAGAGTGTGCGACAGGGTTACAATGGGGTTTACTTGTGAATTCATCAAGCAAGAGTTAAGGAGGCACTTTAAGCCAGAGACGCCGAAAAGACTTAGTGGACATGTTTGGACGTGTTGGGAAGATTGAAGAAGCTTATAAGATTATCAAATGTATACCCGTGGAACCGAAGTCTGTTATTCTGAGGCATGAAAGCAACGAGTTTGATGTGGATAGTACAGGCTTGAAGCATGAAATTGGAGCACACAATTGCTGCTTAAAAGTCACAAGACAGTCCGTGTGGCAATGAAGGCGTTTTCGAAATGAATGGTTATGGCGATCGTTGTTGGAGCATGCACGCATTGAGGCTGATCCTTGTGTTGTATGTGCTTTGTTGGTTATTTTCACTGCTCTGGAGGGTAAATTGATGAACGATACTTCGAAAGTGTTCGGTGCTCTGTTTGATTGCCGTCACAAGTCAATTACATCATCCTTTCAAGTTAATGATGCAGGTTCTGTAGAGTTCGAGAAGGCTGCAAGTATTGTCCACTCTAGCATGCAGCCTCTGCATGTGATGGGAGTACAGGAATACATGGAGGATAATTTTGGCCATGAAGGAAGCTCAAAGTGGTTTCTACATTCTTTGGACAAAGGGATCAATGCTCTTGATAAGTCACTCAACAACTTTGCTGGAAAAAAATGCTACTAGACAAGAAGTATCTTTGGCTGATCTGTTTTTGGGCCCACAGATTGCTATTGTTTTAAAGAGGTTTAACAATGACATGTCGATACACCAAATTATAACTCAAGGACAAGTTATCCCATGTTGAGAACTACGCTGGAATTATTATTAGTATTATTATTATGTTTTATTTGTAAGGGTAGAATAGAGTTTTTATTGTATTAAATAATTTAACCCAGCTCTCTAGGTTAAGACAAAGGACGGCTCCTTAATTTCAGGGATTAGGGTTTTAGTCTTTTATTTAAAGAAGTCAGCAGCCTCTCTTTGTATTCATTCTGAAATAATAATAAAAAGATCTCCCTTTTATTTTCTACATGGTATCGGAGCATGGTCCTTTAATCCGGCCATGAACTATAAAGCTGCGATGACTGGAGAACTCCAAAGTTCTACCACAGGTTCAATGTCATCAACCTCCGCAACCAGAAACGCCTCTGAATCAACCATGATCAGGGCTGACCAATTGTGCGGTGGAGACACAAACTCTAGTGGATCCACCATCTTAACCACCCAAAAACTGAATGGAAAAAACTATTTGGAATGGTCTCAGACCATGCACTTGGTCATAGATGGCAGAAATAAATTGGGATACCTCACTGGGGAAGCTGTCAAACCTGCTGAGGATGACCCAAAGTATGTAACTTGGAGATCTGAAAATTCCATGGTAAGGGCTTGGCTCATCAATTCAATGGAAATCTCAATTGCTCGACCCCACATGTTTCGGGCACCGCCAAGGAAATGTGGGATGTCTTGTCAAAGAAATGTACTCAGATCTTGAGAATACCTCTCAGATCTATGAGTTAAAAACCAAAATATGGTCCTGCAAACAAGAAGACAGGGAAGTGACCCTATACTACAATGAAATGGTTGGATTATGGCAGGAACTGGACCTATCTTATGATAATTCTTGGGAATGTTCCAAGGATGGAGTAAAGTTCCAGAAAAGGGAAGAAAATGAGAGAGTGTACACTTTCCTGGCTGGATTAAATCAAGAATTGGATGAAGTTAGGGGCAGAATTCTTGGAAAAAACCCCTTACCATCCCTAAGGGAAGTGTTTTCAGAAGTGAGGAGGGAAGAGTCCAGAAAAAGGGTGATGCAGAAAAGTGCAGGGCAAGCGAAGCAGCATGGAATCTTCAGCATTGGCAGTTACCAGGGGAGATAATAGAGGCAGAAAACAGAAGGTCTGGTGTGACCATTGCAAGAAACAAGGCCACACCAGATAGACATGCTGGGGAATCCATGGAAAGCCAGACAATTGGAAGCCCAGAACTGACAGGAAGCAGGCCAACCAGGTGAGTTCAACAGGGGTAGCAACAATTTTGGATTGTCACAGGCTCTCACAGGAGCAACTTGAACAATTGAGCAAGCTTCTCAAAGCCCAAAACTCTTCTCCCACAGGTGATGCAACTTGCACACTTGTAGAAAAATGTAACCCTTCCACATATCTAAGCACAAACCAGACAGACTCTTGGGTAATAGACTCAGGGGCAACTGACCACATGTCAAATTCCTCACATTTATTTCATTCCTATTTTCCTTGTGCTGGTAATCAAAAGGTGAGAATAGCAGATGGTTCCTTTTCCATAATTGCTGGGAAAGGCACCATCATCATCACACCTGATCTAATCTTAAAAGATGTCCTGCATGTCCCTAAATTATCTTGCAACCTTTTATCTGTCAGAAAATTAATCAGTGATACTAAATACACTGCTGTTTTCTCTGTTGATGGCTGTAAATTTCAGGATGTTCATACGGGGAAGGAGACTGGCAGTGCTAGAGTGGTGGGGGGATTGTACATTCTTGAGGAAGAACCATCCAAGAATGAAGAAAAGTCTAGAAGTTTCTGTTTTCAGTCCACTTGTGTTGATAAGAATAATGTGCTAATGTGGCACTTTAGGCTTGGCCACCCTAGTTTTCAGTATTTGAAGAAACTTTTTCCTAGTTTGTTCCTAAATAAAAGTCCAGATTTTTATAAATGTTCTGTATGTGAGTTATCCAAACATTGTAGGTCCTCCTTTCCTTCACAACCTTACAAGCCTACAAAACCGTTCACTATGATACACAGTGACATTTGGGGGCCTGCAAGGGTGCACACTCTTGAAGGAAAGAGGTGGTTTATCACTTTTATTGATGATCACACCAGAGCAACTTGGGTGTATCTGCTAAAACAAAAGTCTGATGCAAAGCATGCCTTTGAAACTTTTTATAACCTTATTTTAACTCAATTTCACTCTAAAATCGAGATTTTCAGAAGTGACAATGGGACTGAGTACTTTAACTCAATCCTTGGTCCAGTTTTCCAAAAATATGGCATGATACACCAAAGTTCCTGCCCTAACACACCACAACAAAATGGTGTGGCAGAGAGAAAAAACAGGCACATTTTAGAGGTGGTTAGATCTTTAATGATAACTTCTAAATGTCCTAAGTACCTATGGGGTGAAGCTGTGCTAACAGCCTGCTACCTCATTAATAGACTACCCTCCAGAGTGCTAGACTTTCAGAGTCCTCTAGGAAAATTGGTAGAATCCTACCCTACTACCAGACTGATCCAAAACCTGCCCCCAAAAGTGTTTGGGTGCATTGCCTTCACTCACATTTACAACCAAGGGAAACTTGATCCCAGGTCTAGAAAATGTGTATTTGTTGGCTATTCACCCACTCAGAAAGGGTACAAATGCTTGGATCCTCTCACACACAAGATTTATGTCACTAGTGATGTCACCTTCCATGAAAACCATATGTTTTTTCACAATCATGTTCAGGGGGAGAACTCGAATGAACATGATAATGACAACATTTCACAGCTTTCTTTTAGAAAGTGGAGAACCCGTGTCTCACCATTAGATGTTGTAACCTATCGGACGAGAATAACAGTCCGACAGCTCAAATGAGCCATATATCGATCCTATTTCGCATCCAAGTGATCGGAATAGTCGAAAGATAGCTCGTAACCAAGTCCTAAGACCGAATACGTAAATTTCCGGCCTCACTTATTCAAGGAAAGGAACTCTCCTCGAAGAAGGACAAGGACACTCACACACGCAGACACCGAACAGTCAACTTCCCCGATGAAAGTCCGTAACCGCTCCAGGATACGAGTAAACATCTTGAACCTTGCACTACCAACACCCCAAATGAAACCCCCAACGAGGATCCACATAATGTGGAAAAAACCATCCAAAATGACCCTCTTCTAGATGTTCCTATTGCCATCAGAAAACCACCCAGGGAATGCACAAAACATCCCTTGTATCCCCTTAGCAAATACACCTCCTATTCAAACATCTCCCCTAAATACCAAGCTTTTCTCTCCAACCTGTCCAGCATATCCATTCCTAAAAACATCCAAGAAGCACTCAGTTGTCCAGAATGGAAGGCAGCTGTCTATGAAGAAATTGCCGCCTGTAGAAGAATGATACCCGGAAGGTTGTTAGCTTGCCCGGGGAAGACTCCAGCCGGGGTGTAGGTGGATCTTCACAAGAAAGTACAACTCGACGGGACCTTGCAAAGGTACAAGGCTAGGTTGGTGGCCAAGGGGTATACCCAAACCTATGGTCTGGATTACTCGGAGACATTCTCACCTGTGGCAAAATTGAATACGGGGATCATCCTATCCGTAGTTGTGAATCCTGGAGTGGCCACTTGAACAACTAGATGTAAAAAATGCATTTTTACATGGGAATTTGAAGGAAGAAGTGTACATGGATCTTCCACCTGGATTCTCTGGGAAAAATGGGGGGAAGGTTTGCAGATTGAAGAAATCTTTGTATGGACTCAAACAGAGTCCCAGAGCATGGTTTGAAAGATTTATGTGGTTCTTGAAAAAAGAAGGGTTCAGACAAGGTCAATCTGATCATACCCTGTTCACTAAAAGATATGGGCAAGGCAAGGTAGCAGTGGTCCTTGTCTATGTTGATGATATCATCCTCACAGGGGATGATAAAGAAGGAATCAATCAAATCAAGAAGAGTACGGGAAAGGAATTTGAAATAAAGGATCTA
This sequence comes from Gentiana straminea, assembly GCA_036785695.1. Classification (NCBI taxonomy): domain Eukaryota; kingdom Viridiplantae; phylum Streptophyta; class Magnoliopsida; order Gentianales; family Gentianaceae; genus Gentiana; species Gentiana straminea. The sequence goes on along the minus strand of JAVUPR010000515.1, from coordinate 3,870,851 downwards.
GGCAAAATCAAATATTTTTTGGGTATGGAGTTTGCTAGGTCGAATCGGGGACCGGTGGTAACACAGAGGAAATACATACTTGATCTGTTGGAAGAGACTGGGATGAGGGATTGCAAACCAGCCAGCACCCCCATGGAACCCAATCTGAAATTATGGGAGAAGAAGGATGAAGCCCCAGTAGACAAAGAAAAGTATCAGAGATTGGTTGGAAAATTGATATACTTGGCCCACACTAGGCCTGACATTTCCTTTGCTGTAAGCACGGTCAGTCAGTTTATGCATGCACCATGTGAGCCTCATCTTGAAGTCAAGCTTTTCGAATCCTCGGATATCTCAAGGGGACAAGTGGGACAAGGAGTATGCTTCGTAAAACGAAGAGTGTAGAAGTGTTGAAGTGTATGCGTATGGTGATTGGGCGGTGTTCGAAGGTAGAAGATCAACCTCTCGGGTATTGCGGCTTTGTGTGGGGCAACCTAGTAACTTGGAGGAGCAAAAGACAAAGTGTTGTGGCCGGTACAGCGGTTTGAGTATAGGCTATGGCACAAGGGGTGTGTGAAGAACTATGGATCAAAAGAGTCCTAGCGGACATTCAGTGCCTATGGCATTGCCTACGAAGTCGTACCGTGACAACAAAGCAACCTATAGACATTGCTAATGATCCCGTCCAACATGACAGACCAAACATATCGAGATTGACAGACACTTTATCCGGGAGAAACTAGATGAGGGGCTGATTTGCATACCATTCTTGCCATCTGTGCAGCAGACTGCTGATGGGTTAACTAAGCCACTGATGAAGCAAGGATTTGACAACTTTGTGAGCAAGCTGAGCATGTTCAACATCCACACTCAACTTGAGGGGGAGTGTTGAGAACTACGCTGGAATTATTATTAGTATTATTATTATGTTTTATTTGTAAGGGTAGAATAGAGTTTTTATTGTATTAAATAATTTAACCCAGCTCTCTAGGTTAAGACAGTGACGGCTCCTTAATTTCAAGGATTAGGGTTTTAGTCTTTTATTTAAAGAAGTCAGCAGCCTCTCTTTGTATTCATTCTGAAATAATAATAAAAAGATCTCCCTTTTATTTTCTACAGGAGGGATGGAGATGATGTAGTTAATTATTAGTCTTTATTCATGGTTTAATTAGCTAATAGCCATATGAGCGTTTTCTTTATGTTTTAGTTTCCTAAATGGGCTCAGGAGCTAATAAATAGTCTACTTTCCCTGAATCTTAGGCAGCTTTTGATAATTTTGTTGATTAGTGGTAGTTTTATGTTAATTTTCTTTGTTTAGCATTAGTTAATCTCTCTTTCTTAGCTAATGTATTAGAATTCTGTTTGAACATATTTTACTGTTAAATAGCCGTTGCTTTTCGGCAACTTTAAGTTTATAGCCGTTGGAGGCTTTTTCTATAAAGTGTAATCTCTCTTATCATACCCGATAAGAGTTCCAAAGATAATAAAATACTTTTCTTCTCAATCTCTCTTAGTTTCTATATGGTATCAGAGACTTAAATTTTTTCCTGTTAAAATTTCTCCATAACGGCAACCGAGAATTTTTCAAAAGTAAATTCAAGGGAAGGGAATCAAATACTTCTTCCTGGAGCTCTGAACCCTCATTGATGCCATTTCCCATTCACAAGCTCAATGGTGATAATTTCCTCCAATGGTCTAGGTCCATCAGACTTCTCATAACTGGAAAAGGAAAGGAAGAGTACCTAACTGGGGAGAGTAAAGCACCTTAAGCTGAAGAAACCACTACAAGAAGTGGAGGTGGAAAATAGCCTTGTGAAGTCCATCTTGCTAGGGTCCATGACCCCAACAACTGCTGAGAACTTCATCCTCTATGATACTGCTGAGGAGAACTGGTCTGCAGCCTCTGATTTATACTCAAAGAAGGATAACACTTCTGAGATGTATGAAATTGAGGCAAACCTTGAAGACACGAGGCAGGGAGATTTGAGTGTAACTATAATCTCTTGTCTAGATTATGGCATCAAATTGATAACTTTGAAAGTATAACCTGGCATAATGTTGATGATGCTAAGACCTACAAATCTCTGAGAGAACAGAGAAGAATCTTTAAGTTTCTTATGGGTCTCAATCCCAACCTTGATGATGTTAGAGGTAGAGTCTTGAGCTCAAAACGTCTCCCATCCACCAAGTGTGTTTTTGTTGAGATTAAGCATGAGGAGAGTAGGAGAAAGCTCATGATGACTGGAAATACTTCCAACTCTTTTACTACTGAGAATAGTGCCCTTTTCACCAAGGCATTACCTAATGCTGCTCAAAAAGCAGAAATGGAACAAGCCTTTTTGTGATCACTGCAAAAGAACAGGGAATACTAGGGAAACATGCTAGAAGATCCATGGCAAACCTGCCAATCGGAAACCTTCTAGGCAAAACCAGACCTCTGAAAGCTCTGGGAGGTTAGCCATTGTGAAGAAAAAAGTCTTGAAGGGATTTTTTTGGCAAAAGCAGACTGAAGCTCTAAAGAAACTTTTATCTGCTCAAAATCCTCAGATAAATGCTCCTCAAGGCACCACCTCCATTGCTAACACAAGTCTGTGTTTTAATGCCTATTCTGGTAACCATATCTTGAGTAAAGTTTGGATTGTTGATTCTGGGGCTTCCAATCATATGACTGGAAACCCCATCCTCTTCACCAAACTAACTAAATGCAAACAACCTCATAAAGTTAAGATTGCTGATGGTACAATCTCTCAAGTTTCTGGAACTCGAACTATTTCAATAAATGACAATATCACTCTGAAAGATGTTCTTTGTCCCTGACCTTCAATGCAACTTGTTGTCTGTTAGTAGATTCATTAAAGACTCTAATTGCTCCGTGATATTTCATACTAATGGATGTAAGTTTCAGGATTTGAACTCTATGGAGAAGATTGGCAGTGCTGAAGTGCTTTCTAGGTTATTTATTTTCAAGACTAATCATTCTAGCATGGTTTTTGAGGATATTTCTAAGGGTCTGTCAAGCATATGTAGACCTAGTCCCTCTTGTAATAATGTTATGCTTCTTCGTTACAACTTAGGGCATCCTTATTTTTTGTATCTAAAGAAGTTGTATCATGAATTTTTTAAAGGAACAAATATTGAATCTCTACATTGTGATACTTGATAATTATCTAGGCATGTGAGATCCAGTTTTCCTAAAATTCTGCATAAACCCTCCCAACCTTTTGTATTGTTTCACAGTGACATATGGGGGCCCTCAAAAAGGAAAACTATCACTGAAAAAGATGGTTTGTAAGTTTTATTGATGACCATAGCAGAGTTACATGGTTATTCCTTCTAAAAGAAAAGTTTGATTATTGATCCATTTTCAAAACTTTCTTTACTATGATCAAAAATCAGTTTGGTACTGAGATCAAAGTACTCAAAACTGATAATGGTATTGAATACTTTGAAAAGAATCTCACCACATTCTTTTCTGAAAAATGGATTGTTCACCTTAGCACCTGTGTTGATACCCCCAACAGAATGGGGTTGCTGAAAGAAAGAACATGCATCTCCTAGATGTTGCCAGAAGTATCATGTTCACCATGAAAATTCCTAAGTACTTATAGGGGGAGGCTGTGCCACCTACCTCATCAATAGAATGCCCTCTAGAGTCCTGAAGTTCAGAACTCCTATTCAAGTTCTAAAGAACTCCTATCCTAACACTCACCTTATGAGTTCTATTCCTCTTAAGGTGATTGGGAATACTTGATTTGTTCATATTCATCCTCAAAACAGAGGGAAACTTGATCCTAGGGCAATCAAATGTGTCTTTGTTGGGTATTCACCCTCCCAACAAGGATACAAGTGTTTCTGTCCAAACACTAGGAGGTTCTACAATACTAAAGATGTAACTTTTATGGAATATCTTCCCTACTTTGATCATAAAGTTCAGGGGGAGAACTTCCACAACTACTATCAATGTTGGGATACTGAACACATCAATGATACTTTGATAAACACAGAACAACTTAGGTTGAAGAAAATACTCAGAAGCAATCTGAGAATGTGAACTGAACAACCTTCTACCACTGATCCACAGATCATTGTTTATTCAAGAAAAATAAAGGCTATATCTAAGAATCCTGATTCTAACATATCAGACTTGAACCATAGTTCTGAAAATGAGACTTTTGAAATAGCTATGGGGATGTCTTTGAAGATCAAAGTCTTGATAGTCAAGGCACCGGTGCCAATCAAGACTCTGATACTTCTGTCTTATCACAACATCTCTCCAAAAGAGGCTGCTTTTATAGGGAATTTGGATTCAATCCAGATCCCTAAAGATGTTCATGAAGCTATAGCTAGTCCTAAATGGAAAGAAGCTTTGAAGTAAGAAATGAGTGCTCTACACAAAAATAATACATGGGATATCACTAAACTCCCCACTGGGAAAACCCCAGTAGGGTGCAAATTGATCTTCACCATAAAATGCCATGCTAATGCCTCCCTTAATAGGTACAAGCAAGACTTGTGGCAAAAGGTTTCACTCAATCCTATAGGATTGATTATGCCAAATTAAACACTATAAGGGTCCTCTTAAGCGTTGCAGTTAATATGGACTAGAATCTAACACAACTTGACATTAAGAATGCCTTCCTTAATGGAGATCTCTGGAAGAGGATGTCTACATGCACATCCCTCATGGTTTGAGAACCTAGGGAACATGGGTGATGTGCGCAAACTCAAAAAACCCCTCTATGGCCTCAAACAATCCCCAAGGGCTTGGTTTAGGAGATTTTCTAAGTTTATTAACAAACAAGGGTTCAGTCAAAGTCATGCTGATCATACTCTCTTTACCAATATCATTAAACCCGGGAATTTGACCATCCTAGTAGTTTATGTGGATGATATTATCCTAACTGGGAATGATATGATGAAGTAAAAAGGATAAAGGAATCTCTTGCAAAAGAGTTTAAAATCAAAGATTTAGGAAATATAAAGTACTTTCTAGAGATGAAATTACCAGAAATGCAGAAGGTATTTCTGTATCCCAAAGGATATACACTTTAAATCTCCTAAAAGAAACATGGATGCTTGGTTGTAAGCCAGCAAATAACCCTGTTCAACCAGGCCTAACTTAGGAAGGAAAATGATAGCCCCCTTGTTGACAAAGGGAGATATCAAAGATTAGTTGGAAAACTCATCTATTTGTCACATACCAGACCTGTCATCTGTTTTTCTGTAGGTCCTGGTGAGTCAATTCATGCATAATCTCACTGAGAGGCATATGCAAGTTGTGGAAAGGATACTGAGATTTCTCAAGAAAAACCCTGGACAAAGACTTCTCCTAAAGAAGAATTCATCTAGAGGATTTTCACAGATGCAGACTATGGTGAATCCACTTCTGATATGAGATCCACTTCTGGATACTGCACCTATGTTTGGGGAAACCTTGTAACATGGAGAAGCAAGAAAAAACATGTTGTTTCCGGAAGCAGTGCTGAATCTGAGCTCAGAGCACTTGCCTTGGGAATCTGTGAAGGAATATGGGTTAGAAGACTGATCGCTGACCTAAAAATGCCTATCTCCATACCTATACAACTCTTCTGTGATAATATCTCTGCTCTGTGTATTGATGAAACATGTAGAGGTGGATAGACATTTTATAAGAGAAAATGTGGATAATAGAGAGATCTCCCTAGTTCATGTGGCCTCAAAATATCAAATTGTTGATCTCCTGACTAAAGGTTGTGTCTAATCAAGTCTTTCAACACCTTCATCACAAGCTTGGCTGCATTGATATCTACAACCAACCTTGAGGGAGAGTGTTGATTAGTGGTGTTTTTATGTTAATTATCTTTGTTTAGCATTAGTTAACCTTTCTTTCTTAGCTAACGTATTAGAATCCTGTTTGAACAGATTTTACTGTTCAATAGCCGTTGCTTTTCAGCAACTTAAATTTTACAGCCGTTGGAGGCTTTTTCTATAAATTGTAATATCTCTTATCATACCCGATAAGAGTTCCAAAGATAATAAAATACTTATCTTCTCAATCTCTTAGTTTCTACATTTTTCATATTGTAACTGAAGTGCTGAGAGTTTCAGCCTTTATTTTGAAATCAATTCAACAGCCTTACATCATAAACTGTTGAGGCTGTTAGGTTGTTAGAGTTTTAAAGGGAGTCCCAACTAATTGGGAGTGTACATACAAAGGTGGGACTTACCTCTCACAGAAATAAGAAGAAATAATCTTTTTTACAAGCATCCTGTTTGCGTTTAGCAGCTTAATCAACACTCAATATCTCACACACAACAAGATGATATTTACTTAGAAGTCTTTTATACTCTAACAATAATATCTACGATAAACAAAAATTGAACAATAACAAGCTAACATGAATGGAAAAGGCTTTTCTTCAAAGCTTCAAGCATCAAGCATCAAGTAAAAAAAAAATCCTATAAAGAGCTGTCAATTCTAACAAACTCAAACATACTCTTTAACGGGGTTTGGGTTTGTCCAAAATTTGTACAACTAAAATCAAGAGAAATCAATAAAAACTCTACGGTAGAGAAAGATATTTCAACCTTGTGACGGCAAGTATGACACCAGCTGCTACAAGCATGCATCCCATGATTTTATTAAATGAGTATTTTCTCCCTAGGAGAAGGGTCGAAAAAGCCAATTGCCACACCAAAAATGTCTGCAATTAAAGGTCCATGAAACTTTTTGAGAAAACTGAGCACAACTATTAACTTCTTTAGCCTACTTCATTTTTTTTAATATCATCTGGGCCAATTGTCTATGATACTTTTAAAATTCACTAAGCAATCAATGGGGCCATGAGTAATGTACTGTTTTTCCGGGTTGGACTTAAGAGCGGCACCAACTGATAAAGTTGATGTTTAAATTGTACTACCTCCGTCTCGAAATATAGGTCTTTTTGACTGTTCATTTTTGACTGTAATATAAGTTTTTTTTAAATACCAATAAACATTTATTACATTTTTCCTTCATCTTAGCCTTGATTTAGTATCCATCTAACCACTTATCATTACTTTACAACCACTGCATGTATTTTGAACTTCTTAATATGTGCGAAAACCTCTGAAAATGCCTATATTTTGGGACGGATCTAGTAGTTCTCCATCCATAGATGTGATAGTGATACATAAGAGCAGTTGTTATTCTGTACATGCTGTCTCATGCATACAAGCCTTATGAGCCTAGTGAAAACATCTTTCTGCAGCCCATTAGTTAAATATATAAACAAGTTCTTAGCCATAAAGTAGGAACCTAATGTCCATTGAATCATGTTTTTCAGTCAATCTCCAGACAAAAGTTCTGGCCTTTTCATTTGAAGCATGATGCCAACCCATGAAGTAAATGCGAAAAGAAGGAGATCCAATGCATGTTATGTCGCCACACACAAGTACAACTAAGCCAAACTGGATGATACAGACATCCCAGTGCAGCTCATATAATTATAAATGATCATCCTTAAAAAGAAACAGCCTTCAGATTATCGTGTGTTGAATTAGTCAAAAGTACAAGGATCTATAAGTTTTTTATTTTATTTGTTTATAAATCATTGTGAAGTTTCCGATACCACTGCCTTTATTGACTAAAGAGGTTTCTAGATAAAAAGTTTAAAATTAAAGACCTTAGCAATAGAGGTTACGCGTGCTAAAATAGGTATCCTTGTATCACAAAGAAAGTATAATTTAATTAATTGAAGTATACAGTAATGTTGGGATGTATACCTCAGATACACCAATGGATTCTACCAAGATAGAAACAGCTATAAATTGTACTGCTGTGGACAAGGGAGATATCAACATCTTGTCGGACGACTTAATTTCTTTCACATACTAGGCAGAATATAACTTTTCCAGTTAGTGTTGTGAATAGCCCAACATATTAGCACATGCAAGCTATAACTAGGATAATGAGTTATCTTAAGATGACTTCTGGGAAAAGGCGTCCTGTACAAGAAGAACAAGAACAGAAGTGTGAATGTATTCTGAGACGCTGACTAGGCAAGAGATGTCACAGACCGAAAATCTACATCTGGATATTGTTCCTATGTTTGTAGTAATCAAGTCACTAGAAGGAGTGAAAAGCAGAATGTAGTTGCAAGAAGCAGTGCACATGCTAAACTTGGAGCACTAGCTCTTGGCATTTGTCAGGGAATATGGTAACAAAATGTACTCATTGAGTTGGGAATCAAAGAAGACAGCTCTATCAAGCTGTTCTGTGACAATCAAGCTGCAATAAGTATTTCAAAGCATCAATGTTCATCATGACAGGACGAAACGCATTGGGATTGACCGGCATTTTATTCTAAAACAGGTTGGAAGTAAGATTGCTCAGCTAATTTATGTTCCACAATGTCTCAGGCTGCTGAGATACTCACTAAAGCTCTTCCACGGAATACTTTGAAGCATTGAATTACAAGTTGTGTATGCATGCCATTCAAAACACAGCTTGAAAGGTAGTACAGAAAGTCCTAGTCAAAGTTAGCCAAGAGTCGAGTAGAAAGTATTACAGATTTATGTTATGTGTAGATTAGTACGACCTCCGTCCCAAAATGTAAGTCCGTTTAGACCTTTTCACACGGATTAAGAAAGTGGGTAAATGTCCTTAATTTTAATGGTAAAAGTCTAGAATACCCTTTGACTCTCATTAATGTAATAGTTGTAAAGTAGGTGAAATTATAATAAATTAGGGGTAAAAGGAAGAAAAATGTAATAAATGCTTCATTGGATCCTAAATGGACTTATATTATGGGACAAATTCAAAAAGCTTAACGGACTTACATTTTGGGACGGAGGTAGTAGTAGTTAGGATTGGTTTGTTAGTATTTGGTTACTTTGTTAGAATACGTATCTCGTAACTGGTTACAGCCACCCCTCATATAAATGTATTACATTCTGTACATTAATGGTAACTGAGAATACTCTCAAAGTATCAGATCACGACTACTCTATGCTGCATATTGCACCACTTCTGCAACCTCCAATTATTGGCCATGGGCATCAAAGGAAACTCTTCTACAAAAACTAGGTCGACTTTTGACTAGCATAATAACATCCCGAATATGTTAATACTGAATCTTCTCTTCATATATGACCAAAGTATTGTGACCAAGATCTCTATCAAGTAAGGCCTATAGAAACCCTCTAAAGACCTGGTGACCTGTAGGGGGATACAGGAGGATTCAGAATATAGCTGTGGACTACCCTTGGCTACAGGATTAAACAAAGATTGTGTACGAGGCAGAGACAAGGTCGGTATCGACTTAAAGAAAGCCAAAAAGCTCCCTCCTTTAAGGAAAGAACCACAAACATAATAATCACAGGACATTCAATTTTGTTTTCAGTGGCCAAATATTACCTGGTTCAGTACAGGTATTGCTGGTCCAGGAAGCATAGCTGCAAAAAAACTTTCTATCAGTTATCTATCGACTGCATCCACAAGTTCTATCGAAAATGACATTTGTTGATAATGCGGATGTATTCACAATTTTAATCTAATTTGTTAACAGAACCGTTTTCCCACATTACTCTGTTCATATACTTCCATCTCAATGACACAGTTCACAGTAGATTGTGTTAGAAGTCGTGTGCGTTGGTTTGGGCCGTATTTGGGCCTGAGTGGATATTAGCCGTGTTGGCTGTTTCACGCGTTGACAACAAATTATATGAAAACTCAGGATTCTAAGCTTCCATTTAATTAGATGACGATTACGAGACCGGATATCACTTATGCACTCAGTGTGGTAAGTCAGTTTCTTGAGAGTCCAAGAAAGCCCCATTGGAATGCAGTGGTAAGGATTCTGAGTTTCCATTTAATTTATGCAGTGGATGTTAGCCCCTGGCTTGGGTATTATTTATCGACCCAATGGGCATCTCAAAGTTGAAGGTTTCACAAATGCAGATTGGGCAGGGTCACCTTCAGACAGAAGGTCTACTACATGATATTGTACCTTCTTTGAAAGAAATCTTGTGCCATGGAAAAGTAAGAAGCAGACAGTGGTGGCAAGATCCAGTGCAAAAAACGAATACAGAGCAATGTCCCCAACGTGTATAAGGTATTTCTTGAAAGAGATTGGGATTCCGATTAATGAACATATTCATTTGTATCGTGATAATCAAGCAGCTCTATATATTTCCTCCAGTCTTTCATGAGAGTACGAAGCACATTGAATGGGACCGGCACTTTATTCCGGATAAGATTGCGGTAAAGGAGATTTGTACTCTTTTTGTTCAAACAAGGGAGCAACTTGCAGATGTTTTTACTAAAGCGGTGTTTGGTCAGCACCTTCGATTTATTTGTTCCAAGTTGGGAATGTATGATATACACACAACAACTTGACGGACCGTATTTGGGCCTGTGTGGACACTAGTCGTGTTGGCTGTTTGTGTAGGGTTTATTTCTTGTTCAATAACTTAGTAGAGCCTATCTTGTAGCTCTGTTTTTTCATATAAGTGAATAAAATGAAGGGAAGGGATATCAGAATAATATCCTAGTATTTTCTTTATAATGTTTTCAACTAACAGACTGAAACAAAAGAACATGGAAGGAAAAGACAACTACACGTGAGACTCTATTGCTGAATTATCATCTCTCCCAAAAGCTAAACTTATTAAACATGCAAGTCATTTAGACATCTATATACTTCAACATGCCCCCTCGCGAGTTGACCTAATACAAAGAGCCTAACCAACAAAGAACACAAGAGCACATAAAGGTCTTGTCTAACATTGGGTACACAAAGCCTAATAAAGAGGCCGACATGTGGACAAGACAAAAAGGGTAGTAAATGTTGGTAAAGAACGTTGGACCCATTACCTAATGCTTCGATATAATGTTGAATTACCATATCTCCTAATAGTTTAAGATGTTGGTGAGTAATTTAAACATTTATAAACTTCAACGTCTATTATTTCTCTTGAGCTGTTCACAAAATACAACTGCTTCCAAAGCAGAAACTCAAAGTTGAAGAGATCAGAAAACTCCATAAACAACGGAACGTAGAGAAGCAATATAATTACTTACTGAGATCAATGCAATAGAATATATTTGCAGATACCAGATAAACATATGAAAAACTTTTATCTCACCTCCAGATGACATTCCAGCAAGAAGGCCCAGAGCTTCTAGACCACCAATTATCATGAAGCGATATTTGGGAATGCCTAACATCTCATCAGTGACCACACCAGCTTTGTATCTCAGATACAAAAAGGAAAAATAAATGGCAACATATCTGCAGCAGAGTGGGCCAATATATCATCTTTATATAAAATTGAACAGCATGATAAAATATTGTCTACAAGTACATAACACTAAAATATTAACCTTCCAATTTAAGTCGATCAATGAGGAATATGAAAAAATTTGGTTTATTTTTCCTTTCTTCTTTTCTAAAGGGAGACGAAAAGGAAATCTTTATTAAAAGAAGGGGGTGACAGGAACCCAACCCGAGCCATTGCCAAGTTCAATGACATTACCGAGGCCCAATTCAGTTCCTAGGAAATTGGTACATATAATGGTATTCTGAAACTACTTAGATTTGGATGCCAACTGAGGTCTACTTTGTTATAGCGGTTAGAGGAACTCTATGTATGCAAGTTCTGTTTAACAAACTCAAGCTCTTGTGCTCTTGCAAGAATATCCCTTAGACAAGTTTTCTGAATATCCATATCTTTAGATGCTCATTTATAAGTTTTCTGAATATCCATATCTTTAGATGTCATTTATACATTTGGGGATTCTCAACTTTGTGAAGTAATGGGAAAATTAAACAAATTAGTTGAATGTAACTAGCTGTTTACCATCAATACTAACTATCTTTTATGAACTCCCAATATACTATCACAAAAATGCACCAAGAAATTGGTTTTTCCCCATTTTGTGTGGATAAAACACAAACAGTCATAGTGAGTTTTCATGGTTTTTTTTTTCATATTGTTGTGGGTTTTCACTTGTTTTGTCATTTTTAACAAGATTTTTTTTCCTGACAATAAATGCAAAATTTTGTCCTTTTGACCAATTCTTTCAAAATGCAATCTCTATGAACAATATTTTCGATAATACAGAGATTATAAAATTCCACTTTCTAGCGTCAATTTCTCAAAATAGCCCCTTGTGAAATCAAATCTATTTTCTCTATAAGTAATAGGCCACCAGGTGAACAAAAACATTTCGTATGTACTTTGTTGGGATGGCATATGTACATTGTTGGGATGGGAAGGAACCGGGTCATTTCAAACACTAAAATTTGAATAAATTCTAATCATATCATTTCTTTTCCCTTCAAATCTTTCAATCCAAATGGGCCTTAACTCTTGACCTAGGAGCACACACGGCGACATAAATTTTCCTGATACACAAAGTTCACTTTCTATAATAACAAATTAACAATGCACAAAGAGAAATTTTCTCTAAATCGTTGCAGAGTATCACTACAGCATACTAAATTCAAAAATAAATTGAAATGGTTCCAAAAGAACACAAATTACATAAAGCAGAGTCCAGCACACAGAAGTTTGAAGATATTAAAATAAATGTACCCGAAAGTATTGAGCTGAGCGAGAAAGAAAGGGTACTCCTTCATAGGAACAAGAGCAACTTTGTAAAGCACCCGATTGGTGACGGCAAGTGCCACAGTAATTATAGAGCCAAAAACCACTGCCTTAGTATTCGGACCACTAGACGAAAGGCCATCAGAGTTCCCCAACAAAGATTTTACAGCGAATTTCGAATTTGAAAGGCGTGGGTTTTGAAGGAAAGATGGCTTCTTCCAAACAGAAACATTATTATGGTTAGAATTGATCATTGGGGTTAACTTGAAGGCGCCGCCATTGAAGGCATGAAAATGGAACGCTGGAAGGAGTGACAGCAACGGAAATTTGAATTTGGTAACGGGATTGAATGGGATCGATGGTCTGGTTGAGCAGAGATGATCCATAGAGAAGAGGAGGAAGTCAAAGGGTGAAGAATAGGCGGGGCCAACGAACGACATTAACCGCCCCTTCGCATTACAAGTAGCAGACTTTGTTTGGTTTCGGACCTAAAATTTAATTCACTCCATTATTTTATTTATCATTATTTTATTAATTTTATTATAAACAACAATATGTGTGATTGATGAAGTTGAGAGGTTGTGACATTGTGTTAGGGGTGGATTTGATACCTTCCCTATTCCTCTAATTGATGAATTGTTGGATGAGTTAAGGAGTACTATGGTACTCTGTAAAATAGACTTAACGTCTGGATTCCATAAGATTCGGATGAATGAGGATGATGTCTAAAAGACTATTGTTGAACTCATCATGACCAATTTGAATTCAAAGTGATTCTATAGAAGTATGATGAGATGTTGAGACATTGCTTGAGGAAGTTTGTGCTGGTAGTTTTTGATGTCATCTTATCTTTAACCCTGACATAGATTCCCGCATACAACATCTTAAAGGGGTTCTAGAAGTTTTGAAGAAGAACCAATTCTATGATAAATTGTCCAAATGCTCTTTTGGACAAACCAAAGTGGAATAGTTGGTTCATATCATACATTAATGTGAAGTGCATGCTGACCCAAATAATATTCTAGCCATGCTATATTGGCCCCAACCCCATACATTGACTATACAGAGAGGTGTTTTGGGCCTAACATGATTCTACAAGATATTTGTGCCTCATTATGAGATTATTGCTAAACCATTGAATGACCTGCTCAAGAAAGATGGGTTTTGTTGGTCATAAAATGCCTCGGAAGCATTCTAGACACTCAAGGAGGCCATGTGCAAATCACAAGTACTTGTCTTACAATATTTTGGAATTCTATTTTGCATTGAAACATATGCATATGGCAAAGGCTTAAGAGTTGTTTTACATCGAAACAAGAAACATGTGCTTATCTAAGCTAGGCTTTCAACTCTAAGGAGATGGGATTGTTCATCAATGAGAAGAAACTCCAAGCGGTGCTCAAGGAAGTAACTAAATGGAAACAATTTATTCAAGGCATGCCTTTTTTTCATCAAAACTGATCAACGGATTTTGAAGTTCATTCTGGATTTGAGGGCCACTACCGCATTACAATAAAAAAGGGTGACCAAGTTACTTGAGTTGGCTTTCATCAATCATTCAACTTCAATAAATAACATAATATTAATCAATTTATTTTATTCATCTACTACAGTATTTAATCATTACTTTTTCAATATAATATTTCATTAAAAAATTTCTTACCAATTATTTCTTTAACTATACAAATTTCAACATAACATTTCAACTTTATAATCATTATTTCACTGTATTTTATTTTACTTTCTCTTTCTTGAATCCATTCAACCTCAATCCAACCCGAAACCAAACAGGGGTTTGGAGTGGGGGTCTAACGGGAAACACCGACACGGTCACGACATACGACTAACACGTCTCCGAAAAGTGTCGGCCGATTAAAATAATATTATTTAAAATTTTGATATCCACCACACTTATGACCTTCGAGACACGACGTCTAATGACGGACCCTGAATTTTTTTCATGAGGTGCATCAGTTTGTTTTTCAAAGTCGGGTGGTATTTCTTAAGGTAAAACGTGTTGTTTTTCCATTTTGAGGGGTCCCCTTGTGATTGTAAATTTTATGGTGGTCCTGGACCAAGTATAACTTGATGATCCAGAACCAATAAAAATCCAGAATAACACACGGAGCCCGACCGTATAAAATATAAGAGGAGTGATAGAGCTACTCCCTCAAGTCTACACAATTTTTACACCGTCATCATCTCACCACATTTTTTCACTTGTAAAAGAAATTTAAAAAAATTGAAAAAATCACAACCACAAGATTATGTTGGGAGTAAAAATTATGTAGACTTGAGGAAGTAGCTCTATCATTACCCAAAATATAAATGTAATGTTTTTATAAATTTACCTCTTTTTTAAGAATTCCTATTTAGGGAACAATTATGAAATGGTGGTCTTGGACCACCATAAAACTACTGCCTTGTGGTACACTTCCAACCGCCTCTGACGTCGTCTATAGTGTCCGACACACCTGAATGCATTTTTTTTTATTTAAGCTTTCTTGAACGGAAATGTTAAAATAAACGATTTTCAACATCGATTATATTTTAACATATAATATGTCGTATTTAGTTTATATGAATCTTGTTGATACACAATTACCTTTTATAAGGTCAATAACAATTTTGTATTTTTTTTTTTTTTGTAACCATATGAATGTCGAATATATGTTTTAGATAATCCAAAGGTTTACGTATTATGTAGGGGTGCACATGATTTGGGTCGTGCGGGTTTAATAAAAACTCATACCAACCTTTATGTTGCTGGTTATAAAAATTTAAAATCATATTCAACCTAATTCAAATTCAACCACACGTGCGAGTTTTGTTAAATGCGGGTTAGTATGACTATAAGTTTTAATGCTCTTGGTGTTGATTAATTGATTCGGTAATCTTTCTTCAATTGTTTAGTTATTGGAGAGGAGGAAATATTCAACATTCATAACCAAGTAATAAAATAAATGCATATAGCATGATTATATCAACATTGAATAAAATACTGAACTTTTTTTATCTATGAATTGATGTTTTGATACTAAAAAAAATATGGCTAAAAATAGTTATTCATCTTGTAGACTTGTAGTTCTTTTATTTTCTTAGATTGTTTGTTTTATCGTGCATAAAAAATACCGGGCTGAGCAAAAAAATTGAAAAATCAAACCAAACCAAACCATTAATCAGTCCAAACTAAACCGAAATAACCAAACCAATTGAATTGGTTTGGTTTGAAACCAAACCGAGTTATAATGGTTTGGGTTTGGTTATTTTTATTTTTAACCAACCCAACCCGAAACCAACCTGAATTAATTATTCTACAAAATAACTTAGTTTCACTACACCGTATTTAAAAGCTAACGATACAACCATAAACTAGAGGGTCCCTATTACAAAACCGAAGTATCCGGATTTTCCCACATTGGGTTTGACGGATTAAGGTTTTGAGGAGGTAGTGAACATGTGTTGATGACGTTTATTTTTTATAGAGTGTCAGGACATGACATTGTAAAACTTCAGTTTTCATTAATAAAAGTTGAGTTTACAAACAAAAAAAAAAAAACCCTAAAAGCACTGTTCAATTTCAATGACTCATATAATTCGACATTCAAACATTGCCTCCATCAATCCATCACGCTCTCTCTCTGCGTATTGCCACCTCTTCTTCCAATCGTCTCCGTGCTTGTTCCAGGTTGAGGCAAGCCTTTCGTGATTTGTGTTCCATTTTACATTAAATCGTTTATGTAAATTGGAAAAAACCGTTGTGTCATAAAAATAGCTTCTTAAACAAATTGACATGCTAAAACCAAAACCAAACCGAAACCAAATTAAACCAAACCATTGGGTTCAAAATCATTTTGTTTTGGTTTGGGGTACAAGTTATAACCACTAAAACGACCCCGCGCTTTCCAAACCAACCCGAACCAACCCATGCCCAGCCCTAGAAAATAGGTTATAGTGTTTTGTTTAAAAGTCTATCTTGAAAGTTGAAAAGTTAATATATGAGTTGAGTTGGGTTCAAATGTGTTTTTTATGGTACAACCCATACTCAATCCATTAAATACGGGTCAAAATATATTAAAACCATGCTCAACTTAAATCCATTTTTAACCCGCAATTTTTAACCCGTGGGTTGAATCAGATTTGGGCCGGGTTGTGGTTTTTTGTTCACTCTATTATTATGTATCTTTGTTTGTCTAGTCATTCATATTTCTTTGAATCTTAATTTTTTTTTATCAACTGAATCTTATTTACAGAGGCTCCCCATCTGCATGATTTTCAGTACAGACTCTAGCATAAAAAATGTCTAGGTCTTTTAGTAAATTGAATAAAAAATCTAGGCAGAAAAGGGGGATGATGGGGCAGTGTGGGTATGTTAAAAATAATGATTTTCCCTGAAGTCTGTATTGTGCAGGTCTGCGAGGCATAGTTAGTTTTTTTAGAGATAGAATAATAGATAGAGAAAGATTATCTAAAATGATGCCCACGTAGCAGAATACATCGCCAAAGGGGGACAATTTGAGGAAAGGGGTGTATACCAAGAAAATAGAAGTTCAGTTAAGAAGACTAGGGATGACATATGGACATCAATAATAAATGAGTCCACATCCAAAACTGACTTCCTTTCTAGGGTACAAGTAGAGCAGCCGTTCATCTGGGCTACCCAACTAAGGAATCTGGAATATGCAGCCAATTCCAGATGGCCTGAAATACAACCACAATACGAGCCCAGATGGACAAGCTTTATCAACATCCCCCAGGAATTAACAGACTGGGTTCACCAAAATTTATTTTTGGTAAGCTTAGAAAACCTACAAACTTCCGTAGGACAACATGCAACCCAAGGAAATGTTGAGTGGGCGCATGAAGTAACTAATATAGAACTTAATGAACGTTTTTATAATATACTAGATGTTTTAAACTCTGATAGATCATCTCCACCACCTGCAGGACCCAGCGAACAAACCGGACCGCCCCCTTTCGATGATAATTGAAGGCCCAACAAGAACTGGAAAGACTGCTTGGGCTAGAAGTTTGGGCCGCCATAATTACTTTTGTGGTAGTATAGATTTTTCTTGTTATGATGTACACGCCCTTTATAATATTGTAGACGATATCCCCTTAAATTTTTTTTCTTACAAGAAAGAATTGTTAGGTGCTCAAAAAGACTTAACTGTAAACGATAAGTACTGTAAGAAAAAAAAGTACCAGGTGGTATACCATGTATTGTATTATGTAACCCTGATCAGAGTTATAAAATAGCTATAGAAAGGGACAATACTAGATTCTCTGAATGGGCCCAAGGGAATGTAATACTATTAGAAATAAAAGAACCATTTTACTAAAACCACTGGGCCAGCGGATGCAGTTATATATTGTATAACACTTCTTAGATTCACGATCTTTCTTTGTTAGCGGGGTTGATAAACAAAATCGATATATTAACTGTAAAAATACATCCTGACAGATACTGTCATTACTGCTAATGTACCTTTAACAGAACTGGAAGCAAATAAATACACAGCATTCTCATGAATGTTATCAATAGTGCCAGTGGTTGCACCTCCATATTTAACAAGTATTTTTTTGTTGCAATATTCTTTTACAACTTGCTCTTTCTGGCCACCTGAAGTGGATCCTTCCTTTGATAGCCAAAAAACTCCCCTTCTTAAAACCCTGAATCAGTCAGTCATATCCTCTTTAATCATAGCAGTAGACGGTTCATCAGCATAAATGTCGAAAACATCCTGCATCTTCAAACTTTCTGATGAAGTAGCTTTAGGTTTTTTATCAACAATTAAAAACCATATCACATGGAGACCTGTTAAAGGCTCACACACCTGAAGATGAACCTTTCCCTTAATATTAATTCCATACAAATTAATGTCATGTCCAAGCCTTTGGTCAGAACTAGTCCCTTGACTTATATTGTTCAAGAGCTTACATTCACCTGCGTTTTCAATTGTAAGTTTGTCATGAATTGTTAACAATCTCCTCTCTGATTGTCTCTTTTGCCTAAAAAAAGGTTTCTTTTTATAAAATACTGTTGGTCTCCTAGCAGGAGGCCTATAAGAAAACCTAGGAACTGTTCCAAACAGATTCCTCTTTAAACTTGCATATGCATTCCTCCGGGTGCTTGCTAGATAATCCCTCATTTTTCTGTTCGATGTTGACATTACTCAGTCTTTGGACATCTACCTCTGCTTTCTGCTTCTTAATAAAATACTTACACTTCTGCCTGTTAAATCTGCGATTAATAGCACGAAATTTAGCCAACCTTTGCATTAACAGAAACTGATTCCTCTGAACCATGAACAAAGGGCCTTGACAGACAAATTTCTCCCATGTCTCTTGACAGGCCCTTAATTGTGCCAATTGTGACGAAATCCAAAGATCTACGTGATGACGGAAAAATTCACTGTTATTTTTATAACTTTTTACCCCACTTTTGATATCATTTCGAGCACTTTTATATCAATTAAAGTCATTAATTCCTAAATTTCATAAAAATATATAAGTCGTGACTATTTTGTAAAATATCGTGTTTTTATGTGTTTTTACTAGTTTTTGTACCGGTTTAGTAACCGGAGTGTCGTGTCGGATTTACGTTTGGTATTTTGGTGGTTTATTGCGAAATTATAGGTTGACCAAAATCCCGAGTGACGACACGTTTTGAGGCCTAAAAGAGGTGTTTTTAGGGATATAAGAGTGTGCCACTAGCTTAAAAGGTCAAGTGGCTCAGTGGTTCGTAGTGCCACTAACGAATTATATCTTCTACGAACAAATGGCCCATCAAAAACGCATTTTCTGAAGAAGTGTCCTTCATAAAAGTTGTAGATCTTTGAAAGAGCTTTCCAACGCACTTTGAATCACGTCAATCGGATATCTACAACTCAAGTTATGGCCATTTTACTGAACTGCGATATCGTGTAGACGAATTTTGACAATTCGGATCAAGTGAACGATGCCCGGATCGATCCGGGACTTTTCAGGATCGATCCGGACCGTATTTTGCAGCAGATCTTCATCAGATTTCTCATAGATACGGGGAGATATCCATAGATATGCATATATACATATATATATATATATATATATCTATATATACATATAATTCTCCTATATATACCCCTCAATTGCATCAAAGAGAGTTTGAGTTGGGAGAGGGAATAGCTCTCTTCTCTTCTCCATCTTCTCTTCTTCTCCATCTTCATCTTCTCCAATTTTTTTTCTTCAACGTTGATGATCATCATCATCATTTTCTTTGTTTTGTTTTTATTTTAGACATCAAAGAGAGTTGAGAGCTTTCTTCTCTTCTTCTCCATTTTTCTATTTCTTTTTCTCTTCACCATTTTTTTTACCTTCATCGTCTTCATCTCCTTCATCGTGATCATCATCATCATCATCATCACTTGTTTTTGTTTTGTTGATATATATATATACATAGATCTCCCATCTTTCATCATCTTCTTTTTCAATTTTTTTTCTTCATCGTCCATCATCTTCATCATGATCATTTTTTCTCTTTTTTGTTTTTCTTTTGGGTTATATATAAGTAGATCTATATGTTATATATATATATATATATATATATATATATATATATATATATATATATATATATATATATATATATATGTTTTTATATAAATTAGCTAAAATACCGTTGTAATGGGATAATTATCAATAGTTTGTTGTTTTCGAGCTTTTATTTACTTAACGCATTTACTTTTACGCATTTATTTTTTTTCCGCATTTACTTTTACGCATTTACTTTTACGCACTTATATATATATATATATATTTACTTTTACGCACTTATGTATATATATATGTAAATTATCTAGTACTTATATATATATAAATATTAATTACGATAGTATATACTATATATATGTATATGTATATATATATATGCTTTAATTTCCATTTCGGTATCATCATGAGTAGCTAAATCTACGTATAGTCGAATTATGTAAAAACGAGTAAAAACGCCCTAAAGGGGATTAAACGGGAGTTGTGTAGCGCGTAAAATAATGTTTTAATGAGTAATCCACGTCCTAAAACTTAATCGAACGTCTTTGAATTAAACGATCATTTAGTTCACTTCGTCACACATTTCGAACCTATAAATGTATTTTGCGGTGAGATGTGGGAAAAGGGGTTTTGGGATCGTTGCGTAGATTCGGCCTAGTTGTTAGAACCGTTTCCAATACGAGAGGTTTGTCATCGTTGTTCGAGCGACTCTAAGAGCGTAATCATGTTAGGTTAATCGGTTTTCTAAAGGGAAAATTAATTAACTTCACATAGGGTGTTGAGTGAGAGTTGTTCGATCTTAACACCGAATTAGGAGTTGGCACCCGTGGATGTCGTTAAAATACTTGTGGAAAGGTAGGTTGGTTAAAACACGCTCCATGTCAAGTCTTCCCTTAGGGGTAAAAATAACTCGTTGGATCATAATTCGGCTATACCTTTTAATCACTAGAATTACAATCGTTAGTTAAACTTTACTTTTTGCATTAGTATAAAACACTCCACCTAAACTTTGATCGCCTAGACTAAGTTCGACGTTCATTTTGGTACTCACAACCACATTTCTCTTGGGACGACCTCGTACTCCTGTAGCTATCCTAGCAATCGACCTGGTACTCTGCCAGTTAGAGAGTTAGTTTACCCACAGTTGCGAGTCTTTATAAATGTATTTTTGAGGGGTAAATTTTAGCTCATCAAAAATTGGCGCCGTTGCCGGGGACCAATATTTTAGTGGGTGTATTTTTCTCTCATCAAAAATTGGCGCCGTTGCCGGGGAAATGTGTGATATTGTTGTGATATCTTGTAAGTGAACCGAAGGCTTGGGCCTAGGTTTTTATTTTCTTGTTTTATTTAGATGTCGACAAAGAGCTATGGATGCTTTCAAGTGATATTGTCCCGAACTCGGTTTGAATACGACTTTGGTACTTAGCCTCTTCGGAGGGTGATATCTTGTAAGTCTGGCTAAAACTGGGGATTAGGGCCTTCGGCAACCATAACTTTTTGAGGGGTCTAAATATCGTGTGTTTACGGAAAAAGAAAAAAAAACGAAAAAACAAAAAAAAAAAAAAAAGAAAAATTTTATTGTTTTATTGTTGTTTTCTGAGATCTTGCAGATTGAGCTTAAATGGATGGATTTTTCAATCAAAACTACTCAGCTGAACAACAATACCCCTACCAACCTTATCAACAACAGTTCGTGTCTAAGCCTCAGTATCAACAGCAGAGTGACCAGGATTCTTGGTCCTATAATTGCCCTAGTGCATACCAGGACCAGAATTATGGTTATTCGAGTAATGAGCCACCCTATTACGAGGGTTACCCGAACCCTAATGCTTATCGGGATTACGGTGTTCATACTCAACACGTTGATAGCTTTAACCGGATTCGGCCACCCGATCGATGTCCGGAATGGCAAGAAGATCGCTACTCACCTCCGATGAATCAAAGTCAATATGATCGCTTTTCCCCCATGCCACAAGAAGACTTCACCGACAACAAATAGAGCAACTAGAGCGATTGGACCGATCTTGCAAGAGCGACCGTTGTTGGACATGCAGGAGTTCAAGGTAAGTACTGACTCCGCTATAAGAAATCTTCAAGATAAGGTGGGGCAATTGATTGAATTAGTGAGGTATGTGAAAGAGGCAGAGACATGCGAGGTGGTTAAGGATGATGATGTTATCACCGAAGAAGTTCGGAGTTGAGGATTCGGTTGCAATAATGAGATTTCGAGTTAGAGGATCGGGAGATTGATTGGCCATCTTTGGTAAAGCCACCGGGAGAGTTGGTAAAAGTTGATATATCGGTCCCGGATTACTATCCACTCGCGAGGATAAATTTTCGCGGTCCGGCTTGTGTACTCCCCGATGGATGAGCTTTATGGTGATTTTCAAAAGAAGATGGTTCGACAGGCTGATAAAAGAAGGTTCGACGGCTGGGAGGAGGTAGCATCGAGAGCCAAACGAGGTACATTTCTAGACAATTTAATTTCGATGGTTCTCGCTTTGTTAATTTTTCTTAAGCTATTGATCTTCTTGAGTTCGGATTTTGGTTGATTGAGTCTGTTTAAAGTCACCCTGTCGAGCGAACGACGTTAAACAAAAGCGCTACCGGGAGGCAGCCCGTTAAATAAATAATTTGAATAAGACTAGTCTTAATGAAATGTAGAATCTGTATGAAAGATGAACACAAAGCACAACCAAGTCTCAGGATGAATGTTTGAATTTCATTAAGAGGGAATGATTAGGTGGTTATCCGAAAATCCCGATGGAGAAAAAGATAAAAATTCAAATGTATCATTTCTTGGACTTAGGTTATTGAACCCTTGAGGATCTGGGTATAAAAGACTCACTACATTACATTTCATGATCTAGTCTGTTTCAAATTTCTAGTCGTTGTAGTAGAGTGGTGAGTATTCCCGCTTTAATAAAACTATGTGTGTAATAAAAATGAAACTAAGAATAGTGACTTGACCGTGATATATGCTCTTGTGATACTTTCTATAATACGTATATGCTTAGATGTTCTGTGTTTTACCCGTTAAGGTTATTTTTCCATCTAAAGCTATTATGTGATATGCTATCGAGTTTTCCGACGTAACGGGGCCATTTTCTTATTATTCCCATATCCCTATTACATACTTTGGCACGAGGACCATGTCCCGTGTTGGCTTTGTTTTGGTTGTTTTGGTACGGGGATTCGGGATGTGCTTTCTCATGGTCGTTACGGGATTCGATAACACCTTTCTCGCCTGGTTTATAAGCTAAGTCTTCCTCTCTATCTCATTTACACTCGAGAATAATGCAAAATCGTAAGTGGGGGGTAGAGTCCGGTTGGTTTAGAAATGGCGTAAGTGTTTAAACCCTTAGTTTTTGATCTTTTTCGAGCATTATTTAGTTGATTAAAATAATTTGTATAAGGTATATATTTCATGGATTTAAAGATGTAATGATCAATTTGGATATGTATAACCAATGTGAACCGCAAGTGTATTTTAACCGGAAATTTATTTGTATAACATGAATTCCTTCACGTAAGCCTTTGATATTGAAGCGAAAATTTTAAACTCGTATTCATTCGGTATTCTAGTGGTTTATCCTAGAGATAGTAGTAACTTAGTACCTAACTTCTAAACGTGTACTGTGAATATCTGAAGGTTTGAATGTGATAGAAAGAATATCAAAATAAGTGAGCTATCTATATGTCGGTTGTAGCTACCAATGATTTGAGTGCGGTAGGGCGTTATCACGAAACATCCTATACCACTATGAGGTTTAAAAGCTCCCGACTGCCTGATGATAGTAGTCCAGCTAGGGTGTTATCACGAAACATCCTATTGCTGGGAATGAGGGCATATGCTACACATAAAAAAAAAATAATAAAAAAAAAAAAAAAAAGAGAAAAGAGTTAGATAGGTATTAATGTATTCAATCTCACCTCATGACGCTTGAAAGATAGTCGATTTTGGCAATGAGTTCGGATATGTTAGTATTCTATGGAGAAAAAAAAGAAAAAAAAAGAAGTTATCTTCTAACTATCCCCAGTATAAACTGAATGATATGCTTTAGGGATTATCCTAATAAGTACACGGGAGGACTTTGTGTGGAATTGTTACTCGTCTATACCTAGGAAAGTCATTAGGACTGTCTCGAATGGATATTTGTGCGTTTGCTTGAATTATTCAAGAGAGGATAGTGGAAATTGAAAAGGCTTGTCACACACTCACTCGTTATACATTTATATTGCGGTTAACGTGTAGTTATGATTCGAATGGTTGCATCATCCGATTGTCATTCATATCTTATCTTCGGGAATTTTTCCTCATTCATTTTATTTTATCGCTTATTTTGTTCGAGGACGACCAAAAGCTAAGTGGGGGGTTGTGATGACGGAAAAATTCACCGTTATTTTTATAACTTTTTACCCCACTTTTGATATCATTTCGAGCACTTTTATATCAATTAAAGTCATTAATTCCTAAATTTCATAAAAATATATAAGTCGTGACTATTTTGTAAAATATCGTGTTTTTATGTGTTTTTACTAGTTTTTGTACCGGTTTAGTAACCGGAGTGTCGTGTCGGATTTACGTTTGGTATTTTGGTGGTTTATTGCGTAATTATAGGTTGACCAAAATCCCGAGTGACGACACGTTTTGAGGCCTAAAAGAGGTGTTTTTAGGGATATAAGAGTGTGCCACTAGCTTAAAAGGTCAAGTGGCTCAGTGGTTCGTAGTGCCACTAACGAATTATATCTTCTACGAACAAATGGCCCATCAAAAACGCATTTTCTGAAGAAGTGTCCTTCATAAAAGTTGTAGATCTTTGAAAGAGCTTTCCAACGCACTTTGAATCACGTCAATCGGATATCTACAACTCAAGTTATGGCCATTTTACTGAACTGCGATACTGTGTAGACGAATTTTGACAATTCGGATCAAGTGAACAGTACCCGGATCGATCCGGGACTTTTCAGGATCGATCCGGACCGTATTTTGCAGCAGATCTTCATCAGATTTCTCATAGATACGGGGAGATATCCATAGATATGCATATATACATATATATATATATATATATATATATATACATATAATTCTCCTATATATACCCCTCAATTGCATCAAAGAGAGTTTGAGTTGGGAGAGGGAATAGCTCTCTTCTCTTCTCCATCTTCTCTTCTTCTCCATCTTCATCTTCTCCAATTTTTTTTCTTCAACGTTGATGATCATCATCATCATTTTCTTTGTTTTGTTTTTATTTTAGACATCAAAGAGAGTTGAGAGCTTTCTTCTCTTCTTCTCCATTTTTCTATTTCTTTTTCTCTTCACCATTTTTTTTACCTTCATCGTCTTCATCTCCTTCATCGTGATCATCATCATCATCATCAATTTTTGTTTTTGTTTTGTTGATATATATATATACATAGATCTCCCATCTTTCATCATCTTCTTTTCCTTCATCGTCCATCATCTTCATCATTTTTTTTCTCTTTTTTGTTTTCATCTTTTGGGTTATATATATATTGTAGATATATATGTATATATATATATATATATATATATATATATATATATATATATATATATATATATATATATATATATGTATATGTTTTTATATAAATTAGCTAAAATACCGTTGTAATGGGATAATTATCAATAGTTTGTTGTTTTCGAGCTTTTATTTACTTAACGCATTTACTTTTACGCATTTATTTTTTTTCCGCATTTACTTTTACGCATTTACTTTTACGCACTTATATATATATATATTATATTTACTTTTACGCACTTATGTATATATATATGTAAATTATCTAGTACTTATATATATATAAAATATTAATTACGATAGTATATACTATATATATGTATATGTATATATATATGCTTTAATTTCCATTTCGGTATCATCATGAGTAGCTAAATCTACGTATAGTCGAATTATGTAAAAACGAGTAAAAACGCCCTAAAGGGGATTAAACGGGAGTTGTGTAGCACGTAAAATAATGTTTTAATGAGTAATCCACGTCCTAAAACTTAATCTGAACGTCTTTGAATTAAACTGATCATTTAGTTCACTGTCACACATTTCGAACCTATAAATGTATTTTGCGGTGAGATGTGGGAAAAGGGGTTTTGGGATCGTTGCGTAGATTCGGCCTAGTTGTTAGAACCGTTTCCAATACAGAGGTTTGTCATCGTTGTTCGAGCGACTCTAAGAGCGTAATCATGTTAGGTTAATCGGTTTTCTAAAGGGAAAATTAATTAACTTCACATAGGGTGTTGAGTGAGAGTTGTTCGATCTTAACACCGTAATTAGGAGTTGGCACCCGTGGATGTCGTTAAAATACTGTGGAAAGGTAGGTTGGTTAAAACACGCTCCATGTCAAGTCTTCCCTTAGGGGTAAAAATAACTCGTTGGATCATAATTCGGCTATACCTTTTAATCACTAGAATTACAATCGTTAGTTAAACTTTACTTTTTGCATTAGTATAAAACACTCCACCTAAACTTTGATCGCCTAGACTAAGTTCGACGTTCATTTTGGTACTCACAACCACATTTCTCTTGGGACGACCTCGTACTCCCGTAGCTATCCTAAGCAATCGACCCGGTACTCGCGCGGTTAGAGAGTTAGTTTACCCACAAGCTTGCGAGTCTTTATAAATGTATTTTTGAGGGGTAAATTTTAGCTCATCAAAAATTGGCGCCGTTGCCGGGGACCAATATTTTAGTGGGTGTATTTTTCTCTCATCACTTTGTTGTGAATACACGGATAATAAGCCACAAATTATAACTTACACGAGATTTCTTCCATGCAATGACCGAATGACAAAACAAATCAAAGAAGGTATACTTATTAACAAGTGTTTGCTTGCGGTACACGCAACACCATATTTAATTTTATTTTTTTCACTTCCAAAAGATTCTTCTTGACAACTTCCTCTCGTAAGTTTGACCGGATCTCCACCGCCGATAAGTCCAACACCGTCGACAAGGCCAACTGTTTCGGATAAAACAAGATTTAGAGGTAGTGGGCTTATTGGGCCCGTCGCATATACCGGGCCTTTCCAAATGACTAAAAGACGATCTGCTATCCGAAAATGCATCTCCAGGCCCACATGTTATAGCCTTGGCCTTTCTAATGTGGTCGGCTCGAGCACTAAGACAACGGCTCAAAGTGGGCTTTTTAAATCCACAGTGCCATACATCAACATTATCCCTGTTGAATATTTTAGACTTTATGTCAATTAATGGACCTCTAAATGCTAATTCATTAGGCCTCTTCACGTGGACGACTTCGAGAAAAAGCTTTCATCTTGCAGTAATTAACATCGGCCTTAATATTAGCATTTTCCAAAACATAGGTAATTGACCAAGGACATTCCTTGTCGTTCAAACTGGCATAAGCATTACCAAAATATGTCATGTTCAAACAACATGATACTGGGAACACGAACTCAGCCTGTTTGCAATCAGGTTCACATAATCTGTTATCAAAAACTCTAACCCTAACACAACCTTCTGAATTCATTGGGCATTGAGGTCTGTACATCAACAAACAACTATCTATCATAACTGACAGATTCTTCATTTTATTGTAAGCCCTGTCAATAAAACTAGGGTATTTTAACTTCACATCTACAATAGATGATCCTGACTTAATATCAGTACAATCAGTCTCGTAATCACCAGAAACGCTTTCGGCTATTGGGATCTCCATTCTGTTGTAGATGCTCTTCCCAGAAAACCAAGAAATCGGAAAAAAACTCGGAAAATTCTTCGTTCCGATCTATTGCTACAGTAAAAAGTCGCTTTATGAATAGTACTAGGGCAAAAGTTTTCAAACCAGTAATGATTGTCTGAGAACGATTGTTGCTAGAGCAGAAAGGTTAAAAGAAAACGCGTTTTCACTATTGCTCAGCAGTAGAAAAGTACCGACAAGTACTATTGTACAACAGTAAAAGGGAATATTGGCAGACAATCAGAAAGAGCAACCACGTGGGTAGGGACAGCTGCCTCCCACCAAAAACAAATCAAATGCCGACACGTGGCAAAACCTGTAATATTATTTGGTTTTGCCACATGAACGGCCAGGATTAAAAATCAGAATCAGAGGGCACTATAAAAGTCCCTCTGTCCCTCCGCAAAACCATTGTAAGAAAAGAGTTCAAAAACACTATTACTCATTCTATTTCTCTATCTATTATTCTATCTCTAAAAAAACTAACTATGCCTCGCAGACCTGCACAATACAGACTTCAGGGAAAATCATTATTTTTAACATACCCACACTACCCCATCATCCCCTTTTCTGCCTAGATTTTTTATTCAATTTACTAAAAGACCTAGACATTTTTTATGCTAGAGTCTGTACTGAAAATCATGCAGATGGGGAGCCTCATTTACATTGCCTAGTACAACTTAATAAAAAGTTGGATACTAGGGACAATAGGTTCTTTGACATCAAAGACCCAAATGGGATACTATCATATCACCCCAACACTCAAATAGCAAAAAATGATGCCCACGTAGCAGAATACATCGCTAAAGGGGGACAATTTGAGGAAAGGGGTGTATACCAAGAAAATAGAAGTTCAGTTAAGAAGACTAGGGATGACATATGGACATCAATAATAAATGAGTCCACATCCAAAACTGACTTCCTTTCTAGGGTACAAGTAGAGCAGCCGTTCATCTGGGCTACCCAACTAAGGAATCTGGAATATGCAGCCAATTCCAGATGGCCTGAAATACAACCACAATACGAGCCCAGATGGACAAGCTTTATCAACATCCCCCAGGAATTAACAGACTGGGTTCACCAAAATTTATTTTTGGTAAGCTTAGAAAACCTACAAACTTCCGTAGGACAACATGCAACCCAAGGAAATGTTGAGTGGGCGCATGAAGTAACTAATATAGAACTTAATGAACGTTTTTATAATATACTAGATGTTTTAAACTCTGATAGATCATCTCCACCACCTGCAGGACCCAGCGAACAAACCGGACCGCCCCCTTTCGATGATAATTGAAGGCCCAACAAGAACTGGAAAGACTTCTTGGGCTAGAAGTTTGGGCCGCCATAATTACTTTTGTGGTAGTATAGATTTTTCTTGTTATGATGTACACGCCCTTTATAATATTGTAGACGATATCCCCTTAAATTTTTTTTCTTACAAGAAAGAATTGTTAGGTGCTCAAAAAGACTTTACTGTAAACGATAAGTACTGTAAGAAAAAAAAAGTACCAGGTGGTATACCATGTATTTTATTATGTAACCCGATCGAGTTATAAAATAGCTATAGAAAGGGACAATACTAGATTCTCTGAATGGGCCCAAGGGAATGTAATACTATTAGAAATAAAAGAACCATTTTACTAAAACATTAGGCCGGCGGCCGCAGCAGTTATATATTGTATAACACTTCTTAGATTCACGATCTTTCTTTGTTAGCGGGGTTGATAAACAAAATATATATTAACGTAAAAATACATCCTTACGATATCTTGTCATTACGCTAATGTACCTTTAACGAGAACCGGCGCAAAGAAATAAATACACAAGCATTCTCATGAATGTTATCAATAGTGCCAGTGGTTGCACCTCCATATTTAACAAGTATTTTTTTGTTGCAATATTCTTTTACAACTTGCTCTTTCTGGCCACCTGAAGTGGATCCTTCCTTTGATAGCCAAAAAACTCCCCTTCTTAAAACCCCGAATCATCACCATATCCTCTTTAATCATAGCAAGAGACGGTTCATCGGATAAATGTCGAAAACATCCCGCATCTTCAAACTTTCTGATGAAGTAGCTTTAGGTTTTTTTATCAACAATTAAAAACCATATCACATGGAGACTCGTTAAAGGCTCACACACCTGAAGATGAACCTTTCCCTTAATATTAATTCCATACAAATTAATGTCATGTCCAAGCCTTTGGTCAGAACTAGTCCCTTGACTTATATTGTTCAAGAGCTTACATTCACCTGCGTTTTCAATTGTAAGTTTGTCATGAATTGTTAACAATCTCCTCTCTGATTGTCTCTTTTGCCTAAAAAAGGTTTCTTTTTATAAAATACTGCTGGTCTCCTAGCAGGAGGCCTATAAGAAAACCTAGGAACTGTTCCAAACAGATTCCTCTTTAAACTTGCATATGCATTCCTCTGGGTGCTTGCTAGATAATCCCTCATTTTTCTGTTCGATGTTGACATTACTCAGTCTTTGGATATCTACCTCTGCTTTCTGCTTCTTAATAAAATACTTACACTTCTGCCTGTTAAATCTGCGATTAATAGCACGAAATTTAGCCAACCTTTGCATTAACAGAAACTGATTCCTCGAACCATGAACAAAGGGCCTTGACAGACAAATTTCTCCCCTGTCTCTTGACAGGCCCTTAATTGTGCCAATTGTGACGAAATCCAAAGATCTACGCACATCGCTCTTGATCCTTCCCAACTCGTGGGATATTCGTCCACATCGTAAATACGTGAACCCATTTAAAATAGTTAATAAATTTAACAATGTTGTGAATACACAGATAATAAGCCACAAATTATAACTTACACAGATTTCTTCCATTCAATGACTGAATGACGAAACAGTCAAAGAAGGTATACTTATTAATAGTGTTTGCTTGCGGTACACGCAACACCATATTTAATTTTATTTTTTTCAGCTTCCAAAAGATTCTTCTTGACAACTTCCTCTGTAAGTTTGACTGGATCTCCACTGCTGATAAGCCCAACACTGCTGACAAGGCCAACTGTTTCAGATAAAACAGTACTAGAGGTAGTGGGCTTATTGGGCCTGTCGCATATACTGGGCCTTTCCAAATGACTAAAAGACGATCTGCTATCTGAAAATGCATCTCCAGGCCCACATGTTATAGCCTTGGCCTTTCCAATGTGGTCGGCTCGAGCACTAAGACAACGGCTCAAAGTGGGCTTTTTAAATCCACAGTGCCATACATCAACATTATCCCTGTTGAATATTTTAGACTTTATGTCAATTAATGGACCTCTAAATGCTAATTCATTAGGCCTCTTCACTGTGGACAGCTTCAGAAAAGCTTTCATCTTGCAGTAATTAACATCGGCCTTAATATTAGCATTTTCCAAAACATAGGTAATTGACCAAGGACATTCCTTGTCGTTCAAACTTGCATAAGCATTACCAAAATATGTCATGTTCAAACAACATGATACTGGGAACACGAACTCAGCCTGTTTGCAATCAGGTTCACATAATCTGTTATCAAAAACTCTAACCCTAACACAACCTTCTGAATTCATTGGGCATTGAGGTCTGTACATCAACAAACAACTATCTATCATAACTGACAGATTCTTCATTTTATTGTAAGCCCTGTCAATAAAACTAGGGTATTTTAACTTCACAGCTACAACAGATGATCCTGACTTAATATCAGTACAATCGGTCTCGTAATCACCAGAAACGCTTTCGGCTATTGGGATCTCCATTCTGTTGTAGATGCTCTTCCCAGAAAACCAAGAAATCGGAAAAAAACTCAGAAAATTCTTCGTTCCGATCAATTGCTACAGTAAAAAGTCGCTTTATGAATAGTTAAGGGCAAAAGTTTTCAAACCAGTAATGATTGTCTGAGAACGATTGTTGCTAGAGCGGAAAGGTTAAAAGAAAACGCGTTTTCACTATTGCTCAGCAGTGGAAAAGAACCGACAAGTACTATTGTACAACAGTAAAAGGGAATATTGGCAGACAATCAGAAAGAGCATCCACGTGGGTAGGGACAGCTGCCTCCCACCAAAAACAAATCAAATGCCGACACGTGGCAAAACCTGTAATATTATTTGGTTTTGCCTCTTGAACGGCCAGGATTAAAAATCAGAATCAGAGGGCACTATAAAAGTCCCTCTATCCCTCCGCAAAACCATTGTAAGAAAAGAGTTCAAAAACACTATTACTCATTCTCTTTCTCTATCTATTATTCTATCTCTAAAAAAACTAACTATGCCTCGCAGACCTGCACAATACAGACTTCAGGGAAAATCATTATTTTTAACATACCCACACTGCCCCATCATCCCCCTTTTCTGCCTAGATTTTTTATTCAATTTACTAAAAGACCTAGACATTTTTTATGCTAGAGTCTGTACTGAAAATCATGCAGATGGGGAGCCTCATTTACATTGCCTAGTACAACTTAATAAAAAGTTGGATACTAGGGACAATAGGTTCTTTGACATCAAAGACCCAAATGGGATACTATCATATCACCCCAACACTCAAATAGCAAAAAATGATGCCCACGTAGCGAATACATCGCTAAAGGGGGACAATTTGAGGAAAGGGGTGTATACCAAGAAAATAGAAGTTCGTTAAGAAGACTAGGGATGACATATGGACATCAATAATAAATGAGTCCACATCCAAAATTGACTTCCTTTCTAGGGTACAAGTAGAGCGACCGTTCATCCGGGCTACCCGACTAAGGAATCGGAATATGCGACCAATTCCGGATGGCCCGAAATACAACCACAATACGAGCCCGGATGGACAAGCTTTATCAACATCCCCCGGGAATTAACAGATTGGGTTCACCAAAATTTATTTTTGGTAAGCTTAGAAAACCTACAAACTTCCGTAGGACAACATGCAACCCAAGGAAATGTTGAGTGGGCGCGAAGTAACTAATATAGAACTTAATGAACGTTTTTATAATATACTAGATGTTTTAAACTCGATAGATCATCTCCACCACCTACAGGACCCAGCAAACAAACCGGACCGCCACCTTTCGATGATAATTGAAGGCCCAACAAGAACTGGAAAGACTGCTTGGGCTAGAAGTTTGGGCTGCCATAATTACTTTTGTGGTAGTATAGATTTTTCTTTTTATGATGTACACGCCCTTTATAATATTGTAGACGATATCCCCTTAAATTTTTTTTCTTACAAGAAAGAATTGTTAGGTGCTCAAAAAGACTTTACTGTAAACGATAAGTACTGTAAGAAAAAAAAGTACCAGGTGGTATACCATGTATTGTATTATGTAACCCTGATCAGAGTTATAAAATAGCTATAGAAAGGGACAATACTAGATTCTCTGAATGGGCCCAAGGGAATGTAATACTATTAGAAATAAAAGAACCATTTTACTAAAACCATTGGGCCAGCGGCAGCAGTTATATATTGTATAACACTTCTTAGATTCACGATCTTTCATTGTTTGCGGGGTTGATAAACAAAATTGATATATTAACTGTAAAAATACATCCTGACAGATACTGTCATTACTGCTAATGTACCTTTAACGAACCGGCGAAATAAATACACAAAGATTCTCATGAATGTTATCAATAGTGCCAGTGGTTGCACCTCCATATTTAACAAGTATTTTTTTGTTGCAATATTCTTTTACAACTTGCTCTTTCTGGCCACCTGAAGTGGATCCTTCCTTTGATAGCCAAAAAACTCCCCTTCTTAAAACCCTGAATCTGTCAGTCATATCCTCTTTAATCATAGCAGTAGACGGTTCATCAGCATAAATGTCGAAAACATCCTGCATCTTCAAACTTTCTGATGAAGTAGCTTTAGGTTTTTTATCAACAATTAAAAACCATATCACATGGAGACCTGTTAAAGGCTCACACACCTGAAGATGAACCTTTCCCTTAATATTAATTCCATACAAATTAATGTCATGTCCAAGCCTTTGGTCAGAACTAGTCCCTTGACTTATATTGTTCAAGAGCTTACATTCACCTGCGTTTTCAATTGTAAGTTTGTCATGAATTGTTAACAATCTCCTCTCTGATTGTCTCTTTTGCCTAAAAAAAGGTTTCTTTTTATAAAATACTGCTGGTCTCCTAGCAGGAGGCCTATAAGAAAACCTAGGAACTGTTCCAAACAGATTCCTCTTTAAACTTGCATATGCATTCCTCCGGGTGCTTGCTAGATAATCCCTCATTTTTCTGTTCGATGTTGACATGACTCAGTCTTTGGACATCTACCTCTGCTTTCTGCTTCTTAATAAAATACTTACACTTCGGCCTGTTAAATCTGCGATTAATAGCACGAAATTTAGCCAACCTTTGCATTAACAGAAACTGATTCCTCTGAACCATGAACAAAGGGCCTTGACAGACAAATTTCTCCCCTGTCTCTTGACAGGCCCTTAATTGTGCCAATTGTGACGAAATCCAAAGATCTACGCACATCGCTCTTGATCCTTCCCAACTCGTGGGATATTCGTCCACATCGTAAATACGTGAACCCATTTAAAATAGTTAATAAATTTAACACTGTTGTGAATACACAGATAATAAGCCACAAATTATAACTTACACAGATTTTTTCCATGCAATGACGAATGACGAAACAGTCAAAGAAGGTATACTTATTAACAGTGTTTGCTTGCGGTACACGCAACACCATATTTAATTTTATTTTTTTCAGCTTCCAAAATATTCTTCTTGACAACTTCCTCTCGTAAGTTTGACCGGATCTCCACCGCCGATAAGCCCAACACCGCCGACAAGGCCAACTCGTTTCGGATAAAACAAGATTTAGAGGTAGTGGGCTTATTGGGCCTGTCGCATATACCGGGCCTTTCCAAATGACTAAAAGACGATCTCGCTATCCGAAAATGCATCTCCAGGCCCACATGTTATAGCCTTGGCCTTTCCAATGTGGTCGGCTCGAGCACTAAGACAACGGCTCAAAGTGGGCTTTTTAAATCCACAGTGCCATACATCAACATTATCCCCGTTGAATATTTTAGCTTTATGTCAATTAATGGACCTCTAAATGCTAATTCATTAGGCCTCTTCACTGTGGACAACTTTAGAAAAGCTTTCATCTTGCAGTAATTAACATCGGCCTTAATATTAGCATTTTCCAAAACATAGGTAATTGACCAAGGACATTCCTTGTCGTTCAAACTGGCATAAGCATTACCAAAATATGTCATGTTCAAACAACATGATACTGGGAACACGAACTCAACCTGTTTGCAATCAGGTTCACATAATCTGTTATCAAAAACTCTAACCCTAACACAACCTTCTGAATTCATTGGGCATTGAGGTCTGTACATCAACAAACAACTATCTATCATAACTGACAGATTCTTCATTTTATTGTAAGCCCTGTCAATAAAACTAGGGTATTTTAACTTCACATCTACAATAGATGATCCTGACTTAATATCAGTACAATCAGTCTCGTAATCACCAGAAACGCTTTCGGCTATTGGGATCTCCATTCTGTTGTAGATGCTCTTCCCAGAAAACCAAGAAATCGGAAAAAAACTCAGAAAATTCTTCGTTCCGATCTATTGCTACAGTAAAAAGTCGCTTTATGAATAGTACTAGGGCAAAAGTTTTCAAACCAGTAATGATTGTCTGAGAACGATTGTTGCTAGAGCAGAAAGGTTAAAAGAAAACGCGTTTTCACTATTGCTCAACAGTAGAAAAGTACCGACAAGTACTATTGTACAACAGTAAAAGGGAATATTGGCAGACAATCAGAAAGAGGAACCATGTGGGTAGGGACAGCTGCCTCCCACCAAAAACAAATCAAATGCCGACACATGGCAAAACCTGTAATATTATTTGGTTTTGCCACATGAACGGCCAGGATTAAAAATCAGAATCAGGGGGCACTATAAAAGTCCCTCTGTCCCTCCGCAAAACCATTGTAAGAAAAGAGTTCAAAAACACTATTACTCATTCTCTTTCTCTATCTATTATTCTATCTCTAAAAAAACTAACTATGCCTCGCAGACCTGCACAATACAGACTTCAGGGAAAATCATTATTTTTAACATACCCACACTGCCCCATCATCCCCCTTTTCTGCCAAGATTTTTTATTCAATTTACTAAAAGACCTAGACATTTTTTATGCTAGAGTCTGTACTGAAAATCATGCAGATGGGGAGCCTCATTTACATTGCCTAGTACAACTTAATAAAAAGTTGGATACTAGGGACAATAGGTTCTTTGACATCAAAGACCCAAATGGGATACTATCATATCACCCCAACACTCAAATAGCAAAAAATGATGCCCACGTAGCAGAATACATCGCCAAAGGGGGACAATTTGAGGAAAGGGGTGTATACCAAGAAAATAGAAGTTTAGTTAAGAAGACTAGGGATGACATATGGACATCAATAATAAATGAGTCCACATCCAAAACTGACTTTCTTTCTAGGGTACAAGTAGAGCGACCGTTCATCCGGGCTACCCGACTAAGGAATGCGGAATATGCGGCCAATTCCGGATGGCACGAAATACAACCACAATACGAGCCCGGATGGACAAGCTTTATCAACATCCCCAGGAATTAACAGATTTGGGTTCACCAAAATTTATTTTTGGTAAGCTTAGAAAACCTACAAACTTCCGTGGGACAACATGCAACCCAAGGAAATGTTGAGTGGGCGCATGAAGTAACTAATATAGAACTTAATGAACGTTTTTATAATATACTAGATGTTTTAAACTCGATACATCATCTCCACCACTGCGGGACCCGGCGAACAAACCGGACCGCCCCCTTTCGATGATAATTGAAGGCCCAACAAGAACTGGAAAGACTGCTTGGGCTAGAAGTTTGGGCCGCCATAATTACTTTTGTGGTAGTATAGATTTTTCTTGTTATGATGTACACGCCCTTTATAATATTGTAGACGATATCCCCTTAAATTTTTTTTCTTACAAGAAAGAATTGTTAGGTGCTCAAAAAGACTTTACTGTAAACGATAAGTACTGTAAGAAAAAAAAAGTACCAGGTGGTATACCATGTATTTTATTATGTAACCCTGATCAGAGTTATAAAATAGCTATAGAAAGGGACAATACTAGATTCTCTGAATGGGCCCAAGGGAATGTAATACTATTAGAAATAAAAGAACCATTTTACTAAAACCACTGGGCCAGCGGCTGCAGTTATATATTGTATAACACTTCTTAGATTCACGATCTTTCTTTGTTAGCGGGGTTGATAAACAAAATATATATTAACTGTAAAACTACATCCTGACAGATACTGTCATTACTGCTAATGTACCTTTAACAGAACTGGCAGCAAATAAATACACAGCATTCTCATGAATGTTATCAATAGTGCCAGTGGTTGCACCTCCATATTTAACAAGTATTTTTTTGTTGCAATATTCTTTTACAACTTGCTCTTTACGGCCACTGAAGTGGATCCTTCCTTTGATAGCCAAAAAACTCCCCTTTCTTAAAACCACAATCTGTCGGTCATATCCCTCTTTAATCATAGCAGTAGACGGTTCATCAGCATAAATGTCGAAAACATCCTGCATCTTCAAACTTTCTGATGAAGTAGCTTTAGGTTTTTTTTATCAACAATTAAAAACCATATCACATGGAGACCTGTTAAAGGCTCACACACCTGAAGATGAACCTTTCCCTTAATATTAATTCCATACAAATTAATGTCATGTCCAAGCCTTTGGTCGAAACTAGTCCACTTGACTTATATTGTTCAAGAGCTTACATTCACCTGCGTTTTCAATTGTAAGTTAACAATTCATGACAAACTTACAATTGAAAATGCAGGTGAATGTAAGCTCTTGAACAATATAAGTCAAGGGACTAGTTCTGACCAAAGGCTTGGACATGACATTAATTTGTATGGAATTAATATTAAGGGAAAGGTTCATCTTCAGGTGTGTGAGCCTTTAACAGGTCTCCATGTGATATGGTTTTTAATTGTTGATAAAAAACCTAAAGCTACTTCATCAGAAAGTTTGAGGATGCATGATGTTTTCGACATTTATGCTGATGAACCGTCTACTGCTATGATTAAAGAGGATATGACTGACAGATTCAGGGTTTTACGAAGGGGAGTTTTTTGGCTATCAAAGGAAGGATCCACTTCAGGTGGCCAAAAAGAGCAATTTGTAAAAGAATATTGCAACAAAAAAATACTTGTTATATATGGAGGTGCAACCACTGGCACTATTGATAACATTCATGAGAATGCTGTGTATTTATTTGCCGCAAGTTCTCGTTAAAATACATTAGCGCAATGAATGACAAGATATCGTCAGATGTATTTTTACGCTTAATATATCTATTTTGTTTATCAACCCCGCTAACAAAGAAAGATCGTGAATCTAAGAAGTGTTATACAATATATAACCGCGCCAATTATTGGCCCATGGTTTTTAGTAAAATGGTTCTTTTATTTCTAATAGTATTACATTCCCTTGGGCCCATTCAGAGAATCTAGTATTGTCCCTTTCTATAGCTATTTTATAACTCGATCGTGGTTACATAATACAATACATGGTATACCACCCGTACTTTTTTTTTTCTTACAGTACTTATCGTTTACAGTAAAGTCTTTTTGAGCACCTAACAATTCTTTCTTGTAAGAAAAAAAATTTAAGGGGATATCGTCTACAATATTATAAAGGGCGTGTACATCATAACAAGAAAAATCTATACTACCACAAAAGTAATTATGGCGGCCCAAACTTCTAGCCCAAGCGATCTTTCCGCTTCTTGTTGGGCCTTCAATTATCATCGAAAGGGCGTCCGGTTTGTTCGCCGGGTCCCGCAGTGGTGGAGATGATCTATCAGAGTTTAAAACATCTAGTATATTATAAAAATGTTCATTAAGTTCTATATTAGTTACTTCATGCTCCCACTCAACATTTCCTTGGGTTGCATGTTGTCCTACGGAAGTTTGTAGGTTTTCTAAGCTTACCAAAAATAAATTTTGGTGAACCCAAATCTGTTAATTCTGGGATAAATCTTGTCCATCCGGGCTCGTATTGTGGTTGTATTTCACCATCCGGAATTGGTCGCATATTCCGTATTCCTTAGTTGGGTAGCCCAGATGAACGGCTGCTCTACTTGTACCCTAGAAAGGAAGTCAGTTTTGGATGTGGACTCATTTATTATTGATGTCCATATGTCATCCATAGTCTTCTTAACTGAACTTCTATTTTCTTGGTATACACCCCTTTCCTCAAATTGTCCCCCTTTGGCGATGTATTCTGACGAGTTGTATCCTTAAATTTTGGAATTAGACGTTTCGTCGTGTCCGTGCTTCATAAGTCATTGTTGCGTTTTGCCGGGAGTTGCGTGTTATGTGTGGTTCGCGGGTAAAGTAAGAGGATTATTATTCGTACCACAGTTGATCTATCACTTGTTCCCCACCTACAGGTGCACCACACCAATCAACCATGCGAAAATCGAATGTGATAGATAATTGTGAGAAAGTACTTTCTATTGATGAATTGTGTGTACAATACAAGGTATATATATACATCTACTACAATGTGAACACAATATCGTGTAATAAATACAGAATATGAACACAATAAATATAATATACTATCTATAAATATCCTAACACGCTCCCTCAAGTGGGACTACGGGCAGGCGGAAGTAGGCCCAACTTGGAACGGAAATGATGAAAAGGATGGCGAGAGAGGGGCTTCGCGAGGGCATCACCGAGCTGATCAGCACTAGAGACATGAGAAACACGCAGGAGACCCTTCTGAACCTGATCACGAATATAGTGATAATCCACAGCAACGTGCTTCATCTTGGAATGGAACACAAGATTAGCCGAAAGCTGAGTCGCACCCACATTATCACAAAAAATGACAGGAGTAGACGCAGAGGCAAGACCAAGATCATATAGAAGAAAAGATACTCACGTCAACTCCGAAGCAATGGAAGCAACGGACCGGTACTCAGCTTCATTCGAGGAACGAGCAACGGTGGGTTGTTTCTTGGAGCTCCAGGAAACTAGATTCCGACCTAGAAACACAAGATACGCACTAGTAGAGGAATAATTGTCATCTTTGTTACCACCCCAATTCGCATCAGAGAACGCATGTAGGTCAAGAGTGGAGGGGAAAAAATCTGCAAGTCATGAGAGACAGTACCAATAAGATAAAGCAGAAGACGTTTAACCAAAGTGCAATGTAAAACTGTGGGAGCATGCATGTATTGTGATAATTTATTAACTGCATAAGCAATATCCGGCCGAGTGAATAGCAAATATTGAAGATCCCCAAGAACCTGGCGAAACTGACCGGTACTCAGCTTCAGTCGAGGAACGAGCAATGGTGGGTTGTTTCTTGGAGCTCCAGGAAACTAGATTCCGACCTAGAAACACAAGATACGCACTAGTAGAGGAATAATTGTCATCTTTGTTACCACCCCAATCCGCATCAGAGAACGCATGTAGGTCAACCGAGCTTTATAACGCTCAATGGTACCATCGGATTTACGCTTAATCCGATAAATCCACTTGCACCCAACAAGATTGATAAAATAATCATACGGAACCAGGGACCACGTACCATTACAAACCAATGCATCAAATTCATCAGACATTGCTTGACACCAATGAGAACTTTTTAAAGCCTGTTTGTAAGTGGAGGGTTCAGTATCAGAGAACTGAGAGTCTAGTTGGGCGGTGAGGTTTATGATGGTGCGGGGTTTGAAGATTTGGTTTTTGGCATGAGTGACCATAGGATGGAAAGGTAGGAAGGGCTCGGGTGAGGAGGAATCGATGGAGGATGAGAAGGTAGATGGTGTGGCAGGAGGTTCAGGGGGGAAAGGGATGGTGGAGAAGCAGGAGGGACATGTAAAGGTGGAGTGGGAGTGGGGAGAGATGGTGGAGGAGTGAGAACCGGTGCCATAATAGGGAGGAAGAAATTGGTCAAGGGTGGCGGAAGAGTAATGAGGAGGGTGTGAAGAGAAAGGAAATATATCTTCTACGAAGCGAACATCGCGAGAGACGTAAAGGCGGTGAGCGGAGAGATCATAACGCAGAGGTAGGCACTTTGAGTGAGAGAGTAGCCAAGGAAGACACACGGAAGGGAATTGGCTTCAAGCTTGTGAGTGGTGTAGGGTTTGAGCTAGGGATAACACAGACACCCAAAAACATGAAGCTTGGTATAGTTGGGAGGTTCGGAAAATAGCTTCTCATATGGGGATAACATAGCAAGAACATGGGTGGGCATACGATTGATGAGATAGACTGCGGCATTGACAACATAAGACCAGTACGAGAGAGGAATAGAGGCATGTTGAAGAAGAGCAAGGGCAGTTTCGACTATATGAAGATGACGGCGTTCAGAGAGACCTTTGTGTTGGGTAGTGTTTGGGGGAGATGTGTTGTGAGTAATACCAAGAGAGGACGGGAAGGGACGAAGAGCAATAAACTCACTACCATTATCAGAGTAAAGAATTTTTGATGTGATACGTGCCCAGGAAATAACTAAGGGACCAATCGAGAGCTATGGAAAACCTAGACCTGGAGTCTCCGACCTAGGATCGAGGCTAAGAACACACAACGCTCGCTCACGACGCTGATTCATTCTTAAAGGTGTATCCTCTACGACGAAAAAGATACTCACTCGCAAGTGATTGTTTTAAGCAGGCTCGACTTAAAGAAATGTTTAACTGAAATCTCAATAATAATGTGTTGTATTAAAATAGTACATAGATGGCCTTTATATAGGCTACAAAATAGAAGACTAACAAACTTCTAAGCAATGTGGGATAAATTACTTAGTAATTTTCGCCACTTTATTTCCTAGGGCCTAACTTGATTATAATAAGCACAAATGGACTTTTTTTTGCTAAAAATAAAGACTTAACCCAATATACTATAGTCAACTCCCCTAATGGGCTTTTGGCCTATTACTACTTAAAAACAGCATAAAATAATACAAATGACCAAAGCGGCGCCCCAAACAAATGGGCTGGACTTATTGACACAAAAATCAAATAAAAGACTTCTAATTAATTTATTCAAGTCCATCATTGCTCTACCCTTCATTCTTCTATGGCTGGATCACATCAATTTTAATCTTAGCAGAAAAATAGTTTTCGACATATAGGGTAAAATTTTCAAACACAGCATGCACATCAGATTTACGAGTTAAGGGATAAAGCCAGACATAACGTGTGAAGTGATCAACGAAAATAACATAGTATTTGAATCCATCAACAGAATAAAGTGGAGAAGTCCAAACATCAGAGTAAATAATTTCAAGGGGACGGAAGAACGTAAAGTAGAATCACCAAAAGGCAACCTATGACTTTTATTACGCAGACACGTATCACAAGGGGAAAAAGCAATAGAAGATAATTCAAATTGTTTGTTTTTAACTAAGTGCTGAATAACAGGAAAGGCAAGATGGCCATAACGATGATGCCATGTGGTGGAAGAAGCTTTAGTGACTGAAAATGCAAAAAGGGGACTACTGGACCAATAATAGACTCCATCTCTAGCGTGGCCCTGATGGAGGCATGTGCCTGTGTGTGGATCTTTCACAAGGAACGAATCATGTAAGAATTCAATGGTGACATTATTGTCAGAGCATAATTTTGAAACAGATAACAAATGTTGTGTAAGGGTGGGAACGCATAAAACATTAGATAAACGAAACGTAGAAGTAGGGGAAGGGAGAGTTGCACAACCAATATGAGATATAGGAAGAGAGCTACCGTCACCGATAATAATGGCATCACCACCCGCATAAAGTTCAGGAAGTGATACTGAGATCATTGGTCATATGATGAGACGCCCCACTGTCAAGCATCCACAGAGCTGAATTGGACTGAGCCGGGTGTGCCCGAAGAGAAGGAGGTCGAGGTGTTGAAGGGCGGGCGGGATACATCTACTGAAAGAAAGGATAGGTCGGGCATCGTTTTGCGGAATGACCATGTATTCCACGAAAATGACACTTGCCGAGATAAGGTCTCGGTTGATAGGAAGGCCGAGATTCACCAGGGGAGGTCGGGCTAGTTGGATCAGCCGACATGTTTTTTTTTTTTTTTTTTGGTTTTGTTATTTTTGGCTCTTTTTGTGGTTTTTTTTTTTTTTTGATTTGGGTTTGGATGACGACAAATAAAAGGGAAATTTAACTAAATGAGTATTACAGCAAAGCACCACAGTATTCGTAAGAGAGGAAAATGAAAGATAGTGACGGAAAAGAAAGGAGAGGGGAAGGAGAGATTGTGAAGTTTATTTTGAATGTTTGGATAGAACTAAACGGAAAGGAAATGAAGGTTTAAAAGTGTGTTTGGAATGTTAATAGAAAAGAAAGTAAATCACACGATTATAAATGATTTTCCAATTTTAGACATTAGGTTAGAGATATTAGTATTAATTTTAAGGTTATTTAACTAATTATATAAAATATTTTTTTTGAAGAGGTAATTATATAAAATATTTATAAAAAAATATCATTTCCTTCCAAATCTTGCTGAAAATGGACGGAAAGCAGGCAATCTAATTTCTATTAGATCATTTCCTTTGGTCTCCCTCCCTCGCCTTTCCTTTCCTTCTCCTATTGACATACCAACACCCCAATTAAAATCAGCCCAAGCCCTTTCTTTTCTTCTCCTCTCTTTTCTTTCAATCCAAATAGGCTCGAAAAGGGCAGCAATATTTTCAAAGTCAAAGAAAAAGAAAAAGAAAACGGCAGCAATACAACAGGATGCTACAGGCGGGGGAGTGTCCGGAAAGAATGGTGAGACCGGCGAAGCGGGAAGAAAAAAAAAGGGGAAGGAGGAGGAGCGCAAGAGGGGAAAGTCGGAAGGACAGGAAGAAGAAGCAGAACCGAAATCAAAATCGACGGAACAGGACGGCAGCGGAAATAATTGCAGTGGAGAAAGAATTAGCAGAATGGAGGCTCACGGAATCGGAAAAAATGGAGACTAGGTCTCAATAGACCTGTCCAAATGCCCCAACCGGACCGGCCCCTGACCGGAACCGGCGGTTTTTTTTTGGGCCGGTTGGTGCCGTTATTTCAACAGGCGGTTGAAATGAACCGCCGGTTGTGTAAACCGGCGGTTGAAGGTTGAAAACCGGCGGTTGCCGGTTCAATACGGTTCACGGGTTCACACGGTTTCCTACCGGTTCAGGCCACGGTTCAGATCACGGTTTTAAAACTTATTAATAATTTTTTTTTTTACATTTTTCATATAATACTTTTTTTTTTACATTTTCATATAATACTTATTATTTTCACTACAATAACAAATTACTATTCTTTTCACTACAATTACTAAAGCGAATATAATATATATTTTTTTATAAATAGTTTTTTTATTCAGTTTTAAAATATAATATTAATATTGTATTATTTTCTTTATATGTAAATTATTTAATTATATGTAAATTATGTTATTTTTTCAATGCTTGTACCGGTAATACGGTTGCCTACGTATATTTTATATGTAATCGTGTCGGAGGCACGACACATATAAAAAAATCAAAGCGAACGTAGTTCTTAATGTTTTTTTTTGGTCTTTTATAGTTTTTTTTATAGGTTTTTATAGTTTTTTTTTT
This sequence comes from Gentiana straminea, assembly GCA_036785695.1. NCBI lineage: Eukaryota > Viridiplantae > Streptophyta > Magnoliopsida > Gentianales > Gentianaceae > Gentiana > Gentiana straminea. The sequence goes on along the minus strand of JAVUPR010000515.1, from coordinate 3,826,408 downwards.
TAATTTTAATTATAGGTTTTTTTAGTATTTTATAGTTTCTTATAGTTTTTTTAGTCGGTTTTAAGTATACGTTGATTAAAAATATTGTTTTATTAAATATTACGTGAGATATATTGTGTTGTTTTTCTTATATGTAAATTATGTTATTTTTTCAACGCTTGTACCGGTAATTCAGTTGCCTACGTATCTTTTATATGTAATTGTGTCGGAAGCACGACACATATAAAAAAATCAAAGCGAACGTAGTTCTTATTGTTTTTTTTAAGTCTCTTATAGTTTTTTTTTATTATAGGTTCTTTTTAGTATTTTATAGTTTCTTATAGTTTTTTTAGTCGGTTTTAAGTATACGTTGATTAAAAATGTTGTTTTATTAAATATTACGTGAGATATATTGTGTTGTTTTTGTTATATGTAAATCATGTTATTTTTTCAACGCTTGTACCGGTTATTCGGTTGCCTACGTATCTTTTATATGTAATCGTGTCGGAGGCACGACACATATTAAAAAATCAAAGCGAACGTAGTTCTTATTGTTTTTTTTTGGTCTTTTATAGTTTTTTCATACATTTTTATTGTTTTTTTTTATTATAGGTTTTTTTTTAGTATTTTATAGTTTTTTTTTTATAGTTTTTTTAGTCGGTTTTAAGTATACATTGATTAAAAATGTTGTTTTATTAAATATTACGTGAGATATATTGTGTTGTTTTTCTTATATGTAAATCATGTTTTTTTTTCAACGCTTGTACCGGTAATTCGGTTGCCTATGTATCTTTTATATGTAATCGTATCGGAGGCACGACACATATGAAAAAATTAAAGCGAACGTAGATTTTATTGTTTTTTTTTAGTCTTTTATAGTTTTTTTCATACATTTTTATAGTATTTTATAGTTTCTTATAGTTTTTTTTTTTTTAGTTTTGCATAGTGTTGTTATGATTTTTTATAGGTTTTTATTGTTTTTTGTATTCTATTATAGTCTTTTCATATGTTTTTATAGTATTTAAAGGTTTTTTAATTGTTTTTTTAGGCTTTTATAGTATTTTAGGTGTTTGTATTTTATAGTTTCATATAATTTTTTAGGTTTGTATATGGTTTTTATGGTTTTTTTTTTTTTATTTATAGTTTTCTATAGTTTTTTTTTTTTTTTTGTAGTTTTTAGTAGTAGGTTTTTATAGTTTTTTTAATAGGTTTTTATAGTTTCTATCGGGTTTTTTTTATGGTTTTTTTTGTAGTCTTTAGTCTTTTATCGGGTTTTTTTATATATAGTTTTTAATAGTTTCTTATAATTTTTTAGTCTTTTATAGTTGTTTTATAAATTGTAACAAATATATAAATAAGATATAAATTGCGTACCTTTAATCGATGTCGGTATTTCGAGCGCTTGCTCCTCCTGAAGTTTCAGTTAACCGACTTCGAACTGTGACTCATCATCTTCTGACTCAATGTCTTGCACCCTCTTCTCGGCTCGTACCCAATCTTGTCAACACATTTGCTTCTCTAAAGTGGTGGGATGAAGCGAACATCTTTTATTGGTAAGCACATATCCTGCCATGCTGAAAGCTCGTTCAACAGTGACGGTCGAAACACGGCAACTTAAAAACTCGACCGCCATCATTGCTAGCACTGGAAAATCTTTAGCATGTCTCTTCCACTACTTCAATAAGTCGAAGAAGAAATCATAGGATTCGGTTTCACAGCTTTCAAATGTTGTGTTTAAAAATTTGGATATCTCTGTACGTTGATCGGATGACGTTGTCACTCCCTTCTGTCGTTTTGAATTCAGTTTATCCAGAACTTTTTGAATTCCCCGCGGGACACCTGCAGGGTTAGTAGAAGCACTTGCGGATTGATTGGGAACCACGTCGTTTCTCATTCCATACATACGCTCATATTCAACATACAAAGTGTTTAATAATTTTTCAAGTCTATCTACTTCAACTGTATAATCTACCGAGGGCACTCTATGAATATTAGACAAAGCATCATAGTAAGCACTTAGCATGTTAGACACACCTAATAGTCTTAAACGAGGGTCGAGAATAGAAAAATGAGATAAGTGTCAGGAATATGCAACATGTACTTATTCCATTTCTCCTTCATCGGCCCTAAACATTGAAATAATGTAACGTCGTGTTCTATGGTTTCAAACCGGGCAGTTATTTCTACACTAGCAGGCAAGACTAAATGTGCTGTGGGTTGATAACATTTTGAAAACAATTCAGTAAATTTTTTGAATACTTCAAAAACATCCATCAGTGTCTTACATGCAGTCCAAATAAAGGGATACAAACGATATTCGCTCGAACAGTGTGCATTTAAAAATTCACAAAAGGCATTTTTAATTTTGCTTGTTTTTTTCCACAGATCATAAGTGGTGTTCCACCTATGCGGTACATATTGCGGTAGTTTGACAGGGCGGTGACCTTTCTCTTTAAGAAAATTATACGACTTATGAACAAGAGAATTTCTACCTAACACATGTGAAATCGAAATTTTTATCGCATTAATATTATAGTAAAAAACTTTTAGACCATCTTTTACACATAAATCAAAAATATGTCATAAACATCTAACATGAAAAAATTGACCGTTACAAAGAGGTTCACAATATTCGGATAAGTCGGGAATAGAGGCAGTGTTGTTTGAAGTATTGTCAAATGCAATAGAAAAAACTTTATCTTTTAAATCGTATTCCTAAAAAATATCAACTAATAAAGATGCAATGTTAGAAGCATTATGAGTTTTGTTAAATAAACGAAAATCAAGTAACCTTTTTTGGACAATCCAAGTGTTGTCAATCCAGTCAGACGACACGCCCAAATAAAAATTGTTTGTCCTCCTATCCTCCCAAATATCGACACATACATATATTCGGAATTTATTTTTCTTCAAACTTTCTTTAATAATATTTTGTCGTTTAATAAATTTATTTTTGAAATCCCTAGTAACCGTTGCACGAGGGATCTTAGTAAAGGCCGGCTGCAAAGCCCCTTGTACGTAACTTTCAAAAATAGGATTCTCAGGAAAGATAAAAGGAAGACACATCCCCACAACAAGATCCGTGGTTAGATCTCTACAGTTATCATGAGTGTAAATAAAAAGTGGATTAGTGTTACCTCCGTGATCACGTGTAAGTTACTAACGTCGATATTACTAGCAAGAATACTAGGTACATCGCATTATAGTAAATGCGAGTCAAGGTCGATCCCACAGAGACAATGCAACTTATACATATAAATGATTCTAACCTAATTAAGAAGCAACATATAAGCGGTCATTGACCAACAATAACATAAAAGAAAACAAACATGGTATACCTCTCCCTCTCCTCACCGATCTACTAACTTGGATTAGTTAATCGTTATGTTTACTTCCCCACATAATTTCCTTAGATTAATCGTGAGCTTTTAATGATTATTATCATATTTATCAGCTACGGGTGCAATTCCTACTCCTATCTACTCCGGTAATGGCAGTAGACAATCTATACACAAGCTACCCTCCTTAATTGGTCCGTAATAGCCCATACGCATAGAGAACTAGAACTGCCGATATTGAGCGTTACCTCATACCGCTAACCCGCTTAGACAGCTGTCGACACTGACCAGCACGTTCCTAGGGTCCATCAAGACTATGTCCTAATTAACACTTCACTTGCGGTCCTTCATGTTAATTTATGAATTACGAATACTAGATTGGCCAGACCTATTACTCATTTTAATTATTACTCCCGATCAACGTAGCTGTAGTGAATCACAGTTTAGGTTTTCTAAAATATGCCACGGTAAACCGGTATAGACCGCCGGTTTACCGAGGGCGGCTTTTCCTAATTTCTGGATCTATATTGCTCAATACGATTAAAATAAGTAAATTATGGGGTTGTTAAACATGTAGATTAACTAAAACACATATAAACGAACAAATCTACCATATTGAAGACAATAAAGGAACGTTCAAAGCTTCATACCTTCAACAATGGAGATCTAGCTCGATCTACTCAAGCTAGAGATGATGGAAGAAGGGAGGAAACCAAAAACAACTCTCCAAAGCTCAAGAAAACTTTATTGCATAATAATTGTATAATAAAATTGATAAGATATGAGATTGTATTCAATAATCTGTAAACGCAGCCTTATATAGATACAATGACCGACTTAAGACTCTCTAAAACTCTAACCGACTTAGACAATGCGGCAGAATGAATTTCATGTTCCCTAAGACGCCGGTTTACCGGGCCTAACCCTCGGGTTACCGGGCCTTCTATTCTTCTTTTTCTTCAGCAGGCTTCCTCTTGGACTTCAATCACTCAGCCCAATGCATTCTTTTTGGTCCAAATCCGTTCTCCAATGCTCCAGATTCGGTATATCCTATAAAATACACAAAACGAGACAAAATAGTACCAAAACATCGGGAAAATAGCATAGATGCAGAATTACGATCCTGGAAACACTCACATAGCATTTAACACATATTCTAAGCAATAACGAGCCTATCAATCCTCTCTTGAGCAGAATTCAGGGTGAGTATAGGTATAATTATTGATACCATTTAGAGTTTTGGTAAAACAACAAGAAAACATACCCATTTCGATTACTTGAAGAACTACCAAATTCGAGCTCCAAAAGAACAAATCTTGTCACTTGAAATGTTACATATCGAAGCTAAAAGTTAGTAGATCAAAGAGAAGATCGAAATAGGATTCTAATGATATATAACACTAATTCTAACTCTAAGAAACGAAGAAAATCGCCCAAAAGAGGCCCAAAGTCGCCTAAAACCCCCTCCATTTATTTTCTGCTTGCGGCTATGAGAAAATGAGCAGCTTTATATAGAAGGTCTTCTGTCCGTACGGATATCCTCCATGTCCGGCCGGACTGTTCTTGATTTTCCAGGTGTCCGGACGGATGCATAGATGTCCGTCCGGATGAAATGCTCTTGTCCGTCCGGATGCTGGATCTGTCCGTCCGGACGAATTCTTCATCAAAGTTTTCCCAATTTCCAGAGAGTTAGCCGTCCGGATGAGAGGTTTTTGTCCGTCCGGACAGCCACTGAACGCACGTCCAAGGTGTCCAGACGGGCGTCCGGACTCATCGGACCCAAAATCTTCATTTTTTCACCTTCAACCTCCGTGTTTCGCCTCGGGCACGTCTAAACTTCATACTTCTCGCCTTTCGGGCTCTCGAGACACCCTGGTCCTGCATCCATATGAAAACAACAAGCAAACGCATAACCCCGCAAACTACGGGTGCTCGGGAAAAACGAGTATAAAATGCTAAAATAAGGTCGAGTTTACGGAAAACCGACCGTCACTCGCCGTGCAATAAAACCTCATTTAATACTCAAAATAGGGTCTAAACTCACCCGAAACATGCCAGAAATGTGATAATCGTGGGTTGAACTGTACAGAAATGTACTGTAAAGTTGGTTCCTATCAAGTGTCATCAACTACCCCCCACTTAGCTTTTGATCATCCCGAGCAAAAAGGCGAAAAGAAAATAACACTCTGATCAATACACAATTTAATTAGAAACAACTATGCCTTACAAAGTCAAGATCAAAATCATGCCACTCGTATCCATCAGTAATATATTAAACACTATTCACGTCATGAGCCAATGTGTGTGTGCAATAACTTTCACAACCGCTTAGAAACGCAGACAATCTCACATTACATCAACCCGTAGTCGAACTAACCGGTCTCGAACATGTTATTTATTAATTAATTGAGCTGGCAAGGCGGATCGAGAACCGAGCATATACTACTCTTAGGCTCACGTTTATCGGTCTATGCAAAAGTCGTGCGTCTTACGCTCCATCGACTAAGATATTGCCAAAGAGAATATAGATGTATGCACTTCTCTTTCTTGGTGGGTGAACTCTTATTGATTTAACTATCCTCACGGCCCCACTCATGATAAACTACCGAATCCGAAATTCCTTTGCCTTTCTAACGTAAAAGGAACATGATTCGTGATAAAGCCAGGGTCAACTCTAGTCAAAGCAATATGCTATCGACTACACACCAAGGGAAGTGAGTTATACGTGCTTAAAATGGTGACTCATAACAGAATGTGCGCTTAATACGCTACTACTTCAGAAGTGGACACATTCTCTTACTTGTACAAAGTAAAACAAAGATGAAGTCAATTAACTCGAAAAGATCAAAGATATCATAATTTCTCAAAATTCTGTCGAAAGGAATCAAAGTCTAAGTGGTGAATCATGCATCAAAGAAAAACAAGACAATCATGCAATTCATGGAATATAATGCTAAAAAGCTAAGTGACGTTCCTCTACCCCCCACTTAATCGAGACATTGTCCCCAATGTGTAAGATGAGAAACAAAAAATGAAAAGGAACTTAGCTTCGGTTAAGGGTGGAACCAAAGAAGAATCGGATCGTCGTATAAATCATCGGTCAAATGTAAGTAGTCCATGAAGAATCTGAGCTAAGTAACTCAAGAAAAACCAAGAAGAATATTGGTGACAAAAAACAGTATAATAAAAGTGCGGCAGTAAAAGAGAAAATAAATAACCCTAAAACAAATTAAGCCGACAAAATCATTATATTAATATTATGCTGCTACATTAACTAAGTAGGAAAAGAAAAATAGAATAAAAACAAAAAAATTGGAAAACAACAATAAAAAGAAATAAAAGCTAGTCCTAATCAGAATCACCCTCCCAGTCGACTCCATGCTCAAAATCGGGAGGTGGTGCAGAACTTGAGGCGGCGGCGGCTGAAGATGATGCTCTACGATGTGGGGCAGTCCTAGCCGGCGGGGTAGAGGAAGGAATGCCAAAGAAGTCAATAATCCTATCCATCTTGCTATGTAGACTCGCAATTTCTCCCGATTGCTCCTCAAGCAAGGCTCTCTGAGTCTTCGGTGCACCATGCACCGGAGTACGCTCCTCTCCGCTCTAACCCGTCTTTGTATTCTCTAAACTGACTGTGAACTGAGCTGTGGCTCAGGATCTTCCCACTCATCACTAACAAGCATCTTCACCTCGGCCTCTAGAGAAAACATATCAATCATCGGTCCGTATGGTAGCAGCTCTCGCTCAGAAGTGGCGGCAAGCTCATGAATACGGCTATGCATTAAGAGACCAATGTTGATTAGGGCACCCGTCTCTAGATAGAACATCAACTCTGCCCTTGAAGTGGTGACAGAAATAGTGTGCTTAGTCGGAAAAAGGCGGGCACAAACAAATCTATTGACCATCTTCCGGTCCCAAGATAAATCGTTCTCTAGGAAGATGGTGGGGGCTCCAGCAGGATTACGCTTCCATTGCACCCCTAAGAAATCTGCAACCATATCCATCCTTTCGAAATAGGCAATGTTGCTCGAGGATGTGTACTTATCCGGGCCCACCGATGGATTTCTAACCCCAAAATGCTCGTTGATCCTCTCAATAGAAAAATCAAACTTAACTCCGCGGACCATAGCAAATGTGGATCCGGGGTTATGTGAAATGTAAGTATAAAACTCCCTTACCACCGTGGCGTTGAACCTTGCCGGTGCCTCAGCCATATCCAGTAAATCCTGTGCTTGTAGGGCCTCCGGCAATATCGACCCGCAGTCGGCTAAATCTACCCCTCGTTCTCGAGCAACCGTCCTTGCGTTCCAATGGCCTCGGAACGACTCGTAAATCTCTAAAGAGTGGAATTGCTCAACCCCGTCGATTAAGGGATTAGCATCTCCATACACACTCTGATAACCACTAGGCCGAACTGCTGAACGTTGACGCTTAGGACCCATCCTAAATGAGTACAGAACCTGATACAGAAGCTTTTTCTAAAAAAGAACCCTCGGTAAACCGGAGGTAGGGTTCGGTTTACCGGCTTGAAATTTTCTGATTTTCTTTCAGGACTGTGCCTCTGATGATAGAAGAAGAAGAATTGCAGCACCTCACCGTAGCAACAGTACTAAAGAACATCAACATGGTTGAATGAGGTGGCTTTAGGGTTTGGAAAATGGAAGGAAATTGGTTTGGTTATGGTGGCTGTTTGGTGGTGATATGGCGGTGATGATGGCCGAATTTTAGAAATGAAGAAGGAATAGGAGAAGTGTGGTGAATGAAAGAGATGAAAATGATAAGAATGATGATAATGGTGATGAAGAGGTGGTTTAAATAGGAAGAATGGAATGAATGTGGATGGTTTAGTGGGATAATGGGTAGAGAAGTTATTAGGGTGAGGGATTTGAGGAGGTGATTGATGGGATTGAGGTGGAGTTATGGTGGAGTGTGGGAAAGGATGAAAAATTTGAAAAGAGGGGAAAATGGTTCGGTTTCTGCTGACTGACTGTATCTGGAGCAACGTGTGTCCTCCACGTGTCTCTAAAAATTTAGCTTTACAAACTGACGTTCAGAAATCTGAAAATCAAGTCTCGGTAACCCGGAGGTTACCTTCGAGATACCGGGGGTATCTTTTCCCCATATTTTTTATCTGCCTTTGCTGCACTTCTTACTCAACCTTTCTGCTCAATTCTGACCTCAAATTGACTACCCTTCACTCTTCAATTGTTATTTCCGACTCAAAACCTAACCTTCTTCACTACTCCGCAACGAGGTAAAAAAAACCTTTCCACAACCATTCGGTTTCAAGCCTAAGTTCTTGGCAGGATGAAAAAAAGCTCGTCCATTCATCTGGCTACTTTATTCAATCCTAAACTACCTAAGGGTTTGAAGAGATAGTTCTGAGTTTATAGTCGCCAGCTCGACTTTCTTCAGATCTCTGATCAATCAAGGGTTAGAGCCTTCACTCGCCAAACTTTCGCTCCAGAGGTTTGCACTTTCAAAGAACCTTTTTGAGCTCTCTTCCTAGCACGTCTTTCCTTTTTAGCTTGCGTGCTAGGTCTGCCTCTGCGTCGAGATTTAGACCTTAAACCCAAGGACTCCACATTTTCCACTTTCCGCTCGACTCTTTCACTACGCAACACGGAAGGACTAGCTTCCGTGAGCATCCTGTCGTGGTCCTTATCTTCTTTCTCTCTCAGCATTAATCTCATAAACTCTTGCTCAACGGTTTTGATGACAACCTCTCTATTCTCATGCCCCTCAATCTCCAAAATCTCTACCTTCCCTGAAGCATATGTCATCTTACAACTCTCCGGTAGGTTTTCTAGGGGTTCTAGGATCTTAAAAGATATAGCATCATTATTCATCCTAAGAGTGATCTCCCCATTATCAAAATCCATAACCGCCCTACTCGTTGCTAAGAAAGTTCGCCTTAAGAGAACTGGGGCACTAGGATCTTCAGGTACGTCTATGACTGTAAAGTCGATAGGATACGTGAACCCTCCTGCCTTAATTGTGCACTTTCTAAGCAGACCAGCAAGCATATCTCTGGTTCTATCTACGAAGGTCATAGTCCTGGTTTGATTCATCACGACCGGAAGTTTGATCTTTTGACATAGGGAAAAATGAAGAATATTGCAACTCGAGCCAGAGTCGCAGAGACCTAATCCTACGGATATTCTATTAACAGAAATTGGGAGTCTGAACGTGCCGGGTCTCCTAACTTCACCACGGTGTCTGAGTCTGGGTAATCCTCAGGCTCAGAAAACATCGTGTCAGGATCCTCGATCATCAGAATCATAATCTGAAGATGATATATCTATTAATTCGCAAGGAAACTCACCCGGACGATACGTGATGTACTCCTTCAGGTCATCTTCAGGCTCTTGCTTGATTGATTTCTCCTCTTTCTCCAACCGTTTCTTTATAGTCTTATAATGCTCCCATGCTTCAGTTCCGGGATACATGGAAATTGGCGTGATGTTCAAGATTGTTCTAGGCATATTGTTTGGCTTGTGTGTGCTTTTTCAACTCTGAATTGATCAAATTTCAGAAGTGTTCTGATCAATCTGCAAAAGACAAAATAAAACAAAGAAAAGGTTAGCAACTTCCGCTTTAGCTGGGTGTGATCCCAACTGTTGCGGACCTACTAACTAAAATCAACAGGGAATAACACAGAATAACAGGAATTGCTCAGAAATCGATTTTCCAGGCCTCGGTAACTTGGAGGTTACCTTCGGGATACCGGCCCTGAATTTTCTAATTCTGGCAGTTTAACATGTGCAGGATTGATACAGAAAGACTCAAGACTCAAAATAAAATAAAATAAAATAAAATAAAAACGACTTCTTAATTAGAATTAAAATGTTTATATTTAAAACTTGGCCATTGTCCCCGGCAACGGCGCCAAAAATCTTGATCGCGTGTAAGTTACTAACGTCGATATTACTAGCAAGAATACTAGGTACATCGCAGTATAGTAAATGCGAGTCAAGGTCGATCCCACAGAGACAATTAAACTTATACATATAAACGATTCTAACCTAATTAAGAAGCAACATATAGGCGGTCATTGACCAACAATAACATAAAATAAAACAAACATGGTATACCTCTCCCTCTCCTCACCGATCTACTAACTTGGATTAGTTAATCGTTATGTTTACTTCCCCACATAATTTCCTTAGATTAATCGTGAGCTTTTAATGATTATTATCACATTTATCAGCTACGGGTGCAATTCCTACTCCTATCTACTCCGACAATGGCAGTAGACAATCTATACGCAAGCTACCCTCCTTAATTGGTCCGTAATAGCCCATACGCATAAAGAACTAGAATCGCCGATATTGAGCGTTACCTCATACCGCTAACCCGCCTAGACAGCTGTCGACACTGACCAGCACGTTCCTAGGGTCCATCAAGACTATGTCCTAATTAACACTTCACTTGCGGTCCTTCATGTTAATTTACGAATTACGAATACTAGATTGGCCAGACCTATTACTCGTTTTAATTATTACTGCCGATCAACGTAGCTGTAGTGAATCCCAGTTTAGGTTTTCTAAATATGCCTCGGTAATCTGGTATAGACCGTCGGTTTACCGGGGGCGGCTTTTCCTAATTTCTGGATCTACATTGCTCAATACGATTAAAATAAGTAAATTATGGGGTTGTTAAACATGCAGATTAACTAAAACACATAAATACGAACAGATCTACCATATTGAAGACAATAAAGGAACGTTCAAAGCTTCATTCCTTCAACAATGGAGATCTAGCTCGATCTACTCAAGCTAGAGATGATGGAAGAAGGGAGGAAACCAAAAACAACTCTCCAAAGCTCAAGAAAACTTTATTGCATAATAATTGTATAATAAAATTGATAAGATATGAGATTGTATTCAATAATCTGTAAACGCGGCCTTATATAGATACAATGACCGACTTAAGACTCTCTAAAACCCTAACCGACTTAGACAATGCGGCAGAATGAATTTCGTGTTCCCCAAGACGCCGGTTTACCCGGCCTAACCCTCGGGTTACCGGGCCTTCTATTCTTTTTTTCTTCAGCAGGCTTCCTCTTGGACTTCAATCACTCAGCCCAATGCATTCTTTTTGGTCCAGATCCGTTCTCCAATGCTCCAGATTCGGTACATCATATGAAATACACAAAACGAGACAAAACAGTACCAAAACATAGGGAAAATAGCATAGATGCAGGATTACGATCCTGGAAACACTCACATAGCATTTAACACATATTCTAAGCAATAACGAGCATATCTATCCTCTCTTGAGCAGAATTCGGGGTGAGTATAGGTATAATTATTGGTACCATTTAGAGTGTCATCATTCCGCTGGAGCTCGGCATGTTTAGCTGAGTTTGAGACGCGCTATCTTCCAATTTTTCCGGGTGTTTGGTTATTATGTGACCCCGCATCGATCCGTAACCACCACCCGCTTTAAATTTGTATTTAGCTCCATAAAATTACACACCCCAAAGAAATACTTTACGGGGTTAGCTAATGCTAATTCATCAGTCCGAGGAACCTTTGTGAAAAATTCCGTAAAAATTTTCGATTTTAACCTTTTTTCATGTCCTCCGTCTTGGGTACTTTCATCACCATCTAAATCGAGTGACTCGGGAGTAGGAGTAGGATCAGCACTAGCACGATGCGGTGTTCTTACAGCCACACGACTCCCACCACGTCTTTGTCTAGGACGGGAAGCAGTCGGAAATACATCAACATCATCATCAACGTCGGCTTCATCATTACGAGGCTCATTATCTTCAGCTTCGTTAAGGTTGATGTTAAAATTTACAGATTGAGACATTATATCGTCGTAATGAATATCAAAATCATCAGGATTGAAATCTAAAGGTGTCTCGAAGTGTTTAATCGAAATGTGACTACCAGTGTCAAGGTTTGTAAAATGTTGGGGTCTATAGCCACCAGCAAAATCACCCGATTCCGGCACAACCGTGTCATCACGTAAAGTAACATTTCGATTGCCTCGTGATGATTCGCCTCTTCTTGACATTGTATAAAATCTAAATTAAATTTAACGGTTATAAATTTTTTTAATTTAACTAACCAATTTTACTTATAACTAAAACCGAATTGAAGTAACGATTAAATCAGAACAACTATGAAAACATAAATTATTATTTGGGTATCTAGTAAAGTAAATTTGATTATAAAATGGAATTTTTTTTACACTTGTAAAAACATTAGTTGAATAAAATAAAAACAAAATTTACTTATAACTAAAACTGTATTGAAGTAACGATTAAATCAGAAAAATTTCAAAAATCGGTATCATAAAGTAAATTTGATTGTTGTTTTTAACAACTAAACAAACTTGATAATCAAAGAAATGAGTAGAAGATGTAAGAAATGTTTTTTTGAGGGAAAAAGATGTAAGAATTGAGAGGAGATTGGTGTAGGAAATTGGAAATGGAATGGGGTAGTATTTATAGGATTTTTTTTAAAGTGTTTAGAAAAGGAAAAAAAAAAATAGCCGTTGCACTAAACTAGCCGTTGGGCCGGTTCAACCGCCGGTTACGGTTCCGGCTGGTCCGGTTCCAACCGCCGGTTACGATTCCGGCTGGTCCGGTTCCGGTTTCCAAAAACCCCTACCGCCCAACCGGCGGTTACACCGGTTTGTTTTGGCACCTCTAGGTCTCAATACTCTGATACCATGATAGATAATTGTGAGAAAGTATTTTCTATTGATTAATTGTGTGTACAGTACAAGGTATATATATATACATCTACTACAATGTGAACACAATATCGTGTAATAAATACAGAATATGAACACAATAAATATAATATCTATAAATATCCTAACAGAATGTATAGCCGACATATGAGTACTTCTCGCACTGTCGAGACACGATCAATACTAAAAAGACTGTGGTACACGGATAAGGTCATGGTGCCAATAAAGACTCCTAAAGTAATTGGCTCTCCGAGTATGCTGCCTATTCCCCTTCCCTATTCCCACCCAATTAAACAATGTGGAAGAAACAAATTCATGATTCATTGCTTCTGTTTTTATGCTTTTTTTTTTATTGCTTTAGTAAATATCACCATTATTATAAAATAAATAAAAAATATGGTTATTTTAAAAGTATGGTTATTTGTCTATAAGGATCAGTTTGAGATCAAAAAAATCATCTTTAAAAAGTCAACTTTTCAATACTACCCTTTTATAAATAAATAATAGAAATACGTTGATGGTCGGCGACTTCTCTAAACAGGTTCTTTCGCACTTTTGTATGATTCGACTATTTCGTAAGGCTTACGTGTATACTTGGTCACGAGATGTGCACATACCAATTAAGCAGCCTTTTACCATTTTAGCCTTGCCTATGGCTTGTGCCGTTACACTTTTCTTCTTGTTTCTACACCTCTGTGTATGTTTAAATATCTGTTCTCACAAATCACCATCAATTCCTAACAATCTGTTATAGCACTCGCAATTGTGATTCGATAGTTTGTTCGGTAGCAAAAGAACCTTTTTCATACTGCAAATTAAGGCTGCAGGGCTGGTTGGACAGGCTGAGAATCATGGTTTTATCTTTCGGTATTTTTTGAGCTAAGTTCATTATTTTTGCATCTTTAATATAATTTCCATGATATCACAATTACGAAAAGATGATATGTCCCATTTAATACTGATTAATTATCCATGTATATATCGAGTGATCTAGCGAGTGGAAAAAAGTTATGGTGCATTAGTTATTGTAGAGTTTATATCAAATGGATGGTCGTGATACACTACCTCATTTCTACACACCTCTATTGTTGTTTCTGCTCGGTTTTCACGCGAATTGCTACAAATCAATCAAGGAAGCAAAATATATGGTTACACCAACCACACTTAGTAAAAACCCTTATTATTACAAATAATAACAACACATGTATTTGAGTGAATTGCAATATGCATGTAATCAACCATATATGTAGTTACGCCAGATTATATATCACTGATTATAATAACATTGAAATAAACTAAAATAAAATAGTAACTAGAGAGTGATTTAGAAATAATTGTTTGATGATGGGGGAGGCCCTTCTAAGCGAATATAATCATACATCACCCCACGGAAAGGGCCATCAGCGTTGGCCTGAGTCAAGAATATAGTATTACCACCAGGAACAAGTAGATTGGATTGGATTTCCACATTAAACAGCCAATATATCCCCTGAATTCCATGCCTTGCAATTGCATTATCTTTTCCAATTAGCCCGCTTGAAAATACCGGTGTTTCTGCATTTGGATCATTTACCCTAACCTACAAGATATACATTTTAATTTTCATGCATGTGAATTAATTATCCCACTTTATTCATATTAATCAATATATTTGGTTGCAATATATATATATATATAGAAATGAGTTCATATACATACCTATTGATCCATGCTTACCGTACATACTACTAAAATAGTGCATCGATCACTATTTTAGTGCACCCCGTTATTGTTTGAGTGCACCTAGTTAATGAAGCGGGGGAAATCTGCTATTAGGTAATACTAGAAACCTAACTAGAAACTCCGCTCCTCAATTTGTAGTTGCACCGAAACAATAACCAGGTGCACTAAAATAGTGATCAGATGCACTATTTTAGTAGTATGTACGGTAAGCATGGATAGTATATATATATATATATATATATATATATATATATATATATATATATATATATATATATATATATATATATATATATATATATATATATATATATATATATATTTGATGCGATATATACCGATACTTTTATACAATCCAAATAATATTTTTAATCAAAATTTATTCACTATATATAATTAAATTGGCTAAATTACAATTTTGGTCCTCTAACTAGACACGTTTTTTGATTTTGGTCCTGGTTTTTCTCCGGCGACAATTTTAGTCCTGTAAGTGGTCTTTTTTTTGCAAAAATAGTCCTGAACGCCAGAAAGACCACTTACAGGACTAAAATTGGTCTTTTCCGGCGATAATTTTAGTCCCGTAAGTGGTCTTTCCGACGTTCGGACTATTTTTGCAAAAAAATTGTCGCCGGAGAGAAACCAGGACCAAAATCGAAAAACGTGTCTAGTTAGAGGACCAAAATTGTAATTTAGCCTAATTAAATTAAATCAAAATACCTGCAAAATGGCTTCAGCTGCGGATGCAAGTGCCAATCTCAATTTGTAGGTACCACTTGTGATTGTATCTTTCAGTTCGAATTTGATCTGCCATGTTGTGCTCTCATATGTTTTCTCATCCTTCTTCCTGGAAATTAAAAAATTCTTTGTTGCCTTTTCATTATTATATTATGCTACATGCACACTATATTTGTCACATACATCATGGGTCATACCAATTATCTATACTGTTATTAATCACTTGGTGTCATTTTAATTGATGTTTATTATCATGAATGTATGAAATGATAAGTTTTGATGAAGATATGATTAAGAATTTGTGTCTAATATGTTTTTCAAGCTACTAATATTTGATTTCAAGAATTAAGAATGCTACCTGGTGACATGAGCAAAGAACCAATCTTTCTTATAATCACTTTCTCCAATGGTATAAACCAAATCATTTTGAGGGTACAGTTCTGCATACCTCTCCCATAATCCATACTGCCTAAACCTGAAAAGCGGTTGAAAATAAAACGACAACTATGAATAACAAACGGTAAATTTTGTTAACATGTATAATGTGGATAAAGGAATATATGTTGGATGCTAGTAGGATATGCATGCACTTCAGATATCATATTCAGACCTAAATCAGTTAGCTGAACTGAAACGTATGTGAAAAGAATTACAGTAATAGTGGAGATTTCAGACGTGA
Organism: Gentiana straminea; assembly: GCA_036785695.1. Taxonomy (NCBI): domain Eukaryota; kingdom Viridiplantae; phylum Streptophyta; class Magnoliopsida; order Gentianales; family Gentianaceae; genus Gentiana; species Gentiana straminea. Next base: position 3,810,244 of record JAVUPR010000515.1, on the reverse strand, counting down.
AGACTCAGCTAAGCATTTTTAGCTGAGAACACGAAGCTAAAGAAAACTCACATACTTTTTATTATAACCGCTTGTAACTACTTTTAACTGACTTATAAAGATTATCATCTATAAATACTCCATCATCAACACCATGTAACTCAACTTGATCATTTTACTGATTAATAAGAATTCTGCATTTTGATTTTGTCTTGTATTTCAATTTTATCAATTTCAACATGGTAGCAAATCATTTTGTGCGCTAATTCTGAAGTTTATTGGAAAAACTTGAGAGTTTTTCTTCGCACTTCTCTAGTTTTTGGAGAATCTTGAGAGTGATCTTCATATTCTAGTTGCTAGTTTCATAGTATCTTGAGAGTGTTCTGTGAAATATTTTGTAGTTTTTCTGTAGATCTAATTTTTGATCGAGTTTTCTGGGATTTCCTTTGGTAATTCTTGTCAGCAATGGCATCGAAGAATCAAGAATTGAGTCCTTCCAGACCCTTCTATCTTCATCACAATGAAAATCCTTCACTTGGGTTAGTTCAACCATTAATGAATGGTAACAACTATCATCCATGGAAGATGTCAATGGAAATGGTATTGATCACAAAGAACCGGAAGTAAGTTCTGCTGACTTCCAAGCATGGAGGCCATGTATTTTGAATCTTGGTGTTTTCTGTATTTTAGGAATGCCAGGCTGTATGGAAAATTCTTGCTGATCGTTTTTCAGCGTTGATGCCTTCATAATTTCTAATACTCTAGAGAAAATGAATTATTTGAAACAAGGGTATGAATCTGTGAATCAGTATTTTACAAAGTTGATGACCATTTGGAAAAAATCAAGATCATCAGGCCAACTCCTTCATGTACCTACGAACCGTACCCCAATGTCATTGTGATGCCGTGAAAACTTGTTGGATCAGATGTAGACTGGACATGTGATTTTTTTTTGAAAGGAGTAACGGAAGAGTTTGAGCCAATGGTGTCTCAAGCAGTGTTGATGGTTCATTTTCCTGACATTCAAGATTTTTTTTGTTATGACTATAAAATTTGAGAGGCAGAAGACTTATGCCTCTAACAAGGCAAAGAATAAAGATTCTACTTTTGATGGCTCAGAAGACTGGACAAGGCAGAAGTGATAGAGATGATCAATCTAGGTTCAGATCCAATCAATTGATTAGAGTAGAAAAGTCAAGAAATCTGAATGCCAACACTTTCAAAAATAAGAACAATAAGAAAATTCAGTGCACCACAGTGGATTCAATGGCTATGCTACAGATAATTGTAATAAGAAACATGGCTATCCACCTGGTTTAGAGTCTAAGATCAGAGCCAACATGGTGGATCAGAAAAATTCAAATCAGTCTGCTTGTGGGGAGGATCGGGATATTGGACAAGTTAGGTCTGAACTTCAAGGTCTCACTTCACAAAATTTTAAGAGATTGTTAAAACTAGATTCTGATTCATCCAATCATGCAGTAAACAAGATCCATACACTGAATACTCATTTCTCCCTTGCTCAAGGATCAAGTGAAACTGTTTTGGTAAAACATACACAACGGATTTTGGACTCTGGTGCCACAGATCACATTGTGTGTTCTTTCTCTAGATTAAGTGATAGTAAATATGTTGTTGACATGGAAGTATGATTACCCAATGGCAGGAATGAACATGTGACTCATACGGACAAGTTGTGATCAATCCTGGTCTGCATAATGTCATGTACATTCCTGGTTTCAGATTCAGTTTGTTGTCTTTGCCTGCATTAACTAAGAATTCAGGTTGTGCAGCTATTTTCAGTGCTAGCAAGTGTGTTTTGCAGGACAACAAGAAGAAAATAGTGATTTGCTCAGCTGAGATGCATAAAGGCCTATACATTGTGATTAATAAATATGCTAATAATAAGCTGTGTTGTTTCAATTCCGTCTGTAATTCAGCAAAGAGTATATGCGTATCTTATACTGTATATGAGAAACTTCTTTGGCGTTATAGATTAGGCCATATAACAGATAATAGACTACAATTCATTAGTTACAATACATCTGATGTAAAAATTTATGAACATGACTCGTGTTTTATGTGTCCTATGGCAAAATTGAAGAAAAAGCCTTTTCCATTGAGCACACTTGTTGTAAATTCTATTTTTGATCTTGTGCATGTAGATATTTGGGGACCTTTAAGGCATCCTACTGTGAATAGTCAACACTTCTTTCTAACTGTTGTTGATGATTATTCTGGATTTACTTGGGTTCTTCTTTACGAGACATAAATCTGAAGATTCTAAGCTGGTTAAATCTTTTGTTAAGATTGTTTCTACTCAATTCCATTAAGTTATAAAAGTTATTAGATCTGATAATGGTGCTACATTTATAATGAGATCCTTTTATGAACATCATGACATCATTCATCAGACTTCATGTGCAAGTACACCTGAACAGAATGTCAATGTTGAAAGAAAACATCAACATCTGCTGAATGTATCCAGATGTTTGATGTTTCAGAGTAATCAACCCATCGAGTAGAGGGGATATTGTTTGTTACATGATGTTAAACTTTTCAATGCTACACCAACACCCTTGTTGAAGGAAAGCACTACTTATGAAGTGCTATATGTCTTTTTACGAGATTATTCTGTGTTTGAAGTTTTTGGTTGTTTGGTTTATTCATGCACTCTTCAGCAATTTAGAACAAAATTTGATTTTAGATGCAGAACTTGTATTTATCTTGGAAATTAAAACACTTCCAAGGGAGCTATTCTCTTGGACATCACCAACAACGATATCTTTGTTTCTATAAATACTCAATTCCATGAGACTATTTCCCCTTTATTTAAGCAGGTTCTAGGAAAATGTAAGTACACCATTGATACGCCACTGCCATTGCCCGTTTTGCAAAGATTTGAGGATTTGAGGAATCTAGCAGAGAAGCAGTTTCAGCTTAGGAATCCAGTGGAGGAACAATCCCAACCAATCAAGCTCCTGCACCACCAGTTCAGCTGAGGAGATCTACCAGGATAATAAAGACACCAACTTTCTGTCAATGAGGTGCTAATGACGTGCAAACCCCTCATCTTCTTAATCAAGTTATGAGTCTTCATAGACTCTCAGCTGAATACACCAAGTATATATATGCAATTGATGTTGTCACTGAGCCAAAGACATACAATCAAACAATAAAACATGATGAATGGAATGAGGCATTGCAGAACGCCAACAAATGGGAAATCGTTACTTTGCCACCTGGAAAGAAGCCTATTTAATGAAAATGGGTGTATAAGATCATATACAACCGTGATGGATCAGTGTAGAGGTACAAGGCCAGACTAGTAGCAATGTCCTGCACTAAGACCTATGGAATTGATTATCAAGAAAAGTTTTCTGTAGTTGTGAAGATCATAACAGTCAAAATACTGCTAGCAGCTACAACAACAAACAATTCGCATCTTCAGCAGATGGATGTTAACATTGCCTTTTAACATGGAGATTTGCATGAAAAAGTTTACATGCAGCACCCTTAAGGGTTTAAGTCTGATAAGCAAAACCAGGTTTGTAGGTTAATCAAGTCATTATATGGATTGAAACAAGCAAGAAGACAATAGAATTTTAACCTCACAGAATCTTTTGAGAGTCAAGGATTCATTCGGTCTAAACATGATCACATCTTGTTTACCAGAGGATCGGGCAAGTCCTTCATTGTCTTATTGGTTTATGTGGATGAAATTATTGCAGCCAGTCCTGATCTTAATCAGATACAAAAAGTCAAAGACCATATCCACAAGCATTTTACCATTAAGGATCTTGGTAAACTTGGATATTTCTTAGGAATTAGAGCTGCTAGAACACCTAAAGTCATCTCAATTTCATAAAGAAAATATTCCTTGAATCTTTTGCAAGAATATGAGTTTCTGGGTGCTAAACCTGTTGAGACTCCAACGGAATCTAAACAATCATAGCAGCATAGGATTCAGCTATATTTGTTGACAATAATACATACAGATTATTGATTGGTAAACGGATTTACCTCATTTTTACCAGACCTGACATTGCATTTGTAGTTCAACAACTAAGTCGGTTTTTAGACACCCCAATTGAAATCACATAAAAGTAGCTCATAGGCTCCTAAGATATTTGAAGGCCAATATAGGGCAATCAATTTTCTTCTCAACTGAAAAAACCTTATCTTAAAGTGTTTCACTGATAGTGATTGGGCAGGTTGTCCGGAAACCAGGAGGTCTATCTCATGGTATATGATGTTCTTAGGAGATGCTACCATTTAATTGAAAGCTAAGAAACATACAACTATTTCCAGAAGTTCTTTAGAAGTTGAATACAGAGCAATAGCCAATTCCATTTATGAAATCTAATGGTTGATATACATTTTGCAAGATCTGAAGATTCCTGTTCAGACTCTTGCCATCTTATTTTGTGATAATACCAGTGCACTCCATATTGCACATAATCCCGCATTTCATGAGAGATCAAAACACATTGATATTGACCATCATATGGTTAGAGACAAAGTCATGTCAGGTTCTATCATGCTCATGTCTATTCACACAAAGGAACAACTAACAAACATTCTCACAATGGCCCTTGATGCAACTGCTTTTTGCCATTCGCTATACAAAATTCGGATTTCCAAGATCTTTCAACCTAGTTTATGTGGATAAAGGAGAGTTAGAGCAAGTAGGATGTACAAGCTGATTCATTCACCACCTTCAGCTTGAGGGGGTGTAAACATGTATAATATGGATAAAGGGATGCAAGTAGGACGTGAATACACTTCTATCATATTCAGAGCTGAATCATTCATCTAAATAGAAACAGACGTGAAGATAATAACCAATGGATATTCAGATGTGAAGACTTTAGACGAGAAGACTTCAGACCTAAAGACTCAGCTTAGCATTTTTAGCTGATAACACGAAGCTGAAGAAAACTCATGTACGTTCTGTTATAACCACTTGCAACTACTTTTAACCGACATATGAGAATTATCATCCATAAATACTACATAATCATCACTATGTAACTTAACTTGACCATTTTACTGATTAACAATAATTCAACATTTTATTTTGTCTCGTATTTTCGATTTCATCAATTCAACAAATTTTGTTGCAATGCCTCAAAATTAAAGTTCATTACTCATCATTAGCTATCTAGTAAAAAATGTAGACAATGGAATAGAAATAAAAATACTCAAATGAAGCCCACATATTATTTGATTTATACTTATAGAAAGTCTGTTGAAGACTATATTTTCACTACATAATTATAATCTAGAACAATCAAGATATATGTCATTTATCGTAGAGGATGTTTTTGTATTTATCTCTATTATGTGATTTTAAATAAATCATCGTACCACCACACAAATCAATGAAGAAATCATTTCCTTATACATGTTGATATGGGTACCGGAGAATATGTGATTCTCTCACCCATCATGCCAATGTTTCCCCCCATTCCCGATTTGTCTTCAAATTTTCCGGAGGGAATGCCAATGATTTATACCGGAGGGAATGTTAAAATCTCTAAGAAACATTGTTTAAGCTATGTTCTCTATTTTCCATATCTTTCATTTGATTTAATATCTAACAGCAAATTTACATAAGAAAACCAGGGACGGAACCAGGAATTGGTGATCGGGTGGGCTACTTGACGATATTTGTATGATCGGGTGGGCTGGATTAGGACAACTAACGGTTTTGAACTGAATTATATAAGATTTTTGGTGTACCGAAAATAAAAATCGGGTGGGCTGCGTCCAACCAAGCCACCCTCTGCCTCCGTCCCTGAAGAAAACGATTGCTTTTCTAATTTCTGTCTTGACTGTTGTGTATATTAGGACATGATTACAAGGAAAATGATTAGCAATGCTAAATCAGATAATGGTCATCCTATGATTAGCAACAAGATTTAGAATATGAACTTGGTGATGCTATTCAAGATTCCCAGTCTGACCATGAAAAACTTAGATTACTTCATTATGGACTATAGGTCATCCTACTATTCTGTACCTTGTGTAGTTGTTTTCATCCATGTTCTGTAATAAAGATTTTAGTTTTTTTCATTGTGACGGTTGTAAATTGGCAGCTGGTATGGACATGGCGATTTTCGGTAACTACAGAGCAAATGTGTCGCTAAAAATCGCATTAGCGACACATTTGCATTTTTAGCGACACATTTACACTGTATTTACCAAAAATCACCCTGTCCATACCGTGAGCCTTATAAATTTGTTAACATCATAGGGCTTCTTTTAATTATATATATTGCTTATAAAGAATCTTCTCTTTCCTCCCTCGTTAATAGCGACCTTTGGGGACCATCTCGAGTTACATAACTCTAAAATACTTTATGGTTTATTACCCTTGTTGATGATCACACAAAGGTTTGTTACTTCAAGATAAATCCGAGGTAAGCATCGACTTTATTAATTTTTATCAGAAGGTTGAAACTCAGTTCCATGCTAACATCTAAATCCTTAGAACTGATAATGAGACTAAATACTTTATATACATCTTAGCTCTTTGTTCGTGTTATATACACCCTAATCTTATCTCATTGTTCGTGTTCTTCTCTCATTAGCTTCAAGAAATGATTGGCCTTTACTCCAACCGGACATCATGAATGCTTTATTGAATAGGGAACTCATGAAGAACCTCCTCCAAGTTTCTACAACAATGAAGGAAAATATAAGGTTTTCAATTTGAAGAAGTCCATATATATATGGACTAACGTAATCTCCTAGGACATGGTTTGAGGGATTTATTCAAGCCATCAAGAAGAAGAATGGGTATAGTCAAAGGAAATCTGACCATACCATGTTTTACATGCACTTTTAATTAGTTTGGTCAAATAACAATTTGATTATGTGTGTTGATGACATAATCATCACAGGGAATAATCAACCTAAAATGATAAATATAAATAAGCTTATGAGATCAGAATTTGAAGTAAGCGATTTAGGTCAACTGAGATTGTTTCTTAGGATGGAAGTAGCAAGGTCTACGGAAGGAATTACAATTACACGAAGAAAGTATACAATTTATCTTTAGAATGATTATGTAATGTTTGTCGCAATTTTCTTAGGTAACGGTTCAAATCAATCAACGCGAGAAAAAGAAATATTGATTTCGAAAGGAAAAAAAAAATACAGAAATAATAACATTGAACTTGAAAGAAAGAAACTTAAATGCATGTGCAAATGAATGAAACTAATTAATTACCTGTCAAGGTGATTGACGTAAAGTTTGTTGATGTACAATGGATTTGGATCTGGAATGTAGAATTCTCTTGCAGACCGACTTGGTGTGCCTATTTCCCATAACGTTGCTCCTTCTCTAGGTGGTTCATACACTAGATCACCCATTGTCATTTTACATCCTGATTTTTTGTTTTTCAAATTTCTCTAAGTTAATTTCACGTTCCATATATATAGTCAAAACCCATGTAAATAGTAAATGAAAACTAGCTAGCTAGCACATTCCGATCTCATCATGTTAAAATAATTGATTTATCATGTGTAGTGGAGTCAGGGCCGTCACGCGGGCAGGTCAACAAGGAAGCAACCTATTGTTCCCTTCAAAATTTAACTGTATAATTTAAAGTCACCGTTCTCATGTTATTGTAGTGTAATTTTTGTCTATTTTTGTTTTTCTACTTAAGCAAAAAAAGAAAACTCGGGAAGACACAATTTAAAAAAGTCTAGTAAATTTTTTTAATATTTTTTATATGCTCATTATCAACTTAGTATACCCGAAAATAGTGGTTATATGATATTTTCTTCACTTGGCCAAGGGCTTTGAGAATTTTATTTTGGCCTAATACCTTGATTGGAGTTTTACATAACGGAAATGATAGTGCGCACACCGCGTGCGCGCACATCATATAGCATTATCGGATGATACTGCACGCGTTGATCGGTGTTAGATCTATATTATAATATAGATCTAACACCGATCAATCGGCAAGCATCATCCGATGCGTGGCCGGATGCGCGCACACGGCGCATGCACAGTAGCAGCTTTTTTACATAAAACATATAATACATAATTTTGTTTTTAAATATGTCATAATAAGTGATGAAACACATGCATGCATGTTTACATAGAATAGAATGATGAAATTAATGTAGTAAAAAATAATAAACCTGGAGTTATGTTGATTGTTGTGTCACATTTGTAATCACCAAAAATTCCAGGGACCCATGCATAGAGATTATAGTCTCCAGTTATTACACTGGTGATGGAGAAATAACCTTGTTCGTCTGCTTTCGTCCAAAATTGATATTTCTGGCAAGATGTAATATTAATTATAGGAGGCAAAAATTTTAAATTTGTGTTAAATTTGTGTATGCACTAATAATTTTTTGCATATGTATATTACTTTCGTATCTTATATATTATCTTATATATCGGTGACAAATAAAACATTATTACTTTCATTTTGAAAAGAAAAAAACTATATTAAAGTGGGATTTATTTCAATAATATTTTATCACACCTTGCCTTCTCTTTGCCACGATCCGACTTCTCCCGGAGGAGCTAAACCCACATAAGCACCGCTTGCGGTAATATATTCACCGTTTATAAACCTAGATGAACATAGAAAACTCCTTTCAGAAAAACCAAAAAAATAAAAATACAACGCAATTTCTTTGTGAAACGAAACATTAAAAAATTATTGGTGTGACACTAGTCTCGAGTTAGTGCCTGTGTGAATGACTACGAAATATGAGCATATATACAATGTGTTCGTTGCAAGTTCGTTTAATTTGAAGAAATAAACTCTAATTATTACCGATCCATAGGATGTGTGGGGATGTTAATCATGTAATTTAATGGACTCAGAGTCATGGGTTGTGATACCCCGTATCTCCGTAAATGGTATAATTAAAAGTCTTTTTATAATTTTGTGTGACCCGATATTTTTAATGTGTTATGTTTCAGTTAAATAAATACATTCACGACAGATATTAAAGTGAGATGATGTATGTGAGATGAGTCTGGGAACACAAACAACCTATACCCGCCCCGGAATGTGTTAGGCTTGTGAGAGAAAATGTTAATCATACAACGGTTCTTAGAATGTGTAGAGATAACTTGATTTCCATCAAAATATTCCCTTCACCATAAAGTACTTAAATGATTATGTTATAAAATCCACAATGATATCTCATAATATATTCTTGAAGTTTTTAGCTTAAATTAGGTTGTAAAACAAGTAGTTTATGGTCCACTGCGAACTCAATTTCGAATGACCTACGGTGTAAATTACGAGAAGCTAAAAACATATTTAAAAACTATTAACATAGTAGTTGATATTATGATTTTGAATCACTCTATCGGATGAATAAGAAATTAATGCTTAAATGTGAAGCGAAATGTGTGGATTGTCAATAAAGGAAGTATAATTCCTTTGTCCCACGTTGGAAAGTTGTCTTATGTGAGTTCTACATTTAAGAACGGAATTTTCACTAAGTTGTAAGCTAAATGGGTCAAGAGAATTTAGTGGAGGATGGAAGACTTAAATCCTACTTGGTGCAAAAACACTCACGCCGCGCTGCCGGACGGTTCGGTTCGAGCTTGTGGCTTGGTCCACTTTCACTACAAAAAAAGGATCTTTTTGTGACAAAAAAAAAAAGTCAGTAAAAATGCTAATTTTTGTCACTAGAGGCTTTTTGCGACGAAATTTCTTCTTGCGACGATTGTTGCATATGTGCCGACGCTAAAGGGTTCTGCGGAGCAAGTGTCATATTAGTCGCAAAAAGTTTTCTATTGTGACAAATCTTGAATAATAGTCACCAAATCTTTCCAGATCTTTTGCGAGTCACTAAAGCTTTCCGGATCTTTAGTGACTATTGTCACTATAAAGCACAAAATGTGACGATACTTTTGTCACACAAGACTCCCGAATTCATCACTGAATGATAGGCATTATATCATTTTGTGCTTGTTCGAATGGAAGTGCTACAACCTGAACAAGGTTTTAACTGTTGTATCTTGGGAGATTTTTGTTATCATCGTGAGCACATATATAATGAGGGTAGTTAAGTCTTAAGGACAGATCGAGTTCTAAACTCGCCTCGGCCACAAGAAGTTTTTGCATTTATTTTCGCTTTATGCATTCATTTGTATTCTTTTTTTGCGGTATGCATGATAAATAAAGTTGTATGTTCTAAAATGTGTTATGTGTTATTACATGTTCCACTTTTGTTCCTGCAACTTAGTTGAGAATCAGATTATCAAAACTAAAACAAACCAGTATTTAGTTCTAACATATATTGAGGAGTTAATTAAAAAAAAAAAAAAAAAAAAAAAACTCATATAATTAATGGTATGTTAAGTAGCTATGTACCTATCTTGCACCAACAATCGGCCAGCAACACTACCACGCTTTTCTGATGTCTGGTAATCTTCTGATGATGGAAAATGATACGGCCAGCTTTCAACTTCTTGCATCATCTGTTTTAACATGTCACATATATATTAGGAAACTGAGTATTTGAATTTATTAAATGGGGAAGTCGTATATACAAAACCTGTTTCTTGGCATCCTCCCAAAGGAAAAGAGGGTTCTCTCCAACAAAGGTAGAATTGAGATACATAAAAACGGGTCCAAAAACTTTCTTCCAGTACTCGCCTTCTTCAAATTTCAGAACTATGTCTTCTCCTGCGTAGTGAGCGCTCTGAAACATCTGCAAGACATCAAATGATAAATGACGGGAGTTCTTATATTACGATAATTGTTATTACGAGGAAGAAAACTACAAAACACAACAAAAGAAACACACACACACGCGCGAGGACACATACGTCCATGCAAAGGCGGATGCATGTTTACTTAAGGGGGAAATTAAAATTGGCTCCATCAGGGTTGGAAAAGACACTTTTATACGTGATTCTCTTAAAATATATATTCACTCCTGTCACATAAGATAATCGATCAAATTACTTAATCACTTTTCAACGCGTAAATAAAAAATATATGGAAAATGCTGAAGTGATACATTAAAAAAAAGTGGGTTCTATTGGAACACAACTTTTTACTATTGATATCCATTATTTGATTATTTTTTCGGATGAAAAAAAGGTCGGTGTCACTGGTGTTCGTTGTTGAACACCAACATCAGTGACACTGATGTTGGTGTTTAACAACGACACTGATGTTGGTGTTCAACAACGAACACCAGTGGCACCGACGTTCCCTTTACTAAAAATCATCGTGGTGTTGAAGTAATTTTTTGTGGTGTCGGGAGTAATGTAGTGACAGTAGTAAAAAGTGGGATGCTAATAGAACCCCTAAAAAAAATTATTTTAAAAAAATAGTGAAAAAGGAATGTGAAGGGTCAAAGTGACTACTGATCTGCTATATTAATGAATTATATATTACTATTTTATACACTTAACTTTCTTGATGTGAGTTTTAGCTGTCAATATAAAAAGATATTGAATATTAATTTTTTTTGGATTATTTAACAAATTTTTTCTTTTTTTGAACAACTTCAATTTTAATGATTCATCATGCAACATATATCGAGTTGTATGGATATATAAGAAAAAAATTGTAAAAAAAAAAAAAAAAAAAAAAAAGACATAGGACTAATCAAAAAGATGTTTAAATATGCAAAATAAATAAATAAATACTACCTCTGTCCCACAAAAATTGTCGAGTTTTTGTGATGCACACGGATTAAGAAACTCAATCAATGTGTTGTGTTTTGTTAGTATATTGACATACTTACCCTTCACTTTATAATAAATGTTTGTTTTGGAATATGAAATGAGTGCAATAAATACATATTGGACTAAGGGCCTGTTTGCTTACACTACTTAACACTTATTCTTAAAAGAATAAGTGATTATTAAAATAATTGTTGTTTAATAATACTTTTTAACACCTCTTAATTAATTAAGATCTTCTGAATTTCCTGTGAAAAATTATGGAAAATTTTAAGTGGTTGATGAACTACTTAATGCTAATTTTTTTCAATAAATCTACGTTAGGTAGGTACACCCCAAACCCATACCTACCTCACACCTACACCCCACCCTCACCTTACCCCCAACCCCACCCCCACCCTCACCCATACTCCCACCCACCCCACACCCACACACCTACACAACCCATACCCCTACACACCACACACCCGCCCACACCCTCACCCACCCATACCCACCCCATACCCCACACCCTCATACCCACCTACACCCGACCAAACCACACCCACCTACACCCTCACACCCCCACTTCAACACCCCCACTCCCACCCACCCTACACCCACACCCACACCCACCACCCACCCATACCCACCCCCACACCCTACACCCACACCCACGCCCACACAACCCACCCCCACACACCCACACCCACACCCCACCCTACACCCCCATTACCCCACCCTACACCCCCATTACCCCACACCAACACCCCCACCCACCCTCCACACACCCACACCCACACCCACATACACACTCACGAAACAAATTCTAATTTCGTATATAATAAATGTTACCAAACAAGCCTAATCAATTTCAAAGACTTAAAATATTCAAGCTTACTTAATTTATTCGTAATTAAGATTTCGATTTCGTACTTCGATTTCGCCTTCGCTTTAACAAACGGCCCCTAAGAGTAGTTGTGGAAAAAAGCATTAAATGATGTATTTGTATTATAAAATGACATTTTTTATGAGACAATTTTCTTTATATAAATTTTTTTTATGGGACGGAGGTATTACATGAGTCAAATCCAAATTATAAAGAATTAATGTCTCAACTTTTCGCCGTAGATTGGAGGGCATTTTTCCTATTACCTCTACTCTTTAAGAAAACAAAGAATGGTTGGATTGCAAAAACTGGAGTGATGTGGATTAATTAAGAATCGAAATCGATTTACATTATAAAAAGACGATATCAATGACTTCTATTAAAGGGTTTCTGGGGGATTCATCCAATTGTTTTGATTGTGGAATATCTTTGAGAAATATGTATCCGATTATGACCCTCCAAGGCATCACTTGAACTACTTAGCCTTAGCCTTCCAAGTTAAACTTCATCTACGAATGAATGACAGAGGAAGGAATTGTCAGGGGCTGTGTCTGCCCCTCTGTCCAAGCATTTGTTTTCAAGAACACTTTTGTTTAACATGGAATAACTTTATGTGTAACTTAAGAAAAAACATCATAATTTGTTAAGTCATTAGTATTAGTTCATGACGATGCACATAAATCGTCCGGGTGAAGTTGCGGGTCATTGAATCTTTTTGGGAGAAGTCTAGGCGTAAACTTGATGGTGTTTGTAATGATTTGATGCTGTCATTTGTGACTGCATACGTACCTAGATATTTGGGACTCAAGCAAACAACGCAGTTCTTGTTGTGAGGATGAAGGTCCTTTATATATGCGTCCCACGTGGAGAGTTGATCATGGAGCCCTGATTTCATGATCTGTGATTAAGGGGCCGTTATGATGTTGTCGTAAGCAGTCATGGCTCAATTGGGCAAGAATCAAGAAGTAGAATCAATCATATGATCTTGCCAATTAATGAGTTGTAACTGTGTTTTGAGCTCGAGGATCACCTGTACTGTCCTGATTATGAACGATTGAGGTGATCATGCCACCATTTTGGCAGTGTGTGACCGTAGACAATCTTGTATCATGCAGGCAATATGTATCCGCGGGCAACTTGTGCCGAGCTACGGCAATTTCTGCTAAGGTTGGACAGAATCGAGCAAACGAGTTGAACTTGAGGTAGTGCTGTTAAACGAACAGAGCCGCTCATGAACAAGCTCGTGTTCGGCTCGTTAGTGTTCGTGATCGTTTGTTCGTTAAACTTAACGAGCCAAGCTCGAACATGATTGTAGGCTCGTTTGCTTAACGAACGAACACGAGTTTGGTTCGCGAACGTGCTTATATAAATACACCAATTTACAGTAACTCAAAAGAGGATAATTCATTCATTCATCTAATAGATATTATAGATTGAATTTATATAATATTTAGATATTTTTATAGTAATTTTAGTTGTGTAATATATGTAATTTTAATATCTAACTTGTTATTTTTACATTTGCACTTTATGTTTTATATTTTAACGAACTGAACTCGAGCCGAATTCGAGCCAAATTCGAGCCGAGGGACAAAAAATATGTTTAACAAGCCGAGCTCGAACATTTCCTCTTTTAAACGAGCCGAGCTTGAACATAATTTTTTGTTCGTTTAACAAACGAACGAGCTCGTGAGCTAAACGAGCTCAAGTTTGAACCACCAATACTCGGCTCGGCTCGGCTCGTTAACAGCTCTAACCTGAGGACAACTAAAGAAGGCCGAGGTGCGTACTATTGAACTCCCAAGCGAGAGGCCCAATACTGGACAAGGTCTATGTTGGCCCATTTACTAATAAGATCCAATTAGAGGCTTAAGAGTGCCACGTGTATGACATCCGGGGTCATACCCATGTCAAAATCCCATCAGACCTGAGCTGAGATGAATATCATAGATTAGGTATTACTGATGTGACGTGGCACAACTTGAAAGGTTGAAGTCTAACTACTAGCGTATTCCATCATGTACTTTGAAATTCGAAAGGCCTGTTTGCTCATCTCGAGGCATTGTAGTAGGATTTTGTATGGAAGATCCCTCTGATCAGGTGAAGTACTAATAGACACGCATTTTGGATATTTCCCCTTGCTGCTTGTAAAAGAAATGATTGACTATATTGTTCATCTTTTTTGTAAACTTCTGAACTGATCAAGTATTTACTTAAAAGTCAGACTTCTTTAGCAGGAAATACGAAGTTCCTCCACAGAAAAGAATAAGTCCGCGCGACCTTCATAGCGTCATGAAATGAGAACAAAAAGCATCTCGTAGAAATACGGATTTTACTAGAAATGAAAGGTGAGAAAATAACCAATGACCCAAAACCAACCTGAACCAAATTGAAGAAAACAAAGCTAGTTTAAACCAAACTATTCATATTGGTTTGTCACCAACTTGAATAATATTGGTTTGTTTTGGTTATTTGATTTGTCTCCAACCAAGACAAACCCAACCTAATAATCTAATTAAATGTCAAGGTTTATAATATGTGGTGTATGGTCAGGTTATCTCTTTACAATCCTAAACATGCTTTATTATAGTTTAAATCAAACATCGCCACTATTAGGATCAAGCGTTTATCGTTGTACTAAAATCAATCGGTATTAGTAAATGTGCTACTATATTTCTTTATATAAATTTCCTTATATCATACTAAAATCAATCGGTATTAGTAAATGTGCTACTATATTTCTTTATATCAATTTCCTTATATCATGCCCCCTCAAGTGTGTGCATATAAAAAGGGATAGATGACTTAACTTGTTTTTTTTGTTTGGGAAGTGTGGACCTATAAAAAGAGAGTGGGGCTCAACACTTGGTTTTTTTGTTTTTTGTCTTTAATTGTGCTGGAAGCGGGGCGGGGTTTGAACTCGGGATCTCCTGCTTTGATATCATGTTAAGATTAAACGCTTACCGTTGTATTAAAACCAATTGGTATCAGTAATTTTGCTACTATATTTCTTTATATCAATTTCCTTATATCAGCCACTTATCAGATATTTCAAACACAAGTGTATTGTTGGATTTCTTCTTTGTCTCAAATTTGATAAGTGGTTTGTCCATTATTCATTTTTCCTACAATATGTTCATGTTTCATTTCTTTAATTACTTATATTTGTTAAGCTTTGCTAAATATTGTATAAAGGTGCCTATACCTATGTGAATTTCTATAATTTTTTTTTTAAGTAAATGAATATGAAATTGTTGAAATCAAACCAACCCGAAAGCAATTAAAAACAAAGGCATTGGATTTCATGTTGTTTTGGGGTATATTATTTCAGATCAATTAATTAATTAGTTTTGATTGATTAACTATACTTTTCTTATGTATAAAGTCAAAGTCGATACTTCAAATGGGACATAAGAGTCTATAAATGCTTAAACCCTCTAAAGTAATAGACTAATCATAGGTAAACTTACAAGAAACACAAAATTACAATACACTAGTGAAAATATTGTATATCAGTTGCTAAATGCAGTAAATGGATGTACAAATCATAAAGATGTCATACCAATACAATATACTTACCGCCAAGGTGGTGGGTCCGACATGGGAAGCAAGCTCTTGCTTAAAGGGCCCACCGGGACGAAATTCGTTGCTTGGTGTGATTTGCCAAAATCCTACAGGTGGATTCATGCAAATCCATCCGTGAACCTTAAGATCTTTGTCTTCGCATGAATACAAGTATTTATCATCTACCTGTTTAAATATGATAAGTATCTCAGATTATAATACGAATGCATGAAAAAAGTTAATAGAACATCACAATAAAAGACTGAGTCTATCATTTTGTAGTGGTTTTTAAAAATTAATATCAACAAGGCTTTAAATGATAATGTGTAGATGTAAATGCTACACAATAATAATGTAACTATCAATTTCGTGTTTACAAATTTATTGTAATATGCTGATTTTTAGTTCGAGGGTAATTATGTAATTTGAAATATTCAAATATCCTAATTTTATAACCATCTTTAATTTATTATTGGAGTTAATTCAAATTAAAACTCCCACTACTCCCCCCATAACCCCCACACACGCATTATCAGTTTTTCCCATCTCAATTGTTCACTAATTGCTTGGAAAATTGGAGGAGGAGAAACAAAAAGGCAAAGAAGGAATCTTCAACTTCATAGCTGATCAAACCTTTGGATTTTCAAATAGTTCATAACATCCGTATCCATACTATATTGATTTTAGCCCTCTTTGGAATCTAGGGCTTTTCTATATAATTTTGTAGAATTAGATATAATAAGGAGTTGTAGTAACCTTAGATTGTTTTTATGTTAGAGGAAAGGGGATTGGTTGGTAGTGGATTGCTTGAAATCCCAACTTTCGTCTTTTGTTTCAAGAATTTTCTATGATTCCTAAGGTGATGGGGTTTTCAAACGGGTTTAGGCATGTATTTTGACGTGTTAAATTGTATGTTATGTATAACCAATTAATGTTTGCAGGTTAATTTGGTGTGGTTTATACACCATTTAGTGTAAAAATACGTGTTGACTTGGTTGGAAACGAACAGGAAATCAAAGCAGGAAGATATATTGGGATAAGCACGTTAGGCATGTGCCTAGCAAGATGATTTGCAGAAGGGAGTGCCGGTAATGCTAGGCATTCTTCTATGGAGGCGTGGTCATGCGCTTAAGAAGTGATCCTAAAACCGAGTTCCCAGTATTGTTAAGCGAGCGCCTAACATAGCTAGGCTTACGCCTAAGGAGGAGATAAGGTGTGCGCCTAACCCAAACCAGGCAAGTCCCTAAGGGAACATAGAGTTGTGTTTCAGCATGTTGTGTCAAACGAGCGTCTAAAAAGTGGGCATGAACGTGCCTAACCCCATTTTTGGGTAGAATGTGTATTTCCCCCCATTTTGTTTTGTGATAAGCCTTAACCAGATTGCCTCATTTGCTGCTTCTGTCTATGCCACGTATTATGCTTCGGTAGTAGATAATGTCACTATACCCTGTAAAGTTGCCTTCCAACTTACCACAGAACCACCCAAAGTAAACACATACCCAGTCATAGATCTCCTGCTGTCCACACCAGCAGCATAATCAGAATCACAGTACACTGTGACAAAACATTGAGTATCACCCCCATAAATGAGTCCAATATCAGATGTACCCCTAAGGTACCTAAATATCCTTTTCATTGCCTTTCAGTGTTCCTTTCCAGGTTGAGCCATAAACCTGCTGACAACACTAACTGCCTGAGCCAAATCAGGCCTAGTAAAAACCATGGCATACATTAAGCTGCCTACTGCACTAACATATGGAACCTTTGACATGTATTTTTATCTTCAACTGATTGTGGAGCAAACACAGCATATAGATGTAGATTTGGTGCCATAGGAGTATCTATAGGTTTGGCTGCTGACATGCCAAACTTGGATAATATCTTTTCAACATACCTTTGCTGAGACAAGAACAACTTCACCTGCTTCCTATCTCTATTGATCTCTATCCCAAGAATTTTCTTTGCATTCTCCAAATCCTTCATCTCAAATTCAGCCTTGAGCAGATTCTTTAGATCTTGAATATCAGACTTGTTCACTGCAGCTATCAGCGTATCATCCACATACAAAACCAGATTGATGACTGAACCGTCCTTCAGCTTGTTGTGATAAACTTAACAATCATATGGACTCATGCTATAACCCTGCTGAATTATGTAATTGTCAAATTTCTTATACCACTGTCTTGGGGCCTGCTTAAGTCCGTATAATGACTTCTTCAACTTGCAAACATATTCTTCCTTGCCGGAACCCTGGAAACCCTCTGGTCGAGTCATATAAATTTTCTTATCTACATCTCCATGTAGAAAGGTTGTCTTCACATCTAATGGCTCAAGTTCAAGATTTTGATGTTCCACTATTGCTAACAGCACCCTGATGAAAGTGTGTCTGACCACTGGAGAAAATATCTTTTCATTGTCTACCCCCTCTTTTCGACTGAACCCTCTGGTAACCAAACATGTCTTATATCTAATGTCCTCAGCAGATGTCATTCCTTCATTTTTCTTGAAAATACTTTTGCAGCTGACCACCCTCTTATCCTGTGGTTGTTTGACCAGATCCCTAGTCTCATTCTTCTGAAGTGACTCCATTTCTTCTCCCATGGCAACAAGCCATTGGGATGCCTCAAAACATGTCACAGCTTTCCCTGTAAGTGTTAGGTTCAAAACCATCCACTTTTTCAGCTACTTGTAGTGCATATCCAACCATATCCTCCTCAAACCCATATCTCCTTGGGGGTTTGATATTGGTCCTCCTAGCTCTGATTAGAGCTATACCCTACTCCAACATCAGCTGTTTGAGTATCTGCTGACCCTTGTTCAGCGGAGACCGGCTTGGATCCAGTCCTGGATTTACGGAGTGCTGACTGTCCCCTGCTGAGTCTTTTAATTTAGCATACTCTATTTGAAGCTCCACCTGTTTGTCAATCTTCTCAGCTTTAGATCTAATTTCAGATTTAGATGTGGCTCTCACAGATGAGTTGAGCATAGAATTTTCATCAAAGGCTACACTCCTGCTGAGTATAACCTTATTTTCAGCTGATGACCAGATTCCATATCCCTTAACTCCATCTCCATATCCAACAAACACTCCCTTCTTGGCTCTAGGTTCCGGTTTACCTTCACTGACATGATAGTAGACTGTGCTTCCAAAAACCCTTAGACCTGAGTAATCTACTGACTTTCCTGACCAAACCTCAAGTGGTGTTTTGAGCTTGATCCCAGTGTGAGGCCCCCTATTGATTAAGTAGCATGTTGTGTTAACACCTCTCGCCCAAAATCTTCTTGCTAGACCAGAATTAGAGAGCATGCACCTTGCCCTCTCCAGAAGAGTTTGATTCATTCTTTCTACAACACTATTCTGTTGTGGAGTATCTCTGACAATATGGTGCCTAGCAATGCCTTCATTCTTGCAAAATTCATCAAACTTCGACCAACAGAATTCCAGTCCATTATCAATTCTAAGTCTCTTGATCTTCCTCCCTGTCTGATTCTCAACCAAAGCCTTTCACTGCTTGAAGTGCTTGAATGCTTCACTCTTGTGCTTCATCATGACTACCCAAACCATACTTGAATAATCATCTATAAAAGACACAAAATACGTGTGACCATCCAGTGACTCCACCCTTGAAGGTCCCCAACAATTAGAATGGACATAATCAAGTGTCCCTTTTATGATGTGAATTGCTTTTGGGAACTTGGTCTTATGTAGCTTCCCAAACACACAGTGTTCACAAAATTCCAACTCCTTGACCTTATGCCCCCCAAGTAGATCTTAGACAGAATTTGCATCATTCTTTCACCCATATGGCCCAATCTCATATGCCACAGCTTAGTCAGCTGTGACTGGTGAACTTCTAATGATGCTACAACGCAGAACCTGATACAGTAGACCCTTGTAGTATGTACAATGTCCCCAGCCTGATATCTTTCAGAATCACAACTGAACCCTTAAATACATTCACCACTCCACCTTCACCCCTGAACTTGAACCCTTTGCTGTCTAGTAGACTAAGTGATATCAAATTCTTGGTCATTTGTGGAACATGCCTAACCGCATTCAGTGTGCAGAATTTACCATCATGTGTCCTCAACTGAACATATCCAATCCCAACTAGTTTGCAGACCTTGCTAGCTAGCCATTGCAATATGGCCTCCATCCACCTGCGGATAAGTTGAAAACCACTCCCTGTTTGGACACACATGATAAGATGCCCCGTGTCCAGAATCCACACATCTTTGTGCCCTACTGACTCTGAAACTGATAAGGCCAGATCTTCTTCAGAGTTGGTGTCTTGTTCTGCGAAAACAACAGTACCCTGCGGGGCACCCTGCGGGGCACCCTGTTGCTTCTTCCTTTTTGGACATTCATTTTTCCAATGTCCCTGCTCCTTGCAGTAATTAAAAACATCCTTAGATTTAGTTCCCTTGAAAGTTCTCTTGGATTTCTTCTTTCTATAATTCCTGGCCTTTCTCAAAAAAATAAAAGAATTTCCTGGCCCCCTGTTGATTCCACACAGACTGACTGTCCGTCCCAGAACCAGATGCCTTATGGCGTAGCTCTCGAGAATGGAGTGATGATCTCAAATCCTCCAATGACACTGAGTCCTTCCCAACAATAAAGGACTGCACAAAGTTCTCATATGATGAAGGCAATGACACAAGTAGGATCAGTGCTGCATTTTCATCTTCAATCTTCACATCAATATTCCTTAGGTTAAGTAATATTGTGTTCAGCTGATCTAGATGATCCCTCAACTGAGTGCCCTCATGCATCCTTAGGCTGAGTAGACGTTTTTTCAATAATAACTTTTTGGTTAGAGACTTTGTCATATATAGACTCTCAAGCTTGGACCACAGCTTCTCTGCTATGTCCTCTTCAGCAACCTCCGTAATAATATCATCTGACAAGCACACCATAATTGTTGAACGTGATTTTTCCTCCAGACTGGCTCTCTCAGCAGCTTCAAAAAAGCACGCATCTTGATTTAACCACAGACTAAAACTGTTTCTTCCTATAAACTTGTCAATTTTGACGTTTAAAGAAGACATCTTTCTCAGCAGAAAAGCTTGCATAGATCCCAAATCCTAGCATCAATTATGACCTTGGTGCCAATCTACCTTGCTTAAGACAGATAAACATATTTTATTGATGAACCTAGACGCTCTAATACCAATTTGTTATGACGGATCGATTAAGAAGTGATGGTGATTGTGAGTAAAGATAAGTAATCAACAAGTAAACAAACACAGACACAAGAGAACACAGATTTAATGTGGTTTCCGGCAATGTGCCGACTACTCCACAGACAAACGAGGATATTTTATTATCACGAGAAAGTTACATCATGTTACAATTAATACAGATGATATTTATAGCCTTGAGAATCCAACCCAAACCGACTAAACAACCGAACCAGACAATGACTGAAATACCCAGAAGTAACTTTATCCAAACCGGAAAACCATGCAGACGTGTTCCCCAAGTAACACTGAGAACCAACTCGCAGGCTTCAAGGATGATCGGTCCTGTCGACCTCCTTCGTAGAACACCAGACTCAGCAGACACCTTCATGCCCTGCTGACCACCACAGTTTCCCCGGACTCTACTGAGTATCACACTCAACAGATCAAACTCAGCAGCATAGTTTAAGTCACCATTACAAAGCATCTGCAGAGTTTGAAGGAATATTGAAGTTAAGCAGGTGAAGAAGAGGTCTTCAAAGTAATTGTGCAAGTTGGCTTGAAACAGCTGAGGGATATGAAGGATTGGCTGCTTAGAGTGTGAAGCATCTGCGGGGTGTCATAGACACTATCATTGTATTAGTGTAGAATACAATAGTGATACATCCTAAGTCACAGGAGAAGCGGTCACGTAATAGATTACACCACTCCAAAGATTGGTAACAAACTCTCACTCTCTTTACTTACCGCACTTTATTTTAAGCATTTAATTACGCATTCAAATGCTATAACCTATTGCATTATAATAATCATATAGAAGCCAAGCCATGTCTTGTAAAACATATTTTCCGCCGCATCATTTTATTACCATAATACAAGAGAGTTAATCAGACGAGCTCTCAAACTTATCGTGATCGATCATCTAGTCTGCTTTCAAAACGAAGAAGTTTTCAAAATCCAGATGAGTTCATTCACCCCCTCTAAACTCTTAAAAGCCTTATATCGTGGACCAACACCGACCCCTCTCACTCAGTACCTCTATAAAAGGCTTTCATTTGCAGAGTTGAGGATGTTTTTTCTCCTCTCTCATTTTTGTTAGTTCTTGGCCACCGGTATAATTTTTCTTGATGATTCATGATTCGATTGCCAAAGTTTGTTCAAATTGTTGGAAATTTCTTAAGGGACCTACCTACTTAATAGAAATTAATTAGATCAACTAGATCACAATTCAAACAAGATCATATGCACAAATACTCTCAAGATAGTTACATTGTGTTTGAATGGTGACCTGAATTGAGATTTTAAGCTTATAAAGATAGATTCTAAAAATTTAACCTTGTAGATAATATGTTACATAATATGTGTGTGCAATTTCATCAAGTTATAGCAAGTCTAAGCTTGATCAGATTAAAACACTAAGTGTCATTGTATGTGAAATGACACAATTTATAATGCACTTGTATTGTGTTCTTTGTAGGTTTTACTTAACATACAAGTTGGGATATCAACGTTGAAATAAAACTTAGATCATATAACATGAAGGATGCTCACATGGCATTGACCCATCGATAAGCATTCTAGATGGTACTTTTGTTGCTTATTAATGTTTTTTTTTTGTTTGGATTTGGTTTGTCGTGTTTCTTGGTTTTAGCCTCCAGTTAGGTTCTTGTCATGTGGTGACAAACTTACAAGTTGAATTTCATGTTCAATATTACGTTATGATGTAAGAAATATTTTGGCACCTTTAATAGTGAAAATACTACTTTTTAAGTAATAATACGAACACAACCGTTGTGATACAACGAGATCCACAACGTGTATCTACGCCGTTGATCATGATGAAAACTCATTGATCATTATTATATATATACATCATGATCAACGCTGTAAATACACGTTGTGGAACTTGTTGTAACACATATCAGTCCTGATCACCAAACAGTCAACAGACACTTAACCAAACAATAGGAGTTCACACAGTGTTTCACACAGGCATTTACAAGGCAAGACAAGACCAAAATGACCAAAGTGTTAATGAATCGGTATCCAGAACGGGTGTTATAGAATATACACATATTCTTATAGATTGTAAGATACACATGACATGTCAAATAGAAACATGAAATATGGATCTCATATAAAACTAGTAGTGGTATGTACATACCTCTCCCTGAAATTGTGGTTCAAGAGGATTGACAAGTAGAACTGCTTCTGGGTAAGCAAGAGGTTGACCCCTTCCCGGTAGCCGGTCATCAGGAAAAGGCATATACCTTTGTCGGTTGTCTGCCACTGCCATGTAGTTGAATCTGCTTAATTATCAAAGTATCATTAGTTAGTGATACACTACATGGAAAAATTAAAGATTACGATTTTGACAAAATTGAATACCCTATATTATTAATCAGTTGAATTCTTGTATCTTCATTTATAAGAGCTAAATCACCGAAGAATGCGTGTTACATCGGGATTATGACTCCTTTAATTTAGAAGATGTTTTGAACATATACTCTTCTTGGATTTGTTAGTTTTGGATAATTACCTTAAATAAGAATTTGATTGGATTCAAATTGATACGAGTAATAAGAAATTACGTGGTTCTCAAAAAAATAATTATGTGGATTTATTACTCTATAATGTATGCGTGTATTTATGTGATGTTCAAGAGAGAGAGAGAAGGACAGAGAGAAAGAGACAAGAGAGACAAGACAAGAGAGACAAGAAAAAATATTGGAGGGACATATAAATATAAATAGTGGCTTCTATTTGCAACACAAAAATGCTTTGGGCACATATTTTTTTATTATTTATATTTGCTTTAGGCACTACAAAATTACTGTAATACCCCAAGAATATCAGTAAGTGTAAAAGAAAATTCTATTTATTTAAATACTTTCTCCGTCTCAAAATATAAGTCTATCTGGGTGTTTTGACACAGATTAAGTAGGTTGGTTATGTGGGCAAAAAAAGTTATGGCAGGGTCCTATCCCTTATATAAGCTATATGCTTGGAAACTCTTAGGTCCTGTTCAAGAGTATAAAGATCAACATATGATATTCCTGACTGAACCTGTTGGTAAATGGTCTGGACTCCAGTCAGTTCAGGTTGCTTTTCTGTTTCCTCAACATATATGAAGTGATCAGAGCTAAAAGAGGTTCCTTATATGAGCTAGGTGAAGTTTGGAAACCATAAATTCCTCTCAAGATTTCTATACTGAATTGGAAAATCTGCAATGAACTACTGCCATTTGCTGATTAGCTGGTCAAAATGGGAATTTATGGGCCTTTTAAATGTCCATTTTGCTATCAAGAGGACACCATTAATCATGGCTTCTGGGACTGCTCAAGAGCTTAATCAGTTTGGGGTTTTTTTCAAAAGGCTCTCCAGTTCACCCCTGCTGCATCCTCTGTTCAAGAATCTCAAAAAGCTTGGTGGAACACATCCATCAAGGGGGCACTTGGAAAAGTTATCCATCTCTTACCTTTTTTCATCTTCTGGGGGCTTTGGAAGAGTAGATGCAATGCTTTGCATGATGTGGATATGGGGACAAATATGCTTATAAAAAATATCATTGCTGATTTGCAGTATACTTGTCAGAATATGAAACTTACATAGAAGTTCATGGAGGACAAGATTCTTATAGACTCTGGACTTCTTAAACATCTTGAACCAAAACCTAAAAAGGTTGCCATAGCCATCAAATGGCAGGCTCCTCCTCATTCTTTTTACAAGCTTAATACTGATGGTTCATCAATCTACACCCACGCCTTGCTGGAGGGGGTTTTATCATTAGAGATGAGCACATCAATATTGTCCTTGCAGGTATGCAGGCTAGTGCCACACAACAATCCAGAATCATAAGCAGGGATGGAGTTGATAAAGTGCTGAGATTCATCCTTCATGAAGATTTGCTGCAGATGCCTCATATAAGATATCAATGATGGAGATGTTATTACAAATGGCTATTTCTCTTGGAAGCACCCTTCAATATTCATTTTATGAAGGGTGCAAACCAGGTTGTATTTATGATATACCCATCACCCTTTGCTTCACTATTCTCTTCTATGAGCAGATCATGTGGTTTTGTTTATGTCAGACCCTGGATTAACAGAGCCTCAGGACAACTGGACGGGTATATGGCTCCCAGATTGCAGTGGATCATATCTTGGCAGACTAATGTCAAAGGAGATCATTCTCTCTCACAACAGGGACTTTCAAAAGGAGCAGGCCGGACTGAAGATATGCTGCGGCTTATTTTGAAGACATTGGAGCATAGCATACTTTTTTCTTTTAAAGGATGTACATGCTTATATTTTATTGTTTTGAATTTTCCGGATTTGGGCTGGTTTTTGCCAATGTATAAGACCCATACTCTTTCCCTGGCACCCGATTTTTCCCACATAGGGTTTTTCGGACCAGGGTTTTAAGGAGGTGGGGTAGCACATTGATGACATCATTAGGAGTGAGGAGGCCATGGATGGCAAAAACTTGTAATCTTTTTATCATTCAATAAAATTACAAGTTAAAAAAAAAAAAAAAGAAAGAAAGTAGCTTGATTGAATTGGTTATGTGTCATTAATTTTGATGGAAAAGTCTAAATACCATTTGACTGTTATTAATGCAGAGTGGTGAAATGTGAGTGTATAAATAATAAATGAGGGGTAAAAGGAGAAAAATGTTATAAATGATTCCTTGGTTATTTAAATGAACTTACATAATGGGACCAAACATAAAAGCTAAATGGACTTACATTTTGAGACGAAAGTAGTACATAAATAAGACATTTTGTTTAATTATCCTAATTATTAATTAAGGGATACATGTGAATAAACCCTTTAAAAGAAACCCCCACCCCCCTGACACCTACCATATGCGATCATTTTCAGGAAAATTATGCAGAAGCGAACTTTGGGAAAACTGATAGGAAGAATAAAGGGAATATCCACAATTCATTAAAATGCGGCGTTCGTTTGTGTAGACACAATAGAGAATCTTGATCACCACGACGCAAGGATTCTCAGGCAGGGGCGTATCCACATATATTAGGGTGGGGTCACGTGACCCCACTGAGATCTGAGAATTTTTTTAGTATTAAAACAAGGGTAATGATACGGGCACAACCGATTTTTTCATTATTGTTCATTAAATTTAAACTTATAATGATAGGCACGAGATGACCGTTTATTTTCGTTGTTATCATTAAAAAAAAAAATTAATTTTATGGTTAAAAAATGTAGATTTAGGTCCGGTTACCCCACTAGAACAAATTTATAGACAAAAAATTTAGTTTTAGGCTCTTGTGACACCACTGAAATAATTTTCTGAATCCACCATTGTTCTCAGGCAATGTTTGGGAATACTTTGAGATTTCCCACATTAAGTGCACACTCATGGCTCTCAGGCAACATTTCAGGCATCATCAAGAAAGATCAGGCCCAAAAGCCCCATGATAGTATTTACTTTGGATATAGAGGCTTATGAGCCTGATGACGCTGTTGTGACACATACCTTGGTATCATGTTGCTTGAATACTTGTTTTCCATAATTGCTAGTATTATGCATTGTGGTGCAGTTTTCACCATACGTTGTGTCATGGTGTAACAAACTATTGCTTGCTCGTGGTTTTACTAACATAGATAGTAGAGAGTGAGCTCTTAATAACTTATGTGGTAGCATTTGTAGATCAATACTTGTTGATATTTATGTGTTGTACCGATTATTCTACCCCTTACCGAGTAAAAATGTACTTACCATTTTATTATATATGTTTTCCCGGCCTCCCGAGAAGATTGGTAGGTAGAGAATGATAGCTTTAATAAGAGTGACGTGTAAAGCTTTGGGATAATCTTGAAGATGATGATTTGGTTATTTCTGTCATTTAATAATCATGTTGGGATTTGTAAACGTTTCATGTTTGAGAGACCGTTAGGCTTGTTACCTTTTCTTAGTATTGGGATTGTTGAGTAATTGATTGTAACGAACATTTTATTTTCAATGTTTTGTCTTTGGGTTGTTTTCCTTTAAGAATCGGAATGAAACTGTTGTAATCTAGTTTTGTCGTTTGGCATTTGCTAGTCTATGCTAGTCTATCTTTATTATTTTCGTTTTGTTCTCTGATAATATTGTCATAGTGACTTATGTATATATTCCTTTGAAAAAATATATATGTGTGTCAGGCATTAATTTTCGGATAAAAACTCGGTGTTCAAAAACAGTTTGCTACCTGAAATTAATTTGGATAGAAACGTTATCATCTCGTTATTTGTGAGAAACTTTACCACTAGTGACATTCTCCTTGGGAGAAAATAATTCAAAAAATATTTGCTGCGTGGAGTAAATTTTTGGGTGTCAAAGAAAATATGGTGCCTCAAGAAAATTCATAGTGTCACCGCAGTACTTCTCTTTGGTGGAACCACTCATCCCATGTAAGTGTACCATGGCACCACAAAGAAATTTGATCTTTAACGGCACCACACATAATTACTAAATTAAATATTTCTACTGTGTCACCACATAACGATAACTAAATTCACTCCAGAGTATATAAATGATTCCAACATGGTCCATTAGTTTTATACATTTACAAATTACATACCCCACATTTCTTTTAGGGAAAACACCATATCCCTGTCTTTGACACGACATAATTTTACCTTAAAACAATCTACCCGATCCATCGTCTCCACAACTCCATCCCTCTTCATGTTTTCCATCAATATTCATCACCAGTCATCTTCATTCTTCTACACAAAAACACTCTTAACTCATATCTCTATTACTTTCATTTTTGCCATCAATACCACGGCGTACACCAGATTCACGACGTCCAAACACCAGATACACGACGTCCAAACACTATACATGAGCCAAATGAAGCAACATATACATACATAGGCGGATCTACTCCAGACAAAATGAGGTCCGTTAAAAAAATAAAAACTTTACATTTTACCTATAGAAAATTATTTCGAACCCCGTGAAAAAAACAATTACTTTAAAAAATATTTACGAGCCGTCTCAATAATATTTCTGAATCCGCCACTGTATGTATGTATAGATCACACCTCTCAAATATTTTGGAACCTTCCTTAGTGTAGCTAATGTCTAGCGTTAACTGTTTTCACAGGAATAGCGCTGATTTTTTTTTTAATTTTTTTTTTGAGGGAGAATAGCGCTGATTTTAAGTGGATTAATTTCTAGCTCAATTTCATTAATAATTATGTTCAGTAGCCATGCCTATCTGTAGGCGTCATTCTCTATTTTTAGAATGGGAATTATTGTTTGTTGTATAATGACCGGTAAATTAAAATTATGAATTTGAATTGATTAAGAGTGAATCTATGAAACCCCGACTTCTTCTGTGTTATAATTTAAGGTTATTTTTGTCTTTTGAGAATTAGGTTTTTTTTTTTCTAGTATTTTAAGGTTAACCAAGTTTTTCTTGGCCTCCAAGACATCTTAAACCCGACCTAGGCTCAGATAAACCTATAAAAACCTCTGGATAGCCCTAGACTTCATAGAACTTACGTTTTTCACGCTTTCAAAGAAAGCTCAACCTCGATCTTGGCCCATCACCCGGGAAAGCGCCCCATACTTAGTCTTTGAGTGCTTCAGTGGGCTTTTCAAGGTTTGTTTATCAAGTCACAATAGTGATTTCGAAGAAATTTCGATTCTAGGAGCAGTTTCAGGCTCAGATTCATCTTGTTCATGTAAGATCTAATCTTTTCGTAATCATTATTGGATTTGATTATAATCAGGTTAATTAGATTTGAAGGGTAGTCATTGTTAGATTCATTTTTTAGTTGTAGATTCGCGTGAGGTTTGCAAATTAGTCGATGTACGGTTTGTACGTCGGATCGTCTTTAAGGTAAGGAGTTCTTCTTAACAAAATGATCCCTTTTGGTTTAAAAGATTATGTTTACAATGTGTTTTGAATAATGTTTCCTATTAAACTACATAAAATTGGACATGATTATGTGTTGCCGGGTATTTGTTAGCTCAGAAAGTGATCCCGGGGCTAAGTCTGGGCCGCATTCCTAGCCCCTCTCATCAGAAAGCTCACGGCCTGGGCTTCAGAATTTATTTAAGGCTTGTTCTGTGACGTAAACTGTATTTTCAAAGAATTATTCTCTTTTATGTATATATACTTCTTGTAAACTATTTTATGCGAGTAGTGGAGATAGGTTGGGAGTTCGTTGTTTCTACGGACTTTGTATGATCACGTAGGATAGAATATGGACTTTAACTTGAATCTATGTGCTTTATGTGCTCCTACTTGTGTTAAGATAAGGCCTTGTTAGTTACCATTCAATGTACTGTACGAAGTATCATGAGTATTCAAAGTCTTGTGTCAAACGTATGAGTAGCTGTATTAGCCATGTTGTTCTTAAGACGACGTATTGTATGTACGGAGTACCTTGGGTACTCTAAGTCCAAAATTGGAGGTATGTTGAGTAATATAATCTATGTTGCACACCGTACCCTCATGTTAAGTGATTAGTGTTATGTAACGAAACACAAATATAGAAGTCAAGACAAGAACAAAAATATGTTAAGGTTAAGTAATTAATGAAATGAACAAGTATCTGCAAGATGAATGGAAAGTTGTTAATAGGCATGCTTTATATGCATTGTTCAACATGCTTTTAAAGCAGCTTTCCTTTATGTTCAAAGTTATGCTTTCAACTGTTTGGTAAACTGGATAAATTAGATTAATGTCATGTCTCCTGGCATTCGACAAATACAAATCTCTCTTTTGATCTTTTTTTCTTCTTATTGAGTTTGTGCATGTGCTCACTCCATTTTTTTTGGAATAAGAAGATATGCATGTTAAAGACGAGTTGGATGATGAGGTTGGAGAGTAAGCTTAAGATAAAGAGCGGAGTTCTCAGTTATGTTTTAGTTTTCTTGATAAGGCATGGATGCCAAGTAGTTAGCAGTTTCATTTTTGGTTGTGTTGAGGTGTAATGGATGATAGTATTTGTTTCTTGTTATATATTTATGATTTTAGTTTGACAACATTGGTGTTTTTGTTCTTGGTGGTTTTTGATGACAATCAACTTTGGACCATATTTACCATCTTTATTACCCTATAAAAGTGCTTGATTTTGATGAATTAGACTATGATCGATTTGCGTGATTTACGAGTCAATTACATGTTTGGCGATTCGTAGTTTGCAAATATGCGTTTATGCGATTTATTCCCGAAATCGGTATTACATTGCTGTATTTTATTGTGATTTACGTCATGGAAGAATGGATCAGGACTGATGTTTCAAAGTGTTTGGGCTAGAGGAAGAATACAATATCCGAGATTCTGTAGAACGGGCCGAAGTCCAAACAGGCCGCAGCGGAACAATTAGCCCAGGCTGCGGCTTGGACCAAGGAATGTGCTCCGACTTTACACGTGTGCTTTTCAAGTTGGCTAGGGGTTTATTAACTAGTTAGGTCAGAAAGAGTGTGAGATAAAGCCTATAGCAGTTGAATTTTAGTATACGGATGCATGTCAATGTGCAACGACATTATAATTTCAATAAAATTCCCTTGAGTTATTTGCATGTGATTGTGATGTTCGTGAGGTAGTTTTCTTGTGCAACAATCCCTCCTCAAGCAATCACTAGCTTGAGTTGTTCTTCGCATTCTTCGGTAGGAATGAATTCTTTGAACGTTCATTCATATTCTAGGATCTAGATGATCATATAACTATGAACTGGCGTGTATTTAACCAATCAATATGATTCATGCACTTTCACGAGTCAGATTTGTAAAAACATGAAACCTAGAATGTCGGATTTGGCAGCGCAAACCGTGGCGGCAGTCTTTACTGCCGTGGCGGGACACTTGGAAACTCTAATTATGTGGGCTTCGGCTCTAGCTGCGTCTGATTACTAAGTCTAACCTGCGTGTATAAGATTTGGCCAGTCTGTTATTCGTCTTCGTAATTTAACATGAAGGAACTCTGATGAAGTGTTAAATTTGACATAAGTAGTTAGATCACTTAAATATTGCCAGCCCATCCACGGTGGCTGCTTATGTGACATCCTGACTTTTCAGAAAGGGTAAACTGGTAATTGGGTAATTTCACTATGACCTAATTATCCTATTTAAAGTAATTAAAAATGATTTAATTATTTAAAAGGGGGTTTAGTTATTTAATTAATGAAATTAATTGATAGCTATTTAAGGAAAATTATTCCCAAATTTCTCTCATAATTTTATCATGTCAATTTTGAAAAAAAAAAAAAAAAGGAACGGCGTCTGAACAAAAAAAAGACGCAGCCAACAGACGGCAACATTCTAAAAAAGGGAGAACGTAAACTCCAATCGCACGGCCAATCCGTTCATCGTTTCAAGATGCCGCAGTAGAGAAAAATGATCAGCTCGACGAGACGCAACTTTGGAAAACAACATCTCACTTTTTTTGAAAGTTTTTAGTTTAGCCCTAGTTTTTGGTAACCGTCGAGTTCGATTCTTAAAAAATTAATATATTTTAATCCGTAGCTCTGTTTGAAGCACTTTATCATTTCGGGATTTTCAAGAAAATATTATTTTAGAGTTTCTTGTTGATTTAATAGGTTTTGGGATTTGAGATCAAGATTTATAGCAATTTCTTGGTTCTTTGCTTTCAAGATTACTTGAAATTAAGGTAAAAGGCTCTTCCTAATGAGTAATTATAGTTTTATAATGATAGGTTGAGTTTTGGTGTTGCTTGGTGATAGAATTCATGCTAAGTTGTAATTAATGAGATGTGATATGTTTTGGTATATTTGTGTTGAGTTTTAAATTTCTTTTTTTGATTCAATAACATTAATTAAACGTAAACAAGCCTCGATTGAGTTTCTGATGCGTTTGGTTCCGGCACCGGACGTACTCTTAAAGGGAGTTGAAGTTCGGGACCGTCGGAAAGGCATGAAAGAGCTTGTGCTTTGATGAACTAGAGTTCATCAATGTCTGTGTATGTGCTAGGGCTTGTCCGTGTCTAGTGGTATAAGTAAGAGAGTAGGAGATGTGAGAGAGCTTACTTGAAAACACTTTGGTGGCTAGATAACAACGGATAATAATTACATAAGTGTAGTAAAAGCTAAAACGTCACCTATTCTCTGTTAGGCACATATTCATATCGGCAATGTGGTACGTTCATAAAAGGTGAACAACGCTACTGGCTCAAAAGGCTGAAGGTTAGTGGAGGAAATTCATTGAACGTGTACGCATACCGGGGAGACCCCGGAGCTAATCGGTGCCAATCACTGTTAGTTAGCAAGTATATCTTCAGGCTGATGAACGCCATGCACATTGCCCTTGAGTAATGACGTAAACAAGATAAGTTAAGCTAGAAATGTATAGTCATGACATGTTGATGGACATGGAGTGAACCCTAGATTGAGTCGGTCTTATAAAGATAACCTAATAATTAATAACAAGAACCTTTTCATTGTAGAACTTAGTTATTCATTAGCTTCTCACTTTTACTAAGTACTTTGTACTTACCTCCTTTGCATTTTCTTTTGTATGCATTAAGAGGTGAGAAGACGAACATGTTGACCAAGAGTAGTTGACGGCTTGATGACGTTGCTGCCTTGAAGATGCTTTTAGTTTATTTTCTTTTTCGTAAGGGTTGTACTAGACTTGTTGTTCTTTTACTCCTAGACTTTTGTAAGTTATGTTTCTACTTTTAAGACATCGTATTGTATAAGCTGTTATAAAACTGATGGAGATAACTTCAGATGCAAGAAACAGAAACAGAAACAATCAAACATAAACAATCAAAAGAGATAACAGAAACAAGAAGAACACAGATTTAACGTGGAAAACCTCTCAGTGGGAGAGGTAAAAAACCACGGCGTAAAAGAGATATTTTATTATGCACTGAATTTTACGATTTCAACACACACGGATAATGAGACAACAACCGTATTTATAGGCACAAATCCCTAAACCCTAGCCGCCAGAATCTTTGTCCGATCTCGCCATAAATACCCTTACACGTGTCCTCCTTTTAATGACACCGTATAGCCGTCACATAACGGTAATTAACGATGTGGGACCCCGCCGTATTCCGGACTCGGCGACTATCACCCCGCCGATAGTCACCCCGCCGACGCTCGCAGACTCCACCCTACCGAAGCACGGATTGAATACACTTCTCACCGTCCATCACACAAACTCGAGTCTTCGATTGGTTCCACCGTATGTAGTTTAAGTCACTTTACCGACAAATCTCCACCTTGACTTCAACTCTCACTGAGTCAAACAGATTGCATAACCGATGTACTTGTACCGTATGCATTCGTCAATGCCGATGTACTTGTACCGTACTATCTCCACAAGATCCACTCCACCGATCCGCCTCGCAAAGTTTCCAAAAGCATTATAAGCTTTGAATATTCGCAAGTCCAGCAAAGCCGGAACTTACTCGCCGAACCGGTTTAGTGAACATATCGCCAGGATTCTCCTTTGTGCCAATCTTCTTCACCACAACCCTCTTCTCATTCCTCAAGAAATGATACCGACATCAATATGCTTGGTTCTCTCATGATGAACTCCGATCCTTGGCTAAACATATTGCACTAAGACTCGTCACAATATATATCACCGATCCCGATGCAACCCCAAATCACCGACTAGCCCCTTCAACCGTATACCCTCCTTAGCCGCTTCGGTAAGAGCCATATATTCTCGCTTCGCAGTTGATAAGGCTACCGTAGCTCCGAAGAGTAGCTTTCCACCGACCACTACATTTCCCAATGTAAACACATACCCAAATCATTGATTTTCTACTTGTCAACATCACTCGCATAATCGCATCACGCAACTCCGTGACCGTACCGCATCACCTCCATAAATGAGACCAACATCGACCGTACCTCTCGGTACCCGAACATCCTTTTAATGCCTTTCCGTGTTCCTTACCAGGTTGAGCCATAAACCCGCGACAACACCGACCGCCCGAGCCGGATCGTGCCTAGTGCACACCATGGCATACATCAGACTGCCAACTGCACTAGCATAGGGAACTTTTGACATATACTCCTTCTCTTCAGCTGACTGTGAAGCATAAACAGACAAATGAACATTTGACGCCATAGGAGTATCTATTGGTTTTGCAGCAGACATCCCAAACTTGGCCAATATCTTCTGCACATAACCCCGCCGAGACAAGAATAATTTCTTCGACTTCTATCTCTCCGCATCTCCATCCCCAAGATTTTCTTGGCCGCACCTAAATCCTTCATTTCAAATTCAGCACTAAGAAGGTTCTTCAGATTTTGAACATCAGACTTCCTTGCTGCAGCTATCAGCATGTCATCCACATACAGAACAAGATAGATATATGATCCATGTGGAAATATGTCACTCGGCGGCCCGCTCGAGGCTCGACGCAGGTGATCGCGCGGCTCGATCCTCATGATCACAAAGCAGACTTTGTCGTGCATAACTTTATTTGTACACTTTATTTATTTGTAAAAGACATATTAATTGTGATACATATAAACAATTAATATGTCAAACTCTAGTTTACTTTATGTCATAGACATAGACATAGATTGTACTTTTACTTTTTGCTTTTGTGCCGCCCACATCTACATACTCAAGTGGCCGCCCTAGCTAGCTAGTCTCTTTCCAAATTGTATCTATTTATACTCCTTCATTATCAATGAATAAAAGATAAGTTGAAGTTTACTCTTGTGTTTACACATTCTCAAACTCTCTTCATGGTAGCAGAGCCATTTGTGTTCTAACTTTTTCCGCTGCAAAATTCATATTTCTGAAGAATGTCTTCCACATCCGACATTACTTCAACCTCAGCAGACTCTCAGCAGCCTCAGCTGACTGGGAGTACTGACAACTCCTCTTCTTATACAAACCATAGACTTGATGGTAACAACTATCTGTTATGGTCAAGGTCTATGAAAATGTACATTTCTGGACAAAGTAAGATGGGATACTTGTCTGGAACTAAACCTGCACCTGCTGAAACTGACCCCGGTTTTGAAGCATGGGACACAACAAATAATCAACTCATGACCATCCTCACGAGGTCAATGACAAAAGAGATAAGTGAAAACTTTATGATGTATGATACTGCCAAAGAAATCTGGGATAATGCCAGAGATCTTTACTCCAAGAAGGATAATACATCTGAGGTATATGAACTAGAAGCTCAGATTCAAACTTGCAGGCAAGGGGATATGTCTGTAACTCAATATTTCAATCAACTATCTAAGGCTTGGCAACACTTAGATATGTTAGAAACTCACTCATGGAATGATGTCAAGGATGCTGCTCTTTATAAAGACATCATAGAAAAGAAGAGAGTATTCAGGTTCCTCACTGGACTGAATCCTACTCTTGATGATGTTAGGGGAAGAATTCTTGCCACCAAACCTCTTCCAAATCTCAAATCCATGTTTGCTGAGGTCAAACATGAAGAAAGTAGGAGAAAAGTCATGCTTCTGAAATCCACTACTGACAACCCTACCGAAGGTGCCGCCCTACCGACCGTCGGAAGGCCGCCGAGGTTGCCGAGACATACAAGAAGCCTACCGAGAAAACTCGGAAAACGTTTCGTGATCACCGCAAACGCACAAATCACACCAAGGACAACTCGCCGGAAGCTCCATGGCAAGCCTAACTCCTCAAAAACCTCAAAACCTATCGTGGGAAAGTCAAGGCGTACACATTAGTGAGGAGGAGAATGAAAACCAGATGAATGCTCGCCTTGTCGCATTCAAAGCCTTCCCGAATCAACAAAAGGAAGGTAGTCACTCTACCGATGTTGCTACTCATACTCATACAGTAAATTCTACTCTTCCCTTAGCAATGAAACATGGATTGTTGATTCTGGGGCATCCTCCCATATGACTGGTAATAAAAACCTTATAACCAACTATATGCCTTGTCACCAAATTCATAACATTAAAACTGCTGATGGATCTATCTCTCGTGCAAAAGGTGTTGGAAATGTTAAACTCACTAATAAGATATGCCTACAGGATGTCCTATTTGTTCCAAACTTAGACTGCAATCTTATATCTGTCAGTAGACTCACTAAAGATTTGAATTGGACTGTTGTTTTTAAGGAAAATCAGTGCACATTCCAGGATCCTACTTCACAGGAAGTGATTGGGAAGGCTAAACCTTGCGCTGGATTGTTTCTGGTCAACCCCGCCGAAGACGTAAGACCGAAGACCGAATCCGCCTCGGTACCGCTCGCTCCCGTACTTTAGACAATATCATGTTATGGCATTATAGATTAGGACATCCAAGTTTTGGTTACTTGAAATCTTTAACTCCCGAATTGTTTAAAGGATGTAATCCGAATGACCTTCAATGTGATATTTGTCAATTTGCTAAACTTACAAAATCTCGTGTATGCTAAGTTACCTCATTTGCATTCCTCACCCTTCACCTTAATACACGGTGATGTGTGGGGACCCTCAGGGTGAAAAGTATAACAGGGAAAAGGTGGTTTGTCACCTTTATTGATGATCATACCAGGAACACTTGGGTTTTTTTAATGAAAGACAAATCAAGTTGGTCATATCTTTCAAGAATTTTATCATATGGTCTCCACTCAATTTGATACTAAGGTCAAGATCTTAAAGATCGATAATGCTCTAGAATACTATGAGTCTAATCTCGGTACCTTCTTGACGACAGAGGAATTGTTCATATCGGTAGTTGTGTGGAAACACCTCGGCGAATGGGGTTGCCGAGAGAAAGAACAGCACTTTCCGGAAATGGCCGTATCAATCATGTTCACCACACATGTTCCTAAATACATGTGGGGTGAAGCTATACTGATCGCAACTTATTTACTCAACGTACTTCCCAAAGAGTGTTAGGTTTCAAAACTCCACTCCAAACCCTACCGACCACACACTCCCGCCATCATCTTGTTTCCCGCCTTGCCTCCAAAGATCTTTGGTTGTACTTGTGTTTGTGTATATCCATGCTCAACACGAAGTAAACTTGATCCTAAAGCTCACAAGTGCATTTTCCTAGGTTATGCAAAGGACGAAAAGGTTACAAGTGTTATTCCCCTATTGAAAAGAAATTTTACAATTCTATGGATGTAAAATTCTTTGAAAGGACCCCTTATTACGAAAACCTACCGAGCCATTCACCGATGGAAACCTGATTGAAATTGACCTAAACCCCTTCCCTCGGAAACTCTTAACCCTCGGCAACTCTATCGATCCTCGGCGGGACCGAACTTCGCACCCTACCGACTCTCTACAACCTAATACTTCTCGGAACCTCCCCGAACAAGAGTCTACGACCCGAGCCTGCGCGAACCGTAACCTCGGCGGCCTGCCGAACCGAGTCCGCCGGACCTCGGCTTATTGACTCTCGGCGGTCCGTCGAAGTGGATGACGACCTATTGCTCTAAGGAAAGGGAAAAGATCATGCACCGATCATTCTATTCATTCTTATTTATCTTATGATCGCTTGTCTCCTGTCTTTGCCATGTTTACACAGACTGGACTCTCACTCTATCCCTAGAAATATTCGGGAGGCTCTTCAAAATGATAAGTGGAAGGTCGTCGTTAAAACAGAGATGACCGCCCTCCCGGATAATCATACTTGGGATCTCACAACTCTTCCAAAAGGAAAAAAGACAATCGAGTACAAATGGTTATTCACTATCAAATACACCGCCGATGGCACTATTGACAAGTACAAAGCCGATTGGTAGCCGGGGGATTCACACAAACTTATGGCATTGACTATAAAGAAACTTTTGCACCAGTGGCAAAGCTCAACACTGTCAGGGTACTAATTTCTCTAGCTGTCCAACTTGACTGGCCTCTTCATCAATTGGACATCAAAAATGCTTTTCTAAATGGGGACCTTACTGAGGAGGTTTATATGACTATACCTCCTGGTTTTATCAATCCTCATACTCAAGGCAAGGTGTGCAAACTGAGGAAATCTCTATATGGCCTGAAGCAATCACCAAGGGCATGGTTTGGAAAATTAACAACTGTGGTCAAAGCTGCTGGATATCACCAATGCAACTCTGATCACACTATGTTCATCAAGACAACCAACCAGAGGAGGTCTATTCTTATTGTCTATGTGGATGATATCATCCTTACTGGAGATAACCCTGCTGAGATCCAACACTTGAAAGAATTGCTGGCAAAGGTATTTCAGGTTAAAGACTTGGGTTTACTTAAGTATTTTCTTGGCATGGAAGTAGCTAGAAACATCAAAGGAATCTCAGTCTCCCAAAGGAAATATGTACTTGGACTCGCTAAAGGAAACCGGCATGCTTTGGGGTGCAAACCCGCTCGTATCCCCAGTAGACCCCGCCATACCCTCGCTACATGGTGACATTGCCGTAAGAAAGGAACAATATCAAAGACTTGTAGGGAAACTCATCTACCTATCCCATACAAGACCGGATATTGCATATGGTGTCGATCTGTTAGCCGGTTCATGCATTGCCCTACCGAGCAACATTGGGATGCAAATGAATAGAATATCGCGGTATTTGAAGTCCACTCCCGGCCAAGGGTTACACTTCACCAAGTCTGCCGATAGATCCATCAAGGTCTATACCGATGCCGATTGGGCCGGGATGCCACATAGATAGAAGGTCTACCACAGGCTATTGTTCCTATGTATGGGGCAATCTTGTTACTTGGAGGAGCAAGAAACAACCTATCGTGTCTAGAAGCGAGGCTTGAAGCCGAACTCGGGCACTTGTTTTAGGCATTTGTGAAGCTCTTTGGCTCAAAAGAGTTCTTACCGAACTTCAAAGAACCTATTCGGCAAACCTATCACACTCTGTTGTGATAATAACTCAAAGACTATGCATGGCGGGAGGATCCACCCATCATGACAAAACAAAACATGTGGACATTGACAGACACTTTCGAAGGAGAAGATTGATGCCAAGATTATTCAACTCCAGATATGTTCCCTCGAAGATCAAAATGCCGATATTCTTACCAAGGCTATTCCACCTCTTACGTTCGGCGACTAAGTAGCAAACTTGGTCGCATCAATATATACAAACCCAGGTTTGAGGGGGGTGTGGAAATATGTCACTCGCCGGTCTGCCGAGGCTCGGCAGGTGATCGGCGGTACCGCCGATCCTCATGATCACAAACGGACTTTGTCGTGCATAACTTTATTTGTACACTTTATTTATTTGTAAAAGACATATTAATTGTGATACATATAAACAATTAATATGTCAAACTCTAGTTTACTTTATGTCATAGACATAGACATAGATTGTACTTTTACTTTTTGCTTTTGTGCCGCCCACATCTACATACTCAAGTGGCCGCCCTAGCTAGCTAGTCTCTTTCCAAATTGTATCTATTTATACTCCTTCATTATCAATGAATAAAAGATAAGTTGAAGTTTACTCTTGTGTTAACACATTCTCAAACTCTCTTCAATCCATCTTTCAGCAGACTGAAGTAAACACAACAGTCATATGGACTTCTGTTGTAACACTGCTGAAGCATGAAACTGGTCAAACCTTTTATACCACTGCCTTGGAGCTTGCTTCAAACCATACAATGATTTCTTCAACTTGCAAACATAATTTTCCTTTCCAGGAACTTGAAAACCCTCGGCCGTGTCATGTATATCTCCTTATCCACCTCACCATGTAGAAAAGCGCTTTTCACATCTAATTGCTCAAGTTCCGCATCCCGCCGTGCCACCATTGCTAGTAACACCCGATTGAAGTGTGTCGACCACCGGTGAAAATATTTCATCAAAGTCAACCCCTTCCTTTTGACCGAATCCTCTTGCAACCAAACGTGCCTTATACCCGACCCCTTCGCCTTTGTTATTCCTTCCTTTTTCTTGAAAAACCATTTACAAGTCACAACTCCCTTGTCGGTAGGTACGTTTGACTAATTCCCAAGTCTCGATTCTTCGCAATGACTCCATTTCATCTCCCATGGCAACATGCCACCGAGATGCTTCGTACATGTCATCGCTTTCCCTATAAGTAGTAGGTTCAAGAACTCTCTACTTCTTCTCGCAACTTGGAGTGCATATCCACCAAATCATCATATCCATATCTCCTTGGAGGTATCCCAACATTAGATCTTCTAGGCTGCCGGCGCCTAGAC
Organism: Gentiana straminea; assembly: GCA_036785695.1. Lineage (NCBI taxonomy): Eukaryota > Viridiplantae > Streptophyta > Magnoliopsida > Gentianales > Gentianaceae > Gentiana > Gentiana straminea. The sequence goes on along the minus strand of JAVUPR010000515.1, from coordinate 3,769,857 downwards.
CCCGCCGATCAATGTTTGTATGACGCCCTGCTGAGGTCTCAGCAGGCTGGCTTGGATCAGATTCTGGTTCATTATCCAGATCAGTATAGTGTTAATTTGGATCCACTGATTGTTGCATATCAGTAGACTCCACCTGAAGCTCCACCTGAAGCTCCACCTGTTTCTCAACACTATCGATTCAGCACTGGTTTCAGACTCAGTAGACCTCCCCACTGATGAGTTTAACATAGAATTTTCATCAAACACAACATCCCCGCCGAGGATTACTCTGGACTCTGCTGATGACCAAATCCTATATCCTTTCACTCCATCACCATACCCCACAAAACTCCTTTCTTGGCTCTTGGCTCCAACTTCCCTTCACTAACATGATAGTAAGCTGTACTTCCAAAAACCCTTAGAACCGAGTAGTCGGCGGGCTTGCCCGACCACATCTCAAATGGTGTCTTGAGATTGATTCCCGTGTGAGGACTCCCGTTGATTAAGTAGCAAGTCGTCTTAACAAACCTCGCCCAAAATCTCCTTGATAAACCAAACTTTGAGAAAGCATACATCTTGCCCTCTCCAAGAGAGTTTGATTCATCCTTTCAAATACACCATTTTGCCGAGGTGTATTCCTTACGGTATGATGTCCGGCAATACCCTCGACCGCGCAAAATGAATCAAAATCCGTCCAGCGAATTCCGCACCATTATCCGTACGAAGCTTCTTGATTTTCTTGCCTAACCGATTCTCCACTAGGGCCTTCCACCGCTTGAAGTTATTGAATGCATCACTTTTGTTCTTCATCATCACCACCCAAGTCATCCTTGAATAGTCATCTATGAATGACACAAAATATCCGTGACCACCCAATGACTCAACTTTTGATGGACCCCGGCGTCTGAATGGATATAATCAAGTGATGCCTTTGTATTGTGCAACCCCGCCGAGAATTTACTTCTATGCAACTTCCCAAACACACAATGTTCACAAAAGTCCGGATTCTTGACCTTATATCCCCCAAGAAAACCTGTCGAAGAAAGAACACCGCATACCCCTTTCACCCATGTGACCAAGTCTCATGTGCCACAAATGAGTCTCGCTCGAGATCGGTGAACTGCCGAGGATGCAACAAAGAAGAAGCGTATACGAGATCCTTGTAATATATACAAGGTTCCCCTCTTGATGCCTTTGAGGACTACAACCGAATCTTTAAAGACATTCAGCTATCCACCTTCACCCTTGAAATTGAACCACTTGCTGTCCAATAGACTGAGAGATACCAAATTCTTGGTCATCTGTGGAACATGTCTTACATCCTTCAGTGTACAAAATTTACCATCCTCTGTCCTTAACTTTACTGAGCCAATTCCCACAACTTTGCAAACCTTGCTGTTGGCCATACAGATTTGACCACCATCCATCTGCTCATAAGTAGAAAACCACTCATTGTTTGGACAAATATGGTAGGATGCTCCAGAGTTCAGTATCCACACATCATTGTGGTGTGTAGAATCCCCTGCAACTAGAACCAGATCCTCATCGTATTGCTCGGTAGCCAAGGCTACGTGCCGAATTGCCTTCCCCCGTTTCTTCTTCCTTGGACAATTGGACTTCCAATGTCCCCTCGCTCCTTACAATAATTACGTACATCGCAGACTTAGGACCTTTGGACCCCGACTTCTTTTTCTTCTTCTCGTCCATATCCTTTTCCACTATTGCCGCTAGCTACTAGCCCAAAGAATGACTGTTGTCGTCCCAAATGAAATTTTGTGTCTAAGCTCCCCGGCATGTAAGGCGGACCTCACATCCTCCAAAGCTACCGTATCCTTCCCAACTATGAAAAACTCGCACAAAGTTTTCATATGATGCCGGTAATGACTCCAACAGATTAGGGCTGCATCTTCATCTTCAATTTTAACATCAATATTCCTTAAATCAAGTAATATTGTGTTCACCGGTCAAGATGTTCCCTCGGTGGACTCCCTTCATGCATCTTCAAACCGAACAACCTCTCGTTTCAATAACAACTTGTTGGTCGGTGACTTGGTCATATACAAGCTTTCAAGCTTTTTCCACAACTTCGCTGCGGTGTCTTCCTCAGCAACTTCAGTGATAACATCATCAGATAAGCACAACATGATGGTTGAATGTGCTTTCTCTTCCAGACTGGCATAATCTGCTGCACCTGTATTTGGTTTGTCAGATAAAAGATTCCACAAACCCTGCTGTTTCAACAGTGCACGCATCTTGATTTGCCACGGACCAAAACTGTTCCTTCCCGTAAATTTATCGATTTTTACGTTTACCGCCGACATCTTTTCTTGCTAAAGATCACAACTTTATCACGGATCCTAGCACCTTGTCGAAGGCCTTGGTGAAGACGAAGTTGATCGTACGTATTGTTTTCTCCAACCTCGCTCCGATACCACTTGTTATAAAGCCGATGGAGATAACTTCGGATGCAAGAAACAAAAACGAAGCAATCAAACATAAACAATCAAAGGAGATAACGAAACAAGAAGAACACGATTTAACGTGGAAAACCTCTCGGTGGGAGAGGTAAAAAACCACGGCGTAAAAGAGATATTTTATTATGCACTGAATTTTACAGATTTCAACACACACGGATAATGAGACAACAACTGTATTTATAGGCACAAATCCCTAAACCCTAGCCGCCATGAATCTTTGTCTGATCTGCCATAAATACCCTTACACGTGTCCTCCTTTTAATGACACCGTATAGTCCGTCACACATAACGTAATTAACGGATGTGGGACCCCGCTTTGTATTCCGGTACTCGGCGGACTATCACCCCGCCGACGTAAGCTCGCAGACTCCACCCTACCGAAGCACGCTACGAATTGAATACACTTCTCGGTACCGTCCATCACACAAACTGAGTTCGATTGGTTCCACCAGATGTAGAGTTTAAGTCACTTTACTGACATAAGCCTTTGGGTTTTTCATCGTTGTAGTTTAACTATCCATCTTTAGTATGGTTAATTTCCATTCTTAGTAACATTTATGTTTTTACCCAAGTGTTTTAGCTTCCGTTTTCTTTTATTTGATACGACGACGTAGAGGCTTGCGTATAATATTAGATTTATTTAATGCTATACGCGCCGAACGTTTCTCTTCCGGATAAGGGATCGATATCCGGGAGCGGGGTGTTACAGCTTAGGTGAGGTTTTCGGGTAACACCAACATTCCTCATTATTAAACGTGTTCAAGTTAATGATGTTCTAGCCCGCCCACGGTAGACACGTAACTGAGCATAGGGTTCTAATGTCTTACAAGGAAGTAGGAACCAACTTAGGCAATTTCTCCCATAGTTGAATGACAAAAAAGAATATAATTATGAATCTGATATATTTGGGGATTAAAAGAGTCATCATTTATATTGAATTGGTTAATACCAAGCTAGGATTAGATTGATTGAAAGGTTGATTGTTGTATGTTTTCGTTTTCCTTATATTTATTTTTTTGGGGATATATTTGTGGATTAAAAGAGTCGTTAGTTATATTGAATTGGATAATACCAAGCTAGGATTAGATTAATCGGAAGGTTGATTGTTGTATGTTTTCGTTTTCCTTATCTTCATTTTTTTGGTTAAAGACCACTCTCTGTGTCCTTAGCCCTAAGTTAGTAGTTATACTCATATTTGTAACATGTTCTTTGAGGGATGAACCCTTGCTCTTTCGCTAACTACGATAGACCTAATCCTCTTACTAGCTAGTATAAGCGGCTTACACGCGATCAATTTTGCAACACCTTAAGGTCTGTACCCTTGAGTGTCCGCATGTTTCTTTTCTTTTGCTCATTCTTTAATTACTCTGATACGACACGAGGCTTACGTGAGATTTATGTTTTACTCTAAATATCACGTGCGAATGTTTCTTCCTGATAATGACTCGATATCCAGGACATGGCGTTACAAAATGATAGAGAAAAAATAGGGAAGTGCAAATAGGGAGACATTAAACAATTTCGTTTAAGATGAAAAATGACGAAAATAAAGTTAAATTAAGAATTGAATTGATATAGTTAAAATGAATATTTAATAATTATAATTTAGATCTATACTCTATGTTTGATAATTAAAAGCTTACTTATCCTTTCTGAGCTTGAAGACTATCCTCGTCTCAGGAAGATTGAAAGCAGGCCATTCTCCCAAATGTTCATAGATTGCATAGTAGTAGAAGCCAGAGGAACCCCGTCGCATTATATACCTAAAAAAACCAAACACATATTTTTTATGGAAAAGTTTCCTTATTTTCCTCATAACAAAAGCATAATAAAAATCATCCAACCCCATATAATCTAAAGACCAAACTACATCATGTTTAAGATTACAAGATAGACTTAAGATATATATTCACATGTATATAAGAAAAGGTTTGTCTCATAAAGTCTATCAGTTAAGATACATATACTATTACTCCATCCGTCCTATTTTAATAGTCATGTTTGATTTTTCACATGTTTAAGAAAAACGTATTAATACTTTAAATCTCATTAAATGATATGTTTATATTCATGACAAAGTATTACTTAAAATACATAAATGTAAAAAATATTGGATCATTTAATGAGATTCAAAGAATTAATTACAGTTTTCTTAATTGTGTGCAAAGTCAAACATGACTATTAAAATAGACGGAGGAAATACTATTCATCTTATATATGTACATTTAGATAAGGGAATACAATTACCATTATTATATCTATCATTATTTTGTAACGACGATGTACTTAAACAACAAAATTCCTACACCGGTCCCCAGCATGTCATCTCCGTATGAACATATTTTTGACACTATACCATATTACTCTAAACTACGTGTTTTTTGATTGTTTATGTTAACCACGATTATGTCCGTGCACATCACATAAACTTCAAAATAGGTATCAACTATGTGTTTTTATAAGATATTCTTTGAAACAAGATATTGATCAACCGGTACCATGTATGTTTATTTCACGGCATGTAAATTTTATGGAAGTTGTTTTCCTTTTTCATACCAAGCATTCAATGTTTGCTTCAATGTCTTCCCTTGTTCACATTGATGCTTGGACCAATGGACCCCGCCCTTCTCTGCTTAACATTGGTTCTTACCACTCCCATCCCACCTCCCTACTCATACTCATTCTCGTCCGGGCTTCACAATTACAACCCCGGCCCCATGATTACTTAGGGCTCACAATAACATCTCTAAACCTATTCAAAAGTTAACTCTTATACCCAGATCGAATTATCTCTTCATGGAACTAAACCGACCGCTATTATTCAAGAATTAAAACAATTGAAATGGAGGTCAGCAATGCATGAGGAGTATATATGATTATTTGATGCAGAACGAGACACTGAAACTTGTACCTTTATAGACTAGTTATAATGTGGTAGGTTGTAAATGGGTTTTTTCCAACTAAAACATAAATATGATAGTTCATATATTAGATCATTGTAAAGCTCGTTTAGTTGAAAATTGTTTTCAACAACACCATGGAATTGATTATTTTGAAACATTCAATCATGCCGTCAAGCCCAAATTTTGTGTATTGTTTCGAGTCTGGCTAATGCAAAGGGATGAAACATTGACAACTTGAGATCAACAATGCACTTTTGCAGGGACGTCTTTAAGAAACTGTTTATATGTCATACCTCAGAGATTCACTGATTATGATAGACAAGATTATGTTTTAAACTTAAGAATGCAGTATTCAATTTAAACCAATCTCCTAGAGCTTGGTATGTGGAGCTTAAGTTTTGTTTTGGCTCTTGGTTGGATTTTGTTATGCTCAAGATGATTGTTGTTTATTTACTTATCGACATTATGATTATCTTCTTTTTTTTATTTTAATTTATGTCAATGATCTTATTATTAATAGTAATGATGGTCATGTTGTGTGAATATTTATTTGTATGTTAGCAGTGCGTTTTGCTTTAAAAGATTTGAGAGCTCTTTCATGTATCGTCGGGGTAAAGGTTATTTATAATGATGTCGAAATAATTCTTTCAATTGGAGTTTACAAATACCTTCTAGAAGTGATTAAAGATGTTCAAGTGTTCTTGAAGACATTTCATCAAATAAACACTCTATTTAAAAGTTTGTTATTAAGTTGTTAGGGCGGTTATACGCTGTTACTAGTGTAATTTATTGCTGAAGACACTTCTATATATACTCCACTAGTATGTAGGAGCTAAATTATCAGATTATTTGAGAAAACTGCTGTAATGGTGCCGATTTCCTGATTCCCATCACTATTGCTAATTTCCTCTCATTAATGAAACTATTTCTCCTCATTAATGAAGTTCTTCAGTTTTCTTGACTTTTTCTGCGTTTCTTTCCACATGGTATCAAAGCAATTTCTTGCTTCCCTGGCGTGATTTTGCCTTCAAGTTACAAAATTGTTCGTTTTTTTTTTGAAATTCTTGAAGGAACTTTTTTGCTATTTTGTTGTGTTCCTGTATCTTCCGTTTTCTTCTTTTTCCATGGATCCTGCAGCTCAAAATCAAGGCATTCTGTCAGGAAATCCTCTTTACTTGCATGGAGAATCCAACGTTGGTATTGGGGCAACCCTTGCTAAACAACAAGAATTATCATCCATGGAGCCGTTCTATGAAGATGGCTTTAAACGCCAAGAATAAGATTGGTTTCATAGATGGGTCAATCAATCCTCCTGCTGTAACATCTCCAGCTTTTCAGGTTTGGTTACAATGAAAATTTTTTGATAAGATTTGGGTCTTGAATTCTGTAATGTCTTCCATTGCACAAAGAGTAATGTATAAAGAAACTTATTGGAAAATATGGTTATATTTACAGTCAAGATTCTCTAGATTGGATGTTTTTCGTTTGGTAGATTTGTTGGACCAAGTTCATGCCCTTAAACAAGGGGATCTGGACATTACTAGTTACTTTACCAGGTTTAAGACTTTATGGGATGACATAGCCATTATGAGGCCAGATCTTGCTTGTTCTTGTGCGCATAGATGTCATTGTGATGTTATTAAGACCTTTACTGGTTATGCTGAAACTGAGAAGGTTGTAAAATTCTTGAGGGGTTAGAATTATGAATTTTCTCAAGTTTTGACACAAGCACAATTGATGGTGCATGTGCTAGATCTGGACACTGTTTTTGCCATTGCTTTGAAATTGGAAGATAAGAAATATTATGCGAATAGGTTTCTAGAAGCCACAGCCTTATGTAACAGGGCATTTAATCATAATCCTTCTAATGTTGCCCCTGCTGGTCCTGAAACTCACAACACACTGGTTATCAGCAAAACTTTAAAAAGTCAGCAGTTCGTAGTACATCAAATTTTAGGAAAAAAACTGGGAACGCTCAAGCTGGTAAGAAGTTACAATGTACATTATGTGGTTTTACTGGGCACACAGTGGAAAAATGCTACAAGAAGCATGGTTATCCACTTGGTTGGAAGCCTAAAAGTAGGGTAAATATGGCAGAAGCAGATTCAAGATCAAGGTGTGAATTCTGCCAATACTGTGTCCAATATACAAGATTCTGAAGGTTATACTTTGAATAAAGCTCAATTCGGCAACCGATGAGGCTTTTGGACGTTCAAAAGTCAGATTCCTATAAGCATATGGCTAATCAAGCCACTGTTTTACAACCAATTTTGTTCCTACTGCTGATACATCAGGTTTGTCTAAACCTAATAGTTCCTTAACTTGGATTATAGACTCTGGTGCTACTGACAATATAATTATTAACATACATAGTATGAAATATTCAACATTTGTGTCTAACATGTGTGTAGGGTTTCCACACATAGCCACAGATTGCATAAATGATAGACTGTTACTCATAGATGTCATATGTATACCAGTTTTCAATTTCAATCTTATATCTTTGGCTAAACTAACCGCTAACCCTAATTTGTCTATCATCTTTGATCTTGATTCTTGTTTCATCCAGGACAAGAGGCTTGGGATTCAGATTGGATCAGCTAGAAATTCTAGAGGCCTGTATGTTTTGGATAGTGCTCAAATGTTAATAATGTCTCTTTAGTAGATGACCACTCTAGTATTACAAATGAACAAGTGTGGCATTATAGACTTGGCCATTTCTCAAATAAAATACTGTCTAATTTGAATTGTATTGATTCTTCTTGTGTGCATAATCAAACACTTTGTCATATCTGTCAATTTGATATACATAAGAGAAATTCATTCCCTTTGAGTCAGCATTTTGTACACAATATTTTTGATCTTGTGCACTTTGATATCTAAGGGCCATACAAGCAAAAGACCGTGCATGGTCAATCCTACATTCTTTCTGTAGTTGATGACTTCTCTAAGTTTACTTGGGTTTATTTGTTGAAAGCTAAATCTGAAGTTAGACAACTTGTTCATCCTTTGTCCAATATGCTTTTGTTCAATTTGGTAAGCATGTTAAGATTATCAGATTAGACAATGGTGTTGAGTTTGATATCCCTGAATATTATGCAGATAAAGGAATTATACATCAAACATCTTTTGTAGATACTCCACAACTAAATGGTATAATAAAAAGAAGGCATCTGCATATTCTAATGTTGTTAGGACCTTAAAGTTTTAGTCTAATCTGCCATTAACATATTAGGGATATTGTGTGATGTGTGCTATTTTTTTCTTATCAATTTTATTCCTTCACGAGTGATTCACCTTAAGACACATTATTACTTGTTGTATGCTATAGTTTGATTATTCTAAACTTAAAGTTTTTGGTTCCTTTGCATATGCTTGCACACAATCACATAATAGAACTCTTGAACCTAAGGCAAGATAGTGTGTTTATCTTGGGGTTCCTAAGTTCACCAAGAGCCACATTTTTCTAGACGAGTTGACTAGGGACATCTTTGTATCTAGAGATGTGCAATTTTCCGTTATATAAAAGACATACAGATACACATCGCGAGCGCTAAGCTATTGCATGTTCCTTATGAAGTTGCCACATATGAGATATTGCAGCATCCTCAAACCACCGAGGTTGTACACGAGGATCCTTCTTCCATAGTTCCAGGTGCTGCCACACAAATTACTCACAATGAAATAAGGAGATTCAACAGACAAAGACAAGTTCTTGCATATCTCAAAGAATGTGTAGTTCCTACAAGAAGATCACCACATTCTATCAATAACGTGGTCATATATGATAATCTAGCTAACAATTATCAGAATTTGGTTTGTGCAGCAGAAAATATTCAAGAACCTAAGACCTATAATAAGGACACTAAGCATGAATGTTGGAAAGTGGCTATGCAAAAGGAGTTGGATGCATTGCAAGCAACAAAAACTAGGGAAGTTGTGACTCTACCACCCGGAAAATCTACCATTGGTTGCAAATGGGTGTATAACGTTAAGTATCACGTTGATGGATAGAAAGGTACATGGCTAGGTTAGTAGCAAAAGGCTACACACAAACCTATGGTATTGACTACCATGAAACCTTTTCAATTGTAGCAAAAATTACCACTATCAGAACCTTATTAGCCCTTACAGCTCCCAGAAGATGGCATATACACCAAATGGATGTCAACAATGCCTTTTTACATGGTGAGCTAGATGCGAAGTCTTTATGGATCTGCCCCTTGGTTTCAGAGAAACCTAATCAAGTTTGTATACTTACAATGTCATTATATGGCATAAAATAGGCTAGTAGACAGTGGAACTCCAAACTAACTGAAGCATTAACAGAGATGGGATTCATTCAATCACCTCATGATCACAGTTTATTCACAAATGTTGTAGGCAAGGACTTTATAGGCTTACTTGTTTATGTGGATGATATAATAGCCACTAGTTCATTTATGGCTCCAATTGATAAGTTTAAATAAGTGACGCTTGGATCCCGCCCTTCTCTCCTTAACATTGGTTCCTACCACTTCCATCCAACCTCCATACTCATACTCATTCTCGTCCGGGCTTAACAATTACAACCCCGGCCCCATGATTACTTAGGGCTCACAATAACATCTCTAAACATATTCAAAAGTTAACTCTTATACCCAGATTGAATTATCTCTTCATGGAACTAAACCGACCGCTATTATTCAAGAATTAAAACAACTGAAATGGAGGTCAGCAATGCATTAGGAGTATGATTATTTGATGCACAATGATATATAGGAACTTGTACCTTTATAGACTTGTTATAATGTGGTGGGTTGTGAATGTGTTTTTTTTTTCCAACTAAAACGTAAATCTGATAGTTCATATATTAGATCGTTATAAAATTCGTTTAGTTTCAAAATGTTTTCACCAACACCATGGTGTTGATTATTATGAAACATTCAATCATGTCGTCAAGCCTAATATTTTGTGTATTGTTCCGAGTATGGCTATTCCAATAGGATGAAACATTGACAAATTGAGATCAATAATGCACTTTTGCAAGGGCATCGTTAAGAAATTGTTTATATGTGATACCCTCAGGGATTCATTGATTATGATCGACAATATTATGTTTCTAACTTAAGAATTCCTTCAGAGATTCATTGATTATGATAGACAAGATTATGTTTTTAAACTTAAGAATGAAATATACAATTTAAACCATTCTCCTAGAGCTTGGTATGAGGAGCTTAATTTTTATTTTTTTTATTTTTTTTGCTCTCGGTTCGATTCTATTATGCTTAAGATGATTGTTGTTATTTACTAATCGATTTGATCATTATCTTCTCTATATTTTAATTTATGTCGATGATCTTATTATTACCGGTAATGATGATCAAGTTGTGGAAAATTTTATTTGTATGTTATTGTTAGCGGTGCGTTTTGCTTTAAAAGTTTTGAGAGCTCTTTCATGTATCTTCAAGGTAAAGGTTGTCGATATTGATGTCAGAAATCTTCATTCCCCACAAAGACATGTCACGAATTTCCTACTAAGACATCAATGAATAATATGAATCATGCAGTGACTCGTTTACTAGCGAACATTTCGACTATCACTGTAATATTCCGATTTTCGAAAAGGCAGACGTGTCATTTTGCGAAAACGAAATATTATTATTTCTTTTTCTTTTATTGGAGTTAAGTTATGTAATAAATATATATATGGGATTTTTTGAAATTTGTGTATATATTTAAGGAAATTATGATTTTCATGGTAATTAAGGGTAATTAAGGAAAAATGTTTTTTTTTGGGAAATTATATTTAAGGAAAATATAATCAGATTATTCCTATAACCTAAAACTAATCCAAATCAGTTTCTACGCTTCTTTCTCTGCGCCATTGAGGAGAAGAGAAAAGGTTATGAGAGTTTTCAGAAATTCTAAGTGAAGTTAAACCGTTTTCAGATCAGAGTAGAGATTTGGAATCGTCGTGAGAAGGACATCGTTTGGATACAAGGCTGTTGGAAGGGCTGTAGACTTTTCTTCATCTTGGATTTTGGATTTTGCTTGCAAACCCGTAAGAGGCTTTTCTTATGATCGTAATTATGGTTTATAAGGTTTAGATCAAGTTTTAAGATGTTTAATGCTAGAAAGTTGTGTCTTTTAGTTGATCATGGATCATAGATGTTATGGCTTGTTAAAGATATGATTTTCTGTGTATTATTGTGTTTAATTCGATGTTAATTGTGTTGAAAATGGATTAGAAATCGTTAAGTTGTTGAAAATAAGATTTAGGGCTGCAGGCAGAATGCGTACGCATTCAATGGAATGCGAACGCATTCCCTGTACAGGATGCTCTGGTTTCCGTTGTTGTTCGTAGCTAGAATGAGCACGCATTCAGAGCAATGCGTACGCATTGTTGGTTCAGGCTGGTTCAGGATGCTCACTGTTCGTGCAATGCGCACGCATCGTAGGCAATGCGTACGCATTGGCTGGACAGAAACTTTCAACAAGTTTCTGGTCAGTGAATGCGCACGCATTCCAATCAATGCGTACGCATTGGACCCTGTTTTGGGAAAAATAAATGTTTAAGCTATGTGTTGAGTTTTACACATTGTTTTATGATATAATAACATTGTATAAACATAAACAAGCATGAATTGAGCTTCTAATTTGTTTAGTTTCGGCACCAAATGTACTCTTAAAGGGAGTTGAAGTTCGGATCCGTCGGAAGAGCATGATAAGCTTGTGCTTTGATGAATTAGTAAACATCAATGTCTATATAATTGTTAGGCCTTGTTTATGTCTAGGGGTATAGAAAGAGAGTAGTATATGCGAGGGAGATTACTTGAAAAACTTAGGTGGTTAGTTAGTCAATTTAATAAATACGTACTTGCCTAGTAAAAGATTAAACAACATGTCACTTTTGGATAGGCACCAGACAATATCGCGATGTGTGTGCTTTCCTGAAGGTGGATAACTCTGTAGGTTCACAAGACCCTAAGTACGGAGGGACTTCACTGAAACGTGCGAACTATCGGAGTCTACTAGAATATGCTTCCGTGGATATTGGTGTGATCCACCAATATGTTGCCAAGAATATCCCCAGTTTGGATATGCGTAGTGCCCTTGAGTGCGGTTGTAACATAGATGAATTAAGTTAGAAACGTTTAGTCAATTCATGTTGATGGATATGAAATGAACCCACATTAAGTCGGTCACATCAAGATAACTAAACTTTTAAATATATTTTCTTTATAAATCTTAATTGTTATCATAGCTTTTCTCTTTTATTAAGTACGTTGTACTTATCTCAAATGCATCTTTTCTATGTGTTTGGGGGTGAGAAGACGAACAGGTTGATCCAAGTTTTGAGGAAGATTTCGATGACGACGTTTAACGACGTCTAATTGGAGATTTACACTTTTATCCTTCTTTCACTTAATTATATAGACTATTCTTTCTTTTGGAGTTGACTTTTGGTCTTCCGAGACGTGTAGTACCTTTTAATTCTTTCTTTCGAGGATATCGTACGTCGTTTTTTTTTTTCTGGGATTTTCTTTTGAATATAATAAAGTTACATTTCCGTCTTTAGATTGTATTTCTATTCTTGGATGCTAAAACAATTTATACCCGAAAAAAAATTTATAAATTCACTTTATACGTAAGTCTCTACTACGTCGTATTTCTATTCTTGGATGCTAAAACAATTTATACCCGAGCCTTTTGCTTTCTTGGATGCTAAAACAATTTATACCCGAGTCTTTTGCTTCCGTTTGCTTTTATCTGATATGACGTAGTAGAGACTTACGTATAAAATGAATTTATTTTTTTATTTTTATTTTTAATTTTAATTTTAATTTTATTTTTATTTTTATTTTATACGTGTCGAACGTTTTTTTTCCGGATAAGAACTCGGTGTCCGGGAATGGGGTGTTACAATCACCTTAAAATCGAGTTACAATATATAATTTGTAATCGTCCGTACATCGTTTTGTATGTAAGTAAATGATCTCACTTTATGCACCGTCCAACAACATCACATTGGTCTCTCGTCAAACATTTAGTTTGATACCATAGTTATCAGACCCGGCTCGGTCATCGACCCGGAAAACTTACTGGGTCACCGGGTCACCGGTTCAACCGGTGGGTCACTGGTTCAACCGGTGGGTACAACATAAGGTTAAAAATAATATTTTCATACAATAAAAAAAATTGATAATAATAATCAATTGTTTGTTACATAGCGGAACAATTGATTATGGCATTCAAGTTCATCGACACACACCTATCACTCTTTATGCATTTTTCTGATGTTCACTGGGCATGAAATAAAGTTGATTTTTCACCTACCAATGCTTATGTTGTTGGGTCGTAATGCTATATCATGGAGTTCCAATAAGCAGAGTACTATTGTTCGTTCCTCTACAGAGGCTAAGTATCGCTTTGATGCCTCCACAATTTCAGAACTCAATTGGTGTTTTTCGATGATCTTGCATTGTTTTCTTATTTCTGCACCACACCGTAATAATCTCGGTGCTATGCAAAAATTTCTCCAACACGGTCTTTCATTTGCTTATGAAGCCTGTGTTGATTGATTTTCATTATATCGAGATTATGTTCAAAAAGGATTCATCCGTGTTGCATGCTCGTGTTGAAGGTCATGATAAGATGAGAGATTGTCTCATTAAATCTCATTTCTTTTTTCTTTGAGAACTATAAGAATCTCATTTTTTTAAGGGCTTTATATCTATTATTTTAGGTATGTTACCGGCAGATGCATCTTCTTTGTATACCAAATTTATTATTATTATTATTATTATTATTATTATTATTATTATTATTATTTATTTTATTTTCTGGGTACTCCGTATTTTTCCAAACAAAATGAACGTCATTTAACATTTTTGCACACAGCATCCTCAAAGTATATTGAGATATAATGTTAATTATTTACCTTTCCAAATTTTTCCTGAACCCACCCTAGCCTTTTCTCGTCAAAATACAAAAAAAAAAAAAAACCTAGCTCCTCCCTGCTTCTTCTTCTTCGCACAGCAATTGTGTCTGACTCTACAGCAACCTCCTGCGAAACAGCCACCACTGCTTCGTATCCCTCTTTTACTCCCTCTTCTTCTATTCACATATTATTAAACAAAGCACTTATGGATGGCACAAGTTCTCCCATATTTGTGAGGTCAAGGTGTATATGGCTATCTTGACGGAACGATCCCCCCCCCCCCCCCCCCACCATCACCGGAGCCGATGGTCAGTCCAAGCCAAATCCTGCTTACAGTGAATGGTCCAAATACGACAATTTGATCCTGAGCGTGATCACCTCCTCCCTCATCGAAGATGTCCTCTCCCAAGTCTACACCGCTGCCACTTCGGCGGAAATTTGGTCGGTGTTAAAGGCTTCCTTTGCTTCACAGAGACGGGCAAAGCTTGTCCAAGTACGAATGGAATTAGCAGCAACTCGAAAAGCTGAATCTTCAACGGCATATTACTATTTCCGAGTCAAGAAACTCAACGACGAACTTGCACTCGCCGGCCACCCCCTAAACACCAACGATCATATTGCCTACTTACTTGATGGTTTAGGGCCCGACTATGACTCTCTTGTTACAATGATCTCGGCCAGTACGTCTATAACCCTTGATGACGTTTATGCCTTATTATTGACCACCAAATCCAGGATTCAGAATCACCAGCCGACTGTCGTACCTTCTCCGACCGCTACTTCACCTGCTACGGCGAACTTTGCTGGTTCATCAGCTCCCAGCAATTCCTCATGGGGGTGGATCAAATAATTATCATGGCCGGGGCCGTGGATCTCCACATCGCCCCTGTTTGGGCTCAAATTATGGCGGACAGCCTTATGGTGGTTAGAACTATAACAGACAGAATTATGGTGACTCGTCCATTCCATGTCAAATCTGTGCTAAAGCGGGTCACGCGGCTCAAAATTGCTATTAGCGATACGAGTATTCTCATCTTCTGGCTTCACGTCCTCCTCACCCACCTCAAGCCTATGCGGCCAACCCCTATCCGCAGCACTCTCCTGACTGGATTCCTAATACTGTTGCTACTCATCCTCTTACTTCCGACTTCCGCAATCTCCCTTATCTTCTGAACCTTATGATGGCCCTGACAAGGTTCAGGTCGGTGATGATACAGTTTTACATATTTTTCACTTTGGCTCATATATTTTTTCCTCTCCTTCCCGTACCTATTATTTATCAAATGTTCTCGTTACTCCTTCCCTTACTAAAAATTTATTGTATGTACATAAATTCGCTTCTGATAATTCTGTATATTTCGAATTTCTGACACTTATTTTCTTGTCAAGGATTACTCGGGCCACGTCCATATTTGGGCCTATGTCAAAGATGGTCTCTATCACTTCTCCACCTTGTTCACCTCTTCTCCTGCTAAAGCTCTTGCCACCTCCCGCTCAAACTTCACCACCTAGCACCAACGTTTCGGTCATTGCTCTCCGCCTGTGCTTCGTCAATTTTTAAGTCGTCTTTCTATTTTTATTCCTAATAAAGCACCCGATGTTGTGTGTGCTCCGTGTCAATTAGCTAAAAGTCACCGTCAAACTTTATATACTTCAAATTTCACATCTTTTGCACATTTAGATTTAGTGTATTCTGATGTTTGGAGCCCTTTTGCAGAATCTTATATCTATGGTTCTCGTTATTATGTTAGCTTTCTTGAAGATTATTCAAAAAATTTGTGGCTTTATCCTATGAAAAATAAATTTGATGTTGAATCCATCTTTCCCAATTTTCTTAAAATGGTTGAACGTCAATTTAATTCAAAACTTAAGTCTCTCCAAACTGATTGGGGTGGCGACTACCACCGGGTTTCCACTCTTCTCACCTCCCTTGGAATCCAACACCGCCTCTCATGTCCTCACACTCACGAACAAGGTGGTGCTATTAAACGTAGACACCTCTAAATTGTTGAAGTCATCCTCTCGCTCTTAGCTCAATCCTATTTCCCGTACCCTATTGGGAAGATTCCTTCATCACCGCACCTATCTTACTAACCGCATTCCCACTATAGTTCTCAATAACAAATCTCCCTTCGAGCTCATCTATCACCGGGCCCTTGATTACTCTTTCTTCCATGTGTTTGGTTGTGTCTGTTGGCCCTATATCCACCCCTATAACCTCCACAAAACCGACTTTTGCTCCAAAACGTGTCTCTTCCTTGGCTATAGCACCTCCCGCCATGGTTACAAATTACCCGACCTCGCCAGTGGCTATATCTATATTGCTCGCCATGTCATCTTTGTTGAAAAATACTTGCCCTACATCCCTTCCACGCTTACCCGCACCATGGAATATATCACTATGCCTCTTCCTACTACACTTCCTACTTCTCCTAACCTTGAGGAATTGTTCCCTGCTCCAACACCACCCGATTCCCCCACCCAATCGTCACCACCTCTGAATCCCCTCCTTCCAACTCTATTACCGAGCCCTTCACCTCCGCATCCGATGGTTACTCGTATGAAAACAAATTCCCTCAGCCTGTGATTATGCATGGCTTTATTCGCTATCCTCTCCTTAAAGTTCTTGTCGCATATTCTACCTCATCCGACACTACGTCCTTCACTCAAGCCTCCAAACACCAAATTTGGCGTACCGTAATGAGAGAGGAAACTGATGCGCTTTTGTGCAACCATACCTAGGATCTTGTTCCTCCACACTCACAAATGAATATTGTTGGAAATAAATGGGTATACAAGACTAAACATCATACAGATGGACGTCTCGAACGTCATAAAGCATGCTTGGTTGCCATGGATTTTCATCAGGCAGAGGGTATTGATTTTTCCGACACATTTAGTCAAGTTGTTAAATGGGTCACCATTCGGCTTATATTGTCTCTTGCTGTCTCGCAAGGTAGGTCTCTTCGACGGGTGGATATTCAGAATGCTTTCTTGCATTTTATCTGAGCCCGTTTATATGCAGCAGTCTCAGAGGTTTGTTCACCCCAATTATCCTGACTATGTATGTTGTCTCCGTCGCAGTCTTTATGGCCTTCGCTAGGCCTCTCGTGCTTGGTTTTCATGCTTTACGGATGTTCTTTCTTAGTTTGGTTATGTTGGCTCTAAGGCCGACACTTTACTATATGTCTACACTCGTGGTGGTGATCGTGTGTATATTCTTATTTACGTTGATGATATTATTATTACTGGTATCATCTTCTCTTATTGAGCAGGTTATTTGTTTCCTGTGTGGTCCTTTTCTGGTTAAGGATCTCGGCCACTTATCCTACTTCTTGGGCATTGAGGTTCTTCCCATATCTGATGGCTTATATCTTGTCTCAGAGGAAGTATATATTTCAGCTCCTTCAGGATGCTAGTATGGACAAGGCCAAGACGTGCCTTACACCTATGTTTGCCTCTACTCGGCTTGTCCTTGACTCAGGTCCTCCTTGTTCCGATCCGTCTCTCTACCGTACTTTTGTGGGTGGATTATAGTACGTTAGATTTACCGCCCCGATTTTGCCTTCGTTGTCCATAAGGTCAGCAAATTCATGCACGCTCCTACGGAGGCTCACTGGGCTGCTGTTAAGCGCATTCTTCGTTACTTGAAGCACACTATTTTCGATGGCCTCTTCCTGTCTCATTGCTCTCTAGTGTCTCTCTGCGGTTATTCTGATTATAGTTGAGGCCTATTGTATCTTTCTTGGGTACAATCTTATTAGTTGGCGTACCAAATAACACTTGACTATCTCTAAGAGTAGCACTGAGGCCGAGTACAAGACTCTTTCCAACACTGCTGCTGAAGTTTAGTGGTTATGCAGCCTCCTTCGGGAAATGTATGTCCAATCACCCGAGCCACCCACCCTATGGTGTGATAACATTGGCGCCAATTATATTGCTCATAACCTGGTGTTTCATGCCCGAACAAAGAATATAGAGATTGATTTTCATCATGTTTGCAATCCAATGGCTTCCCATAAACTAGGCGTTTCCTTCTTCACGTCCAAGGACTAGTTGGCCGATCTTCTTACCAAGCCTTTGGGTCAACCGCATTTCCAATCTCTCAAGACCAATCTCCGTGTTCACTCTTTTCCACGGGATTGCGGGGGCGTGTCAAGAATAATCTATAATAGTCTAGCCCAATATTATTTATTATTATATGTATGTCTTGTTCTTCAAGCAAGGATGGCTATTTATGTTGACCTCTATTAATCACAATGATATATGAAATACAATACTTTTCTAAATTATTATACGGTATCAGAAAATGAGGTCCTAAGTTCAAACCCCACTCCAAGCATAATTTTCCAAACAAAAAATAACTATACCTTTAAGTGTCGGCCCTATCTCCCTTCTTATACTCTCACACGGGTCTCTCTCCTTTCTTATAGGCCCACGCTTGAGGGGACGTATTGAGATATAATGTTAATTATCTACCTCCCCATCAGCTTAAGCTTTTGAGAGTGATGGTAATTCAACAGAGCATGTACAATGTCCAAGGACTTCCTAACCATCTTCACAGACATTTTCTGCCATTTTCTTTACTATCACTTCCAAAATAATTGACCTGCAGCTGTGTGACTAGGGACGGACACACGTTGGTGAGGGGAGTCAATGCCTCCACTGAGATCCGGAAAAAATGTATTAAAATGAAGTAGTTTCGGTCTCCGATGAATTTGTATAAACTCCACTAATGCCTCAGGTGAATTTTTGAATTTTCTTCGGTGCCCTCACTGGAAAAAAAGTTTATGAATGCACCACTAGCTGCGACCATGCTAGGAAATTAAAAGTGTGAGACTGAGTGTGTGCATAACCCTTCCCACATTCATATTGCTGGCTTCATCGATGTTTTAATACAAGCCGTAGTGTAATTTTTTGTTTTCATTACACAACACACTTTTTCCACGGTGTGGTAATAGGAGCCACAACTAGTGCTCTTACTACCTTCGATGCCTTGGTCTTGTACTTATTACAAGAAGTGTAGTTTTTAAGGTGTTACTGTTACTGTAAAATACACTAGTTTTTGGGTGTTATTGTTACTGTTACTATTATTGTTACTGTGATTAAATGTGTTACTATGATTGTGAGGTGTTACTTTAAATGCATGGTGTTAATATCACTATGTATTGTTAGTAAAAGCTGTGATTGTAGGCATATGGTATGCATATTCAAGTTCATTTGACATTGGACTACAATGAATTAAAGTGATGTGATGCTAATGAACCTTGGACTACATATGTTACTGTTACTAAATAGGATGGAATTTTCCTTTTAAAAGATTATATTTGTTTGGTGTGTTCCCAGGCTGTTAGAAAACTGAATGAAGCAAAGAAACTGGAATCAAGTGCACACTGCAATGCCGATTTCGGAAAAGACTAATGATTTACTACTATGCAAGTCACTGGATTTTCCAGTAGTGTTAGGTTTTTTTTCTTCCCATTTCTTTCCATATATTTGTTCTGAGATGGTTATTATACAAAGCATAAAATTTCTTCTTGCCTCGGTGTAATTTGTTTGATTATCGGAGATCTAAATCAAAACTTACTGTTGTTTATAAAAAAACGTTTCGATTAATGCAAATGTTATTTTGGATTTCAAAACTTATGTCGAAAGAGTATGATATGAGATATCAAAATGAAAAGGACAAAAAAAAATACGATTTATGATGAAAGAATTTTGACGATGGGAACTATATATCAAAAGTTACGGTTGTTTAAAAAAAGGAGCATGCAGCAACGAAAGAAGAAGAAGAAGAAAAAAAAAGCAACGAAAAGAAAGAGAGCGGAACAATCCGAAACAAAGCTGGAGCAATTTTTTTTAACACATAAGGGTATATTTGTCCGATGACTATTGTTTTGTCTTTTTTGCAACTTTTTCAAATTGTATGTCATATTTATTTATTTTGTATTAATTGGATTTTAGCCTCATTCACCATAAACGAATTAATATTTTAAAGATTTTGTTTTAGTTATTTTGGTGTTAAAGTTAAACAATTAAATCACCCGTTAATTTGTGTGTTTTTTTGCCAGTGTATCAGTTAAATCAGGACAAAATGAGTAACGTTTTAAAAGGTGACAACTTTTTTAAGGAGTAATGAAGCAGAAATAACACGGACACAATGGTAATGCCACAACGAATAACACAATACAATTTTGCAACATTTATTATGGAGCACTGACAGTACCACACAAAATAGACACAACAATATACACAAAACACTTTTACACCATTGATTATGACGTAAGACCTATTAAAAAATACGAGACACATAATGATCAATGGTTTAAATGTGTGTTGTGCTTTGTTGTAGCTATTTGTTATGGCACATACATTTCTATTCATTATGATTTAGTCCTTTTTTTTATTGTAAAGTAGACCTATTTAGTCAATGATGGAAAAGTGTGTTGTGTCACTCGTTATGACTTCTGACACAACCGTAGTTTCATATCGGTATTACTTTATAGAATGAAAATAACGATGTAGTACTTGTGGTAATTGTTTATTGTATTAAATTGATGTAAAAGTGTTTACAAGGTACAATATATATACTAGTTTACAGAGGGTAAAACGGTAAGAATACGTTAACTAATAGTATTATCTAAAATATCTTCAACACGCCCCCGCAATCCCGTGGGTAGGGAGTAGACACGGAGATTGGACTTCAATGTAGCGAAGCACGGATTCCCCAATGGCTTGGTGAGTAAATCCGCAAGTTGATCTTTAGAGGTGAGAAAAGCAACCGTGAGTTTCTTGGCGGCGACCAATTCGCGAACATGGTGGAAGTCAATCTCAATGTGCTTGGTTCTAGCGTGGAAAACCGGGTTGTGGGCAAGATATGTGGCCCCAATGTTATCACACCATAGCGTCGGAGTAGGAGTAACAATAAGCATGTCAGTGAGAAGACTGCGAATCCATTGCAATTCAGCCGCAGTATTGGATAGGGTCTTGTACTCGGCTTCGGTGCTGCTTTTCGAAACGGTAAGGTGCTGTTTGGAACGCCAGCTAATAAGGTGATCACCAAGAAAGATGCAGTAGGCACCAATAGATCGACGATTATCCGGGTCCGCGGCCCAATCAGAATCGGAGTAGGCACGCAGGTGAAGGGTGGAGCAACGCGTGAAAAATAAACCCTCAGAAATCGTAGACTTGAGGTAACGAAGCAGACGCTTAACCGTGAGCCAATGTGCCTCGGTTGGAGCATGCATGAATTTGCTAGCCTTGTGGACCGTAAAAGCAATATCTGGACGAGTAAAACTTAAGTATTGAAGACCCCCCACGACGGTGCGATACAAAGCCGGATCCGAGAATAAGGGGCCCGGATCATGATGGAGGCGGGTGGAGGCAGCCATAGGGGTGGAGCATGGTTTAGATTTATCCATATTGGCCTTTTGCAGGAGGTGGAAGATATACTTTCGTTGTGTCAGGAATAAGCCATCCGACGTGTGAAGAGCCTCAATGCCAAGAAAGTAAGACAGCCGGCCAAGATCTTTAACCGGAAAATGAGTGCTAAGAAACGTGATAACCTCTTCAACGTGAGCATGGCTATTGCCAGTAATAATGACGTCATCTACGTATATGAGAATGTAGAGCCGAGTGGTGCCCCGAGAGTAAACATACAGAGACGTATCAGCCTTAGAGCCATGAAAACCGAATTGGGTGAGTACGTCTGTAAACCGAGAAAACCATGCCCGAGGGGCTTGTTTCAGGCCATATAAGCTACGTTTTAGCCGACAAACATAATCAGGGTGATCCGGATGCGCAAAGCCTGGCGGTTGGGCCATGTAAACAGTCTCATTGAGATGGCCATGAAGGAACGCATTTTGGATGTCAACTTGGCGGAGAGACCACCCCTGTGAGATAGCAAGAGACAACAAAACGCAAATAGTGACGGGCTTAACCACTGGACTGAAGGTCTCAGTGTAGTCTATACCTTCCGACTGATGAAAGCCTTTGGCAACAAGGCGGGCTTTGTGACGCTCAATGTGGCCGTCGGCATGATGCTTAGTGCGAAATACCCATTTATTTCCAACCACATTCATATCCGTGCGATAGGGCACAAGCTCCCACATGTTAGTACGAAGTAATGCGTTAATCTCATCTTGCATAGCATCACGCCACACCTTATGTTTGACGGCTTCGGTGTAGGAGGTGGGCTCAGAAGAAGATGCAGTGGTAATAAGAGCTTTGGGCAAAGGGTAACGGATAAATTCCGGGTTTTGTTTTGGTTTGAGGGTCTGGGTTCGGGTACGAGTGGTCATAGGGTGAAGCGGGGGAGGAGGGGGTGGTGGAGGAGATGTCGGTTGTGGTGGGCTCTCGGGTTCAGGTGAAGAGGGAGGGATGTCGGTTGGTGGGAGGGGTGGAGGGTTGGGTCTTTCAGAGGGTGGAGGTAAGGAGGTGTTTTTGATGGTGCGAGGGGCCGTAGGGTGGTAAGGTAGGTAACACGGAAGGGGTAGAGTAGGTGTAATGGTTGGTGGGGTAGGGACGGTGGGGGTGTAGGGAAAGACCTTCTCATCAAAAACAACATGGCGAGCGATATAGACTCGCCCGGTGGAGAGATCAAGGCACTTATAGCCATGGTGAGAAGGACTATAGCCAAGGAAGATACACGTTTTGGAGCGAAATTCGGTTTTGTGGCGATTGTAGGGTCGAAGGTAGGGCCAGCAGGCACAACCAAAAACGCGGAGAAATGAGTAGTCAGGAGTGCGGTGATGGACGAGTTCATATGGGGATTTATTGTTGAGGACACGAGAGGGAAGGCAATTGATAATATAAGTGGCGGTGACAAATGCATCCTCCCAATATGGTAAATGGAGATTCGAATGAGCAAGGAGAGAGAGGCCAACTTCAGTGATTTGGCTTTGCCGACGTTCAATGGCACCGCCTTGTTCGTGTGTATGAGGGGCGGAGCGACGATGCTGAATGCCGAGTTGGACTAAGGTGCGAGCGAAGTGACGGAATTCGCCGCCCCAATCGGTTTGTATTACTTTGAGTTTACTATTAAATTGACGTTCAATAAGGGAGAGGAAGTTGGGAAAAATAATCTCGACATCAGATTTGTGTTTTAACGGATAGAGCCATATATATTTGGTGAAATCATCAAGAAAACTCACATAGTAGGAATTGCCATAAATAGAGGACTTAGTGGGTCCCCAAACATCCGAATAAACCAAATCTAAAGGTGAACTAGAAGTAAACGAAGAAGTACGTAAAGTATGACGATGACTTTTGGAAAGTTGACACGGAGCACAAACCGCCTCCGATGATTTATTAGGAATAAAAATAGACAAACTACGCAAAGCTTGGCAGAGGACGGGATGAGAGCAATGGCCAAGATGTTGATGCCACAGAGCAGACGACTGAGGTGAAGAATGATGAGCTTGGATTGGGCATCGAGTGAGGTTGGGGAAGTGGTAGAGACCGTCTTGGACAGAACCTTTAAGAAGGGTGGTTCCCGAATGATCCTTCACAAGAAAGAAAGAGGCATGAAATTCAAAATAAACAGAATTATCAGCACAGAAACGTTGAACCGATAATAAATTTTTGGTTAAATTTGGAGAAACAAGGACATTAGAAAGGTGGTACGTGTGTGGAGGTGAGTAGCATTTAGAGGAACCAAAGTGAGTGATAGGCAAACCTGAGCCATCGCCGATGTGAATTTGATCAGTGCCATCATACGGTTCAGATTGAAGGTTGAGGTTGCGGAGATCATTGGTGAGGTGATGGGTGGCACCAGTGTCGGGAATCCATTCAGAGGTGGGATTATAGTGTGGGTGACTGGCATACGCTTGGGGTGGGCGGTGTGGACGCGGGTTGGGTGGTGGAGGTGTGGCGGATGGGTCAGCAGATTCAGAGTACCTGTAATAACACGCATGGGCAGTATGCCCTACTTTAGCACAAATTTGACAAGTGGGAGAAGGTTCGTTACCAGTATTATTGGAGCGTTGATTGCCACGACCACGACCACGACCACGACCACCACGACCTCGATAATTTGGAGAGTGACCCCCACGGCCACGAGTACCATTGTTATTATTAGACGGCATGCTGTTATTGTTTCCATAGGTGCCGTTGGTGGTAGGGGCACGGCTGTAATTTGCCTGTGCCGATGATGCAGTGATAGACGACGCAAGCGGAGAAGGCCGATGGTGCTAAATTCTTGATTCAGTGGTGAGAAGGAACGCATATAATTCATCAGGAGTGAGGTTGGTGTTGGTTGAGACCATGGTGACTAGAGAATCATATTCACGATCAAGTCCGGCGAGCAAATAGGTGACAAAGTCGTCGTTGGACAGGGGATGGCCGGCGAGATGAAGTTCATCAGCAAGGTTCTTGAGTTTAAAATAATATTCAGTCGCAGAGAGCTCGTTTTTGCGGGTAGAGGCCAATTCGGTGCGGAGCTGGACCAGTTTTGCACGGCTTTGGGACGCAAACGACGTACGGAGCGCCGTCCAAATAGCGGCGGAGGTGGTGGTCGTGTAAACTTGAAGAAGAACTTCATCGGTTAGCGAGGAGGTGATGGTGGAGAGGATCATCGATCCGTTTTTGTCCAGGCTGCAAGGTCTTCGTCGTAATCCGGGTTGTCTTTAATTTTTCCGGCAGCGGTGGTAAGCTTGGGTGACGGCAGGGGTATGGTACCGTTGATGAAGCCAAAGACGCCCTGGCCACGTAGGTAGGGCAACAGCTGGGCTCTTCAGAGGTTGTAATTCTGCCGAGTTAATTTCGTGATATGCATCGAGGATGATCTGGTGAAGGTTGGGTATCGAGTGCCGGTGAAGGAACCATCTTCAGACATGGTGATGTCGGAGAAGAAGAGGGTGATGGCGGCGGCAGGTAGTTCGAACGTAGGGTTTTTTTTTTTGATCACTTAGGGCTCTGATACCATGTGGTAATTGTGTATTGTATTAAATTGATGTAAAAGTGTTTACAATGTACAATATATATACTAGTTTACAGAGGGTAAAACGGTAAGAATACGTTAACTAATAGTATTATCTAAAATATCTTCAACAGTACTCAACAAACGAAAGCAGCATATGTACCTTTTGTCAATGTTCAATGGAGCACGCTTGCCTTGGAGTGAGGTATCCCATTTTGTTGAGAATGAAAGCTCTAGTAATTCCTCAGTTTCCACAACCACCTTATAACTTGTTCCTTTTATCCTGCAACATTAATCAAGTCACAGAATGTGGTGTTTTCACATGGGGTATTCTGCAAAATAAATGAATTGGGTCCAAGTCAAACCTTTCAAATGTTCCCGTAGTTCCTAAGCTTTCCTTTGAACTCCAGACAAGATCAGAATATCTGCACAATGTCAAGTGTCATTTCTCTGGATTTTTCTTGTTAGCAACATTGTCAATTAAGGCTATATACATGGATCACCTTCAAGAAACTTAAGAAACATTGTGCTTTAAAAATTGATTAGCAACATTGTCGATTAAGGTTATATACATGGATCACCCTCCAAGAAACATAAGAAACATCCTGCGTTTTTGTAATATCCCTATTTTTAATTAAGGGTAATTGGCAAATTTTGGAGTTGTTTTAAATAAATTCATAATTTATATTATGTCATAATTATTAATTAGGATAATTATGGTAATTTAACCAATTAAACTCCTTGTCACCCCACCCCCTTATTCATGCACCCATTATCGGAATCAGGACAACAGTACAAACTTTGTGAGAAAGATATCTCTTTGATCCATAATGTATTTGGTTTAATCCCCCGTTAACATTTCAGATAATTCATACCAAGACGATCACTGCGACGAGGGAACCTTTTGACACAAACATCACTTTGATCCATAAGGTATTTGGTTTATGCCCGTTGATTCTATGAGTGACAAACACCGTGATAAGTATATTGTAATGTTGAAAACATTTAGGATCAGTGGTCCCAACAAGCCCTTGGTACCCAACTTATTATGTGCAATGTGATAAGTATATTGTAATGTTGAATGGTTTAGGTTAGTGGTCCCTAGGAAGCCCTTATGTGCAATGAATATAGTTGGTTAGTTTAAACAAGCAAACGCATACATGAGAGTTTAAAAGATTAAGTGCACTGGTCCTTGGTAAGACATGCTTTATTTTCACATCCGGGAGATTTGACGCCTCAGGGTCGGGTAGACTTAGGGCCTCAAACTCCTCTTGGGACGGTTAGCCTCATTCCATATGTGGGGTTGAATGTGTGGTGGTGAAGTCTTCACCATGCAATGTGTCCTTGGACTTGTGTGCAACTCATCTCTTGATTAATTGAGTTTTATTAGTTGGACTAGTATAGGGGAGTGTGTTGTTATACATACTTGACAATAAGTAATATTGAAATTGCTATTGTTGATATGTTTTAGATCTGATGCTTCTACCATTTGTTGAGTGATTTTAATACTCACCCGTTATTGTATGTTTGTCCCCACATGAGAAGGTGATGCATGTACCGAATATGACGTGTATTATGAAGATTGATACTTATGATGTTGGAATCAAGGAGTTTATTGTTCATTGTTCTTTTATATTTTTTTATTAATCATGAAAGCCGTTAGAGATGAGACTTTAGCATTAGTTTGTTTGGATTTTGGACTTTTGGTTGTAATAATTGAAATAGATGTTCGTACTTCTTTCTTTTCAGCTGTATGTCGTTTGTAACATCATATACTTTTCTTTAGATGAGTTGGCATTGGCTAAGATTCCATATTATTTTCATGTTTCTAGGTTAACTCTGATGTTAATTGTAAAGAGTAAAAACAATGAGAAAATATTATTTTATTAGAATAGAAAGCTCATTAATTGCTATTACAACATCCTTAAATACTATAAGCAGAGCTCTAACGGCAAGTTGGATTAAAGGTGGGTCTACAAACACTGTTCCAACGGTAACAAGAACAATGTTCCAATCATCAAAAAAGCTCGGAAAAGACAAAACCAACAGCTCTTTTGTACACCTATTTACTTCTTAATTAATATAAGATTTAAGGGTAATAAAAGGTGACAAAGATTACAAAAAAAATTTACATTGAATAATAATAATAATAATAATAAAATAAATGATAGAAAGGTTTCTAACACTCTCCCTCAAGCTGGTGAATGAATATCTATCATTCCTAGCTTGCTAAGGAGATAGTTAAAAGCCTTTTTAGGAAGACCTTTGGTAAGAACATCTACAATCTGATCCTGAGAGTTGACAAAGGAGATCTTGATAAGATTAGAGTCTAATTTTTCTTTGATGAAGTGTTTGTCCACTTCCACTTGCTTTGTTCGATCATACTGAACATGGTTATGCGAGATAACAATGGCAGACTAGGTTGTCAAACTTTAGAAGCATAGGGGACAGACTGTGATCTTGAGGTCATCCAAAATGATCTTGAGCCATAGGAGTTCACAAACACCAATGGCTAGAGCTATGAACTGAGCCTCGGCACATGATTTTGAGACAACACTTTGTTTCTTACTTCTCCATGTTATAGGATTGCCAAAGAGGAAAACACAGTGTCCAAAAGTAGACCTTTTGTCATCTAGGCAACCTACATAATCAGAATCTGTGTAGGCTTCAAGAGTCAAATGTTCTCCCTTTTTGAAAAGAATCCCTTTTCCTGGGCAGATTTTCAAGTAGTAGACAATCCTTTCAGCAGCCTTTTGATGACATCTTCTTGGATCATGCATATACGTGCTGGCAATATTCACAGCAAAGGCAATATCAGGTCTGGTATAAGAAAGATATATAAGTCTACCTACCAGTCTCTGATATATTTGCTTATCCACATGTTCATCCTCAGGAGCCAGATTTATGCCATGATTGAGCTCAATAGGAGTGTCCATGGGTTTACACCCTGTTTTTCCACAATCCTTTAACAGAACTAGAATGTACTTTTGCTGAGATATGAAGATACCAAGTTTGGATTATAGGACTTCAATTCCCAGAAAGTACTTTAACTTCCCCAATTCTTTTATATCAAATTCCTTACATAAAAGGCTTTCAGAAGTTGATTGTTGTGATTATCATTCCCAGTAATGATGATATCATCAACATAAACAAGCAAAATAGACACTTGCTTATTCTGTTTATGTTTGATGAACAAAGTATGATCACCTTAGCTTTGTTTGTAACCTAATTTAAGCATAGCATTGGTAAATCTACCAAACCATGCCCTTGGTGATTATTTGAGCCCATATAAGGCCTTTTTTAACTTGCATACATTCCCTTCCTCAATTTTGAATCCATGAAGAACATCCATATAGATGGTTTCCTCTAGGTCTCCTTGAAGGAAGGCATTTTTTTACATCATATTGATGTAATTGCAAGTCAAAATTAGCTCAAGAGGATAGAAGAATTTTAACAGTATTCATCTTTGCTACTGGAGCAAAGGTCTCAAAGGAATCAACTCCATGAGTTTGGGTGTAACCCTTGGCAACTAATCTTTCCTTGTATCTTTCTAGGGTACCATCAGATTTATATTTGATTGTGTACACCCATCACCCATCTATAGCCAACTGGTTTTACCCTTTTTGAAGGGTGAACCAAGTCCCATGTTTTATTTTTTTCTAAGGCATTCATTTCCTCCTTCATAGCATTGATCCATTTTTCATTAGTTATTGCCTTATTCAGATTTCTTGGAACATAGTCATCAAACATATGTTTCATGAATTTTCTCTGTATTTGAGAGATCTTGTTATAAGACAAGAAATTATTCATACGATAGAGGGTATGTAGAGTGCAAGCTCTCACATTCTTTCTTTTGGCAATAGGTAGATCAGGACTATCTCTCAATATAGAGGACTCAGTCTCCTCTTCATTAGGATCAGCAGTTTGTTCTTGATTAAGAGAGGAATCAGGGGCATTATTATCACTAGCCTTGTCACTTTCCTCAATAGGAACGATTTATGGAAATCTTACCCAGTTTTTTCTGGAGTAGATAATGGGGGGGCTTCTCATTAGCTTTGTTTTTCCGATTTTCACTTTCCTTCTGTGGAGAATTAGTCATGTGTGAATTTTCCATAGTGTTTTCTTGATCATTTATTTTTTCAAGATTTTGAGGAGTCTCCCCCACACTTCTAAGATCTATATCCAGGAGATAAGAGTCTCTATCATTATCAGAGAGAAACATATCCCCCTGAATTAGAAAAGTTTTTGAAAAATAAGAGATCCCTTCATGGAAGGTAACATCTTTTGAAATAATCACTTTCTTGGTATGTGGGTGATAACATTTATACCATTTTTGAGTGTTAAAGTACCCAATGAAAACACATTTTAGGGCTCTAGGATCAAGCTTTCCCCTATTAGGAAGATGGATGTGAGAAAGGCTTCACATCCAAAGACTTTGGGGGAAGACCTCCAGTGTTCATAAAGTCAGGGTACACAACTTTTAGAGCCTCAATTGGGATCTTCTTTCCAAGAACAATAGTAGGCAATCTGTTTATCAGATGAGCAGTAGTGAGAACTGCTTCTCCCTATTAATTCTTTGGCACATTCATTTGAAAAGGCAAGGCCCTGGCAGTATCCAGAAGATGCCTATTCTTCCTTTCAGCCACCCCATTTTGTTGGGGAGTATGAATGCAAGATGATTCATGAATGATCCCTTTATCTTCAAGAAAAGGATTAAAGGTTATGTTGAAATAATCCCTTGCATTATCAGATCTCAACTTCTTGACCTTAGCATTGAATTGTGTCAGAATCATATTATAGAAGGTGGGAAACATATGAGTCAGGTCAGACTTATGTTTTAATAGATATATACAAATGGTTCTGGTGCAATCATCAATGAATGTTACAAACCAATGAGCACCACTGATATTAGGTAGGGTAGTAGGGACCCCATATATCACTATGAATAAGATCAAATGGATTAGAAGCAATAGTATAAGAGCTAGAATAAGAGACTCTTTTATGTTTGGCAAAGATGCATTCATTACATTTGAAATTCTCAACATTTAGATCCTTACATAATTTTGGAAACAAATGCTTTAAAATTTGAAAAACGGATGACCTAAGCTTTATCCCATAGCGATAAGGAATATACATCCCAAATAGCCCGGTAGCACGGAGAAGAACTAAACATATAAGGACTATACGGGTTCTTCTGATTCCTAACGAAGGACGCGGTCCACATGGGTACCCACCGAAACCCGAGATTCATAGGAATCTCAAAGCAAGGAGGGATATACCTCTTGGCAAGCTTGACGCAAAGACTACGGACCTCAACTAAGATAAGAGTTCGGAATCCTATGATACAACATAATCTTATCATTGTCTACTTTAGAAAATAGAGAGGTTTTTTGAAAAAATTCTTTATCATCATTTTGACTTTCCACAAAATAGAGTCCCTCTTCAAGTCTAGCAAGTCCAATCCTCCTCATTGTTGCCGATTCCTGAATCACACATAAGTTAGCAGAAAACAAAGCATGACAGTTTGAGTCTTTAGTCAACTTTCTTATAGAAACCAGATTTGCAGACAAATATGGGACATGCATGACATATTTTAATGTCAAGAAATCATTCAATATAACATTCATTGTACCAATAACTTTAATAGTGGTACCATTAGCAATAGTGATGGTTTTATTTGTACAACAGGGAATGTAAGAAGAGAACAAATGCAGGGAAGGGGACATATGATCAGTGGCCCCAGAATCAACAACCCACCCCTAAGTAACTTTCCGATTTAAAGAATTAAGGGAGACCATACCTGAGAAAACCATGGATGAAGAAGGGGTTTCCAATGTATTAAGGAACTTCCTCAACTTTTCAATTTCAAATTGACCAAGGTTTGGATCCTGATTAGGGGTCTGATTTGTCCCATGCACACTGTTATCCTCTATGTTGGTGTTAGCTACATGTGTCTGGGCATTGTTCTTGCCAGGCCTTCCATGTAATTTCCAACAAAAATCTTTGGTGTGCCTACTCTTTTTGCAGTGAGTGCAAAAGAGATTATCTTTGTCACCATGTTTCATATTCTGTTTTTGAGTAGGAATTTTTTTGTCTGGGACCTCTTTAGACTCGTAGGTCTTAGGAGGTCCAGCCATATTTTGACCAGCAAACAGAGCTGGTCCTTCATTGGATAAAGTCTCAACATGACATTTCTCCTTCATTCCTCTATTCTAAAATAGATATTGTTTCACTTAAAGTAGGAAGATCACTTTTGTCAAGAATCTGAACCCTTATGGGATCATAATCTTGATTGATACCAGTTAAAAAAGAGAAAATCCTCTCATTTTCTATCATCCTTCTGAGGGTAGAAGCATCATCACTATCCTTCATTTGGATGCATTGGTTATGATCAAGTTCTTGCCACATACCTTGTAGAATGCCAAAGTATTCAATGATAGACTTGTTACCTTGTTTGGTATTCCGAATCCTTGTCCTTACTTCATAAATCTGGGTTGCATCATTAACCTTAGAGTAGGTTTCTTGTGCATGATCCCAGATTTCTTTAGCAGAAGACAAAAACATGCAAGTGTCACTGATCTCGGGAACCATTAAGCTCCAAAGCCAGGACATAACGAAGGAATCATTCTCATCCTAGCTAATATATTTAGGATCATCTTGAGGAGGATCGGTTCCCAGAAGATGGCTCAGTTTCCCTCTACCTTTCAAGAAGATTCTGACAAACTGGGACCATTTGAGATTATTCTTTCCATTCAGTTTATAAGAAGGCTGAATGTTTTGGAGTTCCCCTGAAACTATGGAATTTTCAGGGGCCAGAGGTTTAGTGGCAATGCTAGTAGCAGAAGATTCAGTGGCCATTTAAAGAGTACAATATATCAGATGAAGGATTTGAAAAAAGTCTAGAATTTTGAACCTAAAGCTCCGATACCATGTAAAGAGTAAAAGCAATGAGGAAAGTATTCTTTTGTTAGAATAGAAAGCTCATTAATTATATTTACAAATACTTTCATCCTTAAATACTACAAGGAGAGCTCCAACGGCTAGTTGGATTAAAGGTGGGTTTGGAAACACTGTTCCAACGGTAACAAGAACAGTGTTCCAGTCACCAAAAAGCTAGGAAAAGACAAAACCAACAGCTCTTTTGTACACCTATTTACTCCTTAATTAATATAAGATTTAAGGGTAATAAAAGATGACAAAAGATTACATAAAAAATATTACATTGAAATATAATAATATAATAATAATAATAAAATAAATGATAGTCTAGTTTCTAACATTAATTACGTAATGTTTATGTATATAATTGAATTAAGATTTAATTATATGTTTGTTTGGCGGTTTTTTCCAGATAAGGACATGGTATTTGGGATTCGGACGTCACGGTTAGTAACAAAGCTAAAGATTCTTGGCCTCATAATTTTAAGTTTCTGAAGATAAGTTTTATTGAGTTTCCTAGAGCTGTATCTAATCAATCTTTGCTTCCAGTAGGGTGGGTACTCGAGTAAATCCTAATCCTGAAGGAGTTAGCAGTGCTCAGAATCCTCAGGGATCTTAGAATATGCATGGGTTTGATTAGAACCTACAAAATCCTAGTGGTAAACCAGTGAATCAGGAATTCATACCCCTGACTTCGGTAGTAGGGACAATTTTTCCATCCTTACCCATGCATCGATTCCCTTACCGCTTCAGGAAGACTCTTAGTTGTATCCGATCCTCCGATTGTATCAAAAAAATCCTCTATCGGTATCAGATCAATCGGTCTTGTAGCTTCATCAGCTAGTTTGCCAGTAGTTTCACAGATCAAGATGTCATTGCCTCAGACATCATGAGCATACCTTCATCTGCCACCGTTTGTTTACCCACCGGTCTCTGTTTATTCAACTCCTCAGATTTCAGTCTACCCACCACAACCAACGGTCTATCCTCCACCATGATCAGTTTACCTTCCTCAGCCGTTTCCAGTTTACCCACCCCATCCCACGGTGCATCCTCCCAACCACCAGATTATCCTTCACCACATACTTTGTATGAAGCATCTCTTGAGCCATATGTAGCTTATCCACACTATGTGAAGCCACAGGGACCTTACTACCCACAGTATGAACATGTCAGGCTGAATTTACCTTACCACCGGTACCATCCTTATCACCAGGAGCCACAAGTTACTTACCTTTATCAGACTCCGACCGAGCAGTATCCGGCACCAGCAGCGTATCCGGCACCAGCAGATCCATTAGTTTATGCCATATCTCACCCTCTGGTAAATCAGGATTCACATGATACAAGTTGCCTCCATGCTCTACCAGCTTACCCACCATAGGGAAGGAATCAGTTGATTGTGCTAGACTATTTTCGGAGGTGCAAAAGAATAAACCTTATCTCTATCATGGTTGCAAGGACCCGACTGAAGCTAAAAGATGGCTACGTGATGCAGAGACACTCTTTAAAGGTATGGTAATAGCAACGACAAAGTGGGCTAATCTAGGAAAATCACTTCTGATGGGGGCGGTCCAAGAATGGATAGATATGGCTAAAAGAACTAAGGGTGATATTAAAGAGTAGCAGCAGTTCAAGGATTTTTTTTCCTGCAAGAGCATTTCCTTTCATCTAAGAAGTCGTACAAGATTAGTAAATTCCTCAGGCTAAGACAGAAAGACACGAGTATTATGGAATATCAATAGAATTTTTATGTGTTGGGAAAGTATGTGCCAGATGTCATGAATAGTGAGACATAAAGGTATCTCATTTTCTGGAGGGATTAAACCATGATATTCTACCTAAGTTTGGAGGTTCTAAGTCGGACACCATGAAAGAGCTGATGGAAAAGTTCATGGAAATTGGAAGGATTAATGGCATGGGTTATGTGATGGTGGGAACAAGGAGATCTTTCAAGACAAGTCAAGGTAACACAAGTACACCACAATTGAATGTTAAGAGAACCGCAACACCACCTACCGCCTCGACATCATCCACACCACCCTAATGGTCGAAGTGTAATAGGTACCATACGGGGGAGTGTAGAATATCTGGGTGGTTGATTCCAATGCGGTAGCACTAGTCACTTTGTGAGGGAGTGCCCTCAAAATACGAGCATGCCAACATCGACGTACAAGCCTCCAATAGGCAAGATCAGACCAAGTGGCCACACACGCGTATTTTCTTTAGATGCAGTAGCTTACGAATTAGACGAAGCGGTGATTGCATGTACCTTTAAGTTTGAGTTCCTATTTTTCTGAAGTGTTAAATATATATTCTTGATATTTTCAAGTAGACTTGTTATTACTTGATAATTTTGTTTTCATGCTTGCTAAGTACAATTCTAGTAAGAGGTTTAGACGTTTCTGCCTTGTTTGATACCGATGCCTCAAACACCTTTGTGTCTACTAAGGTAGCTATGCAACTATGACTACCCTTAAGCAAGCTAATGAAGCCTTTTTCAATTACTACTCCTTTGGGAAGGGAATGTAGAGTCGATCAGATGATTCCAGCAAAAGGTTCATGTGGAAAAGAATAAGTGTATCCATGCCCTAATTGTTCTAGACTTTGCAAATTTTGACGTGATTTTGGGATTAGATTGGCTATCTTGTAGTCATGTTCATGTTGTCCGCAGAGCTAAGAAGGTGATCTTCAAGATTCCAAGAAAGTCATCAATCACATTTCAAAGGTTATGCAAGTAAGTCCAGTAAATGTCGATCCCCATCATATCAGCCCTTAGAGCAACGATTGCTATCCTGCATGGGTGTGAAGGATTTTTTTATGCCATTGACACTAAGAAGAAGGGCCTGGAGTCAAAGTATGTATAAATTGTAAATGAATATCCTGATGTGTTTCTAGAAGAGCTACCAGGTGATACCCCTGATCGGGATATCAAGTTTGAGATAAACTTGGTTCCTCAAGCAGCCCTAATGGCTAAATCACCTTATCGGATGGCTCCAGCAAAGTTGAATGAACAGTTAAAGGACATGCTAGATAAGAATATCATTCAGCCAAGTACATCGCCTTGGGGAGCTCCGGTGTTGTTTGTTGAGAAGAATGATGGTAGCTTGCAGATGCGTATTGATTATAGAGATTTGAATAGTCTCACTATCAAAAATAAATACCCATTCCCAAGGATTGATGATATGCTTAACCTATTACAGAGAAAGAAGGTGTTTTCAAAGATTGAATTGAGACCAGATTATCATCAGCTAAAGATTAAGAAAGAGGATATTCCTATCACAGCCTCCAGCACCAGATATTGTCACAATGAGTTCCGTGTGATGCCTTCATTTTTACTAATGCACCCTTAACATTTATGGACTTGATGTAGAGAGTATTCATGCCATACTTGGACAATTTTGTCATTGTGTTTCTTGAAGACATCTTGATATACTCAGTGGATGAACGGGAACATTGTGTACACTTGGTGATTGTTTTGCGGACTCTGAGGAAGAAGAGCTTTACGGTAAGTTCAACAAGTGTGAGTTTTTGCTTGACCAAGTAAGCTTTTTGGGTCATGTGATATAAGGAGAATGAATTAAGGTGGATCCGGCAAAGAATGAGGCAATTACATAGTGGCCAAAACCGATAAAGGTATCAGTGATTCGAAGCTTCTTGGGTTTGGCAGACAAATACAGAAGGTTTGTTAAGGACTTTTTGAAGATTGCATCACTTTTCACTCGACTCACTCAAAAGAACGTAAGGTATGAATGGAGTGACATGTGTGAAAAGGCATTTCGAGTGTTAAAGAAGAGGTTGACCACAGCCCCGGTGTTAGCATTACCATAAGTTTTTAATAATTACAATATGTACACAGACACTTCGGGTTAAGAATTGGGTTGTGTGATGACTCAAACTGGTAAAGTCATAGCATATGCATCAGGACATTTGATACCACATAATATTAGAATAAAATATTGTTGTATTCCATTGAATAAACTGTAGTACAATGAGTTGTTTATATAGCTATTACACTGGGGATATAATCGGAAATAACTTTAATAATTTTGCCCTACTCTAGTCGGCCTTTGCTTCTTGTGCAAGGCTATCAATGCCGCTAATACGCCCCCGCAATCCCATGGGAATGGAATGAACATGGAGATTGGCCTTTAAATCCGCAAATCGAATATGGCCAAGCGGCTTGGTGAGGATGTCGGCCACTTGATCTTTGGAGGAAATGAAAGCGACACGCAATTTATTGAGAGCAACCAACTCACGAACGTGGTGGAAATCAATCTCTATATGCTTGGTACGAGCATGGAAAACGGGATTGGCCGTGAGATAAGTGGCACCGATATTATCACACCATAAGGTAGGAGGATGAGGAAGATTAATCGACATATCACGAAGCAGGAACGTGATCCATTGCAATTCGGCAGCGGCATGGGAAAGAGCTTTATACTCCGCTTCGGTACTACTTTTAGCCACAAGGCTCGTTGCTTGGAGCGCCAGCTAATTAAATTGGAGCCAAGAAAGATACAGTAGGCACCAATAGAACGACGATCATCAGGGTCGGAAGCCCAATCGGCATCAGTGAAGGCCTGCAATGCAGAAGTGGGAGAGCGCGTCAACAGAAGACCATCAGAGATGGAATGCTTGAGATACCGCAAAATACGTTTGACAGCAGCCCAATGCGTATCCCGAGGGGCATGCATAAACTTGCTAACTTTGTGCACAGCGAAAGCGATGCCAGGGCGAGTAAAGCCAAGATACTGGAGACCACCAACGATGCTACGATAAAGAGGTGCATCGGAGAATGGTTGACCATCAAGCCGACTAAGACGAAGTTTAGAGGCCATGGGCGTGACACACGGCTTGGCCGTTGTCATGCCAGCACGTTGTAATAAAGTGTGTACGTATTTACGTTGGCTCAGAAGAAGGCCATCCGGAGTAGAGAGTGCCTCAACACCAAGAAAATAAGATAATGTTCCAAGGTCCTTAACCGGGAAGTGGGAAGATAAATAATCAATAGTCTGCTGAACGAGATCGCCAGATGTACCTGTAAGCAAAATATCATCAACATAAATTAAGACAAAAACAGAGTGAGAGCCATGACGATAGATGTATAAAGAGGTGTCAGCCGTCGAGGGCCGAAAGCCAAACTGCCGGAGAACATCAGTGAATCTAGAAAACCATGCACGTGGTGCCTGCCGAAGACCATAGAGACTACCGTTGAGCTTGCAAACGTGATTAGGATAATCAGGATGGCGAAAGCCCTGTGGCTGCTGCATATACACATCCTCAATAAGAAACCCATGTAAAAACGCATTCTGAATATCAATCTGTCGGACAACCCAATCATGTGAAACTGCCAGAGATAAAAGTGTACGAATAGTGACCGGTTTGACAACCGGACTAAAAGTATCTGAGAAATCAACACCGGCTTCATGGTGAAAGCCTTTAGAAACAAGACGAGCTTTATAACGCTCGATATGACCATCTGCATGTCTTTTAACGCGGAAGACCTATTTATTACCAAGAAGATTCTGAGACGGAGAATACGGAACAAGGTCCCAAGTATCATTCTGGACCAAAGCATTAAACTCATCTCTCATGGCATCCCTCCATTCACGGTGTTTCAAGGCTTCGGTAACCGAGGTAGGCTCAAGAGCATCGGTGGTAGCAGTGAGAGCTTTAGGAAGGGGGTAACGAACGAAATCAGGGTCAAGACGTTTGGGTTTAAGAGTATTTGTCTTGGATCGAGTAACCATTTGATGGGGAATATGAGTAGGAGGAGAATCAGAGGAAGGGGAATCGATAGATGAGGGTTCAAATGCAGATGGTAGAGTAATGCTTGGAGTGGGGGAGGGCGGAGATGGCTCGGGAACAGAGGAGGTAGGGCCAAGGGTGCAGCTGGAACGGGAAGGGCGATAGCCGAAGGCAAGACTGCGGTTTCAGGAGTATAAGAGGGAAGTGCGGGAGAGTATGTATAAGGGAAGGAAGACTCGTCAAACACTACATGACGAGAGACATAGATGCGGCCCGAGGAAAGGTCAAGACATTTATACCGATGATGATTAGGACTGTAACCGAGATAAATACAGGTTTTAGAACGGAAGTCGGTTTTGTGATTATTGTAGGGGCGAAGATAAGGCCAACAGGCACAACCGAAGACACGGAAAAAGGAATAATCAGGGAGACGATGATGGACCATTTCGTATGGAGATTTATTTCTAAGGACTTTAGTGGGAAGGCGGTTGATGATGTAGACAGCGGTGAGAAAGGCATCTTCCCAATAGGGGAGAGGAAGATGAGAGTGAGCAAGAAGGGCAAGGCCAGTTTCAACAATGTGACGATGACGTCGCTCAATGGCACCACTTTGTTCGGACGTGTGGGGACAGGACAAACGATGGTCGATACCTATAGAGGTAAAATAAGTGCTAATGCGACGATATTCCCCACCCCAATCAGTTTGAATAGATTTTATTTTCTTGTTAAATTGGCGTTCAACCAAGGCACTAAATTGAGGGGAAATTGACTCTACATCAGATTTACGACGCAAGGGATAAAGCCACAAAAACTTAGTAAAATCATCAAGAAAGCTAACATAATATTTATTGCCATAAATCGAGTCTTCGGTACAAGGGCCCCATACATCGGAATAAATCAAATCTAAATGACTGGAAGAAGTAAAAGACGACATAGGTAACGACTGACGATGGCTCTTGGCCATTTGACATGCAACACAAATTGATGTCGGGGCAGTTGAAGGAGCCGAAATGTTATTGTGACCTAAAATTTGACAAAGAACCGGGTACGAGCAATGTCCTAAACGTTGATGCCATTGAGGGACGGAGGAGCAACGAGAGGCAAGAGCTTGAGCGGGGAAGTGACTAAATGACTTGGAAAAGTGGTAGAGGCCATCTTTAAGGTAGCCCCGATG
The DNA here is from genome assembly GCA_036785695.1 of Gentiana straminea. Lineage (NCBI taxonomy): Eukaryota > Viridiplantae > Streptophyta > Magnoliopsida > Gentianales > Gentianaceae > Gentiana > Gentiana straminea. The sequence continues at coordinate 3,730,793 of JAVUPR010000515.1, read as the reverse complement.
ATGGATGCGACCCGAGTAATCCTTCACAAGAAAATAATTGTGATGAAACTCAAAGTAAACAGAATTATCTTTGGCAAATTGGGCAACGGATAAAAGATTATTATAAAGGGCAGGGGCAACAAGCACATTATTAAGGACATAAGATTTAGAAGGAGAGGAAATAAGAGATGAACCGGAGTGTGTAATAGTCAAACCTGTACCGTCACCCAGATAAAGTTGATCAGGACCATTATAGGAGTCGGCAGAAAGATTCAAGTTGCGGAGATTGTTGGTGGTGTGGTGAGCTGCGCCAGTATCGGGTATCCAGTCGGTCGAGCCGGATGGAGTTGCAAAATTAGCTTGAGGAGGTCGGGCTGGGCGGGGTGGGTTGAAATTCGAGTTGAACCGGTACCAACAATCATGAACCGTATGTCCAAGACGATCACACAATTGACATCGAACGGACTGACCGGAAGGAGATTGGCCACGTCCACGGCCTCTACCCTGGCCTTGGCCATAATTTTGATTTTCATAATTCGGGTGCCCATAATTGTGAGGCCCGTAACTCTGCTGACCAGAATTCTGAGGAGGACCACGCCCCCGTCCTCGATTAGACTGAGAGCCTGAATTACCACGACCACGATTTCTGTTATATTGAGAATTCTGGGCATTGGACGCAGCATAATTAGCGGAGGGAGTTGAGGCCACAAGTGCCGGTAATTGAGCAGTCACCGGAGGAGGTAAATTGTGTTGGATTCTGGCCTCTGTTGTGAGGAGAAGGCTGTATACTTCATCAAGTGTGATGTCCGACTTCATGGAGAGGAGAGTAACGAGAGAGTCGTAATCGGACCCCAATCCTGCAAGAACGTAAGCAATAATATCATCAGTAGGCAAGGGATGACCGGCCAATTGGAGTTCATCGGTGATCCTTTTTATTGTCATGAAATATTCTGTAGCTGACATGGTGTCCTTCTTCGTAGAGGCCAGCTTTGTACGGAGATGGACTAACTGTGCCCGAGATTGGGAAGCGAATGAGGTGTTGAGAGCTTTCCAGATTTCGGCTGAGGTAGAAGCAGTATAAACTTGTGCCAAAACGTCGTCCGAGAGAGAAGAAGTAATCGTGCTTAGGATTAAACTATCCTGTTTAATCCAGTGGAGATATGCAGGATTGTCCTTGGTAGTGCCGTCAGTGGTGATCGTTGCCGGCGGGGCGGGAAGAGAGCCTTCAACATAACCGAGAACGCCTTGGCCACGTAAATAGGGTTGGATTTGAGCACGCCATAAGGGAAAATTCTGGCGAGTAGGCTTTGTAAGGTGAAGGTTAGAGGAAGGAGAGAATGAGGGATAGGTGGCTGTCATGGTTGCATTAGAGGTAGCAGCCGAAGTTGCTGTTTCATCGGCCATTGAAGAAGCTGTATGAAGAAGAAGAATAAATTAGGGTAGGTTTTTTTTTATTGTTTTTTTTTTTTTTTTTTTTTTTTACTGCGGCTGAGGAGAGAGGAGGGAAGGGAGGGAATTCGTGAGAGACGAGTTGTACCGCTCTGATACCATATTATAATAAAATATTGTTGTATTCCATTGAATAAACTGTAGTACAATGAGTTGTTTATATAGCTATTACACTGGGGATATAATCGGAAATAACTTTAATAATTTTGCCTTACTCTAGTCGGCCTTTGCTTCTTGTGCAAGGCTATCAATGCCGCCAATACATAAGAAGAATTATCTGACTAATGACTTGGAATTAGCTACAATGGTCTTTGCCTTTAAAAGTTGGAGACACGACCTTTACGGAGTTAAAGCACGTATCTTCCCGGACCACGACAGTTTGAAGTATTTCATTATGCAGCAGCAGTTAATTATGAGACAGAGAATGTGGCTTAAGTTCATGAATGACTTGGATATTTATTATCACCCAGGCAAGGCTAACGATGTCCTGGATGCTCTTAGACAAAGACCAGTTAGTGCATGGGCCAGTGTGCCAGAAGTGGCATAACATTTGAGTATGTTGGAAATTCAGGAGTCTGGGCAGCAAGAAAAAGTTAGACATGTAGCTCCGTTGGTAGCCCGATCAACGAAATTGCATAACAAATATCATAACAAAAATTACAAAGCATCGTGCGGGACTATCATGAAGCATCTTGAGGCATATATAGTAAAAAATTGCGGGGTAACACGGTGTATCGCAATGGCATATGCGATGATCCCATGATACTTTGAGCTTGTAATATTTTGTAAAATTTTATCGTGACATTGACAGGGTTTATATAAATCCACTAGAACTTACCCTCTATTTGTTTCATCATTGTGAACTTCAAGGAGATTATCAATGCCATTATAACTTATTCCTGTGACAAACCCGTCTGGCTTTGATATTGTAACTTGGAGAATTCCATTGTCCATTAACACCTGCAAACATACAAGAATCAAGAATGATTTTCATTAGTTTAAAGATTCAATTATTTGTCGCATCCACACACACGTCTATCTATCTATCTATCTATCTATCTATCTATATATATTTATTTTGCTGTTTTCCATTAAAAAACATTCTTGGGCAGGAATCCTGAACTGCAATCCTGTTAGGGGAATGGATTCTGTAACACAACCTCTATAAAATTGAAAAGAAAAAAAAATGGCGATTAATGTTCAATTACATGGCTGTCTTTTACACTGAACTGCAATCCAGAATTTGCAATTGATCTCTTTTCATCCATTTTCTCTGGGCAACTTTTGATCGATTGTTTTAGTGCAATAAATTATATAAAGGCTATGTGAATAAGATATTTGCACTTTTCTTTAATTTGAAGCATGGAAATGTGGCTATAATATCGTTCCACTTAGACTATATTGAGTGCAATACCCGCTTAGTTGGTAGTGGGAAACTCCAAAAGTACAAGTAAAGATTGTCATCCCTATTGTGTGTTATTAACAAACTATTCTTCTAAATAAACGAGACATATGTCTAAAAGGATATATTATAGGCAATAAGCAAATGTCACATTTTTCAAAAGATTTATAAATAAAAGAACAACTTAATAATTTTATAAAATAAACGACGTATCGTTAAAAAAATGTTTATGTACCGACATTCGTTTCCTCTCTCACTGATTTACAATTTATCTTTCTTTCATCATTTTTAATCACTAATGTGTGTTTGGATTGATGGAACGGAAGGAAATGTAATGTTTTTTTTTTTTTTTCATTTCATTTCATAATTTTAGCGTGTTTAGATGCGAGAGAATGAAATAAAATTTTGATCATTTTCATTCCATCAATAAATTGATGAAATGAACGGACTAGCCAGATGGAATGAAATGAAAAACACAACATATACATAAAAAATCAACCACCCCACAACACGTCACATGCCACCCACCCACCCCACCACAATCCACCACCACACACACTACACACCACACGCCAACGCCAATGCCAAAGCCTACCATGCATGCAATGTCCTTGCACTTTCCACACTGGAAATAACCAAGTATGATTTTTCAAGGCAAAAACTTGAGCCTATTGCATGAGAGAAATTATTTTGTGCATTTTTCAAGAATTAGGAATAGTAAGATGTGGAAACGAACCAGCACTTGGTGAGGGATGTCATTCGGCCGAGTGAGTTGTAGCAAGACCAGGAAAAGCGACCGGTTGCATCGTAGACGGAATAGTCTCATATTTATTTAGCTTTTCATGGAGCTTTTCAAAATCATTAATAAGGGTGTCACGTGCTTGAACAACCCTAGCCAACTATTTACAGTCAGCTCCCAAATTGTCTAAAATAAAATGCATAGGATCATCATGATCTGTCGACTAATTCATCAGCTTTAGTTTTCACAACATGAAGATAATTAGTGATTGTTTCAGAACCCTTTTGCATGGATTTGAGGTATTGTTTAATTTGTTTGATTCGGCCAAAGAGAGGGCTTTACAAATGTATCATATAAAGTAGTCCATGCCTCACGAGAAGTCTTTTCCTATGTGATTTGTGAAATGATATTTTGAGAAAGAGAAGAAATAAATGCATTTAAGATGAGTTGATCATGTCTAATCCAAAGATAATTTGATGGATAAGATTGATGATAAAGAGTAATTCCAGACATCATAATCCATCTGTTAAATGGGAACGCATATATTATGCGGGGAGATATGTTGGATTGGTATGTATGGTTTTCGCAACTTCGTCCGTTAAATAGGAACGATTGAAGTATAACTTAGAAATAAATGAATGATAGTCATATGACTAAAATATATGTCTAACCATTTACAACTTATAACAAAATTCTATGGTTTCACCATTATTCCTATCATACTAATTAAATTGAATATTAGATTCTAATACACCAAGCCCAAAAAGAGCCCACGAATGTCTATTTGGGCATGTACGTAGGCCCAAGAAGCACAGGTCCTCGGTCCACACGGTCCGCACCTTTATAAACCGGATCGGGCCTAGCTATCTGTTGAAATAGTGTCCTAAACCCAATCGGGTTGGACCGGATCCGACCGGGTCGGATCGTTTATACTATTTCTTTATGTTTATACATATATATTAAATGGCTTTTATGTTGTCATATATATATGTTCTTTTAAAGAACCAATTATGAATTGTTATATGATAACGTCCTTAGTGTTAAACTGTGATAGAGAAACCATGATAGGCGATTATGGTTGATGAGATCTCTAATCACTTTAATAAGTTTGATACTTAAATGTCTCTAGGCTGATGTACTATCAAACAGGGCATTGATAGTATGAACAGGCTAGCACGTATTAGATGTCTTCTGTCTTTAAGGGCAGGGATAGATCTCGTCTATCGAAGTGTTGAGACACTTGGACTGTACGTGGACGTGTATTAGAGAATGCGTACGTTAGACTGACCCACTTACACGGATAAGTGTCACACTATGTGACGGTTGTGTAATTATCCTTAAGACCGGAGTCTTCATGGCATCACGGTGTGGATTGTCATGCTTTGACACTATTGAGGTTTCCCCTAGCCACGGGGCGATCATGCGGTAGTGATTGGGTATGATATTGAAGCATGCGGAGTATACATGATTGGTCGTCCGGGAATCGCGTATCCTATGATTGGGATCGAATATCCGAAATGGCCTTCTTATAAGGAATGTCTTACTCTCGTGAATCTTTGCAAAGTGGGAGTAAATGAGTTACTTCGAGAGAGCTTGATATCCAGATTATAAGATACGGTCGTTGATGTTTTGACACTCGACTAACGACCGTATGGATATTATTACGGCGATAGGATTGTAAGTTACACGGTAATCGTTTCACATGAAAGGTAGTAGTCATTGCATTTGACTCTTCCGATGATTGGGGGTCACGGTGTGTTGCTAGACGCTATCCCGTGATCGTTAGGCATGAAGGGCATTTTCGTAATTTGCACTTTGTGTCTACGGCCAACATATTCGGAAGCCTATCGGGTCACACACATAAGAACATCTAGCCGGATTAAAATGTGGTTATAGTTGATAACCAAATAAGGAAAGTTTATCTCGAGACTATAAAGGTTATAGTGGTAAATTAATATGGTGGTATTTATTTATTATGAATAAATTAAATACAAGATATTAATAATATTATATTAATTAAAAAATATTCCGGAAGCCAATATTTGGCTATATGGGGCGCACATTGAAGTGTATAAGATACACTTGGATTGTGCAATTTAATTAATAGTATTACCAAATATTAATATAAGATATTAATATATATATATATATATATATATCCAATATATAATTGGCGCCTAAGTTTTTGTGTGTAATTGACACACGTAAAAGCCAATTGATCAAGTTGACATGTTTGACTATTTGGGTATTAATAGATTTATATGTGTTATATATATGTGATATATACACATGTGTAAATTGATTTATGGTAATAAAATAAAGATGGTCAATATTAGATATTGACAATATCTTGGGAATATTCAATATAAGATATTGACAATATCCTAGATTTATTTAATATGAGATATTATAATAAATGAGATAAATCAATCAATTATATTTTCCTTATTTTATTGGAAAAAGGTTTTCTTCTCCTCCACTCGATAGATGATGCGCCACTTACACTATAAATAAGAGGTGGGTGTCAAGCTCTTTGGTACATCATAATTCCAAGAACTAATAGTTCTTGTGTAAAATAGAGAGCATCCTATAGAGAGTTGGAGAGAGGGAAAAAGGCCGGTCTAGCAACCGGAGTTTTCCAATAGCAATCCATGATGGGATTCCGGCGGGCCGTTCGTGTGGACTAGCGGTAGAGGCCGAACACTTGGGCGGCTCCATGCAGAACTACTCTCCTTAGACGGTCAAAGCGTCGATCTTTTAGATCAACCAAGGTAACCACCGTCTACTATATATTTGTTTATTGCTTAAACGAAGTCGATCTTGGGTCGATAGGAAATAAATTTTTGAATTCCGCCGCGTTCCCGCGTAGATTTCCTAACAAAGTATCGAGAGAAGCTTCGAGCTTAAGCAATAAGCATGTTATTTTGCGTAGTTAATTTTATCGTTTAAATCACGTGATTAAAAGATGAAAGATTTTTAATTCGCAAAATTGATGCACGAAAAGAAAAAAGAAAAAATAAAAAGGGGGCGGCAATGGTGGTGCTCGGCCGATCGGCGGCGGCACCACCACCGTGTGATCGCCGGCGGCGGCGGCGGCCTCCGGGCTCCCGGCGGTTGCCGGCGTGATGCGGTGGCCCCGCTTTTTGTTTTGTGTATTTTGTGATTTAATATGGTTCATAGTTGTGATTATTAATTTCCTTTGTTTAGTTGTGTCATGTGGCTAACCAACGGTTCAAATAGTTTGGGCCATTGGGATGCCACATACGCATTAAAATAATAATGGCCTTTCCAAACTTTGTTTGGAATAGCTAGCCCTTTTCCAAATATTTGATTTGGGAAAAGCCTAGCTTGCTAGCCACACTTCCAAAATTTTGATTTTGGAAAGTGGTCGTGCCTAAACCAAAATTATTTGGCCTTTCCAAATATTTGATTTGGAATAGGCCTAGGCCCTTTTCAAATATTTGATTTGTAAAAGCGCTAGCTTGCTAGCCACTTCCAAAATTTTGATTTTGGAAAGTGGCCAGCTAAGCCAAATTTGGTTTAGGAAACCAAATGCATCCCTTTTGATTACGAATCAAACGGAAAGAAACAAAAGAGAAATAATTTTAATTTTGATTTATTTTTGGAATAGTTCTAATTAATTAAAATTAAAATTAAAATCGGTTTAAAATTAATCGTTAATTTTATTTCGATTAAAATCATTTAATTAATTAAATGTTAATTAGTTAATTGATTGGATAAAATTATTTAATAGATTAAATGTTAATTGATTAATTAAGACACAAGTAGTTAAATTTTAATTTTATCTTTTTCATAAGATTTTATTGTATGGATTAGATATAGTAGATATAATATGATTATATGGACCCCGATTGATCATGGACTCGACCGATAGGATAGATGTGAATGATTTAATTTTTCTGTTGGTTTAAAAATTGTCCTAGGCCGTTATGAAGAACGTGACCTAGTTTATTTTCTGCATTTATCCCATTCCCGTTGACTCCCCCCGTGTGCGGCGGGTGTATTTATTTTATTAGATAGAATTAAATGTAACAAGAATGGAGCAGAAGATGGAGACCAAAGAAAGACGAAAAATAAAGATCCCATTGGAGAATGGCGCATTAAAGATCCTATTGGCGGTTGCAAAATACCCTTAGATTGTGACCCGCGGTTTCGTCGGTTGTATTCGAAACCGCACCTAGGAAAAATCCATGATCATACCGGTTACTTTACGCATTTATTTATTTTGTGCGTGTATTTATTTTATATGATACGATAGATGCATGACTAGGCACGATCTAGATAAATGTGTAGGATGTATGTCTATAGAGATAGATATATTTGATGAGACCGTAATTAAATTAATTAAGAGAATTAATTCGAAATTAATTAAGTGAATTAATTTAAAATTACTCCCACAACAAAATTCGAGTTCTAATATGTCTCCCAATATTATAGTGACGGTGAAGAGCCCTTGTTCGGATCCAACTGATCGGCCCACGTCGGGAGTTGACCTACCACGGGTATATCGTCATTATCGAGATATGATCGTTATGAGATCTCATGAATACTTGGGTTACGACTCGACTAAGAATCTTGCGGTGATTGGCCCACGTCAGGACCGTCTGATTTTAGAGACATAAGGTTGACTATCACATAGACGATGTGAATTGTCAAAGAGTTGACTAGTCAAACCACTGGAAGTCGCGTTAGACGCGATTGGTAAGAAGTACCTACCCGTCGAAATTGACCCGGTCGATCGGCCCACGTCGGGGATCGAGTCAACTAGATAGGATTTCAGCCACTAAAGAATTTTTAATTCTTGAAAGTCAATTGGGAGTAGTTGACTAGTGGGAGCAAAATCATAATCCCAAAGACCATATTTGATTTTGCGTGTATAGACAACGACACTCTTTTATCTTCATTTTTATGTTGTAGTTTTTTTTAGCAAACTTTTATATTTATGTTTTTCTCGATTAGTAAAACCAAATTATGACTGTTTGAGAAACGTTCTCAAGAATGATTAAGTAATTTTAATCCTTTTAAAATAAGCAATGACATGAGCAATCCCGTTATAGTAGTTAGAGACAAGGAGACTACATATTTGATGGAGTACTCCAAGACTTTAATTATTAATGAAAGCAGAAGCTCATGATATGATTAAATCATTTGAAATTAGTTTCAACGAATTAGTCATATATTGGATACGATCCAAGATGATCATTCTGTCATACGATAACAATTAATTCAAACGTTGAATAAGAATGACCAGATCTAATTTTGGAAAGGTTGTTTTCAAAATTGTAAGATTTAAGTATCGACTTAATTCTATCATTGCTTAAAGGTTAATTAAATAGTTAATGTTTTAAATATGATTTAAAAGGTTAAATAAACTAGTTAATAAACTTTAGATTTTCTTTATGAAAGGAAATCAAAGACATAGCTCTTGTGATCTTTCTTAAGTCTTATGAAGACTACACTAAGAAACATTTACAAGTGCTTGAAGGATTAAAATGAAAGTTAGGGCATGTGCTTAAATAGAGAACTTATTGAAGTTTCTATTATAGGCAAGTAAGTTGAGATAAATCAATCTAAGTTCAAGTCAACTCTAAGATATATGATATCTTACGAGTGTGATTAAATTAGAAAGATTGAATACAAAAATGGAAGGTGAAACAAACGTTGTAACACTTACCATATTCTGGATCTAGTAAACTGATAAGGTAACTAAATAAATGTTATTATGTTCCGGTTCTTATGAAGGACACAAGTTCAGTTATTTGTTAGGATTTAGTAGACACATTCAATTGTAAAGAATAAATGTTATTCTGATAAAATTGGATGGTCACTGAATCTAACATACTAGATTGTTGTCACTAAATAGTTGATATATGTGATGAGATCTCAACTAAATATTTGTATGGCTGTTATCCTTGATATTTGTGGTTGTTCTAGACACGCCTCTCCGGAAGAGAAGCGTGTAATTAAACGTCATTCGATGATGTTGAACCATATGATTATGAATCATGTGGGTTAAACGCATCTTATCCAAAGAGGACTAAAATACCCTTTTATGAAAAGGTTATAAATTCTAGAAAAATTGTCTAAAGCCTAAACATACCGATGTTTGTTGGCTTATGACAATTAATGCCACAAATAATTGTTTGTTAATCTCTATGACTATTTTTAGAAATAGTCAAGTGTACTTAGTAAAGTGAAAAATTCGGAAGCCCGAAAAGTTCGAGCTAGTACGAATATGAGATTGATGAGCTACTTAGGAATTAATCTTCAATTGGATTGAAGTAATTAATACCTGAAGGGTGTTTCAGAAGTCGTCTGAAAGGGAATAAGATTCTCCCTTGAAGGATACCATCTTTGGGATACGCAATTAGAATGTGTTCCCAAAATGGAAATAACGCTTTATATGATAAAGGTGTGACGCAAGCCATGCGAAGTATCCCTTACCCGTTTCGGGATAGTGCCCTTATACTTAACCTAGTTCCAAAGAATAAAGGTTGAATAAATTCCATATTAGATATGGAGGAGGATAATGTCGAATCTGTCTTAACCGATGATTTGAAGTTGTCATAGGCAAAGTCAGAAAGGCTTGGAGCCTAGTACGACATATGCAACTTTGTGGAATATCTTAGCAAGTACGCTTGATATTGTTTACTTGTCCGCGGAGCAAAATGTTTGTCTCCAAACATGCTGTCTTCTAAAGGAAGTGTTTCTTCCAAAAGAAACAGTGGGAGTAGATTTAAATCTCAAAGGTAGTTTGAGAACCACAAGGAGATATTCAACCATAGGAACGTGAGCAGACGCCGCATAGCGATGAGGTGTACAACACTGCTTAGTGCACACGAAAGTTCTATAAGTCTGTGGATAACCTCAAGCCTGAAAAGGCTGTTGGTATGTTCATCTTGAAGAATGAATATCTCACGACTTGTGAAAGAATGTTTGAGAGGCAAGATTGAGAGATATGGCTAGGAGCCATAATATCTGAATTAGATTCCATCAGTGACAACCAGGTTGCGAACCTAGTCTGTCTTACCTAAAGGGAGCGTCCCTGAAAGGCTGACATGGATAGTAATATGATTACCATAAGGCTATAGTGACGGCTGAAGGGTATGAGGTGTAAACCTTGTAATTGTCTTTATGCTTTGCCACCGAGCCCGCTTCTATTCGGACTAAGCTTGTTATAACTTCGTATCATGGCTATATGATAGTGTTGAAGACGTCGGGCAGACAGCTCGATGTTCATAGACGATAACATGATATGTAAGCCCACGAGATCCATTTATGGACTCAAACAAGTTTCTCTAGATGATTTCTTTGTTTGATAATCAAAGGAGTTTGATTTAGTCAAAAGAAGGATATGCCCAATGTGCAAGATGGATAGTGGGAGCGTGTTACGATTTTTGAGTAAGGTATTAGATATCTCTCTTAGGAATCATCTCCCCATGTCACAGTCAATTAATGTTTGGTAATTCAAGGTCTTTACGAAAGCACTTGGATTGGCAGTTCTTATTTTGGAAATAAGAATCTATAGTGATAGATTTAACTGCTGTTAAATTATAGTTTACCTATATAGATGTGATGCTAAAAGAGTTTAGCATAGGTCGCGACAGGGGATGCTGCTAGTCGGTGTTCTCGAGATCTATCTATGTTAGGACGTTGGTCCTAAAGATAAGGTGAAAGATGATGGTTATGGAAGGTTTCCTTCGCTACTGCAATAGGAACCATCTTATAGGTAATGCCGGATGTTCATAGTCCATGAATAGTCATGGGCAAGTATGAAAGTAAATCTGGTGAATGTCGAGAATATCCTTAAACAAGTTAAGGAACAGTTCCTAGTTTATTGAAACTTGGAATTAAATAAACGTAGATATACAGACGTAGATCCCGAGTCTTATGAAGGCGAGTGGGAGCTACCGTGCTCGGGTTTGCAATCACTTTGATTAAGTGATACAAAGGAGTCGGAAATGTTCTAGCCTATGGTCACCGTAAATTCTACAACTAGGCCAAAACACGTAGTGCCTTAGAGGCGCGGCGGGAGCAGTACATGGATCTAGAAGGTTCATTCCTGAACCTTGTACGGTTCTTCCACCTTTTCTATATAGCTGATATAGTAAGTGGATTCATTGCTTGAAGCAAGGACCATGGTCTCGTCAGAGATTCGTGTGTGTGTTGAGGCGGTTCCTTTGACTTGGTCATTTGGAACGTGATATGAAGATAGTCTGAGTCCCCACGGATGGCGATCCGTTCATGGCTAGGGCTGGTTACGAGTATTGCATGAGATTCTTGTGTTTCAACTTGGTCTCGTGTGTACGAGTGATTGGTTTTAGGCCAAGTGGGAGATTGTTGAAATAGTGTCCTAAACCCAATCGGGTTGGACCGGATCCGACCGGGTCGGATCGTTTATACTATTTCTTTATGTTTATACATATATATTAAATGGCTTTTATGTTGTCATATATATATGTTCTTTTAAAGAACCAATTATGAATTGTTATATGATAACGTCCTTAGTGTTAAACTCGTGATAGAGAAACCATGATAGGCGATTATGGTTGATGAGATCTCTAATCACTTTAATAAGTTTGATACTTAAATGTCTCTAGGCCGATGTACTATCAAACAGGGCATTGATAGTATGAACAAAGTAGCACGTATTAGATGTCTTCTCGTCTTTAAGGGCGTGGATAGATCTCTGTCTATCGAAGTGTTGAGACACTTGACCGTACGTGGACGTGTATTGAGAATGCGTACGTTAGATCGACCCACTTACACGGATAAGTGTCACACTATGTGACGGTTGTGTAATTATCCTTAAGACCGGAGTCTTCATGGCATCACGGTGTGGATTGTCATGCTTTGACACTATTGAGGTTTCCCTAGCCACGGGGCGATCATGCGGTAGTGATTGGGTATGATATTGAAGCATGCGGAGTATACATGATTGGTCGTCCGGGAATCGCGTATCCTATGATTGGGATCGAATATCCGAAATGGCCTTCTTATAAGGAATGTCTTACTCTCGTGAATCTTTGCAAAGTGGGAGTAAATGAGTTACTTCGAGAGAGCTTGATATCCAGATTATAAGATACGGTCGTTGATGTTTTGACACTCGACTAACGACCGTATGGATATTATTACAAATGATAGGATTGTAAGTTACACGGTAACCGTTTCACATGAAAGGTAGTAATAATTGCATTTGACTCTTCCGATGATTGGGGTCACGGTGTGTTGCTAGACGTTATCCCGTGATCGTTAGGCATGAAGGGCATTTTCGTAATTTGCACTTTGTGTCTACGGCCAACATATTCGGAAGCCTATCGGGTCACACACATAAGAACATCTAGCCGGATTAAAATGTGGTTATAGTTGATAACCAAATAAGGAAAGTTTATCTCGAGACTATAAAGGTTATAGTGGTAAATTAATATGGTGGTATTTATTTATTATGAATAAATTAAATACAAGATATTAATAATATTATATTAATTAAAAAATATTCCGGAAGCCAATATTTGGCTATATGGGGCGCCACATTGAAGTGTATAAGATACACTTGGATTGTGCAATTTAATTAATAGTATTACCAAATATTAATATAAGATATTAATATATATATATATATATATCCAATATATAATTGGCGCCTAAGTTTTTGTGTGTAATTGACACACGTAAAAGCCAATTGATCAAGTTGACATGTTTGACTATTTGGGTATTAATAGATTTATATGTGTTATATATATGTGATATATACACATGTGTAAATTGATTTATGGTAATAAAATAAAGATGGTCAATATTAGATATTGACAATATCTTGGGAATATTCAATATAAGATATTGACAATATCCTAGATTTATTTAATATGAGATATTATAATAAATGAGATAAATCAATCAATTATATTTTCCTTATTTTATTGGAAAAAGGTTTTCTTCTCCTCCACTCTGATAGATGGCGCCACCTACACTATAAATAAGAGGTGGGTGTCAAGCTCTTTGGTACATCATAATTCCAAGAACTAATAGTTCTTGTGTAAAATAGAGAGCATCCTATAGAGAGTTGGAGAGAGGGAAAAAGGCCGGTCTAGCAACCGGAGTTTTCCAATAGCAATCCATGATGGGATTCCGGCGGGCTGTTCGTGTGGACTAGCGGTAGAGGCCGAACACTTGGGCGGCTCCATGCAGAACTACTCTCCTTAGACGGTCAAAGCGTCGATCTTTTAGATCAACCAAGGTAACCACCGTCTACTATATATTTGTTTATTGCTTAAACGAAGTCGATCTTGGGTCGATAGGAAATAAATTTTTGAATTCCGCTGCGTTCCCGCGTAGATTTCCTAACACTATCATCCAGTGTGCCTAATGCCTCTGCGATATTTATCATGCCAGGGCAAACGAGCATTGATCTGCATAGCTTCCAACACGCCCTTTATAGGCCGGCGATGAGCACTGGGAGCCAACTTTCTCGCCCCTCACCTTAACATTTCAACCCGACTTAGACCAAGCCCGCTAGCTCAACCAGTAGGAGTTAAAGCTTGAAAGTTACCTATAAGAAATACGTGGCGGTTACTGATTGGCTAAAACTAGACGTCCAATCTTACCGACAGTGTACCGGGTCAATTGTAGTCTAGTCTAGTGGTCAAGGTCGTATCCCCGAGGATTGTGAGGTTGAACACCGAAAAGCTACTATTATCTTGATCTAAGTCGCAATAAACAAGAAAGTAATGTTTCTAGAAATCGACTACTAAAAAGGGTGATAAAATGATAAAATGTCTAGCCAAGACAATGCAATGATCAAGTCAATCTCTACTAGCGTCATTGGAACGAACTACCTACCAACCTTCCAAAAGTTGTTCAAGTGTGTGTTATCGGTGCACTCCTAAGCTAGTAATTCCCCCTCATACGAGTGTACGGAATTACTCTATGCCTCCTCCTTGGTTTAAGAATCCTAGTCCTAATGATTCAACATGGTTAAATTCTTGAGTTCAATGAATGAACAATAACCGCCGGATAAGAAATCAAATTCCAATTAAGGTCAATTTTACCTTCCAGTTCTCCTATCCCTTCTCCCACACCAAACGTCTCCTTTCAGACTCAACTAAGGGTGCATGTGTATGTGCTAGGTGATCAATCGGAGATAAAAATCTATCACAAAGACATCATCCTGGCTAGCAAAATCTTAGCCTCCCACAGCTATGAAAGTCAAATTGTCACTTAAGAACTTCATAGATATGAACATAAAACTTGAAATAACACGAGAAGAATTTAACCAAAAGATTGCAACAACTTCAAAAGATAATAATTGCATCGACTCTTCAAGGTTCTTCCATGGAGGAATTACACCAAAATAGATGAAATTTCTTCACAAAATCAACTCCAAAAGCTTTAATGATCAATTCTTCTAAGACTACAAATAGATTAATGACTAAAATCTTGCTAAGGTTGGGCTAGAAGAGACCTTGAAAAGTTGTCTTCAAGCTCTTCAAGAGGGGAGGAAGAAGATGGAATGAAAGATGTGTAAAAAATAGATCCAAAATAAGGTTTAAAAAGCTGAAAATCTGCTTTTCTACGGCGTCCGGTCTAGACAGGGAATTTCTCAGCCTGAACCGGCCTTTCCGCCGAACTCTCTGGTTTTTCCTTTGCACTTTCGGTCTGAACCGGGAAATTCTCGGTCTGAAGCGGCCTTTCACAGCTGTTCATAAAAATTGCCATAATTTGAGTTTTAGACGTCCGATTGATGTGATTCAAAACGCGTTCGAAAGATGGTTTCTTGATCTACAACTCTGATGAAGAAGTATTCTACATAAAATGCTTCTAAGGGGAGTCAAATATCCGTTGAAGGTGTACTACGGTAGGAACACAAAAGACAAATGATCCGTTTGGATTCGTAAGCTTCCGGCATACTCTTCCAACTATCAAAAGACGTGTCTATGCTCAACACGTGTCGTCACTCGGGGTCTTGGCCAACCTATAATCCTGCAATAAATCACCAAAATACCAAGCGTAAACCTGACATAACTCTCCGGATACTATAACCGGTACAAAACCTATAAAAATATGATATTTTATATAATAATTACTATCTACTTATTTGGATGAAACTAAGCAAATAATGGCTCGAATTGATACGAAAACATCAATAAATGTATGAGAAATGGGGATAAGACATCGTGAAATGTATCATCTTGTTGACTTACATCAACCACTCCCCACTTAGCTTTTGATCGTCCTCGAGAAAACAAGCGATAAAACAACTCAAGTCAAGATATTGGGTCATACAACATCAATAGGTAAGAGCTCAACTAGATGATGCAACCAATCGTGCGTATAACCACATGTTAACCGTAATCTAAGAGAGTAGTGGAGTGTGTGTGTGTGAAAACTCCGCAAATTTGTTACCAAGCAATCAATTATGAAATCATGCATGCAAGAATTATTAGGTGCAATCCATATGCTTAAGAATGATACCAATATCCACTAATCGAGGCATTCGGAGTCAAGAAGATAGGTCGGGTAGGACTTGCAAGCTTGTAACGTTAGGCCCGGGTAGTTGACTAAGCTAAGGGTAAAAAAGGATATATCAAAGAGAACAACAAGATAGCAAGCCTCCACACCTTCACTTCCAAAAATGTCGAATTGGTATCTCTTCTTCTTCTTTTGAAAAAATCGTCGAGGTGGCCGCCTTAACAGGGAACAAAAGAAAAAAGAAGCACCGCTTCAAATCAACACAATTTTCCAAGGCTTGAGTTACTTGACTTTGATAAACTTGTCTTCAAATGAGTTCTTCTTGACTAACCATTTATTGAACTTTATTTACAACTTCACTTCAACGTTATTTGATTTTTGGAAACTTTGAGGATTTTTGATTTTTTTTGTTGAACTTTTGAACTAAAAACATACACCAATGGACTTCGAACTTCATAAGATACCATCTCAACTTTGTGCCAATAATGTCATCCAACTCTTAACACAACTTCCAATGTTATCACCACAACAATACATAGAAACGTGCTAAACTTGCCAGACATCAAGGGAATGTAGACCAAAATTAGGCTAAGGGTCGGATTATATTGAGGCTAATCACGAATGGCTAGTTTCGAGTGGGGTCTTACCACTCTACAAGGGCTGAGAAATATGTTTGGGAAGGCCATTTGGCTATGGTCGAGTCAAAGAAATGCCTTGACCGTCATCCCTAACTCCGACTCCAAACACCTTTCTATTTCGCATCAAAAGGATATCAATCCTAAGTTCTAGTTGCTATGGAAGCATGCTTACATGATTGCACAAAATTTTGCATGTTAACAAAAGATTGGAATATACGTACTCAAATAATTCACACTACAATCAAATATTCGCGATTAAAATGCACTTACATGTCATCAAGGTTACACAATTCATTGAAGTACTCACTCTATCAATTGCAAAATCATATCTTTCGACAAAAGATGGTTTGTTATGCTTTAAAATGCTCGAAAATGATCAAGGCTAAGTGTTTCTCAAACATTTAATGACATTACCATTTGTTGGACTAACTACGTTCTCACTCCCCACTTACGAACTTGCATTGTCCTCAATGTAAAGTGAGTGGTAAGGAAGTAATTAGGGAAACAAAAGGGTATCAAAACTAGTCAAAAAAAGTACCAAGATGCTATAAAAGAGAGGGTGGGTGGGCGTGAACATGAAAGACAAGAAATGAAATGACAAGCAATCCCAAGTACTAGCAAAGTATCAACCAAAAAGTAGAGACAAAAGTATCATCGACCACACCGGGCCTCACAAAAGAGCAAAATATTATACCAAACTTTTTAAGGCTGCCTCCCGGTAGCGCTTTTCTTTAACGTCGTTTGCTCGACGGGATTATACGGTAGAAATGGTGGAAATTATAAAGATCATCAAGCATGGAGTTATACGGTCGAAACATGGATTATACAGATATCGTGCATGGATACTACTAACAAATACTCATAAGCATGCAATTTCAAGCACAAAAGCCGACCGGAAGATAATGCTCAAGGAATAATAAGAAAGATAGTACCCGTAGTTTGCTAAATTTATAGTCTATAGCTAGACTTTTCCTTTCTTAGGTCTTTAATGCACTGGTGGTGGGTCATTCTTATGTACCGCATCCGTCTTTTTCATCAAAACCGGTCTCCAACATAATGTAGACGAATGCCACCAATCCCAATGGTTCTTGACCTTTTCCTTTGATTTTTGAGCTGTCGGTTTGTGAGCTTTCACATTATCACTCACATCTTCTTCAACTACCGTCATGTTAGTACGATCCACAACAAGGGGACACGAAGTGTCCTCAAAAGAACAAACTTCTAGTGTAGTGCATGGATATTTCAATGAAGTGTAGATGTTGAAGACAACTCTCTCATCATTCACTCCCAATCTAAGATCTCCCTTACCAACATCGATCACAAATTCTCCCGTTGCTAAAAATGGTCTACCGAGGATAAGGGGTGTAGTGTCCCCTTCCTCTATATCCATAACAACAAAATCTATGGGGAAGTAAAACTTATCGACCTTCACTAGTACATCCTGAATGACTCCCTTTGGACATTTTATGGATCTATCCGCAAGTAGGAGAGTCATCTCCGTACGCTTGAGCTTTCTTATGCCAAGTTTCATGAAATCATTATAGGAATGAGGTTTATGCTCTCACAGAGATCACAAAGAACCTTCTTAAACAAAAATCCCCCAATCTCACATGGGATCGTAAAACTCCCGGGGTCTTTAAGTTTAGGAGGAAGCTTGTGTTGAAGCACGGCGGAACACTCCTCATTTAGACACACCGTCTTATACTCTTCCAACCGTTTCTTGTTGAAGAGTATGTCCTTAAGAAACTTACCATAAGCCGGCATATTAGTGAGTGCTTCGATGAAAGGGATATTAATGGTTAAGTGCCGAAAAGTGTCAAGAAAACATGCATACTTTTTATCAACCTTCATATTTTTAATTTCCTCTCGAGGGGGATAGGGAAATGATACAAGATCAATAATTTTAGGAATAGAAGACATACCTCCCTTACCTTTGTCGTTTTGTGAAGTGGTAGAAGTCCTTCTCAAGAATTGAACTGCCGGCGGAAGCCATTCCACATCGCCGTGCGCCATTTTCCTTGCTGAATTTCCAGAAACTTTCTCTTTAACATTGACGTGCGCCAGCTTACTCTTGGCGTGCACCAATTTCTTTGATGAACTCTCTGTATCTCCTTGGTTTGCATTGGCGTGCGCCATGTCACTCTTGGCGGGCGCCAATTTAACATGCTCATTAAAAAGAGTTCTAAAATCACTAGCTCTCCGTTTTTCAAAAGTCTTAGGACTTTCACCCATTCTTCTTCTTCCCCAAAACCATCTCCCCTCAAAAAACCATCCATGATGCTCTCCTCTTCTTCACTCCACTCTTCTTCCTTTTCATCATTCAAATATTCTTCAACCACATTGCTTTCCTCATTATGCCCATATGACCTTCCACTTCAAGTAATAATAGCATTGACTTCTCTCAGGTTTCTCTCGGTGTTTCTTGGTAATCCACCCGGGGGTCTACTACTATTTCTTTCACATTTCTTAATCAAAAGTTCTTTAATACCTCTCATTGATGCTTCTATAATTCTCATTCTTGTATTTTGACCCGCTATGGATGATTTCAAATTGCCAACATCTTGGGACATCACACCAATAGAATTCATCATTGTTTGCATATTAGCGGCTTGAGTAGCAACTACACCCATCAAGTTTTCCATCAAACTTTTTTCATTGAGAAACCTCTTCTATTGATTGAGAACTTTGTTGAACGGGGGCATGTTGAGTAAAAACTTGTTGGTAAAAAAGAGGTGGTGGTGGTTATTGGTAAGAGGGATTTTCTTGGTATTCGCCTTGTTGTTGCACATTGGCGTTGATGGATGCCTTTTGTTGTTGTTCAAGAGATGATCCGGGTCCATGATTTGTTGAATTATCGGACCAATGGAAAGTGGGATGATCCCTCATGATATTGTTGTATGCGTTGGTGTAAGCATTGTTGAGTTTCCGGTGTTGTTGCATAAAGCTCACTTCTTCGTTTGAATATTAACCGGGTTTCACTAATCCCAATGGTACATTATCATTCCTCATGCTTTCATAAGCCGCATCACTAGGCCTTTCACTCTCTCAACTCTTGCTAGCTTGAATTCCTTCAACTTTCTTACTAAGGGATGCCAATTGTGCTTACACCTCCGTTTGTGTGGATGATTCTCCCACAAAAGCAACTTTCCTTGTACTTGGGCCGGTTTCCCACATTCAGTTATTCTTTGAAAAAATTTCAATGGCATCATAGACATCTTGTGCCACACTCATCATCAAGGAACCATTATATGCTTGATCAACTTCTGCACGTGACTCTTTCCTTAGCCTTCGACAAAAGAATTGGATTTGCATATCCAAGGAATAACCATGATTAGGACAAGCTCTCAACAACCTCTTAAATCTTTCCCAAGCAACCCCAAGTGACTCATTGTCTCTTTGCTTGAAGCTAGCAATCTTAACCTTTAATTCCAAATTTCGCCCCGGAGTAAAATATTGCTTCAAGAACTTATTTTGGATCTCATCCCAACTTGTCAAAGAATGATGAGGTAGAGACATAAACCAATCCTTAGCTTTACCAACCAAAGAGAATGGAAACAATGACATTCTAGTTAATTCTCTATGATTACCATGATTCTTGGTGGTATTGCATAGTTTCTCAAATTGATAAAGGCGTTGGTGTGGATCTTCATTGTCATCACCATGAAATTGAGCTCTTGACTCCACTAATCCACAAAGATGAGACTTGATCTCAAAGTTTTTTGCACCAACATTGGGTATGAGGATTGGATTATTGATTGCATTTCTCCTTACGATTTGGTCATGATGGAGGATCATCCAGGGAGCTTACAAAAGATCCATTGAAGATAAGAGAGGGACCAGTGACCAGATTCCAAGCCAAAAGGATGAAAGAAGCATTAAATGCGCTTGTTGTTGAGTTGCATGACAAGGCATCAATAGTAGAAGAAGATCCACTAAAAGAGCCACTATTGGTGAATATAATCCAAGCTCGAGAGGTTTAAAATGATGATTGGGCTATGCTAGAGCAGCTGGAGTGAACAGAACACAAGTTTCAAGCACAATGGGCTATAATATGGGTTTGGCACCACTTAGCCTACTTTTACTAGTTCTTGGGCTTGTAATTTGTATTTTATTATTTCTTATCATATTATAAGAGTCCAATAAGGCCCTCTACACTTAAAATTTCGTGCATGAGGTGTCCATTAGGGTTTAGGGTTCAATCAAATCTTCATATTATTTTTGGTAGATAATCAATCAATCTGATTGGGGGATTATTTACTAATATGTGATTTGAAGATCTTTTTTATTTTTGGAGTTATCTTTTTCTTTATTTCACCTAGACTTAGGAGTTGTCTAGGTTCATTTTTATTTTATATTTTCTTATTTTATTTTCATTTTCTAGAAAATAAAATGCCAACTTCCTGGGCATATAAAAGGAGGGGCACACCTTATGTATTTCTCACCTTGAATTATAATTATATTGACAGTTTTTCTCTTAGAGTTTTACAACTTTTGTTAAGTGCATTTTAAGTTTGTGAGCATAGCTTAAAGTGTTTCATTGTAGTCTTTGGTTTAAGGATCATTATAAGGGTCTTGGCTTCTAGTCTCATCCTTGAGTTAAACTATTTTTGCTCAAGTCTTTTCCTTCATCTTATTCTATTTTTATTTTCATTTTGGGATCTATACGTGGTTATTCATTGTATTACTTAGGGTTCTTGACAATTTAATTGTTAAGGGTCCAATGTATACATCAGTTGGTATCAGAGCAAGTGGTTCAATCCATTTGTTTTGGTGTTGTTGATTTGACACCCGTTTTTATTTCAATTCGTTTAATACTCATAAATACTCAAAAAATCTGAAATTTGTATCACATATAAATCACCAATTGATCTACATTTTCTATTTTTATTGCATCTCAAAATTCGAATCAAATCATACTGAAAACTGCACCCCAACACAGAATACTCTGTTCCGAAATTCTGCCGCAGTTGATCTTCTTTCGAATTTCGTTTGAGTGGTTTATCAAATTCCAAATTCATTGAAATTTGGTGGTTTAATAGGAAATTTCCTTTTTTACAACTTTTATATTTTGAGTGTTTCCATATTCATCATAGTTTGATCACAATCGGCGAAATAAGTCACTGCTACTATTCTGGAAAATTTTGACAGATTGAGTCAGTTGACAAGAAACGATTGTTTGTTCAACCTATAAAAGTCCAAAAAATCTGAATTTTGGGTATCATCTACAAAACTCATTATTCTACAAATTTCCTTTTCGGTTCCAGTTGAAATTCGTTTTTGTTTGGGCTGCACGTGACTTTAAGTGCAGGGCTGAATTTCCGGACGAAATCAGGAAGTTTTCACCGAACTCCAATTCAAGTGATAATCATTAAGGCACTGATTAAGAGGTGATAACCTGATATAATCCAAGTTCTTCAGAGTTTTAGAGTAAAAAAAAAAAAAAACAAAAAAAAAAAGAAAAACAAAAAAAAAGCAACAAAACAAAAACAAAAAAAAAGTCATATAAAGTGGCAGACACTAAAAAGGTGCCCAAGTCTGTCACATCTTTGGTCTCTTCCACATCTACTCCATTATTTTGTCTTTTCTTCTCACATTTGAATCCATCATAGCCTTCTCTTCTTGTGATTTGAGGACTAAGGATACAGTGATTCACAGAGCATTGCAAACATATTATTATGCACTTTTTAATCGTTTAATACTCTAGTTGAGAAAGAGCGGTAAAAGGCAATTGTGTGGCGAGTCTATAAGAGGGGAGAGAAAAGCCAAAGTTAATTTTCAATCACCCCACAAAGAGCGCAAGTGAGGTTTTATTTTTCTTGTTTATATTTTATTTGCAAAAAATAAAAAAAAATAAAAAAAAAACATAAAAAAAGGCCGGTCACCAAAAAAAAAAGTGCCTTATAATTTTATTTTATTTTACTCTTTCTAAAAGAATGTCAAGTGAGAACAGTCAGAAAGTTGAGGCTTCCTCAACTAAGGGAGCAGAATCTAAGTTGTCGCTTGAATCTGTCTGTCAACAAGTTAATTGACTAACGGAAGAAATGACTGATATGAAAAACTTGTTGAGGGAATCGAGAGGACAAACTAATGTTCGGAGAGCTGCTAATGCATCGATCACCAACAATGCAAGAAGGCGCATTAATTTTGAAACTGAACATGATAATGAACATGAAGTTGATCATGACCTTGATCCTGATGATATACCTGACGAATATGATGAGTTTACGCCTAATCATAGGTGTAGAGGCCAAGAAGGAATAATCATCAAGATGGTATTCGAAACATCAATATGAATATTCCTCCTTTCAAGGGGACTAGTAATCCGGAGTAGTATGTAGAATGGGAAAAAGAAGTCAAGTTTTTATTTGATTGTAATAAATATAGTGAGACTCAAAAAGTAAAGTTGGCGGCATTAGAATTTTCTGATTATGCAATGTTCTGGTGGGATCAAATAGTGACAACCAGAAGGAGAATGGGCGATGTTCCAGTTGAGACGTGGAGCGAGATGAAAAAAATAATGAAAAAAAGATTTGTACCTAACCATTATCATCGTGAACGTCTTCAAAAATTGCAGGTACTCCGCCAAAGATCCATGAAAGTCGATGAATACTACAAGGAAATGGAGGCTTCCAGGATCCGTGCCAATATTGAGGAGGATCGAGGAAGCCACAATAGCCAGATTCCTTAGTGGGTTGAATAGTGAGATAGCCAACACTGTTGACTTACATACCTATTCTGATCTTCAAGGAATGGTGCATATTGCTATTAAAGTTGAAAGTCAACTCAAGAAGAAGAATTCCTTATCCAAAGGGAATTCCTCTCACTTTCAGCCTTATGCCAAGTCGAAGGGGATGCCCTCTAAGACTCTTACTAATGCACCCAAAGGTCAAGAAAAGTCCAAGGAGATGGAAAAGGGTAAGGAACAAAATTTTAATGCTAATCCTTCTAGATCGCGTGATATTGTGTGTTTCAGGCGCAAAGGAAGAGGACATTATTCCAACAATTGTCCAAAACAGCGTGTGATGATTATACGGGGAGATGGCACCTATGAATCAGCAAGTGAGGAAGATCAAGAGCATGAAAGTGCTAAGGAAGAGGATCAAGACATTACTAATCCAATTGAGGACAATAGGGAACTACTTCTGGTAAGGCGGGCCTTAAGTGTCCAACCAAAGGTAGTGGGTCAAGAGGACCAAAGAGAAAACATCTTTCACACAAGATGTATGGTTAAAGGTAAAATTTGTAGGATTATTATTAATAGTGGCAGTTGTGAAAATGTGGTAAGTCAAGAAATGGTAGATAAACTTGGTTTAGAGACTATCAAGCATCCAAACCCGTATAAGCTGCAATGGCTTAATGAGTGTGGGGAGCTTAGAGTTAGTAAACAAGTTCTTTTATCATTTTCTATTCGTAATTATGAGGATCAAATTGTGTGTGATGTGATTCCTATGCATGCTACACATATTTTACTTGGTAGACCCTGGCAATTTGATAAGAACGCAATTCATGATTGGTTTTTGAATCAATACTCTTTTAAGCATAATAATAGAAAAATTGTATTGACTTCTTTAAATACAGAGCAAATCCATGAAAGTCAAGTAAAAATGGCTAAATCTAGAAAAGAGCATGAATTGAATCTAAAAGAAAAAGCCGTGGTGAACGAGAGTGTGTTGCGTCTGAGCTTAAAGAAAAGAAGGAAGCATCGAAAGCACTTAAAAATAAACCTAACTTCTTTGCTAAAACAACTCACGTGCATAAGGCAATTCAGAAAAAGCGTCAAGTGTTTGTCATAATAATTAAAGAATGCTTGTTATGTATGGGTGATATATCCCCGTCTATGTCTAGTATGTTTGTTGAGTTGTTGCAGGAATATCAAGACGTGTTTCCAGATGAGGAACCATATGGATTACCACCCTTACGTGGTATTGAGCATCAAATTGACTTTGTTCCCGGGGCATCATTGCCCAATAGACCTGCCTATAGAGCAAGTCCAGAGGAAACAAAAGAAATACAGAGGCAGGTAAGTGAACTATTGTAAATGGGTAAAGTGAGGGAAAGAACTAGTCCTTGTGTCGTTCCTGTCATTTTAGTTCCCAAGAAAACTGGAGAATTGCGTACGTGTACTGATTGTAGAGCAATTAATAAAATCACAATCAAGTATAGATATCCCATTCCTTGGTTGGATGATATGTTGGATGAGTTACATGGCTCTATAATTTTTACTAAAATAGATCTAAAAATTGGATACCATCAAATAAGAATAAAAGAGGGAGACGAATAGAAAACTGCTTTTAAGACCAATTTGGTCTATATGAATGGCTAGTTATGCCATTTGGACTCACTAATGCACCGAGTACTTTTATGCGTTTAATGAACCATGTTTTGCATGATTATATTGGTAAATTTGTGGTAGTCTATTTTGATGATATTTTGTTCTATAGCAAGAGTCAAGATGAGCATTTGCATCATGTACGTGTAGTTTTGGACACACTTAGAAATGAGTCTTTGTATACTAATTTTAAAAAGTGTTCATTTTGCATGGATAAAGTGGTGTTTCTTGGGTTCATTGTTGGAGCCAACGGTATTGAGGTTGACCACGAAAAGGTCAAGGCCATTAAAGAGTGGCCCACACCAAAAATTGTTACTGAAGTGAGGAGATATCATGGCCTAGCTAGTTTCTATAAGCGTTTTGTGAAAGATTTCAGTACTATTGCATCTCCTTTAAATGAGTTGGTTAAAAATGAAGTTTCTTTTCATTGGGGAGTAAAACAACAAGAAGATTTTTTACTCTTAAAAGAAAGGTTAACTAGTGCGCCTGTCTTAGCATTACCTAATTTTGATTGTGCATTTGAAATTGAATGTGATGTTTCTGGGATTGGGATTGGGACTGTTCTTATTCAAAATAATCGTCCCATTGCCTATTTTAGTGAGAAGTTAAAGGCTACATAATTAAATTACTCAACTTATGAAAAAGAGATGTATGCGTTGGTAAGGGCGTTGAAAACATGACAACATTACCTATGGCCCAAAGAATTTGTGATTCACACGGATCACGAAACCTTAAAGTACCTTATGTTAGGAAATCTACGTGGGAACGCATCGGAATTTAAAATTTTATTTCCTTTTAACCAGGATTGACTTCGTTTAAGCAATAAACAAATAAGCTAGTCGACGGTGGTTACCTTGGTTGATCCAAAAGATCGACCCTTTGACCGTCTAAGGAAATTAGTTCTGCATAGAGCCGCCCAAGTGTTCGGCCTCTACCGCTAGTCCACACGAACAGCCCGCTGGAATCCCATCATGGATTGCTATTGGAAAACTCCGGTTGCTAGACCGGCCCTTTTCCCCTCTCTCCAACTCTCTATAGGACGCTCTCTATTTTACACAAGAACTATTAGTTCTTGGAATTGTGATGTAAAAAAGAGCTTGACACCCACTTCCTTTTTATAGGCAAAGTGGCGCCCCAGATATGAGTGGAGGAGAAGAAAACATTTTCCTAATAAAATAAGGAAAATATAATTGATTGATTTATCTCATTTATTATAATATCTTATATTAAATAAATCTAGGATATTGTCAATATCTTATATTGAATATTTCCAAGATATTGTCAATATCTAATATTGACTATCTTTATTATATTACCATAAATCAATTTACACATGTGTATATATCACATATATATATTACACAAATAAATCTATATAAATATATAGCCATTACAAGTGTGAACATGTATATCTTATATATATGTACAACACACGCATGCTAGCTAATATAAATATAAATATTAATATCTAATATTAATATATGATAATACCATTAATTAAATTGCACAATCAAAGTGTATCTTATACACTTCAATATAGTGGTATTGCTTCCGGAATATATTTTAATTAATATAATACTTCCGATATTTTTTAATTAATATAATACTATGATCAATTAATTTGCAAAATACATGTATATCATATATATATATATATCGACCTACACATACATTATGTGTATATTTAATTAATCAACATAAATAATATCTTGTATTATATTTATTCACAATAAATAAATACCACCATATTAATTTACCACTATAACCTTCATAGTACGAGAAAAATTCTTTCCTTATTTGGTCATCAACTATAACCACATTTTAATCCGGCTAGATGTTCATATGTGTGTGACCCGATAGGCTTCCGAATATGTTGGCCGTAAGCACAAAGTGCAATATACTAAAATGCCCTTCATACCTAATGATCACGGGATAGCGTCTAGCAACACACCGTGATCCCTAATCATCGGAAGAGTCAAATGCAATGACTACTACCTTTCATGTGAAACAGTTACCGTGTAACTTACAATCCTATCGCTGTAATAATATCCATACGGTCGTACGTCGAGTGTCAAACATTAACGACCGTATCTTATAATCTAGATATCATGCTCTCTCGAAGTAACTCATTTACTCCCACTTTGCAAAGATTCACGAGAGCTAGACATTCCTTATAAGAAGGCCATTTCGGATATTCGATCTCAATCATAGGATACGCGATTCCCGGACGACCAATCATGTATACTCCGCATGCTTCAAAATCACACCCAATAACTACCGCATGATCGCCCCGTGGCTAGGGAAAACCTCAATAGTGTCAAAGCATGACAATCCACACCGTGATGCCATGAAGACTCCGGTCTTAAGGTTAATTACACAACCGCCACATAGTGTGACACTTAACCGTGTAAGTGGGTCAGTCTAACGTACGCATTCTCTAATACACGTCCACGTACAGTCCAAGTGTCTCTACACTTCGATAGACGAGATCTATCCCTACCCTAAAGACAGAAGACATCAAATACGTGCTAGCCTGTTTATACTATCAATGCCCTGTTTAATAGTACATCAGCCTAGAGACATTTAAGTATCAAACTTATTAAAGTGATTAGAGATCTCATCAACCATAATCGCCTATCATGGTTTCTCTATCACAGTTTAATACTAAGGACGTTATCATATAACAATTCATAATTGGTTCTTTAAAAGAACATATATATGACAACTGAAAAGCCATTTTATATATGTATAAACATAAAGAAATAGTAGAAATGATCCGACCCGGTCGGATCTTGTCCAACCCGATTGGGTTTAGCACACTATTTCAAAAATCTCCCACTTGGCCTAAAACCAATCACTCGCACACTGTCACGGATTTTATCTAACAAAACAACAAGTAATAAAATTTATAAATCCGGTATTCCCCAAGTGTAGGGATCGTAGTACAGCGATTAATACCGGAGTCGGTCACAGGGAATCGGGGTATCTAGTTCATTAATTTTCTTAAGGTTGTTACTACTAAAACGAAACCAAAAATGATAAAATAAACTGGACAGAGGATTGTCACTCCAAAGCCAGGAAGGATAAAAGCGAAAACGAAAACTAAACTATAAACTATAAAATAAACAATAAACAAGGAGATGATCATGGTGATTAAACAATGAACAAACAATAATCCACCGTTCATGCAACCCTCTATTTCCTCTCTAGATTATCTCGTGATGATTTAATTCAAGATGTGGTTCACCTCTCATAAGTATGAATTCCTACTCTCGTTGATAATTCGCCTATCAATCTCTCATCTCTCGATATATAAGATTGACGCTATCAAAACAAGGTGTAAGATCTCTCAATCTAGCAACCTAGATATTCAATCTATCAACTCTCGTTATGTCAAGGTTAAAAATCCCATCATTCCTATGGTGATCTAAGGTTTACACCGACTTTCATCATATGGTAAACATCAACAACAATTCATCTTTCGATTTCGATTGCATAACAAATAATCAAAGGAAAGATAACAACTTTGAATTAAAATCACAACATAAACTCAAATTGGAAATAGAAAAACCTGATTGGAAAAGATTCAAATCGTTTGAACATGTTCAGCCCCAAGCGTTGAGCATAAAACGCAACAGCAAAACAGAAATAAAACGCGGAAAAGAAACAAGAAAAATCGCAACCCCAGCCTCCCCAAAGGGGGTTGGGGCCGCCTAGGGTTTTCTCCTAATGATTGTGTATCAATAGGTCTCAATAATGTATCAATAATGTGTGTCTTAGGGTTGAAATCGCGCTGCTATTTATAGAAAAGTAAGGCGGCTGCTGCTATGTCGGCTTAAGGACGCCCGTCCGACTTTCGGACGCTCGTCCGGCCTCGCTTCCGGACGCTAGGGCGTACGCTCGTTCACTCGGCGTCCAAACTCTCTCGTTCGATTTCTCCTATTGGACGCCGAGTCCACCTCTTTGGACGCCACCCACCCCGGACGCTAGTTCGGTCCCTTTTTCTTCCAAATTCATCTTGATCTTCATTCCAACTTCATCTCTATCTCTTTCCTTCCATGCAAATCATCACTTGAACATCTTTTAAGCTCCTTTCACCTCATGCAAGCGTACCTACATCACGATAAACACATGCAAAATGTAACATCTTACATCTAAAGATATTTATCCAATAAAATCACATAATTAGCTCGATTTTGCACTTTAATACTTCTAAAACTCATTTGCTCAATATTTCAATATAAAGCTCGATTTCTATGAGAAACATACGAATATGGGGAAAATTGACATAAAATATATCCTTATAAAACGTATAAAATCACCCTTAACAACTCCCCCACACTTAAACCTTGCTCGTCCCGAGCAAGACAAAACATAATCAAGACTCGAGACATATAAACATTTTTGCAACCATAAAGCATATTCAATAGTTTAGAGGTTCACCCAAGTGTGTGTGCATAGCCATAACAAATTTCCACTAAATCCACACTTGAAATTGATTCAAGCAACACTAGCCAACATCCCATTTAAATTAGAAATATAAAAACGATTATAACATGCACCTCACAAAACATACATATTCGAAAAACAATAATAAGGAGTATTTAAAATATTTCCGACATACTTAGAGGATAATCCCTACAACATATCTTTCAGTTTATACTGGGGATAGTCTGAAGATAACTACGATTTTTCACCCATCTTTTCACATTGCCATTTGCTAATTTTTCTTAAAGTTCTCTTAATTACACACGTATAGCATATGCCCTCATTTCCAACAATAGGACGTTTCGTGATAACACCCTAGCTGGACTACTATCATCAGGCAGTCGGGAGCTATTAGGCCTCATAGTGGTATAGACATTTCGTGATAATGCCCTACCGCACTCAAATCATTGGCAGCTACTTCCGACATACACATATTTTATTCATACAATTCATCTTAGAGTGGTATTCAAACCTTAAATTATATCCCTCCTATCACATTCAAACCTTCAGATATTCACAGTATGTCATACTTTAATTCTAAACACAAACTATTAAAATTTTCAAAATTCGTATGTACGCAAAAAATCATGCGATAATCATCAAAAATCTCTAATCAAATGGGCATAGCTTTAAATTATAGCTCATCATTTACTATGGCACGTGAAAAATAGTGTTGGGTGAAACATCTAAATTTACTAAATATGCAAAATAATGCACCAATGATATAAAAACTCAAATAAAGATATGCCTTTGTTCACTTGGGACGAAGGAAAAATTTAGCACTCTTTCATAGAAATATAATAGTATGGCAAATGAATGTAGATACATAAAACCATTTCCCTCCCCCACACTTAAATTACAACATGTCCTCATGTTGTGCAGAATTAAAGAAAAGATAAAGGAACTTAGCTGATTTGGTAATGATATGAAGATAGGCTGAAGAAGGAAAGATAATCGATCCGCGTTTCCGAGGCACGAGATGTCATATGTATTCCTCTCCAGATTCACTTCCAAGGCCAGCTTAACAAGAACAGCTAAAAAAAATACCTGCACCACTTGAAAAACATGGCATTATCTCGGGGAACATGGGGGAATATAACATGGCAAAAATAATTATAGACAAGCAATAAGCACATGATATAATGGCTCAGATGGAAAAATCACCACACAGGGAAAACACAGGACACCTAAGCGTCAAAAATAAAGCCACAAAAGCTTTACAATACAAATAAGCTCAACATGTGCATAAAGAACTAAGGATAGAGGACACTACAAAGTAGCAGGGCTAGGTGCACTAAAAAGATAAATAAAAAGAAAAAGAAAAAAAACGGAATAAAATACAATGCAACTAAATGATATGCAACTATACTAAAAAGGCAAAACGAAAATAAAGAAAATAAACTAGCCCAACTAATTCCATAGATGTCGCCCTAATCTAAGCATGGTCAAAAATATAAACGTCTACTAAATAACGCCACAGAAGCGCAACAAGATTCGATTATGCAAAGCCACAGAAGCTTGCCATGTAAAATGTAGACGTGCCTTTAACAACCCTAACACCCTAGATAGACGACAAAACGAACAGCATAAGTCAAATTGGAATCACATCTAGCTAGGTGAATTACTCAACATGGACTGCAATAGATGGAAAGAAAACCATAACGGTGCAAGAACAGGACATCTACGCATATACAAATGCCACAGAGGCTCACAATAAAACATCCAAGTCAATTAATGAAGCATGTATATAAAAAGTAGAGGATAATATATAAACGAGATCAAATATATAAACGTCTACCAAATAATGACAGTTTACGATAAACGACAGTACTATACATTACATGCAGTGTAGACGCGCCTTAAGACTCATCAAAGGTGATAGCATTATGGAAAACCAACAGTTAGCTATACTAAACAGATATAACTCATAAGCCAACGATAGTAGCAACGGAAAACCGACAGTAGCTACCCATACGAGTTACAAAAATAACAAGAAAACACATAAGTCTCAAAGCTCACAGGATTCATCACAACGATATGTAGCATACGGAAACCGACATTAGCTATAACATGCGAGAAGCGTTATAGCATACGAGAATCATGTATATAAAAGTTAATCAACTATTTAACATGGATCGGTAGATGGAAAGATGTAAACATGCAAGTTCAGAACATCTACGTAAAAATAATTAGCCACAGAAGCTCATATGAAAGTATCCACGTCAAATAAACAAACAAGTTTTTGGCGCCCAGACGGATTTTATCTAACAAAACAACACGTAATAAAATTTATAAATCCGGTATTCCCCAAGTGTAGGGATCGTAGTACAACGATTAATACCGGAGTCGGTCACAGGGAATCGGGGTATCTAGTTCATTAATTTTCCTAAGGTTGTTACTACTAAAACGAAACTAAAAACGATAAAATAAACTGGACAGAAGATTGTCAGTCCAAAGCCAGGAAGGATAAAAGCGAAAACGAAATCTAAACTATAAACTATAAAATAAACAATAAACAAGGAGATGATCATGGTGATTAAACAATGAACAAACAATAATCCACCGTTCCCGCAACCCTCTATTTCCTCTCTAGATTATCTCGTGATGATTTAATTCAAGATGTGGTTCACCTCTCATAAGTATGAATTCCTACTCTCGTTGATAATTCGCCTATCAATCTCTCATCTCTCGATATATAAGATTGACCCTATCAAAACAAGGTGTAAGATCTCTCAATCTAGCAACCTAGATATTCAACCTATCAACTCTCGTTATGTTAAGGTTAAAAATCCCATCTTTCCTATGGTGATCTAAGGTTTACACCGACTTTCATCATATGGTAAACATCAACAACAATTCATCTTTCGATTTCGATTGCATAACAAATAATCAAAGGAAAGATAACAACTTTGAATTAAAATCACAACATAAACTCAAATTGGAAATAGAAAAACCTGATTGGAAAAGATTCAAATCGTTTGAACATGTTCAGCTCCAAGCGTTGAGCATAAAACGCAGCAGCAAAACAGAAATAAAACGCGGAAAAGAAACAAGAAAAATCGCAACCCCAAACCTCCCCCAAAGGGGGGCGGGGCCGCCTAGGGTTTTCTCCTAATGATTGTGTATCAATAGGTCTCAATAATGTATCAATAATGTGTGTCTTAGGGTTGAAATCGCGCCGCTATTTATAGAAAAGTAAGGCGGCGGTTTTTTGCTATGTCGGCTTAAGGACGCCCGTCCGACTTTCGGACGCCGTCCGGTGGACGCTGGGCGTACGCTCGTTCACTCGGCGTCCAAACTCTCTCGTTCGATTTCTCCTCTTGGACGCCGGTCCACCTCTTTGGACGCCACTCCACCACGGACGCTAGTTCAGTCCCTTTTTCTTCCAAATTCATCTTGATCTTCATTCCAACTTCATCTCTATCTCTTTCCTTCCATGCAAATCATCACTTGAACATCTTTTATGCTCCTTTCACCTCATGCAAGCGTACCTACATCACGATAAAAACATGCAAAATGTAACATCTTACATCTAAAGATATTTATCCAATAAAATCACATAATTAGCTCGATTTTGCACTTTAATACTTCTAAAACTCATTTGCTCAATATTTCAATATAAAGCTCGATTTCTATGAGAAACATACGAATATGGGGAAAATTGACATAAAATATATCCTTATAAAACGTATAAAATCACCCTTAACACACACACAAGACGAAGTTGAAACACAAGAATTTCATGCAATAACTCGCAACTCGCCCTAGCCATGAACGAATCGCTATCTGTGGGGACTCAGACTTATCTTCATATCACGTTCCAAGTGACCAAGTCAAAGGAACCGCCTCAACACACACATGAATCTCTGACGAGACCCTGGTCCATGCTTCAAGCAATGAATCCACTTACTATATCCGCTATATATAAAATGTGGAAGAACCATACAAGGTTCAGGAATGAACCTCATACACTCATGTACTGCTCCCGCTGCGCCTCTAAGGCACTACTGTGTTTTGGCCTGGTTGTAGAATTTACAGTGACCCATATGCTAGAACATATCCAGCCCACTGCTTAATCAAAGTGATTGCAAACCCAGACTGTAGCTCCCACTCACCTTCATAAGACTTAGGATATATGTCTGTATAACTATATTTATCTGATTCCAAGTTTCGATAAACTAGGAAGCCATCCTTAACTTGTTTAAGGATATTCTCGACATTCACCAGATTTACTTTCATACTTGCTCATGACTCTTCATGGACTATGAACATCCGGTATTACCTTTATGATGGTTCCTATCGCAGTTGCGAAGGAAACCTTCCATAAACATCATCTTTCACCTTATCTTTAGGACCAACGTCCTAACATAGATAGATCTCGAGAACACCGACTATCAGTATCCCCTGTCACGACCTATTCTAAACTCTTTTAGCATCACATCTATATAGGTAAACTATAATCTATCATCAGTTAAATCTATCACTATAGATTCTTATTTCTAAAATAAGAACTGCTAATCCAAGTGCTTTCGTAAAGACCTTGAACTACCAAACATTAATTGACTGTGACATGGGGTGGCAATTCCTGAGAGAGATATTTAATACCTTACTAAAAATCGTAACACACTCCCACTATCCATCTTGCCCATTGGGCATATCCTTCTTTTGACTAAATCAAACTCATTTGATTATCAAACAAAGAAATCGTCTAGAGAAACTTGTTTGAGTCCATAAATGAATCTCGTGGGCTCACATATCATGTTATCGTCTATGAACATCGAGTTGTTTTCCCAACGTCTTCAACACTATCATATAGCCATGATACGAGGTTATAACAAGCATAGTCTGAATAGAACTGGGCTCAGCCTTACAGGGACATTCCCTCTAGGTAAGACAAACTAGGTTCATAACCTGGTTGTCACTGATGGAACCTAATTCAGATATTATGGCTCCTGTCCATATCTCTCAAACTTGCCTTTCAAACATTCTTTCATAAGTCGTGAGATATTCATTCTTCAAGATGAACACACCAGCAGCCCTTTCAGGCTTGAGGTTATCCACAAACTTACAGAACTTTTGTTTGCATTGAGCAGTGTTAACACCTCATCGCTATGTGGCGTCTGCTCATGTTCCAATGGTTGAATATATCTTTGTGGTTCTCAAACTCTTTTGAGATCTAACTTACACCCACTGTTTCTTTTGGAAGAAACACTTCCTC
This sequence comes from Gentiana straminea, assembly GCA_036785695.1. Lineage (NCBI taxonomy): Eukaryota > Viridiplantae > Streptophyta > Magnoliopsida > Gentianales > Gentianaceae > Gentiana > Gentiana straminea. The sequence continues at coordinate 3,696,062 of JAVUPR010000515.1, read as the reverse complement.
TAGAAGACAGTTTGTTTTTAGACAAACATTTTGCTCCGCGGATAAGTAAATAATATCTAGCGTACTTGCTAAGATATTCCACAAAGTTTCATATGTCGTACTAGACCCCAAGCCTTTCTGACTTTGCCTATGACAACTTCAAATCATCGGTTAAGATAGATTCCACATTATCCCTTTCCATATCTAATATGGAATTTATTCAACCTTTATTCTTTGGAACTTGGTTAAGTATAAGGGCACTATCCCGAAACGGGTAAGGGATACTTCGCATGGCTTGCGTCACACATTTATCATATAAAGTGTTGTTTCCATTTTAGGAACACAATCTAATTGTGTATCCCAAAGATGGTATCATTCAAGGGATAATCTTATTCCTTTTAGACGACTTCTGAAACACCCTTCAGGTATTAATTACTTCAATCCAATTGAAGATTAATTCCTATGTAGCTCATCAATCTCATATTCGTACTAGCTCAAATTTTTCAGGCTTTCCGAATTATGCTCTTCACTGAGTACACTTGACTATTTCTAAAAATAGTCGTAGAGACTAATAAACAATTATTTGTGGCATTAATTGTCACAAGCCAACAAACATCATATGTTTAGGCTTTAGACAATTTTTCTAGATTTTACAACCTTTTCATAAAAGGGTATTTTAGTCATCTTTAGATAAGATACGTATAAACCACATGATTCATAATCACATGGTTCAGACATCATCTGAATGACATTTGATTATACATTTCTCTTTCAGAGAGTCGACATCTAGAACAAATACAAATATCAAGGATAACAGCCATACAAATATTTAGTTGAGATCTCATCACCTCTATCAACTATATAGTGATAATAATCTAGTATGTTAGATTCAGTGACCTTTCAACTTTATCGGAATAACATTTATTCTTTACAATTGAATATGCTTACTAAATCCTAACAAATAACTGAAAGTATGTTCTTCATAAGAACCGGAACATAACAATATTTATTTAGTTCCCTTATCAGTTTACTAGATCCAGAATATGGTAAGTGTCACAACGTTTGCTTCACCTTCCATATTTGCATTTAATCTTTCTAATTTAATCACACTCGCAAGATATCATATATCTAAGAGTTGACTTGAACTTACATAGATTTATCTCAACTCACTTGCCTAGAATAGAAACTTCAATAAGTTCTCTATTTAAGCACATGCCCTAATCTTCCCTTTTAATCCTTTAAGCACTTAAAAATGTTTCTTATTGTAGTCTTCATAAGACTTTAGAAAGATCACAAGAGCCATGTCTTTAATTTCCTTTCATAAAGAAAATCTAAAGTTTATTAAATAGTTTATTCAACCTTTTGAATCGTATTCAAAACATTGACTATTTAATTAACCTTTAAGCAATGATAGAATTAAGTCGATACTTAAATCTTATAATTTTGAAAACAACCTTTCCAAAATTAGATGTGGCCATTCTTATCCAACGCTTGAATTAATTGTCATCATATGACTGAATGATCATATTGGATCGTATCCAATGTCATGAGCTACCGTTTTTCATTAATAATTAAAGTCTTGGAGTACTCCATCAAATATGTAGTCTCCTTGTCTCCAACTACTATAACGGGATTGCTCGTGTCACTTCTTATATTAAAAGGATTAAAATTGCTTAACCATATTTGAGAACGTTTCTCAAAAGGTAACAGTCATAATTTGGTTTTACTAATCGAGAATAAAAAACATAAATATAAAGTTTGCTAAAACTATAACCCAAAAATAAAGATAAAAGAGTGTTGTTGTTTATACACGCAAAATCAAAAATGGTCTTTTGGTTTATGATTTTGCTCCCACTAGTCAACTACTCACAATTAACTTTCAAGAATTATTAATTTCTTTAGTGGACAAGATCCCACTAAACTACCGCAACCCCCGCTTTGGCTGGTGGGCCGAAAAAAGTCTAATAGGTAGACAACAGCCCTTTGTCAATCGTATCTTATACGACTCTTGTTGTTTGACTAGTCAACTCTTTGATAATTTTCATCTTATGAAGTAGTCAAACCCTTGCCTCTAAAATGCAAACGACCCGGCTTTGGCCGGTGGCCGAGAGAATTCTTAGTCAAGTCATAACCCCAATATTCGTGAGATCTCATACGATCATATCTCGATAATGACGATATACCCGAGGTAGGTCAACCCCCTGCTTTGGCTGATGAGTTGGATCCAAACAAGGGCTCTTCACCGTCATTATAATATGGGGAGGCAATTTCAACTTGATTCTTTTGAGGTGGAAGTATTTATGTAAATTAATTCACTTAATTAATTTTAATTATGGTCTCATCGAGTATATCTATCTCTATAGACATACATCATACACATTCATCTAGATCGTGCCTAGTCATGCATCTATCGTATCATATAAAATAAATACAAGCACAAAATAAATAAATGCGTAAAATAACCAGTATGATCATGGACTTTTCCTAGGTGAGGTTTCGAATACAAACTGACGAAACCGCGGGTCACAATCTAAAGGTAGCTGCAACCGCCAATATGATCTTTAATGCTCCATTCTCCAATGAGATCTTTATTTTCGTCTTTCTTTGGTCTTCATCTTCTGCTCTATTCTTGTTACATTTAATTCTATCTAATAAAATAAATACACCCGCCACAAACGGGGGGAGCTAACGGGAATGGGATAAATATAGAAAATAAACTAGGTCACGTTCTTCATAACGGCCTAGGACAATTTTTAAAACCAATAGAAAAATTAAATCATTCATATCTATCCAATCGGTCGAGTCCATGATCAATCGGGGTCCATATAATCATATTATATCTACTATATCTAATCCATACAATAACATCTTATGAAAAAGATAAATTAACATTTAACTACTTGCGTCTTAATTAATCAATTAACATTTAATCTATTAAATAATTTTATCCAATCAATTAACTAATTAACATTTAATTAATTAAATTATTTTAATCCAAATAAAATTAACGATTAATTTTAAACGATTTTAATTTTAATTTTAATTAATTTGAAATATTCAAAAAATAAATCAAAATTAAAATTATGTCTATTTTGTTTCTTTCATTTTGATTCGTAATCAAAAGGGATGCCTTTGGTTTCCTAAACCAAAAGACATCTTCCTAAACCAAATTTGGTTTAGGCATGGCCATTTTCCACAATCAAAATTTTGGAAGTGGCCTAGGCCTAGGCCTTTTACAAATCAAATATCTGAAAAGGGCCTAGGACTATTCCAAATCAAATATTTGGAAAGGCCAAATAATTTTGGTTTAGGCCGGCCACTTTCCAAAATCAAAATTTTGGAAGTAGCCTAGGCCTAAGCCTTTTCCCAAATCAAATATTTGGAAAGGGTCTAGGCCTATTCCAAAGAAAGTTTGGAAAAGTCATTATTATTTTAATGCCATGTGCCATCCCAATGACTCAAACTATTTGAACCATTGATTAGCCACATGAAACAACTAAACAAAGGATGAATTACCAATCATAACTATGAACCATATTGAATCACAAAATACACAAAACAAAATTTTGGAGATCCGCCAGCATTGACCGGTCAATCGACTGCCGGCGCGAGTTGCCTGCGCCGCCGCCGCCGCCGACCAGCCGCCGCCGGTGGTGGTGCCGCCGTCAGTTGGCCGAGCACCACCCGATCCCGTTTTTTTCTTCTTTTTCTTTTCATGTATCACTTTTACGAATAAAAAATCTTTCATCTTTTAATTATGTGATTTAAAACGATAAAATTAACTACGCAAAATAACATGCTTATTGCTTAAGCTCGAAGCTCTCTCTTATACCACTGCTAGGAAATCTACGCGGGAATGCAGCGGAATTTAAAATTTTATTTCCTTTTAACCAAGATCGACTTCGTTTAAGCAATAAACAAATAAGCTAGTAGACGGTGGTTACCTTGGTTGATCCAAAAGATCGACGCTTTGACCGTCTAAGGAGAGTAGTTCTGCATAGAGCCGCCCAAGTGTTCGGACTCTACAGCTAGTCCACACGAACAGCCCACCGGAATCTCATCATGGATTTCTATTGGAAAAATCCGGTTGCTAGACCGGCCCTTTTCCCCTCTCTCCAACTCTCTATAGGACGCTCTCTATTTTTCACAAGAACTATTAGTTCTTGGAATTGTGATGTACAAAAGAGCTTGACACCCACTTCCTTTTTATTGGCAAAGTGGCGCCCCAAATATGAGTGGAGGAGAAGAAAACCTTTTTTCCCAATAAAATAAGAAAAATATAATTGATTGATTTATCTCATTTATTATAATATCTTATATTAAATAAATCTAGGATATTGTCATTATCTTATATTGAATATTTCCAAGATATTGTCAATATCTAATATTGACTATCTTTATTATATTACCATAAATCAATTTACACATGTGTATATATCACATATATATATATATATATATTACACAAATAAATCTATATAAATATATAGCCATTACAAGTGTGAACATGTATATCTTATATATATGTACAACACACGCATGCTAGCTAATATATATATATATATATATATATATATATATATATATATATATATATATATATATATATATATATATATATATATATATATTAATATCTAATATTAATATATGGTAATACCATTAATTAAATTGCACAATCCAAGTGTATCTTATACACTTCAATGTGGCGCCCCATATAGCCAAATATTGGCTTTCGAAATATTTTTTAATTAATATAATACTATGATCAATTAATTTGCAAAATACATGTATATCATATATATATATATATATATATATATATATATATATATATATATATATATATATATATATATATATATATATATTTTCAACCTACACATAAATTATGTGTATATTTAATTAATCAACATAATTAATATCTTGTATTATATTTATTCACAATAAATAAATACCACCATATTAATTTACCACTATAACCTTTATAGTACGAGATAAATTCTTTCCTATTTGGTCATCAACTATAACCACATTTTAATCCGGCTAGATGTTCATATGTGTGTGACCCGATAGGCTTCCGAATATGTTGGTTGTAAGCACAAAGTGCAATTTACTAAAATGTCCTTCATACCTAACGATCACGGGATAACGTCTAGCAACACATCGTGATCCCCAATCATCGGAAGAGTCAAATGCAATGACTACTACATTTCATGTGAAACAGTTACCGTGTAACTTACAATCCTATCGCTGTAATAATATCCATACCGTCGTATGTCGAGTGTCAAACATTAACGTCCGTATCTTATAATCTGGATATCATGCTCTCTCGAAGTAACTCATTTACTCCCACTTTGCAAAGATTCACGAGAGCTAGACATTCCTTATAAAAGGCCATTTCGGATATTCGATCCTGTTGGACTTATTTTAAGTTTTAGTGATGAGTGCGTAAGAAGAAGAGGCTATTGAAGCTAAGCCCCTAACAACTATTAAGCCTACTGAGATAGTAGTGGTTGTTGTTGAGCAACCTACTGGAGAATCACAGCAGATTGCTAAACCTGAGCCTGCTGAAGAAATTGTTGAATCCTTTCCTTTAAAGGCTGCTGAGCCTACTGAAGCTGCACAGGTTGTTGTTGAGCAACTTGTTGGAGAACCACATCAAACTATTGAGTCTGCACCTGCTGTGGAAGTTGAAACATTGGTACAAGACCCTGCAAGTTCTGCAATAGTTCAGGGGGAAGAGCAGTCTGCTGCTAACCTTGCAGATGAGCATGTAAGTCAGGGGGAACCCAGTGTGGAGTAGATGGAGGTGGTAGGTACAAATGTTCAACCTGAAGAACCTACTGACCTAGAAGCATCTGTGGAAGAAACTCTTAACTTACTTGTTGAGACCTTTTGAGGTCAGCAAGGTACTCAAACTGCTCCCAAAAGGCCAACCATGCCATTTTAAAGGAAGGGGAAAAAGAAGAAAGAAGGATATGTTGATCCTAAACTCCTACTGGTTGCAAACTACATTCAATGGAAGTTTGGGTTCTATAAAAGATAAAAGCCAGCTGCAGAACCAATGACAAATTTTGAGGAATGGGCTTTTGAGAAGTTGGGAGTGGAAAGTTTGTTGGATCTGGTTGATACCTCTTTGTTAGAATCAAGATTGATGGATCTTTTTTATGAGCAAAAGAAGGAAGAGAGTATCAAGTTCAGAGATCCCAGAGATGAATCAGAAAGTGATGACTCATCATCATCTGACTTTGGTGATGATCATCCCTCTGGTCCAGGAGAAATCAGTGGGACTGCTTTGATTAATGAACCAAATATACAACAGTCCACTGATACTGGTAGGTCTGCTGAGGGCCAGCAGACTAGTCAAATGGAGGAGGATCTGGAGGATCTTACCATGGATGATCTGGAGGCACAAATCAATGAGGGAATACATGTTGGTGCAAACAGGGTGGTTGGAGAGATAGATAATGTCTTCATTGAAGAATCTGCTGCACTTACTGAAGATCAGCAGACTGAATATTTGGATGATGAGAGGGTTACTGATCATAGTGAACCTGATATCAGTTCTGAGGATTCAGCTCAATATCAAGACTGGATTGATACTCAGGATACTCTATCCAAAACCGCCAATTTTCTACGAAGGATTGCTGATGTTAGGGAATTTCAAAGAGATAATATGGCTGAATTCCCTGCAATTCTTGTCATAGAATACTGATCACTGAGGAACAAACAGTGGTAGCACAGAGATTGGATATGGTGATGGGATTTGAAGGATCACCACTGATTGTTGAGGAGGTTCAGGCTGCTGAGGATCAGACAACACCTGAACAAAGGTTGGAACAGGAGGTACAAGTTGTTGAGGATCAGACAACACCTGGACATAGGTTGGAACTATCTATGGGTTTGGAGAAAACCCCTGTTGTAGTTGAAGAACAGGCTGCTGTAGTGGAGCCTGTTGGAGAAAAGTCCACTGTAGGGAAAGATGGTCAGCAGACTGCTGTTATTGATGAAGATGAATAGCTGCTGGAATATGACTACAGTGATGAGGAGTTTCAAGTGCCTGAAGAAGAACATATTGCTGATGAACCACAACAGGCATTTGTACCTATCTTTGAGGAACCTACACAAGATCCTATAATGGAAGAAATTCTTGGTGCTATGATTGAAGAAGGACCTGCCCCTGCTGGAAGGGACATGAGTAGAGCCATGGTTGTCAGCAGACTAAGGGCACAATACAATGTTGAAGAGCCTGGTGATGAGGCTGCTGGACATATGGCTGGAGGAATGGCTGGTGGAGTACCAGCAGAGATTTTGGATGAGTTGAGGACTGTCAGAAATAACATTACAAGGCTAAGAACTCAACTGGACAGGCAAGAGTAGAGGTTTGAAGATTTGATGAATTTAGTGGAAAATAAAGGGAGGACTACAGAAACAGTTGCCTCCAATATTACCTCCACTCAGTATGCTCTTGCTGACCTTGCTCTTGATGTAAAGGGGATCAGACAAGGAAATACAATGAAGGAGAAGTTTCTGAAAGATCAACTTGAAGCCATACACCAGAAACTTGATAAACTTGCTGAGGCACCCAAGCCTGCTGAGGCTGAGACTGCTGGAACACTTCAACCTGCTGGATTAGATCCTAAGTTCACTGAGAGGATCAATCTACTGGAACAAACCATGCAAGAAAGGATTACTGCAGTTGACACCAGAACATAAATTATGGAGGGTCAACTGAACAATCTAGTAATAACCCATGAGAGTGTTCATGGCCTGCTGTCCCGTTTTGTTGATGATTTCAATAAGGGGGAAGATAGAGCCAAACAGCAGTAGCAAAAGAGGTTGCTAGGATTTTTGATAAGAAAAGATGGGAAGCTGACACCAATGCTTTCAGAGAACCTGCACTTGGCAGACTTCCACTCACTGATGATCTTCTCAGAGAATATAAGAAGCTGTACAACAACAAGAGAAGTCCTTACCATGACAAGGGTTTCCATGAGGGACTAAATTCTTTTCTAGGACTCAAGTTTTGGGAAGCAAGGGTTAAAGCCTTAAGAGCTGCACATAGATGTGGAAGGGGTGGAAGAGGTGGCAGAGGTGGAAGAAGTCTTCCTACCACCAATACAAAGGAATCACAAAAGGAATTCAAAGAAGTATACACGCGTTTAGGCTTTAGAGTACATCAGATCAACCTTACTCTACCCGAGGCATGGAAATGGTGGAAAGAAGTGAATCCTCACATTGATTTCTCTCTTATTGAAAATGAATGGATGAGAGAAATGGTTAGAGAGATAAGAGCTTATTCTGAGCAGCAAGAAAAGGAAAGAGAAGAAAGAGAAAGAAGACACTAGATCAGCATACTTACACATGCATTTTACTTTTGCTGAATCTAGACTGTAATACTTTTAAACAACTGATTATAATGAGAAATGACTATATTTGTTCTGTTTTTGTTTTTAATCTTTTTGCTTTGCTGTAAGGAGGGTATTGGCATCATCACCAAAAATGGGGAAATTGTTGGACTTATTTTAAGTTTTAGTGATGAGTGCCAGACTAGCTGTTATAGAGCAAAGGCAAAAAGATGTCTAGATCAAATGTATAGGTTTGTTAGAGTTTGATCTTTGTATAGGTTGTATCAAACAAGCACTGTAACTGGTCAGCTAACTATTATCAGCAGACCTGTCTAGATCGGTAGGGTACATAGGTCAGTAGACTAGTATAGGAACTGCTGAAGACTGAAGGCTGAGGGTTCAAACTTAGTTATTGAAGGATAAGGGATCAAACTTAGTACTTAAAGTCAAGGATATGGAATCAAAATTTAGGGAAGGCAGTGATGACCTAAACTGATTACATATACCTTGTGTACAAGATCTAAGTTCCACAAGTTAAGTGGTGATTGGAACTTAGTTATATTCAAAATGGTGTAATCTAACTTCATAATAAAAAGTTAGATATAAGAAAAGTCAGCTGAAGTGTTTTAATAAACACAACAACTTGGATTGGCTGACTTATATATATATATTTCGGCAGACTAATACCCTCAGGAACCTGCTGATATATATATTCCAAATTATTTAAAGGTTACATTGGAAGATTACAAAGAAAGGGACAACTAACAACCTCTGATTTTATCAAACAAATCAATGGTTAAGATGAAATGGACGTTGGAAAGAAACAGAGCTTTAACCAAAAAGGGTGGACAGACTGTAAACTGTGAAAAAGCATTCTGACAGTGTCAGTACTATGAACAGTGATAGAAAGCAAGTCAAATAGGACAAATCTGAAACGGCTATGTTTGAATTTCAAACATAAGTCATAAGGATTCCTACCTATAAACAGAGGACTCTTAATTCAGATACAGATGATGATTTTTGAGAGAAAAACAAAGTATAATCTTGAGCTTCAGATTCTTATCAAGAATTCACCCTGCTGACCCTATTGAGCTTAAAGCTACTGATCCAGTAAAATTCTTCAAATGTAATCTGTTTTCAAGCTACATCAAGTTTACACACTTGAAGACCTCAAGCTGCTGATCATATCATCCTGTTCAAGCTGCTGAAAGCTGAATCACTTACTTGATTCAATCTTTCTTTTACAAGGAATGTGCTGAAGACAGTGAAGCATATTTGTGTCAAGGATCGTTGTTTGTGGTGGAGCTGGTGAAGAGGCAATCCTACCCTTCAAGGACCGGTGGAAGACTTTGGAGCAAAGAATCCTACTGTTCCAAGTGTTCGGTTGTGAAGCCATAGTTATTGGTGAAGGACAAGAAACTTGGGGATTTTTGTAATAGCTACCTCAAGAATCTCTAGTGAATTACCTCCAACATCATAGGATAAGAGTGGACTACAGGATTACACCACCTGGAACCACTATAAAAATTGCCTACTTACTTTCTGCATCTATATTCTGCACTTAGTATATTTAGCACATCAACCTACTGAATCTAACAACTGAATCACATACATACACTACTGAGTATCTAATACTTGGTATCATATTTTAACAACAAGTAATAAGGCTTAATTTAAATATATTCCGCTGCAACAAATACAGTAAAACTCAACTCGAACTACCGACCGGTCCAGACGTCGAAGTTGCTGAGTTTGTTAACTCCAAAATTTTTAAGTGTTAAGTTTATTCACCCCCCCTCTAAACTTAACTAAAGCCTTTTCAAGGGACCAATAGATCCCAATCATAGGATACGCGATTCCCGGATGACCAATCATGTATACTCCGCATGCTTCGGTATTACACCCAATCACTACCGCATGATCGCCCCGTGTCTAGGGGAAACCTCAATAGTGTCAAAGCATGACAATCCACACCGTGATGCCATGAAGACTCCGGTCTTAAGGATAATTACACAACCGCATTCTCTAAGTGGGTCAGTCTAACGTACGCATTCTCTAATAAACGTCCACGTACAGTCCAATTGTCTCTACACTTCGATAGACGAGATCTATCCCTGCCTTAAAGACATAAGACATCTTATACGTGCTAGCATGTTTATACTATCAATGCCCTGTTTAATAGTACATCCGCCTAGAGACATTTTAGTATCAAACTTATTTAAGTATCAGACATTTAAGTATCTCATCAACCATAATCACCTATCATGGTTTCTCTATCACAGTTTAATACTATGGACGTTATTATATAACAATTCATAATTGGTTCTTTAAAAGAACATATATATGACAACTGAAAAGCCATTTTATATATGTATAAACATAAAGAAATAGTAGAAATGATCCGACCCGGTCGGATCCGGTCCAACCCGATTGGGTTTAGGACACTATTTCAACACCTTAAGGGTCAATGGAAGTTAAATAAGAGGCATATGAAGTGGGTAGAATTTATTGAAACATTTCCTTATGTTATCCGGTATAAATGTGGTAAAGGAAATAAAGTAGCTGATGCATTATCTCGTAGGTATACTTTAATCAGTACTTTAGATTCTAAACTGCTTGGGTTTGAAATGATTAAGGAATTGTATCATAATGATGTTGACTTTGCTTCTATACATGCTGCATGTGCAATCTGGTTTTAAAGATTTTTATAGGCATGATGGTTATCTTTTTCGTGGTAAACAAGTTTGCATACCTAAATGTTCAATAAGAGAATTGTTGGTAAGTGAAGCTCACGGGGGAGGTTTAATGGTCATTTTGGGATGAATAAAACGTTAGTAGTCCTAAAAAACATTTTTATTGGCCTAATATGCATGTGGATGTTAATAGAATTTGTGATCATTGCATTACATGTAAACATGCTAAATCCAAAACCCAGCCTCATGGTTTGTATCAACCACTCCCAATTCCTAATGAACCTTGGATAGATATCTCTATTGACTTTGTTCTTGGTTTACCACGGTCTAAAAGTGGTAAGGATTCGGTCTTTTTGGTAGTGGATAGATTTTTGAAGATGGCACACTTTATTGCTTACACCAAAACAAATGATGCGACATATATTGCTAATTTAATTCTTTAAAGAACTTGTGCGTTTGCATGGAGTTCCACGTACTATTGTGAGTGATCGTGATGTGAAATTTTTGAGTCACTTTTGGATAGTTTTATGGAGTAAGTTAGGTACTAAATTACGATTTTCTACTATTTGTCACCCCCAAACTGATGGTCAAACTGAAGTGGTTGATAGGAATTTAGGACAATTACTTCGTTCAATAATGCAGAAGAACCTTAAAAATTGGGAAAATTGTTTTCCTTTTGTTGAGTTTGGGTATAACAGAGTCCCGCATAGTGAAACTAAATTTTCACCATTTGAAGTAGTGCATGGCTTTAATCCATTGAGCCCTCTTGATTTAATCCCCATACCTTGTGAAGAAAAAGAAAGCTTGGATGGGAAAAAGAAGACTGAGTCTATTAAAGAATTGCATAAAAACATTAAAGCTAATATTGAGAAACTGACTCAGATTTACTCCAAACAGCACAACAAGGGAAGGAAAGAGGTTTTATTTGAACCCGGTGATTGGGTTTGGTTACATATTCGAAGGGATAGATTTCCTATTAAACGGAGATCCAAGTTGCAACCCAGAGGAGATGGACCATTTCAAGTTGTTGCAAAAGTGAATAATAATGCCTACAAGCTGGATCAATCCTGGTGAATACAATGTAAGTGCTACTTTTAATGTTTAAGACTTAACCCCATTTGATGCAGGAGATTTGAGGACAAATCATTTTCAAGAGGGAGGGGATGATGGAGGACCATCCAAGGAGCTTACAAAGGATCCATTGAAGATAATAGATGGACCAGTGACCAGATTCAAGCCAAAATGATGAAAGAAGCATTAAATACACTTGTTGTTGAGTTGCATATCAAGGCATCAATAGTAGAAGAAGAGCCACTATTGGTGAATATAATCCAAGCTCGAGAGGTTTAAAATGATGATTGAGCTATGCTAGAGCAGCTGGAGTGAACATAACACAAGTTTCAAGCACAATGGGCTATAATATGGGTTTGGCACCACTTAGCCTACTTTTACTAGTTCTTGGGCTTGTAATTTGTATTTTATTATTTCTTATCATATTATAAGAGTCCAATAAGGCCCTCTACACTTAAAAGTTCATGCATGAGGTGTCCATTAGGGTTTATGGTTCCCTTAAATCTTCATCTTATTTTTGGTAGATAATCAATCAATCTGATTGGGTGATTATTTACTAATTTGTGATTTCAAGATCTTTTTTATTTTTGGAATTATCTTTTTCTCTATTTCACCTAGACTTAGGAGTTGTCTAGGTTCATTTTTATTTTATATTTTCTTATTTTATTTTCATTTTCTAGAAAATAAAATGTCAACGTCCTTGGCCTATAAAAGGAGGGGCACACCAGGGGCACACCATATGTATTTTTCACCTTGAATTATAATTAAATTGACAGTTTTTCTCTTAGAGTTTTACAACTTTTGTTAATTGCATTTTAAGTTTGTGATCATAGCTTAAAGTGTTTCATTGTAGTCTTTGAATTAAGGATCATTAGAAGGGTCTTGGCTTTCATAGCCATTGGTTCTTCTAGTCTCATCCTTGAGTTAAACTACTTTTGCTCAAGTATTTTCCTTCATCTTATTCTATTTTTATTTTCATTTTGGGATATATACGTGGTTATTCATTTTATTACTTAGGGTTCTTGACAATTTAATTGTTAAGGGTCCAAGGTATACATCAGATCGAAATGGGTCTTGGATTTGGAGGATTGTTGTTGTTCCGGTTGTTTTGATTCTAGTTTTGGTTATTGTTGCATGGTGGAAGTGGAGGATTTGGTGGTGGTGGATTGTTGTTTTTTGGTGGATTTGGATTTTCGGGATTTTGTTCATGGCCTTGGGGATTATTGTATTCTTGCCCTCCTTGTGCATTATCAAGATTCTCATCCATCTCTACTTCTTGATTAGATGATCCTTGGGAAGATTCTTCACCAAGTTCCAAACTACGACGAGCTTGACTACCTTTCTTCTTTTTAACCAAATCCTTAATATACGTATTGATATCCGGAATGATGGGAGTGTCGGGTGCCTTTCCTCGATGAGAATGGTTCATCCACTACAAGAGAGAAACAACAAGAACACAATCAAATAACACTTGGTAACTTACCAAAGAGGTAAGCACCAAAAACAAAATAGAAAAGATTAGAAAAGATTGACTTAATCTCAATAATTTTAAGCTAGTATAAGTATCAATCGTTACACAATACTCGGCAACGGTGCCAAAAAACTTGATCGGCTAAAACTAGATGTCCAATCTTACCGGCACTGTATCGGGTCAATTGTAGTATAGTCTAGTGGTCAAAGTCTTATCCACGAGAATTGTGAGGCTGAACACCAAAAAGCTACTATTATCTTGATCTTAGTCGCAATAAACAAGAAAGTAATGTTTCTAGAAAACTACTACTAAAAAGGGTGATAAAATGATAAAATGTCTAGCCAAGACAATGCAATGATCAAGTCAATCTTTACTAGCGTCATGGGAATGAACTACCTACCAACCTTCCAAAAGTGTTCAAGTGTGTGTTATCGGTACACTCCTAAGCTAGTAATTTCCCCTCATACGAGTGTACGGAATTACTTTATGCCTCCTCGTTGGTCTAAGAACCCTAGACCTAATGATTCAACATGGTTAAGTTCTTGAGTGCAATGAATGAACAATAACCCCCGGATAAGAAATTGAATTCCAATTAAGGTCAATTTTTCCTTCCGGTTCTCCTATCCCTTCTCCCACACCAAGCATCTCCTTTCGGTCTCAACTAAGTGTGTGTGTGTGTATGTGCTAGGTGATCAATCCAACACAAACAAGCAATACAATGAAAATAAGAAAAGATAACAAAAACCCATGAAGCTATGAAATATATGAACTAACATTCCCAATCAACTAATAGAGATAAAAATCTATCACAAAGTCATCATCCCTGCTAGCAAAAGATTAGCCTCCCATAGTTATGAAAGTCAAATTTTCACTTAAGAACTTCATAGATATGAACATAAAACTAGAAATAATAAGAGAAGAATTTAACCATAAGATTTCAACAACTTCAAAAGATAATAATTGCATTGACTCTTCAAGGTTCTTCCATGGAGGAATTACACCAAAAGGGATGAAATTTCTTCACAAAATCAACTCCAAAAGATTTAAAGATGAAGTCTTCTAAGATTACAAATAGAATTAATGACTAAAATCTTGCTAAGGTTGGGCTAGAAGAGCCCTTGAAAAGTTGTCTTCAAGCTCTTCAAGAGGGGAGGAAGAAGATGGAATGAAAGATGAGTAAAAAATAGATCCAAAATAAGGTTTAAAAAGCTGAAAATATGATTTTCTACGACGTCCGGTCTAGACAGGGAATTTCTCGGTCTGAACCGGCCTTTCTACCGAACTCTCTGGTTTTTCCTTTGCACTTTCGGTATGAACCGGGAAATTCTCGGTCTGAACCTACCTTTCCCAGCAATTCATAAAAATGGCCATAACTTGAGTTGTAGAGCTCCGATTGATGTGATTCAAAATGCGTTCGTATGCTCGTTTCTTGATCTACAACTCTCATGAAGAAGTCTTCTATAGAAAATGCCTCTAAGGGGAGTAAAATGTCCGTTGGATATGTACTACGGTAGGAACATAAAAGATAAATGATCCGTTTGAATTCGTAAGCTTCCGGCATACTCTTCCAGCCCTCAAAAGACGTGTCTATGCTCAACATATGTCATCACTCAGGGTCTTGGCCAACCTATAATCCTACAATAAATCATCAAAATACCAAGTGTAAGCCCGACACAATGCTCCGGTTACTATAACCGGTACAAAACCTATCAAAATATGATATTTAATATAATAATTACTATCTAATTATTTGGATGAAACTAAGAAAATAATGGCTTTAATTGATATGAAAACATCAATAAACGAATGACAAATAGGGATAAGACATCATGAAATATATCATATAGTTGACTTATATCAGTTACCATAAAGTCCACCCAATTAGAAGCTGCCACGTCAACCATGTTGTTATTCATGTTTAATGTAAACATAATAACAAATGAAGAAACTTCTATTTGAGTACTGAATACAATATATTCAAACTAATCAATACTAAATTTAGAACCTGCTTAGGCATAGTATTTACTTAGATTATTAGCATTCCAACTTCTGGGAATAGTTCGACCATTTGCGTCTGCTTGTTGATAAGCGCCTTTTCCATGCACCTTCACCACCTTATAGGGGTCTTTCCTTGTTCGGGTCTAGTTTCCATTGGGGCCCTTGATGGCTGACTTCATTCTTTCTCAAGACCAAGTCACCTACCTTGAAGTCGGTGTGTTTTACCTTGGAATTGTAATACCGAGAGAGTTGATGTTTGTATTTTCCATCCTGATGAGGGCTACATCTCGCTTTTCCTCAATGTCATCATTTGCATGTCTTAGCTCGCTCTCTTGATCAACCTGAGGGTATAGCTCCGACCTCATGGATGGGAGTCCAATCTCTGTAGGGATAACGAATTCACATCAATATTTTAAGGAGAAGGGGTTTCTCCGGTTGCTGAATTCGGTGTGGTCCTATAGGCCTAAATGATGTTGGGTAAATGTTCAACCCAATTTTCTCCATCTTCCAGCCTCTTTCTTAATCCCGTCTTTATTTGTCTGTTGGTTTGCTCGACCTGGCCATTGGCGTGGGGGTACCCTACCGAGGTAAAGTGTTGTATGATTCCCAGCTTGGATATGTGTTATGTTGCATGAAATAGTAACTTATTAATTGGTATTTTGCCGATTTCACTCAATTTTTTAGCACATAATCTAAGTGTGATGTAATTGGATAAGATGAAGAGTTATTTTAGACTAGGAATTGATACATGTCAGTGGATATACTTTAACCAATTGTTGTCGGATGATGATAGCAATCATGATGCCACAAAAGTTAAAACGGGACAAAACGGGCTTGCGAGTGAAAGAGAGAAAAAAAATGATAAATCGGCCAAGCGAAGGCGATGGAGCGTAAAACGCACGGCTATTGCATAAAAAATAAAAGAAAAAGAAAAAAAGAAAAGAAGAAAAAAATAATAAAAGAAATAATAAAGGCAGTGAAGGAAGCGAAATCGTAGCAAAAAGCGTATGACCCTCACATAAAAAAGAAACAAATGAGGATAATGAGTAAAACTCGGTCCCCAAGTCTGCCCGGCCAATGTAAGGTTTCATGTTGATTGCCTGTGTCTGAAAGCAAGAGGAGCGAGTGTGCACACTATCAAGTTGAGGTTGTGGGGTCGCTATAACTTCATTCTTTTCACATATACAATATCATTAAAGATTCATCACACGACACATTGATGCATTGGGGAGTATTGATTAATGGGAAGCATATGGATTGTCACATGTTGCATGTTCTGCCTAAAATCTTGACTGAATGTGTTGTAATTGATGGGGATTGCTCTTACAGGTACATTCCGCCTTGATACTCTGCTCGAGGACGAAGCGAAGGCTGGAGGGGGGGTAGTTGATGACGCTCAAAATGATACACCTTATGGCATCATCATTTCACCCATTCTAAGCTAAAAGTTGTAGTTTTCGACCATTTATATGAGCCATTTGAGTTGAATGTCATAAATCGGGTTCATGAGTCGAGCAATTTGTATTAAACGTTTATTTTCCCCAATTCGATATTATTTCGGGCATTATTGGACTATTTTAAGGATACAAAGATTGGGCCAAGTGTTAGAGATTGATTACGGACCGAGTTGGACGAAGAAACGGACCTGGGGTGTTCTAGAACCTTCAGTTAAGTCGGCAGAGCAGAAAAATGCCATGGGTGCCGCGTGAAGCACCGCTGCAACCGCGGGATCCAGAACCTTCCAAACCGCGTTTTCTTGGACGAGGGGTAAATCTAGGTGTTACTAAGTCGGTTTATATCATTATAAATAGGTGGCACCAGCCACGAATTTCAATGTACAATTTTCCACAAGACAAATAAATTATATTCAATAAAATTTCTCTTTGTTCTTTTTCTTTATGAGTTCTAGTCATGAATCCGACATATTTGACGCCAAGGGAGCGATCTGAGGAGGATCTGCACTCATCTTCGAGGGTATGATTTTCTGTCTTTCTAGATGTAGATCTGTCGTTATTTTCCTTGTGATTAGTATGATTTGATTGCTTATATTTGTTCTGCTATGTGGTAGTTAGTTTATTTTACCCCATGAATGTTTAGATGAATCGATGGTGAAGAAATCATGAATTAAAGGTTGCGCTCTTCGGAGTCCCTCGACGGTCTTTACCGTGGCTACGAATACTTTGTAAACCCTAATTCATGATAATCGGCAGCGGATTAAGTTAAGCCTTTAATAAAACTTGAGTTTATCGGTTTGTCTTAATATAATGCAATGTAGTGCTAACTCGGTTTCTTGTGTTTGCTGAGTGTGATTAAGTGCAAAGTAAATTTATACTCAGTAAATAAATACGTAAAGTAAGTAAGTAAATAAGACAGGAATTATAGAGGTTCCAGGTGGTGTAATCCTATCAGTCATCTCTTCCCCTATGATGTAGGAGGCCAAATTCACTATGTTCTTGAAGTTTATAGTTACAAGACACAAAGAAAATTTAAACACTGATTGTCCTTCACTAATCCCTAGCTTCACAATCTTCCAACTTCAGTCTTCAACAGGTAGAATTGTTGTTTGAACTAAGCATGCTACAGTGGTCCTTGAAGGGTTGGATTGCCTCTTCACCAGCTCACCACAAACACAGTCTTCCTGACTGCACTCAACTATCCTTCACACCTTCTTGGTGTTTCACTGTCCAAACCTTTGATAAAATCAAAGTTGAGACTTGAATCAATAACTATGATTCAATTTGTGATTCGAGCTTCTTCTTCTAGATATGTATAATATGCTCAACTCTGCTTTTCTTCAAATGATCGATCTTGATCTTTCTTTGAATGCTTTTAAACACTTGAAGATTTCTTGATCTTGGAATAAAGTACTTAGCAGGAATTCTTTAGTTGCTTTCCCTTTTCTAGATCAATTCTTAGAATTCCGCACTTCTTGTTGTGATAGAAGTAATCTATTTATAGGGGTTTCTCCAACGGTTAGATGATTTGAACGTTTGAAATTGAATCCTTGCATCCGTTGGTGGTTCTGCCAATTCTGATGAATGTCAGTGTCCTTTCTACATTACTAAGTATCCAATAGAATTTCCTGCTTTATAACGGTCTGATTTTCCTTCAGTTTTTCTTGACCTTAGCATGAAAACTTGTCTTAGTCAGTTTTCAGCTTAAGAGCTTTCACTGAGTTTTTACTCTTCTTTAAAAACTAAATACTCCATTTTCATCTGATTATTATTGACTTAATCCGAGTACACCATAACTCACAAATCAGCTAAGATATCATTGTCCTTATGATATATAGGTCTTCTTTCAAGATCCATAAAGTCAGTTCAGGTCATCACATACTTTCTTGAATTCTAAATTTACAGTCTCGGCTTAAGTCTTCACAACTGAGTTTGAACCCTCAGTTCTTCAATGTTCAATAACTGAGTCTGAACCCTCAGTTCTTCAGTTTTAGATAAGTCAACCGAGTATGTGTCCCTCAGCGAACTTACCTTCTTCAGTTCTTCAGTGGGGGTGCTCCTAGTCAGTTTTCAAAGCTGGTTAATCTTCAATTATGAACTCAGTTCAACAAGTCAGTTTCTCGTTTTCTCACTTCTGATCCTAAAGCTATTACAGTTCTTGTCTGATTTAACTTATACAAATATCAGACTCTATTAAATCCTATACATTGATTTCTAGACATCTCTTTGCTTTGCACTATAACAACTAGTTATGACACTTCATCAATTAGGTTAAACAACAATTAAAATAACTGATTAATCATCATCAAAACATAAATTTTATTTCCAACACTTTTCCTGGAGACATCTTGTCCTAGATCATTCTACGTTAACTACTCAACACATATGTAATAGGTAACGAAGACTACCATGTCAAGGTCCTGAAGAAAGCCTAGACAATTTTCCAGTGCTCCCGCGTTTCTCCCCGAAAATGGTATCAATCACATTGCGGACTAGTATGGATGGTATCACTGATAGTGGTGGCGTAAGTCTTACGTATATATTCTTTTAAACAAAACCAAAAAACATATATGCGTGACGGACGTTATTTTCCGGATAAATACTCCGTATGAAGGCAGATCCAGGAATTTTTTCTGGTGGCGTCACCGTAGTCTAAAACTATATTTTTTATGGAAAATTAGGGATAAGGACTATTTTTAAGTTTATTTTTTATAGGGAGAAGGACAACCAAATTTTTATAGCGAGAAGGACAAACAAATAATCCCGAAAATCGGTGAATCTCCCCAGGTGAATCCCGAAATCGGTGAATTTCGACGGTGAATTTCGATAGTGAATCCCGAAAATTAGTGAATTTCGACGATGAATTTTGAAAATTAGTGAATTTCGACAAGGTGAATTTCGTCGGTGAATTTAAACAATGAATTTCGAACACAAGTGAATTTCGACGAGTGAATAAATAGTTTTGTCCTTTATGCAAAAGTTTCAAAAAACTCGTCCTTCTACTCAATTGATGAAATATTTCTGTCCTTCTCCCTCATTCCCCCTTTTTTTATCCAAAAAAAAAATTATGTGGGGTCACCGGAGCCCTAAAACTTAATTTTTCAATGATAAAACGAAATTTTTAACAACAAAATTACATCATTATAATACTAAGAAAAAATCACGGATCTCAGCGGGGTCACGTGACCCCTCCTTGTTCAATTTAGATCCGCTCTTGCTCTGTAACCTGAAAAGGGGCATCACATTTATTCATGATGTTTTTATTACTTCCAAGTATTAACAATTTTTCAACAAATGTTTTCACGTCTTACATAAATATATTGGATTGGCCGGATGGTAGTACAATATCAAAATCATTATTTATACACCAGACGAGACACTCAATCGTCTTCTTTTATACCATTTAATGATTAAAATGCCAAATGTATTTTTTTTTTTTTAAATACTTCTAAAGAGGCATTTGTAGTCTATCTATTAATATGTTTTCGAAGGTGTGTAAAATTTATTATCCGATTATCCGCACCAAACCCGCTAATTACCGGCCCAAACCCACACCATGTATTAATGCATAAAATTTTATTGCGATTCACTTTCTTAGAAAGAAAAAAAAATTCCACTCAAAAAAAATAAAAATTAATGCATGGTATTTAATACGTGATTCACGCAAATCATTCCTTTACAAATTAAAATGCCAATAAAAAAATTGGATGCATCGTATTTAATGATTGATTCACCGAAATCATTCCTTCACAAATTAAAATGCCAATAAAAAAAATACTTATGCAAGGTATTTAATGAGCCATTCACACAAATCATTATTTCAAAAATTAAAATGTGAATGCATCTCATTTATTCTTTTTGACCCATTTTGAAACGAATAAAAAATGTGTGCCAAAAAATATATTACTCCCATTTATTTCTTCACAAATAAAAAAATACAAATCACTTAAAAAACGCTTGGTATTTAATGTGTGATTCATGAAAATCATTCTTTATTTATTCACAAAGAAAATAAACAAATCACATAAAAATTATAAAATAAATACACCTATTGAGTTATTATTACACTAATTTTCGTAGATAAAAAAATAAAATTTTAATGCATCGTATTTAATGCGTGATTCACACAAATCATTCTTTCACAAATTAAAATGGCAATAACGGTAATTTATGCATGATTAACACAAATCATTGTTTCAAAAATTAAAATGTGAATGCATATCATTTATTCCTTTTGACCTATTTTGAAACCAAAAAAAAGTGCGCCAAAAAGATATTACTCTCATTTATTTCTTCACAAAAAATAAAAAAATAAAACACAAATCACTTAAAAAAAATTATAAAATAAATATCTTAGACTAATTTCCTAAGATTAAGCAATCGTATTCACTCCTTTTGACCCATTTTCAAACCAAAAAAATAATTGCGCCAAAGAAGATTTTTAGTTTTTACATCCCTTAAATAACACCTACACACCACCACTATCATGATCCACACAAATCATCTATTTTGGAACTTCATTCTCTTCAAATCACCAGGTAACATAAGCATTTTTTTCAACTACGTCATCATGTTCATCCTATTTTGGAATGATTATTGTATTCACAAAATCATTAGCGCATGAATTTCTCCTTTTGGTTGTGCATGAGACCTTCATACCGGATTTCATTCCGAATTGTGTACTATATGCGCATTCAAAATATAACAGGTATTAAGGTAGATTCTACATTGATCTTAATTTTGTCTTAATTTTCAGCAAATTACATTGTATTCTTATTTATGTGTAGGTAGTAACAAAGAAAACGACACACATACACCATAAATCATTCTACCACATGATTCTGAACGCTATTAAATTTTTCAATTTACTATTCGTAAAAAAGTCGAACACACTAAGAAAAATTATTATCAAATGTCATGGTAAAAGAAAATATTATCAAATATTATCATTGCTACACACATGATTGTTCGCCTATTTTAGGGTTGAATTATTATCATGGAAGAAGAATTATTTTCTAATACTATCATTGCTACACCAAATTCCAAAAGGCCGTTGCTCAGGTTAATAGCATAAAGCATATGACGTTGATTAGTTGCTGTTTTAGAGAGGAGTCAAGCGAGTGAATTCAAGTTTACTTTATTTAAAAAAAAACATTATAATTTTTTTTTCCTTATATGTTAAAAAATTCCATGTGAAAAAAATGTTGTTTTTGACAATGCGAAAAAAATGTTATAATATAAATCTCAAAGAATAAACTAAAATAAGATATCAAGTTCATCTTTTACGTACAATTAAAAAAACACTTCAGTCTCTTTTATTATTACCCAATGATTGTAATATGATGACTTAAGACGTGTGTTTTTTATATTTTATAAACTTTGAATATCTCTGGACTATAATTTATTGTATTGCATTATGATTGTGTTAAAATGTTTTATAAACTAACCCTTCCGTGCATGATGCACAGGTTATTTGGCTAGTTTGGATGTATTTCATAAGCCAAAGTGCAACCATTCCAACAACCAGAAAAATAATTTGATTGAAGAACTATACCTACAAACATCAATTTGCGATGCCAAATGTATTTGAACTTTTTTTTTTTACATTTTATCTTAACTTAGAAGTGAGTATTAAAAACGGATGTTTGGACGACCAAATTTGTCGTCTAGCCGGTTTCCCAATATTCTTTTTTGTTCCGCCAAACGACGTCGTTTACCCCTGCATTCTTGCACTGCCTTCCACCACCGCCTGTGTCCTCCAGTAAGAATTCGGCAAATTCTCCACTGACCTCAGATAGATACGGATGATGTATATTTCTGGTTGCATGTAGTCTCATTTACATTTGGTTATCGGTTCTTCGTTCTCCTCCTTCTTCTGTTTTGTTGGTGCTCTTCATCTGCGAAGAATCTTCTACTCAGGTAATGCATGTTCTTCGCCCTTTCTATTGGGTTTAATCTGATTGTTGTCTTGATTATTTGGGTTCGTCATCTTGGCTGCGTTTTGATTGTGTGCTGTTGTATTCTACTTTTTGGTTTACTGAGTATACACTGTTTAGCCTGCCATTTACCTTCTGAATGTATTGCTGGTTAATCCTTATTTGGTTTTCTGTGTTGTGCCTGATTTGCTCTTGACACTTTCTGTTATTGAATTTCTTCTCTCTGCACTTTTGTCTGCTGGTTTGCTTATGTTGCATTGCATGTTGTATTTGGGGTGCCCTCTGCGGTTTCATCTGATTGTTCTCTTGATTATTGTCTGTTTAAACAGATTTGCTCAATTGCTGTTTGTTGCTCGTTCTGGAACGTTCGTACCTTCTTCAGGTGCGTCGTTTCTCCTGTTTTCCTTTCCTTTTTCCATACCTGTGTCTGTTTCTGGCATACTGTTTGTTGGTACGATAGGATTAGATCGTTCTTTTTGAAGATCTCTTCAGAGAGGTAACTTGGTAACTGTAAATGGTGTATTTGATGTCTCAGGGTTTGTCTATTAATGAACAGGCTAGGTTTACCTGCATGTGTTTTCAAGCCTTGTTGCTAATAGTTGATTGTTCATTTCATGATTAAAATGGTACCTGGGCTCCTCATGAGAGTTCGTGGTATACATGCTTCTTCCATTCGGCCTTTGGATTATGTGTTCATTTGTTGCCTGCATTTGGATTGTGTCCTTGCTTTGCCAATGTTATTTACATTCCTGATCTTAATGACTACGTAAATTTTTATTTTGTACCCTTGTAATTATTTCCTGATGGTCTGAATGAATATTACATGTTGTCAAATGGGTAATCATTACTCTGCCACTGTATTCTTCATGAGGTTTGCTTCGTTGTCTCCAATACGTATTCGTGTGTCTCATACATGTGTTCCATTTTCCGTATGCTTTGTTTCTCAAGTTCTTGGAACGGACGATTCATCTGGACTTATGCACCTCGTAAATAGGATCTCTCGTTTATTTAGTTGTGTGTGTTTGCTTCTCCTCTTTCTTGTTTCTTCTACATTGTGGTTGATTATGTATTCATTACCTGCTGAGCATAGGCTGTTGGCTTGCTTTGGTAATTTGTAGTAGGCATGGCATTTTTGTTTTGTCTTCATGATATGTATGTGAATATTCCTTGCTCATAAGTCCTTTGTGGAAAGGTAACAGCTTTGTGGCAGCTTACTTGCAAATTCAAGAATGACATTTTGGTTGCTGCTGCTGTGTGTCTGTTGTCTGGCTTGTCAGCTCTTTGGAATGTATGGTTGCAGTTGCATTTGAGGTTTCATTTGTGATGTGAATGGCCAGCAATGTTCAACTTGAATACTCTGGATATTAGTTGTCATTTGTGGCTTGTAATTATGTGTGTTATGTTTTGTTTTTTCCGGGTCGTCGGCTTATTCAGTCCGTATCCTGTCAAACCTTTACTATGGTTTTCCCTTGTTCATTATAGCTAATATGTTGTTGCAGATTTAAGGTGCTCCTGCTGCTCTTGGATTTCCTACTTATTGCTTATGTTGCTTGTGCCGTCGGTTCTCTTTCAAGGTAATCCGAAGCAACGTCACCGTTTTTCCTTACATTCTGTTTGTTACAATGTTGATGTAGGTTCTTATGTACAATCCTGTTTGTAACTACAATTATTTTGGTTTCTTTTGGATTATGTGTTCCCGTGTTTCCTGCATTTGGATTTTATCCTTGCCTCTATCATGGTATTTGGCCTTTTGGACGTTAGTGACTACAGAAATTCAGATTTCGGACCCTTATAAATGGTTCCTCATGCTTTGACTAAATAACGTATGTTGTCAGTACTCTGACATTTTATCATTCATGAGCTTCCCTTCATTCTGTCGCAACTTATACGCTTGGTAGTTCCTTTGCAATGTATTCTGGTCTCTAGTGGTTTGTAACGACAATCGATGGATTCTCAAATGACATTTCTACCCTTTTCTTCACTTGCCATTTTTGTGTTGTCCACCTGTAATAGCTCTTGCAATATTCAAATGTAACCTCCCCCAAAAAAAAGGGTACTTTTATTATCAGTTTCTAACTCAAAAAATATATTGCAGATTCACACAAACTTGGTTGTTGACAATCTTTATGATTAATACAACCATTTTTAAGAAAAATTATACCATATGATATTAGATACAGGTCGTACGCTTGCTCCACTCATACGGGCTGCCGTGAGGGGGTTATATTGTTGTTTTTGTTCAACGTTGTTAACTTGTTATTGTTTTACTCACAATATTAAAAAATAAACTCTCTCATCTTGAAGATTATATTTGATTGTTAATGCATCTCATGTTACATGTTGTTGAACATGTATTTCCATCATTTATTTCTAAGATAAGATATAGAACTGTAACTAAACAGAATGATTTAGCCGTCCCGGTTTGGTAGAGGAATGTTACTCTGATTCGTCATGTAGGCGATGGAGGATGACAAACGGAATCTGCGAAACTTAAAGCGTCGGCAGGCTTATGCATGTATCAATGAAACTGAGAAACAATCTCTCCTTAGCCGTCGGCGTGCCCACTATGCTACCCGAAAGGCAAGCTCTAGTACAACTGGACTGCCCTCTTCTGGAGGCAGTACCTCTGGTCTCTACTTCGGCACCAAATCTGATCTCGAATGCTGATGTGTCACCCAATCTAGGGACATTTTCTTGCAAGGCATACTTAAACCCTAAATTCTACCCTTCCGTTGCGTTGAGGAATGAGCTACGTGTGCTGAGTGTCTAGCCAATGGTGGCAGTTGTACTGATGGTGATGGGGTAGGCTCAGCCTTACCCATTGTACCCAAATGCCCCCACTGCTCCGCGTTCCGTTTCTTTCATGAACCACCGTGCTTCTGTTGTTCTGAAGGTGAGGTAAAGGTTGTAATGCCTACAATGCCAGATATTTTACGCAATCTGTTCACTGGAACTGATGCGGAATCTGTTGCTTTCCAAAAGTACGCACGTACGTACAACAACAACTTAGCATTTACTACCTTCTCAGCACGGAAAGACAATGAACTACTTAAAAATACTTTCGGTGTATATACCTTCAAAGTACAAGGGAAGATACACCATTTCCTTAATCCGTTAGACTCGGGAGTTAAGCGCCGACTGGAATTCAGCTTTATTTCTATGACCCAGAGTTAGAGGTTGCAGAGCGTTTAAAGGTTTCTGATCGATTCTCACGAGATACTATGATCAAGTTAACTGAGGTCCTGGCCAACAATCCCTATGCAGTTTTTTTACGCCAGCTTAAAGATCTACAGGTTCTTGATAAGTATGAGGTTTATATCATCAATGATCCCGAGCTTGATCAGAGGTTATACAATGAACCGACCTGCAGCGACATTTCCGCAATAATATGCCTTCAGGATAAAACCCTCTTCAATCCAAAATGCCACATCCAAATATATTCCCAAAACACTACACCACATAGAATTTGTCATAACTATGGATGCTATGATCCATTGCCATATCCGCTAATATTCCCTGGGGGACAGATCGGTTGGCATTATGGCATTGAGAAGTTGCCTCCCAATATGTCTAAGTAGAAATGTCATTGTCGCATGCCTCTTCCATTGTTAGATGCAGCCATTTCATCTGCAGAATAGCTGATTTACCAAGAGGAACAAGGCAAGATGTGTTCCACTTATTTTTCCATTTACTAAAAATGCAGCTTCTTTCCTTTGGCCAACCAATTCTGCTCATTCATTCATAGCTGTGGAAAGTGCTGTCCGTAAGCGCAATATTGTCTCTTGCAGACAATATTATTGCTACAATATGCAAATACGTGCGGATGACCAATCCATGCTGCTGTATACGGGGAGGTTATTTCAACAATACATTGTGGACATGTTTGTGAAGCTTGAAACCTCTCGGTTGGAATACTTTTACAAGCAACAGAAAGAGGTGAGGACGGAGTGTTTACAAGGATTGATTGACAGTATTGCGGCTGGAAACACCAACACTTCCAATGTAGGCAAAAAATTCATTTTGCCGCCTTCGTTTGTTGGTGGTCCCAGAGATATGAAAAAAAGATATATGGATGGAATGGCTTTGGTACAGCAGTTTGGAAAACCTGACTTCTTTCTAACTATGACATGTAATCCATCTTGGTTAGAAATATCTCACCATTTACTCCCGAATGAATTACCCCAGAACCGTCCTGATTTGCTCTCCCGAGTTTTCAAATCCAAACTGGAACTCCTAAAAAAAGGATCTTCTTCATGATAAGCTGTTTGGAAAGCCAGATGCATGTGTGTACTCTATTGAATTCCAGAAGCGAGGTTTGCCTCATGCACACTTGCTGCTTATAATGGCAAGGGATAGCAAGCCTTTGAACTCTGAGGCATATGATCGTTTCATAAGTGCTGAATTACCTGATCCAGTAATAAATCCAAACCTACATAAACTGGTTTTGAAGCACATGATCCATGGTCCTTGTGGATCCTCAAATCCTAAGAGCCCTTGCATGCAAAACAAAAAATGAAAGAACAAATATCCAAGAAAATTACAGGCAATGCACTGTTCATGGCGCGGATAGTTACACTCGATACAGACGTCGCAACAATGGGTTGTCTGCTGTTGTGCGACATTCTGTTATTGACAACCGGTTTGTCGTTCCGTATAATCCTTATTTATTAGCAAAGTATGACTGCCATATTAATGTAGAAATTTGCTCTACCATTAAATTAGTTAAGTACATATACAAATATATTTACAAAGGACCAGATAAAATTGCCTTCCAAATGTCACTGCTTGCTTCTGAGATTGAAGAATACCAACGTGGTCGATGGGTTGCACCCCCAGAGGCTTCCTGGTGCATATTTTCTTTTGACCTCTTTGAAATGCATCCAGTTGTAATTGCATTTACCTAATAACCACCATATATCTTTCCCGGTTAACAAAGACTTGAGCAGCATAGTATCTAATACCTTCTAATCACAAACCATGCTTACACAATTCTTCAATATGAACAAGACCAACCAGACTGCAATGTCTTTAAAGCTTTTATACCATGATTTTCCAAAGTTTTTTGTTTGGGATTTTGGGAAACGTTTGTGGACTGAACAAAAGAATGGTAGGGTTGTAGGGCGAATTGTGTCCGCTGGACCAATAGAAGGCGGGCGATATTATCTTCGATTACTGTTGAATCATGTAAAAGGACCTACATCGTATGTTGATCTGCTAACGTTCAATGACTACATCCATCCTACTTTTAGGGAATCTGCTCTGGCTCGGAATTTGTTCTCGACTGATTCTACCTCGACAAGTGTTTAGAGGAAGCTGTCCTTTACCAAATGCCTACACAGTTACGACATCTTTTTGCATCCATTCTTGCTTTTTGCTCCCCATAAAATCCTCAATGTATGTGGAACAATTATAAGCACATGTTGTCTGAGGATTATAACAGAAACAGTGGAGACAACGAGATGCTTCATTCAGAAGGAAGGAGAAAAGCTTTACAGGATATATCTATGTTCCTAAAAGATATGGGTCGGAACTTGGTTGATTTCCAACTTGGTGCGGAGGCGCTTTTGTCTTACGCCAAAAAGGCCCTGCCAAAGAGGTCTCATGTGAAAGGAATATAAGATTTCTCCCAATGATATTCTAAGTATTGAACTAGCTTAATGATGACCAGCGATGTGCGTACGAGACAATACCGAGCAAGGCCTTAGCCGGAGAGCCATCCTCGTATTTCATTGATGGCCCTGGTGGGACAGGAAAGACATACCTATACAAGGCAATTATGGCTAAATTAAGGTCATAAGGGTATGTAGTATTAGCCACAACTACTTCCGGGGTCGCTACATGTATGCTGCCCGGGGCAGAATTGCACATTCACGATTCAATCTGCCGCTACATGATGATGAGCAAAAAGTTGCCAATTTAAGTAAGCAATCAGCAACGGCACAACTAATTAAGGAAGCCAAAGTTATAATCTGGGATGAGGCTCCCATGGCACATCGGGAGGCAATTGAGGCATTTGCAGAGATGCTTAGAGATATAACGGAGGAAAACCTACCCTTTGGAGATAAAACGGTGATATTTGGTGGAGATTTTAGACAGGTTTTACCCGTAGTTACTAGGGGAAGTAAGGAACAACAAATAGATGCAAGCATTTTCCATTCACCTCTATGGCCTTACCTAACAAAGATCCAACTACCGCAAAATATGAGATCCCTAAATGATCCCTACTTTGCCACATACCTTCTGCGAATTGTAACGGTACAGAACCTGAGGATGAGGATAGAAACATTGTTGTCCCAGACAGGATAACTATACCATTTACTGATGAAGATAAATCATTACAACAGTTAATTGATTTCGTCTACCCAGATATGACAGAGTTTGGTGCTGATAATGACATCGTAATGAACAGAGTATTACTAGCCCCCACAAATAGTTGTGTTAATGACATAAACCATGCCATCCTAAATAGAGCTAATGGTGACATCAAAACATATGCAAGCACCGATGTTAGATTGGACCCTCAACACCAAGGAGATTACGAGGATTTTTTACACTCATTAAATCCAAGTAGTCTACCACCTCATGAACTAATGCTTAAAATCAACTCACCAGTTGTACTTTTAAGGAATCTAAGTCCCACTGAGGGATTATGCAATGGAACTCGAATGCTTTGCAAAGAACTTAACACACATACAATAGTGACTGAGATTGGGACTGGACCCCACAAAGGCCATACTACTATCTTGCACAAAATTCCGCTACAACCTACAAACAACGAGAAATTTGGTATTGCTTTCAAGCGCTACCAGTTTCCAATAAGGCTTTGCTATGCCATGACCATTAACAAGGCTCAAGGCCAGACATTAGACAGAGTTGGAATATACCGACGTGAACCTGCATTTTCCCATGGCCAGTTATATGTAGCTTTTTTAAGAGTTAGAACATTTGATGCATTAAGAGTACTCATCGCACCCCCAACTTTGGCTGACCAATTGCGACCGAAGAAAACGCAGAACATTGTCTTCCATGAAATAATCCAAAGGGCACAAAACTACCTACAACCATAATTATTATCCAACAATGAATATACAAATTCCTAAACTCTACTATATACAAATTGCAAAAATATAAATAAAGATAGATGTGTACTTTCGAATATTTAATGTTGGTAACATGATGATTCAGAATAGCCACTCTGTACATATTCAAAAAATGTAAATAAAGATAGATGTGTGATTTTGGATATTTAATATTGGTGACATGATCATTCAGAATGGCTATAAGAGCGCAAAATTTAACAATTTCCGAGGTTACAACTGATACTGTTGAATGGAGAGTGAAGGTCGTGGTTCTGGACAAGACCAATATCTACACAGGTAAGGATGGACGCCGTACGTAGAAAGTGCTTATGCAAGACACTCAGGTGTGTTTAAAATTATTTCGGCCTTCTGCAACAATGACTTCATCATTATGTTGTGTTCGATCATTATATGTACTTATTTCAAACAGAGCAACCGTGTAGGGGCATTCTCTGGGACCAGACCACAGACTTGCTAGGCAGAATTTTGTTTCCGTTTTCAACCTATATCATTGGAGGGGCCAAGGTCCAGCCAATTAAAGAAGCATATCGGCACTTGTCTCCTGGGATGACGTTGGAATGGGTATTCACGGCATCAACCTATATACGCCCAATAACATATCTAGAACAAAGGCTTGTGTATCCAAGGATACAAACGATTTCCTTTGATGACATTCCATCTCTCATAGGAACCAGAAACCCAGTAGGTATGTACAAGTGCTCTAAAATTTAGTTTGGATTTTCTGTTATCAACATTAGTTGTATATAAATTTATTCGTTTGTAACTACTGTCATTTTTATTTAACAGACATCATGGCCACAGTTATTGACATTAATCCCCTTAGAGAACTGGTTCCACGAGGAAAGCTTACACCGCTGCAAGAATTTATCGTCGTTGATCAAAGGTAACTTCCTTACTGAGAAAATATTAGATTTCCCTGTGTCGCGTTGATGCTCCTTTGCTCGTGCATTTCCAGACTTGTAACACCACTTTTATTCGTATACAGTCACTGCTTGGCATCAATGATTAACTTTGGTCCTTTAGTGCTTTTCACGTTTTCTTCGGTTGTAATAGGCTCAGTTTATGCACAGTATCTTCTGCCAGCATATCATCGAAGGAATACGAAGCTATTATTGCACTTTTTTTCCCATTTACATATATCTTAGTAGGTTCCATTGTTAATGATTCAATGATTCATGCAATGTGGCACTGCTTCGTTGCAGGAAACTATGATTATTCACGTCGTTACCTTGAACCTGAATCATCTTACGTTCGCTTAGTAATGTTTCTGTATCTTTACATGATGCCTGTTGTCAGCCTTTGTATGCTTCTTCTAACTTTCCGTAAAAACTGTGGTTCATAATTTCATTCGTTATATTGGTTTTATATTTTCTACGATGATTTGCTTCTTTTTGGTTGTTTACGGATTTTATTTGAAACAAAAAGAAATGGTACATTTGATTAAAGATAAATAAGCCTTACATCAGATAGCTTTTAGGTCATTGACCTCTAGGAAATCCAGACGTATTATTATGTAGGCTGACTTGTAGAACTGGAAAATAAATAGTTTAAACAATATGCCCATTAGGCAGCTCAGTGTGATCCCCCTCTGCTGGTTCTTCTACGCTATTGTTAGCATGGTCCTCTTGTCGCATGGCCTCCAACATAGCGTATTTTTCTTGCCACATTTCTTCTAACCTCATGTGCCTTTTGTAGTTGCCTTCTACTGTTTGAGTTCTTCTTCAGTCTGGTGCATCTTCTTCCCCATCTTCTCTTGGCTCTGTTTGCTGTTGTATAGTTGCAACCCTTTTCTGTCATGTTACCCTGCCAAAACTCTTCACGATATTGTCTGGATATGTACCCAATTTAATTATGTCGGCATCCGTGATTGGTTCCCCGTTTAATTTGATTGGAATTGGCGGTGCGTAAGCATCATAGATTCCTTCTTCTGTTTCGTAGACCATAGCTGGGAAGTTGCTTTCAAAAAACATGTTATGCTTCTTCTTGATCTTGGACTGCCTAAACTTTTCCACTCAGAATAATGGCTGTTTGCTTTTTGGGTGAGTTTCTAGGGCCTCAATAAGGCTACTTATAGCCTAGGCTCATATGGAAAAAGACCTTATGGTGCATTCAATTTGGGGTGGCATTGTTTTCGTTTAATGAGCAATTTAATAACAACATTTAGATTACCAAAGTAGTGTTTGACTGATATCTGACGTCTCCAATAACCAGGCCTGCACCTTTTCACATTACCTAGATAGCTTGCCTACAGCAAGGCTGTACCCAGTTAATGAACAAACGACAAATAACTTGAAGACAATCTTAAATGCAAAAGTGCACATTTCAAAAATCAGCAGTCTTACCAAAAAACAGAAATAGTTACATTGATATTAACTACCTCAATTATACCATAAAAACCCCAAAGTGACCTAAAAAGGTTAACCAAAAAAAATTGTGTTCATACAGAGTGCCATGACGTAATATATATTTCTGCAGTGAAAGTAACATCCTTCTCAGTTTGCAGTCATACTGGTGTACTATCTAATATAATTTGCATAATCAATCTAACATTTTCCTTATTCTAAAACAGCTTGAAAGCCTACCCGCTGACAATGTCGGCAGAATTTGTATCAAATCAAGCAGCCCAAATACATCAAAAAAGGCAAACAATGCCTGTTATTGTATGCAGGCGACTCATAGCGACAGAATACTCAGGTAAGGACAGCGTAAAATCATACCCACAACACATAGAGAAATTGAAAATGGTAACATAACCGTTCAAAATTTGGTATTCATGCAGGTGGATCACTTTCGACAGTTCCTTTCTCCTACATTACAGTGGATCCTTATATGCCACAAGTGAAGCAGATGCAAAATTGGTAAACATGAAAGAAGGACTTACTCACTCCTAAAGTTGTACAGATAACAAAATCAGCCTAATAACTAATCAATTATGGTACATGGTGAAAGAAAACATAGGCACAATCAGAACCCTAGCTAAGACAGAAGGAAATAAAAGGGTAGACAAGGCATTTCAATCCAATAAAGCAAGCAGTACAAAAGACATATAGATCACTGAAGAAGACAACAAGGTAATAAATAATACAATAAGTTAGTAGTTACTATAAATAGTAAGAAACAAATTGAAGCAACAAATGATAATCCGTCCGCCAACAAAACTATGCAATATATCAACATACAATTTCCAAAATGCAACATAATACAGCCAATGCAATTACAGGATCTACACATCACATGCAAAATGTCCATCCCATGTATCTTCCAGGTAATTCACTACTCCACATGCCCAAAATGCCATCAGCCAACCAAAGCGCAGGGAAATGAAGAATTTCGTTGTAACACCAATAATAAAGATGAGATTGCAGTACCAAGGTAATGTCTTACACCTACACATACTACAGCTACATTTAATACAAAATAAACCTAAAAAATATAATGGTTCAAATAAAAACAGATGCAAAATAGTAGTACAGTTGGAGGATAATACAAGAAACATTGCAGCAACGTTGTTCGACAAAAATGCTGAGAGGCTATTGGAACGTACTTAGCACGGCTACATAACATGGATTCTAAGGTACGCACATGTTACCACCAACCTATAGCATATCGTAACATACAATACAATTGAAATAGAAAGCACTAATAAGCCTTTATTTCCACACCATGCAGCGCGTCTCGAACCTAAAAATAACATACATACTAAATCGGACCCATACTTTTCTTGGTTTTTTATGAGCAAAGAGGTTTATGGAGTTTAACACACTGGATTACCTGCAACATCTACTAACACACTTGATTACATGGACCATTAAACAGATGGAAGATACTCTACAACAATACACTAACCTTTAAAGCATACATGGAACAATTGCGTTTCAAAAAATTTCAAGTATCCTTCTTACGAAAGAGACCAGCAATCACGGAAACAACAAATTATCGACCCAACAAGCAAAGAAATTTATGAGTGTAACACTACAAACAAGGACCATCCTACGATAACCGACAATGCAATCTTGAAGAAGGTAAAACTTGAATACCCCGATCAACAGTAACAATACAAAGCGTTGGAAAGAATCTACATTATAAGCAATTTTTCAAATCCTATGGATGTCCCAAAAAACAGCAGCTAATGACAGACTAGCTTTTTGTTCAACATAAAGCAACTTGGAAAAGGCTAAAAAGACCAGTACCTATTTTGGATAAGTCTTGACAAATATATGTATATTTCCAGATGCTAATATGCACTGCTCTAATCATCAGTAGTATCTTATGTAATAGAATTATGTACATTATGGTATGTTGGTCCCTTGAAAAGACTTTGGTTATGTTTAGAGGGGGGTGAATAAACTTAACACTTAAAACTTTTGGAGTTAACAAACTCAGCAACTTCGACGACTGTCGATACCTCGCAGTCCGTCGACCTTCGCATAGTCCGCCGACTATTGAACTTACTGAATTTGTGCAGCGGAATTATATCAAAATTAAGCCTTATTACTTATTGTTAAATATGATACTAAGTATTAGATACTCAGTAGTGTATGTGTGTGATTTCAGTTGCTAGATTCAGTAGGTTGATGTGTTAATAAACTAAGTGCAGAATGTAAGTGGGCAGATTTTATAGTGGTTCCAGATGGTGTAATCCTCGTCATCCACTCTTCTCCCGTGATGTTGGAGGTAATTCACTAGAGATCTTTGATATAGCTATTACAAAGATTCCTATGTTGCTTGTCCTTCACCAATAACTATGGCTTCACAAACTAAACACTTGGAACAGTAGGATTGCTTTGCTCCAAAGTCTTCCACTGGTCCTTTTGAAGGTGTAGTGCCCGAAAGACAATTACTTTAGGTGTGACAGTCTTATCCGGACCGTCGGTAATAGGGTACCTAGTGGGGCATTTATATATGATGATAATCATATAGGGCCGGACCGATTTGATTTGAGTTCTCGATATAATTCCGTAATCGAGAAGTCTTATCGAATCACAAGATGATCATATATGGATTAATCTTAATCCCGAGGTGATCACGCGTACGATCGCTTAGACTAGGGTAGTGTTTGATGTGTTAGTAAGGATCACTTCGAAGTATGTGGTCCAACACTTCTCGTTGGCTCTATTCTCGGGATGAGTGAGTAGTCCGTGCTATCACGAATATGGAATCTATTCCTTCCCTCGGGAAGTAGACGAACGCTTCCACTTATTTGTTGACCCTAGAAACCGATCGATCGGCCGAGTTCATATTATATTGAATATGAACTAATTGATCACTAGGGGGTTAATGGTAAATAAGGATAATATGTTTCGAGAAGGGTTTACGGAAATATCCCGACTCGAAGTGAACGATGCATGGAGGATTTATCCGCATGTAATGATTATATCGGTGGACGCTTTCGACTCATAAATTGAGTGTAAGTTATCTATATTCGATAGAGTTCGGTTTCGGGTTTATGGTGGTGTAATCCCGGAATTAATAGGTTGGATATAATTATTCTGTACGAAGAATAATTTTTATTCAATTTATTGTAAACTACGAATATGGGTCCATGGTCCCCGACGTGGCTTCTAATATAGCATAATTGGATTTCTCGTCGTTGCACCTCAATTATAATTAAATAGTGGATTGGGCTATTTAATTGATATGTGGATTAATTGTTTAGTTGGACTAAATAATTAAATACACGGAAAAGACATTTTTCGTGGACTCGGCCCAAATTGGTGTGTTGACCTTTTGACCTAATTGGTCAAATATAGAAATATGCGCATGACTTATTTGACTAAGTGTTGGGGCGCATATTTGCATTAATATATTATTAAGAAATTAGTTTTCTTGGATAATTATTTAATGTGTGATTTATCTTTTATTTGTTAAATGATAATTCATGAAATATTAGATAATAATATGATTTATCCTAATTTGTTTGGGAAAATTATTTTATTTATCTTTTATTTGGAAAAAGGATTAATGTAATAATTATCTCTTAATTATTTAATCCTTGGAGGTTAAGTTTTACTCTCCTATATAAAGAGAGTTCTTCCAAGCCTTTTAAAACACTATTCACGTCACTATTCACAAGAGAAATTGGCTGAAAATTTCGGCCTCTATTCTTAGGGTTCGAGTTGGAATAATCTTCGGGATTATTCCGGTAGCATATCAAGGAGGTCCGGCGGCGGGAAACACCATCCACCTGGTGTTGCTGGGAGACACACGTTGGAAGGCCGTGGCTTCTCAATCACGTGTTCTTGGAGACCTTTTGTTCTTGGAGTTAAGCACCATATAAAGGTAGGCTCCTAAACCCCTTGTAGTTTAGATCTTTAATTTATGTTCTTTGTTTTCGTTTAGATTAGATCCGATACTTCCGTTGCGTAATCGGGTCAATCCATGATTGATCCGACGATATTACATCTAACAAGTGGTATCAGAGCCTTTGATCTAACGATCAAAGTATATGAATTTTAGATCTAGGAGTGGAAAAGCATGTTTTAGGTGTTTTTATTTCGTTTTTTTTGGTAAATTCGAAATTTTAATCATGATGTATGCTTGTGATTGTTGTGGTTGAAGAGATGGATTGGGGTTGGTATTGTTTACTCGTTAGATCTATTGTAAACTCATATAAATTCGTTTATATGAGTATAGGAAATTTTGTAATTTTAATTTGCTAGAAGTAGATCTGTTTTGTTGCTGTTCCGGTATTTTATTTTTTCCCGGAGTTTGAGCCGTTGAAACGACAATCCCTCCGGTCAGAATGAAGAATAAAAGTTGAAGAACATGCCCTCAAAATTTCGTGACGATCGGAGTCGATCTCGATGTCCGATCACTGCTATAAAGTTGCTGCTGTAACAGAAAAGCACAGCAGGCATTAAAACCCTAGCTGTGAGTTCGTCGATTTTTTGGAAGAGATTGGACCGTTGAAACGAAGATCCGACCGTTCAGATCGACTACCATGGAGTTATGAACAAGCCCTAAAAATTTAAGGTCGATCGGGATCTGTCTCGATGCCCGATCGTCCCCAGGAAGACACTGTTGCGCCGCAGTTATAAACAGATGCAGCAGTTAGATCGGCGGATTGCTGGAGAAAATTCGACCATTGAAACGAAGATCCAACCGTTCAGATTGAAGTATGCGGAGTGAAGAACAGATCCATAAAGTTTCATGAAGATCAAGGTTCGTTTGGATTTCCGATCATCGATAATACGCAGCAGCAGCAGATTAGAAAATAGTAAACCCTAGTTAGGGTTTGTGTTTTTTTTTTAATAGGTTAGATACGGGGGTACCAACGATCCATCTCGGCGTTTATTTTTTCCGTTATTTTTTTCATGTATGATCGAAAATTGTATGATATAACCGGAAAATTGCCATGACTTGCATCTTCATGATTCCACTCCAATGCATACACGTAGTTTTTTAATTTCGAATTAAAATAGACGTGTATAACTCGAATAATTAGTATGAATGCTTATTAATTTAATATGTGGTAGTTAAGTAATAAGTAGCTAATTATAAAAACCGAGGACCCGGGTTTTTGTCAATCGTTTACGATTTTAGTGATGGATTCTCGGTGAATCCCACTTGGATAAATCGTTGAGCTTTTCGGTGATGGCTTCTCAGTGAACCCACCTTAAACAAAAACGAGATTACGCTTTGGGTGACAACTTAGAAATCGGAGAATCTTAGTACATGGGTTCGGAAATGGTCTAACCATGGTTGGGCGAGTTCAACCGAGCTTCGGCTCAATCGACTCCCCTCCACGTGTGATGTACGTTACAGCAGTTCGATAGGACTTAGCATAGCCGATAAGCCTTCGGGCTAAACGGGGCTTCTCCCCGCCGGATTGGCCTGAACTGTCACATATGTTCCAACGAATACGACGGCGTAGGCTTGCCTACATAACCGACCCTATTCGGAGTACTTTGATTTATTGTTTCTTATTGTCAAGGACAAAATCGTAATTAGTAAACCCACCACTTTTTCAAAATATTGAGTGGGAGCAGGGAAGGCGACAGCCAACCCCACGGCCTCTACTATAGATGCAAGCACGTGAGAGAATGGTGACACCTCGTGCCGCTTTGATTTCGGCCCCTTCGGATGGTGTTCACCGCTATCAAAATTCAAGGCTTGGTCTCCGAAAGGATAGGATTTCGGGTACTCGTCGGGTCACTGACCTGCCCCTCGTAGGCATACTCGGGGCGTACTCTGAGATCTGATATAGTAGGTCACACTCTTTATGGATATTTTCGAAATATCTAGGCTAGAAAAGGAAGGTAATCAATGATTAAAGTCCGGGATGTTTGATTCCCGTGAGATGTTCGATTCTCGAAGCTTAATCATTGAGAGAGATTGTCTCAGTTTAACCATCATAGTGCTGATATCGACCCTCTCGGACAGTACTATGCGAGGTTAAATCCTTGGAATGGTAGGATAAACTCTTTTATAGTTTATTATTCCTAAAATAAATCTAGTAGTGAAAATTTATTTTTGAATTTAACTTTCTGTCATTTTTATTTACAACTAGATCTCTAGGTTACTAAACTGTTAGTAATAGGACTTCAATAAAAATGTGGAAAGTAACAAGTACGTTGTAATTATCAATAAATGCAGTTAACTTTTCGGAAGAAATTTTTCTCTTGAGCCTTTAAAAACTTAAGTGACATAGTACAGGTGTGTCACGGGTGTCACTCGTGTTGAACGAGAGACGACCATACTTAGTTTACAAAAGTGACATAGGACTATCAGATAAAATTCATTTAGTGAATTTTAAAAGTGTAATTACACAACAAATTTCTAAATTGAAAAATTGGAAAATCATATACATAAGGCGTTGCTAGTTAGACGGTATTTGGAACCGATAAACTAGTGGGAGCCTTAGCCTTATGATTTGTTGTTTTTACGAATTATTAGAAATGTGTAATAGATCTACACGAAGTTTCTCCATTTATTGGAAAAACAAGAATAAAGCGTTACTAGTTAGACGGTATTTGGAACCGATAAACTAGTAGGAGCTTAGTTACGGAGATTTTATAATCGTTGAAACATCATGAACAAAGCATTTCTAGTTAGACGGTATTTGGAACCGATAAACTAGTGGGAGCTTAGTTACGGGGATTTTCGATCTTTGAAAAATCATAAATACAAAGTGTTGCTAGTTAGACGGTATTTGGAACCGATAAACTAGTCGGAGCTTTGGTCTTATGATTTAACGATTAGAAAAATCGATAGTCCAAGCAAGTAACACCGAACGTCCCACACGTTCAAGAGTAGTGTCTACTCACACGAACTAGTTCAAGATCTGTTTCCATCTAAGGAAAGTCGAGAATGGGAAAGAATGTTTATACGTGTTAGTCATCTAGACTAAGTAGTTTTAAGGCTAAACCGGAAAATTAATAAATTGGAAATTAGAGGATAATGAAAGTGATTTCGGATCACTGTCCAATGTATCCTAGCAATTTTCTTGAAAGCTAAAGTTCTTTGGAAGAACTAGGTAACTTTGCATTAAACGATAAATAAAATAGACAACGGGCAGTTTTTTCAGATTGACTAGTGGGAGTGATATAAGGAAATGAATCTCGGATTCAATTCTTGAGCATCACGAAAAATTCATTTTCTCGTTTTCGGATTCGTTGGAACGAACGTATTCATTTTCAATAGGATAATTTGTTTGTCTTATTGACGATGAATGTAACAGTCATAGCACGAATCCAAGACTCGGACTTTTGTTTGATAAAGTCGAACCACTAATCATTGTTGAAAAGGTATTAGTAACACATCTTAAAACATATAAACGCAAATGGTTTCCGTATTTCGATAAACGCTTCTTTCTATTCTATTAATTAGTGCATATTCCCTAAAGACAAGATCGAAGACGGCTTAGGGTGATTCCTATCTCCCGAGTCAAAGGAACAACGTCTCAAAGGAACAATGACTAAGTTTCCTTTCAATCGGGGAAAGGGTAATAGATTTAAAGAAGTAACATAGCTTGTTCATAACAATCTTCGGGGTCATATGAAAGGTACAAGCTAGTGGGAGCTTTTGAAGTAGTGACATCTTGTTTGACTACTATTCGAGACTCCGGTAAGTTTATCAAAAATATTTGGAGGAAATCTACGATTTCACCGAGAGATAGAGTATTCCATACTCGAAATTGGTTATTGCGTAGTCTTCGGGACGATGCTCGGCCTACCTCCCGGTGAAATGTTTTCACTAAGGGATACACCACAAATTTGCCTTACATAGTTATTGATGTGCTACGATACGCTGCTGAACTCATTTAAGATATTGGTTGCAAAATAACGGTTGTATTGAAAAATCGAGAAGTCTACCTAAAAGATGCCTACGCATTTGTGGATAAGGAGTGAATTCGGTTCACCCCACTTCCGTAAATAGAGGCATTTAGCACCGAGTGCTTGAAGGTAGGGCCGGAAATTTTGCGTACATGTTCGGGACGTGAAATATCTTAATGCATTGAGTAAAGGTTGGTTATAAAACTCGTAAAATCAGAGAATGACGGTTATACTGTCAAACTCGGTCTGATAGAGTCTATAAATAACAACCTTGGATCTTGAAGTATTTGTACTCAAGATGTTACTAACAGATTTGTTCAGTCCACATCCAACACCGGCAGTTGGTGAAAACACTAATAAAAACTACTAAACTAGATCGGTATATCACTCCACCCCGAACGCGGTGGGAGTATGGTTTGTCCATTACCCATTGCGGGACCTTATGGTCTATAGGGTAG
Source organism: Gentiana straminea (assembly GCA_036785695.1). Lineage (NCBI taxonomy): Eukaryota > Viridiplantae > Streptophyta > Magnoliopsida > Gentianales > Gentianaceae > Gentiana > Gentiana straminea. The sequence continues at coordinate 3,655,277 of JAVUPR010000515.1, read as the reverse complement.
ATTGATGACCTATAGTCCTTCGTGGACCGTATAGGATCCCGATCATAGAGGTTGGTTTAAAAGCCATAACCCCGTGAATGGAGTATGATACTCCAATTCATTGAAACTCTTGTAGAACCACCTGAGTATCTCAGGCCCAGTGGGAGTAATTGGAACTACATGAAGAAGAGTAGAATGAATAGGAAAGTTTAACTTTCACAGTAAAGCTGAGTAATTTAGGGGTGATTCCCGAAAAGGTAGAGAGTTAACCAGACCGTGATCTCTCTCACCACTCAGTCTTGCTTGATTTCGTCAGAAAGCAAGAAATAGGGGTGATTCCCGAAGACTTCCTTGCCGAACAACGGAATCTGAATTCATTCAGAACAGAAGGGTTTTAGCTAAGAACAAATAATGGATTCGTTAAAACGCAGAAAATAGGGGTGATTCCCTAAGACTTTTTTGCAAGACTAACGGTATCTTAATTTATTCAGAAAGAACCTTTGGCAGGATGCCTGCCATAGCTTATATCCTTCGGGGATTAAAGCAAACCTCTAGGTCATACATTTTAATATGTGGACTTGACCAGAATGTTGATAAGTCTTTTGTAGACTTGACATCAATATTAGTAAAGTAGTATGTAGATTAGTGTTTGTGAATGGTAACACTGAAAGTCTGAAACAATTGGAAACAACATGGGTGTGTTATCTGAAGTCAGAGTCTGACATGCCATCGGGATTCATTCTAAAGGAGTTGATTCGCTCAAATCCGCGAGAATCGATCATTGGCAATCCCACCCATTCACCTGGTTAAGATATTCTTGCATTTATGCAACATTCAACGATGTAGTCTACCCTACCTCTCAGGAATGGTTATCTAAACCTGAGGATGAATACGAAATGGGATGTTTAGTGAATCCTCAAGTATCTTCGGGAGAATGAGGAATAATATGCTAGTATATTCAGGTGCAAACTAGAATATAAGTGATGACACTAATTCTGACTTTAGGTCAGATTAAGGATGATCGTTAAGTCGATTTCGTCCTCAGTGTTAAATCAAAGGCATATTGAAATCATACCACCGGATTAGATGGAAAGGCGATGTTTCGATCCCAAAGATTGACTCAAGACGACATCCTACCTGATCAGTGTACCAAGTCACATGGTATTCGGATTCTGAGTACGCGCCGGGTCACTGACCTACCCTGTGCGCGGCACACTCCGGTCGTGCTTGGAATGATGAATTACTAAGATGCGCTTGGAGGGTACAGATTTGAGGGATTCGTCTCACTTGTTTTGAGCAAGTGGGAGAATGTTGTAGATATAGATAAATAAGGGTGTGCTCTAAAACAATTAATCCACTTGCCTTTCGTGCAAGTGGGAGATTGTAAGGTGTAGTGCCCGAACGACAATTATATAATTGTTTTAGGACAGAAATAGTAATTCATCTTATTATATGCATGTATGCTTATAATTAAGACACTACGAAAACCCTAAGTACCTCGTTTATGTAATCACATAACTCGGTGTATGGCTATACACAAGAGGATTGAGTTTGTGAGATGTACTTAAAATTAACTTAGTCCGTAGCGTTTATTAATCGAGTACGGGTCTCATGATTAATTTGCTATTAATGCGCCCGAACACTTTAGGTGTGACGAGCTTATCCGGACTTTGTCGGTAATAGGGTACCTAGTGGGGCATTTATATATGATGATAATCATATAGGGCTGGACCGATTTGATTTGAGTTCTCGACATAATTCCGTAATCGAGAAGTCTTATCGAATCACAAGATGATCATATATGGATTAATCTTAATCCTGAGGTGATCACAGACGACTGCTTAGACTAGGGTAGTGTTTGATGTGTTAGTAAGGATCACTTCGAAGTATGTGGTCCAACACTTCTCGTTGGCTCTATTCTGGGATGAGTGAGTAGTCTGTGCTATCACAGATATGGAATCCATTCCTTCCCTCGGGAAGTAGACAGACAGTTCCCTTATTTGTTGACCCTAGAAACTGATCGATCGGCCGAGTTCATGTTATATTGAATATGAACTAATTGATCACTAGGGGGTTAATGGTAAATAAGGATAATATGTTTCGAGAAGGGTTTACGGAAATATCCCAACTCGAAGTGAACAATCTATGGAGGATTTATCCGTATGTAATGATTATATCAGTGGACGCTTTCGACTCATAAATTGAGTGTAAGTTATCTATATTCGATAGAGTTCAGTTTCGGGTTTATGGTGGTGTAATCCCGGAATTAATAGGTTGGATATAATTATTAAATACGAAGAATAATTTTTATTCAATTTATTGTAGCTACGAATATGGGTCCATGGTCCCCGACGTGGCTCCTAATATAGCATAATTGGATTTCTCGTCGTTGCACCTCAATTATAATTAAATAGTGGATTGGGCTATTTAATTGATATGTGGATTAATTGTTTAGTTGGACTAAATAATTAAATACACGGAAAAGACATTTTTCGTGGACTCGGCCCAAATTGGTGTGTTGACCTTTTGACCTAATTGGTCAAATATAGAAATATGCGCATGACTTATTTGACTAAGTGTTGGGGCGCATATTTGCATTAATATATTATTAAGAAATTAGTTTTCTTGGATAATTATTTAATGTGTGATTTATCTTTTATTTGTTAAATGATAATTCATGAAATATTAGATAATAATATGATTTATCCTAATTTGTTTGGGATAATTATTTTATTTATCTTTTATTTGGAAAAAGGATTAATGTAATAATTATCTCTTAATTATTTAATCCTTGGAGGTTAAGTTTTACTCTCCTATATAAAGAGAGTTCTTCCAAGCCTTTTAAAACACTATTCACGTCACTATTCACAAGAGAAATTGGCTGAAAATTTCGGCCTCTATTCTTAGGGTTCGAGTTGGAATAATCTTCGGGATTATTCCGGTAGCATATCAAGGAGGTCCGGCGGCGGGAAACACCATCCACCTGGTGTTCTTTGGGAGACACACGTTGGAAGGCTTGTGGCTTCTCAATCACGTGTTCTTGGAGACCTTTTGTTCTTGGAGTTAAGCACCATAAAAAGGTAGGCTCCTAAACCCCCTTGTAGTTTAGATCTTTAATTTATGTTCTTTGTTTTCGTTTAGATCTAGATCCGATACTTCCGCTGCGTAATCGGGTCAATCCATGATTGATCCGACGATATTACATCTAACAGAATTGCCTCTTCACCAGCTCCACCACAAACAACAGTCTTTCACATCCCAAAGATGTTTCACTGTCTTCAGTAGATTCTTGTAAAAGAAAGATTGAATCAAGTAAATGATTCAGTTTCAGCAGCTTGATCAGGATGATATGATCAGCAGCTTGTAGTCTTCAAGCGTGTAAACTTGATGTAGCTTGAATGCAGATTACACTTGAAGATTTTCTCTAGATCATTAGCTTTAAGCTCAGTAGGTTCAGCAGGGTGTTTTTCTTGATAAGAAATTGCAGCTCAGAATTATCTCTTGTATTTTCTTATTTTTCATCATCTTTTTCTGAGTTGGAAGTCCTCTATTTATAGGTAGGAGTCCTTGTGACTTGCATTTGAAATTCAAATATAGCAGTTCCATGTTTTGTCCCATTTGACTTGCTTTCTGTAACTGTTCATAGTACTGACACAGTCATACTTGCTTTTTGACAGAATGCAGTCTGTCCACCCTTTGACTTGTAACCATTGGATAAAGTCCTGAATCATCCCAACGTCTTTTTCATCTCAACCATTGATTTGTTTGATAAATCAGAGGTAGTTAGCTGTCCTTATCCTTGTTTTCTTCCAATGTAATCTTGAATAAATCGAAATATATGTATCAGCAGGTTCATGAGCCTGCTGAAATACCTATCAGTAAGCTGAACCATAATTTGTTGTGTTTAAAACACAATGCAGCTTACTTCTTTTATCTAACTTTTATTTATGAAGTTAGATTACACCTTTTTGCATATAACTAAGTTCCAATCACCATCCAATCTTTTGGAACTTAGACCTTGTACACAAGGTATATGTAATCAGTTTAGGTCATCACAGACTTCCCTAAATTCTGATTCCACATCCTTGACTTTAATCACTAAGATTGATCCCTTAGCCTTCATTAACTGAGTTTGAGCCCTCACTCATCACTAAAACTAAAAAATAAGTCCAACAATTTCCCCCTTTTTGGTGATGATGCCAATACCCTCTCCTAACAAAGAAAGCAAAAAAGATTAAAACAAAAACGAACAAACTTAGTCATTTCTCATTATAAACGAGTTTTCAAAGTATTACGGTCTACATACGGAAAGATAAAACAGTGTTAAGTATGCTGATCTACTGTCTTCTTTCCCTTTCTTCTCTTGCTTTTTCTGCGTGTTCTTGGTAAGCTCTTATTTCCATGATCATCTCTCTCATCCAATCATTTTCAATCAGAGAGAAGTCAATGTGAGGATTCACTTGTTTCCACCAATGCCAAGCTTCGGAAGAGTTAGATTTATCTAATGTACCCTAAAGCCTAACTTCATGTAAACTCCATTGAACTCATTCAGTGATTCCTTTGCATTTGTGGTGGGTAAACTACTTCCACCTCTACCACCTCTTCCACCTCTTCCACATCTTCTTGAAGCCCTCATGGCTTTAACTCTTGCTTCATAAAATTTCAAACTCAAAAATGAGTTAAGACCTTCCTGAAAGCACTTGTCATGATAAGGTCTCCTTCTGTTGTTGTACACATTCTTGTATTGCTTGAGAAGATCATCTGTAAGTGGAAGTCGGCCAGGTGCAGGTTCTCTAAATGCATTTGTATCAGCTTCCCATCTCTTCTTTGAAAAAATTCTAGCAGCCTCTTTTGCTACTGATGTTTGACCCTCTTCCCCCTTATTGACACCATCAACAAAATGGGATAGCAGGCTATGTACACTCTCCTGTGTCAACACTAGATTGTTCATCTGACCTTCAATAATCTCAGTCCTAGTGTCAATGGCTGTGATCCTTTCTTGCATAGTTTGCTCCATCAGGGTTATCCTTTCAGTAAATTTAGGATCCAGTACAACAGGTTGAGGTGCAACAGCAGGTGCAGTAGGTCTATGTACCTCAGCAAGATTATCCAACTTTTGATGAATAGAGGCAAGTTGGTCTTTCAAAAATTTCTCCTTCAGTGTGTTGCCCTGTTTGATTCCCCTCACATCTTGTGTTAAATCAGCAATGGCATACTGAGTAGATGTGTAGCTTGAAGCAACTGTCTCAGTAGACTTTCTATTGTTGTCCACCATGTTCATCAGTTCTTCAAATCTCTGTTCCCGTCTATCAAGTTGAGTCCTTAATCGTGTCATGTCATCCCCGACGGTCCTCAACTCATCCAGGGACATGTGCTGGTACCCCACCAGTCATTCCTCCAGCAGCTCCATCAGCAGGCTCTTCTACATCGTATTGTTGTTGTTGACTGCTGATCACCAAGGCATAACTCATATCCTTCCCAGCAGGGTTAGGTCCTTGGTATTCTTCCAAGATAGGATCAATTGCAGGTTCTTCAATCATTGGTTCTTCATCAGTAGATCCTTCCTCATTAATTTTAAATTCTTCATCACTGTAGTCATAGTCCACCAGCTGCTTATCCTCATCAATAACAAGCGGCCGTCGACTATCTTTCCCTACAGTGGTCTTGTCTCCAGTAGGCTCTACTACAGCAGCCTCTTCAACAACAACAACAGGGGTTTCCTCTAAACCCAAAGATTGTTCCAACCTTTGTCCAGGTGATGTTTGTACCTCAGCAACCTGTACCTCCTATTCCAACCTTTGCTCAAGTGTTGTTTGAACCTCAACAACCTGAACCTCATGTTCCAACCTTTGCTCAGGTGCTGTTTGAACCTCAGCAACCTGAACCACCACTTCAATTCTTGGATCTGGTGCAATTTGTGCCACAATAACCTGATCAGGGAATACATCCATGTTTTCTTTTTGAAATTCACTGATATCAGGAATCCTTCTTATAAAATTTGAAGCCTTGGATAAAGTGTCCTCAGTGTCAATCCAGTCTTGATATTGAATTGAATCCTCTGAACTGACACTAGGCTCACTGAGATTAGTAACTCTTTCTTCATCCAAATCAACATTCTGTTGATCCTCAGGTTGTTCAACAGGTTCAACAACAAACAAATCATCTACCTCACCAACCAATCTGTTTGCACCAATATCTATCCCTCCATTGATTTGTGCCTCCAGTTCATCTATGGTGAGATTTTCCAAATCCTCATCCATTTGTCCAGTCTGTTGTCTCTCAGTAGACTGTCATGTACCAGTAGACTGCCCTACAGTTGGCTCATTAATCAATGCAGTCCCACTGGTTTCTCCTGGACCTGATGGATGATTACCACCAGAATTAGATGATGGTGATGAATCATCACTGTCATCTCTGGGGTCCCTAAACTTGATACCCTCTTCTTTCTGTTGTTCATCAAAGATATCCATCAATCTTGATTGTAGCAAAGAGGTATCAACTAGTTCCAGTAAACTTTCCACTCCCAACCTTTCAAAATCCCATTCTTCAAAGTCTGTCATAGGTTGTGCATCAGGCTTTTGTCTTTTGTAGAATCCAAATTTCCATTGGAAATAATCAGCCACTTGTTGGAGTTTAGGATCAACAAAATCCACTTTCTTCTTCTTATCAAAATTTTCAAATGGCATGAATGACTGTCTGGGAGCAGTTTGTCCACTCTGCTGACCTCCAAAGGTCCCAACTGGCAGAGTCAGAGTTTCTTCAACAGATGCATGTAGGTCAGTAGGTTGCTCGGATTGTATGTTTGTTCCTACTACCTCCATCTGTACCACACTTGATTCCCCCTGACTTATATGCTCATCAGCAGGGTTAGCAACAGATTGCTCTTCCCCCTGAACTATTGCAGGAATTGCAGGGTCTTGTACTAATGTTTCAGTTACCACAGCAGATGTAGACTCAGTGGTTTGCTGTGGTTCTTCTACAAACTTTTCAACTTCCACAGCAGGTGTAGACTCAGTTGTTTGCTGTGGTTCTTCCACAAGTTGTTCAACAACAGCTTGGGCAGATTCAGAGGGCTCAGTAGCCTTTGTATGTGAGGATTCAATAGTTTCTACAGCAGGCTCAGGGTCAGTAGGCTGCTGTAATTCTCCAGCAGGTTGCTCAGAAACAACCTCTACATCCTCATTAGGCTTGATAATAGTTAATGGCTCAGCATCAATATCCTCTCCTACTACTTCTTCCTCTACTTCTTCTTCTTGTTGTTCCCTCTGACTTTCCAAAATTCTCAAATGTTTCTCTTTGCCATGTTTCTTCTTTTGGCAATCTCTTTCATTCTTTTGGAAATGGGAACATCTTCAAGATCAATAACTTTCCTCTTTCTACTTGCTTCTTTCTGTTGCTCCTTCAAAACTTCAGTAACAGTCTTCTTCTTTGCAACAGCAGGTTCAGTAACCTCAATCTCTACTGGTCCCTCAGTGGACTCAGTAGTCTGTGTTGTTTGCTTTCTTGTCTTTCTAGGTAGCAATAACTTTCTTGTCTTGTTTCTTTTCTAGGCTTTCTTTGTAATAACAACTCGCTCACCACCGGCATATTTTTATCCTAGTACACCTTCTTCATCATTATCTAGACCTTTCTTTTCTCGTATCTAACTTTCTTTGGTGCAACATCGTTTCCAAATGATTTCCCTCAGTAGATTTGAGGAAACTTCAATCTCCTGAGCATTTACTGTGGTGGTGAATGCGTCTCTTCCTTGTCTTGTTACAATATTTCTCCAGAAGCTAACAACATTTGTATAAGAGATTGTTTCCAATCTTATATTCAGCACATTCTCCAAACCTTCATATCTCCTGATTCTTCGACCAATGTTGATAGCTAGTTCTGTTTGATTAGCATCAACAAGAAAACCTCTTACACTTTGACTAGTTCCAATTTGAGCATCATCCTTTTCGGCCATTGTTATAAGAAAAAGATGAAGAAAATAGCTTCTCAAATCTGTGTTCACACAGTGTAAATGCAGAGAGATAGCTGATTGAGAGTATAGAGTATCTTCTGTGTAAGGTCTGCATATATATAGGCAAATGCAGTTCTAACTGTCAGAGCACGTACATTAATGTTAACCACGATTAAATCTGAGTGAATACGGTCTTGACACGTGGCCCATTACTTCTCCATAACGTTTGTAACCATTAGATCGTGTTAACTATGGTTATAAAGGATAGAATAAATATCCCGCCATTTACTTTTTGACTTTTATAAGTTTGAATGAGTAACGTTTCATTCAACAGCCTTGTCATCGGCTGGGTTGGCTCAGCAGCCTGCTGACAGTGTAACTCTGCTGATCTTTGATTCCTTCTTGTTTTGTTCAATTGATAATACAAGATGAAGTTTAATACCAATGACTGATCTGTCAAGTGAGCTCACCCAACATAACAAAGACCAATCCCCTTGGCAACCTCATTTGCTCAATTGTCCAAACATAAGTACATGGAATTGTTGATACCAATGACTAATCTGCTAAGTGAACTCACCCAACATAGCAAAGACTAATCCCCTTGGTGAATTCCAGTACATTGTTGATTATCAGTCAACTTTAATAATTCCAAGTTCAGTCCTTAGTTTAGCAAATCTTTCACTATCCACTGGTTTAATGAAAATGTCAGCAAGTTGATCTTCAGTAGGGATGTAAAGAATCACCACATCTTTCTTTTCAACATGATCTCTTATAAAGAATCACCACATCTTTCTTTGTATTACATCAATATGCTGTTAGGTGTAGTGCCCGAAAGACAATTTGTGTAATTGTTTTTAATAATGAATGACATAATTTATCTCACCTTATTACTTGCTTTGTGCTTGTAAAGTAATACACTGCTGCAAACCCTAAGTATATCAGTATGTAACCGCTTAACTCAGTGTATGGCATGCACGTGAGGATTGAGTTAGTGGTGATATACTTAAACTTTTAGTCCGTGGTGAACTTAATCAGAGTTTAGGGTCTCTTGATTAAAACACCAATAATGCGCCCAGAACACCTTAGGGTGTGATAGTCTTATCCGGACTGTCGGTAGAGGGTACCTACGTGGGGCATCTATATATGATGGCATTCATATAGGAATTTGGACCGATTTAATCTGAATTTCTCGGTATAATTCCGTAATCGAGGAATCTTATTAAATCATTAGATGATCATATATGGATCAACCTTAATCCTGAGGTGATCACAGGATGCTGCTTGTCCCGGGGTAGTGTTTGATGTGTTAGTTACGGTTCACTTAAATATGTGTTCCAAGCCACTTCTCATTGGCACTATCTCCAGAATGAGTGAGTATTCTGATTTTCACGGACATGGAATCCATTCCTTCCTACGGGAAGTAGAGACACGATCCCTTATTTGTTAGCCCTAAGAAAGTGATCGATCCCGGGAGTTCACATTTGACTAATTAGCTACTAGTCAGATATGTGTACTAATTGATCATCAGGGGGTTGATGGTAAATAAGGATAAGATATTCTGAGTCGGGTTCACGGAGACTTCCCACTCAGAATGGACAGTCTATGGAGGGTTAATCCGTATGTAGTGATTATATCAATGGACGCTTATTTACTCTATGGGTTGAGTATAAGTATACATCTATAATCGGTAGAGTTCAGTTTCGGGTTTATGGTGGCGTAATCCTGGAATTAATAATTAATATACTTATTCTCTTCGATGAATAATTAATTATTGGAGCTACTGGTTATAGGTCCATGGTCCCCGACGTGGCTTCTGTAATTCGGAATGATATTCTTGTTATTTGGGCCTCAATGATAATTAATTGGGTGGGCTAATTAATTGATATGCATGGATATTATTTAGTTGGGCTAAATAATATAATACACATAAAAGATATTTTATGTGGGCTTGAAACCCTACTAGGTGGCGCCTCCTACCTCTTAAAATGCAAAAATTGATTTTCTTGTGTGATTAATTATTTACTTGGTAAGTGATTAATTAATAAAAGATAATTGATTTGTAATTGATTGATTGATTAATCACAATCTTTTATAAATGGAATTATCCTTTATTGTGATTTCTTTTTAATTATTTATTTAATTAATTAGAAACTTGGAGGCCAAGGATTTACTCTCCTATATAAAGAGAGTTCTTCCAAGACATATGAAAAGGCATAATTCGACCACCACCTTAGAAAAAGAGAGAAAAATTTGTTTTTCTTGTCTAGGGTTTTAGAGGAAGAAAAACTTGGAGTTTTTCTTGGTGTTGCATATCAAGGAGGTTCGTGTATCAAGAAGGGTGTCCACCAACCGCCGTTTGGAGAACACATCGGAAGATCAAGGCTTCTCTTCCCGTTATTGGTAACATGATCTTAAACCCCCTTGTAGTAGTTTAAGTCCTTTAATTATGTGTTTTGATATATAAATCGTGATCCATCCGCTGCGCGTAGATCTAATTCGTTTAGATCTAAGAACCTGCATCCTTCATATGCTTGGTCCTTGAGTGCAAAACAGGATTTTCAGTGATTGCCATTGCACTTGTGTTGTCACACATAATTGGAGTTTCTCTTTCTTCAATTCCATAATCCCTTAATTGTTGTCTTAACCACAATATTTGTGCACAGCAACTTCCAGCAGCAATGTATTCAGCTTCAGCAGTGGAAGTCGATAGTGAATTCTGTTTCTTGCTAAACCAGGAAACCAGTCTATTTCCCATTAACTGACAGGTTCTTGTGGTGCTTTTTCTATCAATCTTGCATCCAGCATAATCAGAATCTGAGTAGGATATAACTTTGAAGCTTCCATCTTTTGAATACCATATCCCTACTCCCAAAGTCTCTTTTAGGTACTTGAGAACCCTTTTGACTGCACCTAAATGACTTTCTTTAGGTTTAGATTGAAATCTTGCACAAACACCTACAGCAAAGGATATATCAGGTCTGCTGGCAGTGAGGTACAGCAGACTACCTATCATCCTTCTGTATAAAGTCTGATCAACATCTTTGCCTTCTTTGTCTTCATCCAATCTGATATTTGTTCTCATAGGAGTTGATATCTTGGTGCTGTTTTCCATACCAAATTTCTTCGGTAACTACTTGGTATACTTGGTTTGATGAATGAAGATTCTATCTTTCATCTGTTTAACTTGCAATCCCAAAAAGTAGTTCATTTCTCCCATCATACTCATTTGGAATTTACTCTTCATTAGATTTTCAAACTTTTCACATAGCAATTCATTTTTCAGAACCAAAGATTATGTCATCAACATAAATCTGTACCAACAGGGTGCTGTCATTTTCATTGATTCTGAAAAGAGTCTTAACAATGGTGCCTTTTGTAAAACCATTGTCCACCAAGAATTGAGATAGAGTCTCATACCATGCTCTTGGTGCTTGTTTCAATCCATAAAGTGATTTATTGAGTCTATACACTTTATCTTCTTGATCTTTAATTTCAAATCCAGGAGGTTGCTGAACATAAACTTCCTCCTCTAAAATGCCATTCAAGAATGCACTCTTAACATCCATCTGATATACTTTGAAGTTTTTATAAGCAGCATGTGCCAAGAACAATCTGATAACTTCCAATCTTGCAACAGGGGCATATGTTTCATCAAAATCTATCCCTTCTGCTTGAGAATAGCCTTTTGCAACTAGTCTGGCCTTATTCCTTACAATGGTACCAGATTCATCCAATTTGTTTCTGTATACCCATTTAGTACCAATGATATTTGCATGATTAGGCCTAGCCAATAGTGTCCAAACTTGATTTCTTTCAAATTCATTTAATTCTTCTTGCATAGCAATTATCCAATCTGTATTTGAAATTGCTTCTTCAACAACTTTAGGTTCAACTTGAGATAGAAAACAAGTAAACATTTCTTCTAATTGTCTTCTAGTCCTCACACCTTGCTGTATATTTCCAATGACTTGTTCAGCAGGGTGATCCCTTAACCATTGTGGATCCTAGTTAGATTGGTTCTCAGGAACCTCATCTTCGGTAGGGTCTGCTGTTTCTTCAACAGGTGGTTCAGCAGATCCTTGAACTGCTTCAGTTGTTGCATCAGTAGTGTTACCAGTAGGGTGTTCAGCAGGGGCAGAATCAGAAACCTTTAAGTCATTGAATCTCTCCAAGACTTCAACACAATCTGCATCAGTGACTTGTAGGTTTTCAGCAGGGTCACAAGCTTTATTTTCCATACTGTTAGGAACGTTCTATTATGTTTTGATGATGGCCATACTAGCTGTTATAGCAAGCCTAAAATAAGTTAGAATTCTCTGTATAAGTCTTTACTTAGAGTCTGACATGTTGTATAAGTTGAGTCAGACAAGTATTGTACTAATTGGTAGGACGGCAAAGTAAAAACAGATATTCGGCAGAGTGAAGCCGGCCAAGCACCGACGAGAGAAGCAATGAAGACATTAATGGTCTGACTTATAACCAAGGAAGTCTGTGATGACCTTGGATAAGTCCAAGTTACACTTTAAGTGATAAAACTTAATGTTCAAATATGGTGTACACTGATCTCACCCAAATCAAGGATCAGTGAAGTACAAAGATTCTCCTTAAACTGAAGCAAAGAAGAAAACAGTGAATCGACAAAGTAAACTGACTTTCGGCTGAGTAAAGACAAAACGGTGAAGGAAGATCTAAATCAGCTAAGTTAGAAGGATCACTCGACCGTTCTGAAAACGGCGAAGTAACACTTACCAGATCAGATTTAATATACGTTGAAGATTCAGAAGATCATGCATTAAATGCACGATCAGTAGAGGATCAATCAAGGACGGATTTTCTGCTATACGTTTGAAGAAAGAATCCGATCACTGAAATCAAGGAGAATGCAATTAAGGGGGAATCAAGAATAAATTCAAGGATTATTCCCTCATTAATATAGCCAACGGACGGAATTTCAAATCAAGGTTATTCAAGGCTATAAATAGAAGGCATTGACAGACAAAGAAGAACAACGATCTAAAAAGAAAAATCAAGCAGAAACTCTGTCAATTTGAAAAGCCTTCTCTCTGAACTTACAAGGATACATCTAGTGATCAACTCAGATATCAGAGCTACAAAGTCATATTCCGCACTGAGATTGATCAAGCAAGTGTGTGAAACACATTCACATCAAACTGAAGCAACTGAATCAGAGGCAATCTGAGAAGGAGTTGAATCTGTGATAGCTGTTGAAGGATTTTGATCTCAAAGAGCAGCAAAAGAGACTGAATCACTGAAGCTTGCGCGATCAAGGAGTGATAGTCTTGTAGATTGTGAAGCTTGGGAAGCTAAGGACAATCATACTATTGTATCTGTGAAAACAATAGTGAATTCCTCCGATCATCACAGGAGAAGAGTGGATTAAGAGATTACACCACCCTGAACCACTATAAGCCTTGTGTCAATTTACTTTCTGCAATTTACTTTACAGCACTTATTTAAATTGCCTAGACCATAACTTATATCTGTGATTGTCTAAACTGATTTGAAAACAACATAGTAAGAAGAGATTTATCCGCTACCCAAAAGATTTTAAACAAAAGAAAAGTTTTTGTAACTCCACTATAGTCATTCACCCCCCCCCCCCCTCTGACTATAGTTTCACCCTTCTCTGGGACCAACAATTGGTATCGGTGCAGTGTTCCTAGTATCGAACCTGGTTCGGATCTAATTTCTGGTAACAAGGAGATCACACATTTTCAAAGTAGTTTTCAAATCTATGTTTTCTATACGTTTACATTTATATCTTCACTTGCACTTATGGATTCCTCAAACTTTTTGTCAAAAGTACCTGTTTTTAATGCTAATAATTTTGATGAATATAAAATAAGAATGTTGTCTCATCTTGCAGCAACTCATGAAGAGATGCTGGATGTAATTAATGATGGACCAATCATAATCACTACTGTGGTAGGCACAGGAGCCGATCAAGGGAAGGAAATCGATAAACCTAAAAAGGATTGGACCAAGGATGACAGGAGAAGAGCAAATCTGGATTTTGTTGCAAAAGACATGATTTTGAAGACCCTAGATAGCAACATGTTCATGAGAATCAAAGACTGCAAAACAACAAAGGAGATGTGGGACAAGCTAGCATTGATAAATGAAGGATCTAAAGCAGTTAAAGAAAACAAATTATCTGTTGCAAAACAGAAATTTGAGAACTTCAAAATGAAGGCTTGGTGAATCCATTGATCAAATGGACAACGGATTCTCAAGCATTATCGGTGAACTGCAACGCCTTGGACACACATATCCCCGAGAAAAGTATGTTTGAAGATTTTGAGAGGCTTACCTGAAAGATGGAAGATCATAACATCAGTAATCAGAGGAACAACAAATCTTGCAAACACAGACACTCTGACCCTGATGTCCCAATTAAAAGCTCATGAATTCGAATTGAACGGTGAAGATGGTGCTCCGGTAGAGACACAAAAAATCACTGTACTGGTTGCACCCTAGCAAAGTAACTTTGCCGATTGTATCAGCAGAGAGACACAAGAACTCAAAGAACAGGTAGCTTTATTAGTCAAACATTTTGACAGGTTTAGCAAAAAGAAGACGTTCAAGGGAAACTCATCATCAAACAAGAGGTCAAGCTCAAACAAAGACATGAAGAAAAAAGATGATGAATATAGATGCTTCAACTGCAACAAGAAAGGTCACTTCAAGGCTGATTGTCCTGAAGAAAATGACAAAGATGATGAAAAGAAGAAATACAAAGCATTTGAAAAGAGGAAAACCAAGAAGGCACTGAAGGCTGAATCCAGTAGTGAAAAGAATGAAGAATCATCTGATAATGACTCAGATGACAGTGATGAAGAAGATAGCTCAGAAAATGAAAAAGCATGCTTATGTCTCATGACCAAAGAATTAAATGAAGATGAAGGTGACAAATGTACAACGATTTATGTCTAATGACCAAAGAATCAAATGAAACGAGGTATCATCTAGCTCTTACTCTTCATCTAATGCATCCACTTCGACACTTTGCAATCTTCGCTCTCCCATTAGATACGAGACCTAGTCCAAAATCTCATGACTAAATTTGATTAAATTGAAATGAATCATGAAATTCGGAAAAGGAATGCAAGGATCTAAGAAAAGAGAATAAGAGATTAAAGAAAGAAGCTGGATAAAGCAAAAGTTTGAATTAACCGATGAAGGAGACCTACTTAAATGATCAACAAAAAGCGAGATGATCATACATCCGTTATTGACGGATCGATTAAGAAAATCTCCCCACCGGTAAAGGTAACCACCGCACCACTAAATGCACCACTTACAAACCCTCAAAAAGGTTTGGATCCAGATCCGGTCTTGGCTACAACAGTCGGGATGAAAGTAGAAACAATGGTCAACACAATTCTAAATTCAGGACCATCAATGGACCAAAATTTAGAAAGGGACAGACTATAGTTCCAACAAATCATCCTGCTCCGGTGAAGTCAAAACCTAGTGCAGCGAAACAGCAGACTAAATCCTCATTCCAATCAAGCAAAAACAAAAGCCTTCTGAAAGGAAAAGGCAGACTTTATCCTTCAGAGGATGATTGGAATGTTGCACCTCCAAAATATAAGAAGAAACCATTGAGTGATATGCATCATGTGTTTAAGAAAAATCAATCTAGATATGTTCCTAGACACATGAAGCAACACAGGTTTCCTACTGCATATTGGAAAGTGAAGAGGGATGCACATGTACCAAAAGGCAGAGAAATGTATCAGAATATCTTCAGTAAAAATATCAGAAGCTACTCCGCCATGCCTTATACATATGAAGTTGATGACTTCAACTATCCAAAAAGAAGAACTTTTGGATGTACACTTGGTGTGGGAGGCATGACTGCTAACAGATATGGACCCAAAAAGTGTTGGGCACCTAAACTTAATTAATTTATTTTGTAGGATGTCTGGTACATAGACAGTGGATGTTCCAGACACATGACAGGAAACAAGAAATGGCTCACTGACTTCAAAGCTTTTGATGGACCCAAAGTCACATTTGGAGGTAAAGAAAACCCTGGCAAGATTAAGGGGGAAGGCATAATACTCAAGAACAATCTGAAGATTCAAAATGTGGTATATGTCAAGGGACTTAATTTCAATCTGATGAGCATCAGTCAATTCTGTGACAAAGGCTACAATGTCCACTTCAACAAAGAAGGATGCAAAGTGATTCACAGCCAAACCAACACAATAGTTCTTGCATGTAGAAGACAAGACAACATGTATGTGGTGGACTAGAGAACAGCCAAGGCAGAAACATGTCTGCTTGTCAAAAATA
Organism: Gentiana straminea; assembly: GCA_036785695.1. Lineage (NCBI taxonomy): Eukaryota > Viridiplantae > Streptophyta > Magnoliopsida > Gentianales > Gentianaceae > Gentiana > Gentiana straminea. The sequence goes on along the minus strand of JAVUPR010000515.1, from coordinate 3,639,028 downwards.
AACAATCAACAAGCTGGATTTGGCACGGAAGATTAAATCACCTGAATTTCAAGACCATCAACAAATTATCAAAGAACAAGTTAGTTGAAGGATCGCCAGAGATCATATTCAAAAAGGAAAGCCTATGTGATGCATGTCTGAAAGGGAAACAAATCAAAAGTTCATTCAAGTCAAACCCTTATCAATCTACAACCAGAGTTCTACATCTGTTACACATGGACCTGTTTGGACCAGTCACACCAGTAAGTGTAAGTGGTAAGAAATACACCCTAGTAGTGGTGGATGACTTCTCAAAGTACACCTGGACCATTTTCATGAACAAGAAGAAAGAAACACTCAAAAACCTACCAGATTTGCTGAGACGACTCCAAAATGAAAAGGAACTGAAAATCATCAAGATCGATCGGATAGAGCCTTGAATTTCTAAATGAAATTATCAGAACCTACTGTGAAGAAAATGGAGTACTACATCAATTATCTCAAAAGCGAACTCCACAACAAAATGGTGTAGCAGAAAGAAGAAACAAAACTCTCAAAGAAGCAAGTTAGAACAATGATTGTTTGAAGCATGCTTGACAAAGAGATTTTGGGTTTGAAGCCGCAAACACGACATGCCATACACAAAACAGATCAATCATCAACAAATATCATGGAAAGACTCCATATGAAATATGGAATGGTAGAAAACCTAATATCTCATATTTTCATATGTTTGGATCGAAATGTTTTGTCTTGAACAGAACCATTGCATACCTTTGATGAAAAGGTGATGAAGCAATCTTCATGGGATACTCGGACACCGACAAAGCATTCGAGTACTTAACAAAAGAACATTGGTGATTGAAGAATCAATACATGTAGTTTTTTATGAACCAAATACAAATGGTGAAGATCTTCAAGATCAAGAAAAGGAAGCGACACAAAGGAAATCTATACAAGTGCAACCATACCAACTTCATCCTAAATCATCATTTTGAAAATCAAGAGGAGCCACATATATACACAACGGATCAAGCACCGAACTTGAAGTTCATACCCTTAATGAAGTCAGAAGCACCAAGTGAAGAACAACTTCAACTTTGATCTAAATTGGCTAAGAGATCATCCCGAAGAACAAGTCATTGGAGATGTTCACACAGGAGTTAGAACCAGAAGACAACTGGAGCACATGCTAACATGCTTTCTATCACAAGTGGAACCCAAGACCGTAGATGATGCAATCCAAGATGCAGATTGGATCACAGCCATGCAAGAAGAACTAAATGAATTTGAAAGAAATGAAGTCTGGAAACTTGTTGACAGACCAGATATGGCCAACATCATTGGAGCAAAATGGGTATTCAGGAACAAGATGGATGAGCAAGGAACTGTTGTCAGAAACAAAGCAAGACTAGTTGCAAAAGGCTATTCTCAAGCAGAAGGAATAGATTATGATGAAACATTTGCACCAGTAGCAAGATTGGAGGCAATCAGACTCTTTCTATCTTTTGCTGCATACAAAGATTTCAAAGTCTATCAAATGGATGTCAAAAGTGCATTTCTAAATGGACTTTTGGAAGAAGAAGTATATGTGGAACAACCTCCTGGATTTCAAATCAAAGGAAAAGAAGACAAAGTATACAAACTCAAGAAGGCCCTTTATGGACTCAAACAGGCACCAAGAGCCTGGTATGAAACACTATCACAATTTCTGATCAAGAATGGATTCAACAAAGGAACTATAGACAAGGCTCTATTCAAACTAGAGGAAGGAACAAGTACATTGTTAGTACAAATCTATGTTGATGATATCATCTTTGGCTCAGAGGATGAAAAGCTATGTGAGAAATTTGCAAACCTAATGAAGAGCAAATTTCAGATGAGAATGATGGGAGAATTAAATTATTTCCTTGGCCTTCAAGTAAAGCAAATGAAGAATGGTATTTTCATTAGTCAAGCCAAGTACATAAGAGATATAATACACAAGTATGGGATGGATACAAGTGGCACGGCAGACACACCAATGTGTGCAAGAGTCATACATGGAAAAGATGAAACAGGAAAGGATGTTGATCAGAAAATCTATAGAGGAATCATTGGATCCTTACTATACTTAACTGCAAGTAAGCCTGATATAGCAATTGCAGTAGGAGTATGTGCAAGATTTCAAGCTCAACCAAAGGAATCACATCTTCTAGCAGCCAAAAGAATAATCAAATACCTGAAAAACACTATCAATGTAGGTATTTGGTATCCAAAAGATGGAGGATTTAAATTGATATCATATTCGGACTCGACTATCTTGGATGCAAAATAGATAGAAAAAGCACCTCCGGAACATGTCAAATGCTAGGCACCGGACTAGTCTCTTGGTTCGGTAAAAAGCAAAACTCCATATCTACATCAACGGTGAAGCGAGAATATATAGCGACGGTAGTTGTTGTGCACAAGTACTACGGATCGGACAACGACTAAGGGACTATGGAGTGGAAGAGAAAACAATTCCAATCATGTGTGATAATACAAGTACAATATCTATTACTGAAAATCCAGTGTTGCATTCAAGAACAAAGCACATTGATGTGAGACATCATTTTATCAGAGATCATGTTGAAAAGGGAGATGTCATCCTAAAATACATACCCACTGAAGATCAATTGGCTGACATCTTCACTAAACCACTCAGTTATGAAAGATTTAGCATGTTGAGAACTGAGTTAGGAATGATTGAAATTGACTAAGTACCAAAGAGCGGCTAACTAGAGTAATCGGCTAAGTGACTTCATCAACTGGTTCAACCTTTGCCGTTACAGGAGATGTAGCAGGTAAGGCACTGGTATCCAGCGAAGTTAACTTAATTGGTTGTTAGAAACGGTTAAAATGGAGCAGCTCAGAGAAGAATTCTCTACATCGGCTAAGTGACCAGCCAAGGCACTTCACCGAATTAAAGACTTGGACAAATTAAAGTGAGAACAAAATCAATTTTTACTACACGTGGAGAATAAGGAAATTATGGAGAATTATTCTGTGGAAGATTACACACGTGGAGATCAACTTATAATCATGGAGGTAACCATATTCTTTTTAAATTATGAACGCCTTGATTCCCGGGCTCTATCATTACTTACCTCAAACCACTCCCCCATTACGCTCGAATAACGCAATTTACATACACAAAATCACGCCATTATGTCATAAAATCCTTCCACATTCAAACCACGTTCACACTACTCAAAATCACCCTATATAAACGATACTTAGAGATTTTCAGAAATCTTCACACTCTCTTGCAAATTACAAACCCTACTTTTGGTTTTCTCTGTTACAAATTCAAGTTCATTTTCAAACTTCCTTTCATTTTCAACAATGGCATCATCTTCCTCAAACACCCAAGCTGGATATGACAAATCGATTGCCACTGGATCATTCTTTCAAGAAGAACACTACTTGAAACTGTGCGGAAATGACGAAGATGCCAAACGATTAGCAGCAGGTTGCGAAAACCTAAAATTATCAACCTTTCTCAATCCTCCCATAACCGAGGTTTGCTATGAAAGTCTGATTTCCTTCTGGAAATCTGCAAAATACGTACCTGGGCTTCCTGCTGAAGAAGGTGACAAGTGGGAAGAAGACAAGATCGTTGCATCTGTCAACGGAAAATAAGTGGTGATTACAGAAAAGGTAATTTGAAAACATCTAGAACTTTCAAATAAAGGTCAAGCAAAAGTGACATTGGTACCACAAAACTTGGATGATTTCTGGACAACTATTGCCAAAACTGCAAACCCAGGATCTACAAAAGTCAATTGTCTGAGATCGGCTTTAAAGGAACCATTCAATGAGTTCAGTGCCCTAATTGGCAAGACTATTGAAGGAAAATTGGGAGCAAATAATGCCATGACAGAAATTAGAATGCGGCTAATGGGAATCATCTACAACAATCTACAATTCAATTGGGCAAAATACTTCTTTTTGAGAATTAAAGAACAAATCCAAGGTGAAGTGAAGGCAAGGGAAAAGGGGATAAAAGAGGGAAAGACAAAGAAAGGACAATTCTGGGTGAAAAAGTCATATGGGATTCAGTTACACTATCTGTTGCAATGTCTCAAAGTCCCTACTATACAACTCCATAAACTACATGAGTCCAAAGTCATGTTTACCTATGTTAAACAACAAAAGAAAGCAGGAGAAGGGAAGAGAAAGAAATCCACACACCACACCACCAGTCAAAGAAAGAAGCAAAAAGTCCAGCGAAATCTGGACAAAACAGACTTTGGAAAATTGGTTGGTGAAGAAGAAAGAAAAAGAGGATTCCGACACTGAGGCAGAACAGCAAGAAGAAGAAAATGTCAGTGAGGATGAACAGCATCCTAATGAAGAAAACACTGGAGAGGATGAGGAATCTCCAGAAGAAGATGCACAATTGTCCTCAAACGATATAGATGATCGAATTGCAGAATATCTTGAGTGGAAGGAAGGTGATTCCCAATAACAGTTTCAAGACTCTGATCACATGCCTGCGGAAGAGGCATGGCTGTTTGATTTTCTAGGAATCACAACTCTGGTTGGTGTACTTGATGAATCACCTCTATGGGACTTGGTTGATGTAGCCAAGGCAAAACTGCCCCAGACCTCTGGGAGACAGAGTGACGACTCAGAAGATGGTGGAGATGATCATGATCAAGATGATGGTGATGATCATGATGACAATGATGATAATGATCATCATGATGATGATCTTGGTAAAGACAGAGAAGAGGATACTCCTGCACTAGATGCAATTGATGATACCACTCTTCTCCGTACATTTTTTAAACCACAAGCATCCAACAAGTCCACAACTCCAGCAAAGACAGCCACTCAACCGTTTTATGTCAACGTTCCAGCTGAAAGCACAAACATTGTGGACACTGGTTCAGCTGCTGCCACTCCAGTCAAGGCAACCCCCGGCACAGAGATAGGGGAACAGCAACTCAAGCCACACCAGCCTACACATCTACCCAAATACTTGAAGATCTAGATGTGAATGCAGATGTCACTCAACATCAAGACAAGGGACATCAAACAGATCCAGAACCAGCTGACGTATGGCACAAACTCTCGCAGCTGGCCACTGGCATTACAAATGAAACTTTTGAGAAAGCGGCAGATTTGCGGGCTGGAGAATTGGAACAACAAGCCATGTATCTCAGATCCATAACTTCAGCATTTAATGACAAAAGCTCCTCCATTGAACACAAGTTTCAGGCCATTGCAGAGTACATTGATGCACAAAATATTGTGGTTCAACAACAAGGAAATCTGATAAAGCAACTCAACATCAATATCACTAACAATCTTGCAGGCCTCAGGCAGCATATTTCCCAAGAAAATGAATCAATGGCAATGGCTTTTGGCACTAGATTTCGTAGTGTCAATGAGAAATTGAATGATCATAACAACAGATTCACATCTATTGAATCAAAACTTGACTCTCTGATTAGGATGGCAGAGGCCACAAATAGCATCCTACTCCAGCAAAAGGATGATGCTGCCAAAAAGGGGGAAACTCAGGATAAGCCTGAAGGATCAACTATTAGACCCCCAAACTTCACTGAAAAACAACTGAGAGCAAGGGAAAAAGAAATAAGAATCAGGAATGAGGCAGAAGAACAACAAAGGAGAGCCAGAGAGGAAAGAGAAAAGGCTCTAAATGAACCCTGCACTGGATTTCCTCATCCTATACAAAGAAGAGATGATGATAGAGACAGATTCGGCAGACAGCAAAGGCCTGGATCTAGTCAGCAAAGAGGATCAGCTAGTCAACACAGACTTAGCACCAGAGGAAACACCAGCAGAGGCAGTAGCAGCTCCAGATACACTGGGTAACACAGAACTTTTACTGGTCACCAAAGCAAAGCTGAATATGAAGCAGATGTACTGGACCATGTAAGAGAATTTTGTAGAGTACAGGAAGGACTTTATCCTCATTCCTCACAAGATGAAGCATGGGCTGATTGGCTAAGTATCAAGATGAAAGGATGAGAACTGATATGGCTAAACTCTACAATGAAGTCAAAAGAGACTTTGCACTCCTCAGACAAAGCAACAACAAACCAAGCTCAGCCATACCACTGTCTGCAAAAGGACCAGAAGACTTGCCAAGCGAACAACAAGAAGAATTCAACTATATCGCAAAATTCTTCAATCCTATGGGAAGAATGGAGAAACAGGAGCAGTGGAGTCTCTACAAAAGCCTCAAGTTTGCAGATTCACATATTGCTGAGGCTAGGGAAAGACTTGAGAAGTACTTTGGGGAACCTAGGGCAAATGAGACCATACCTGATTTCAACAGACTTTTTGCCAAAAGAGTTTTTCAGGGTGTATCTGAATACACAGCCATGGCATACTGGAAGTGGAAGTTTCTAGAATTCGATTGGAAAGACATTGAAGAGGTTCAGACTACAAAGTTCAAGAAGTACAAAGTTGAATTAAGCAAAATGTAGTTTGTAACTTTTGAATAAAGCTTTTGAACTTATTGCCCTATGATGGATGAATAAAAATTGTTGAGTTTTTATTCTGTTGATTATTATGAAAAATTTGGATTACTTATGTTCAGGCTTATGAGGGTTTTGGCATCATCAAAAAGGGGGAAATTGTTAGGAACTTTCTATTCTGTTTTGATGATGGCCATACTAGCTGTTATAGCAAGCCTGAAATAAGTTAGAATTCTCTGTATAAGTCTTTACTTAGAGTCTGACATGTTGTATAAGTTGAGTCAGACAAGTATTGTACTAGTTGGTAGGACGGCAAAGTAAAAATAGATATTCGGCAGAGTGAAGCCGGACAAGCACCGAAAGAGAGAAGCAATGAAGACATTAATGGTCCGACTTATAACCAAGGAAGTCCGTGATGACCTTGGATAAGTCCAAGTTACACTTTAAGTGATAAAACTTAATGTTCAAATATGGTGTACACTGATCTCACCCCAATCAAGGATCGGTGAAGTACAAAGATTCTCCTTAAACTGAAGAAAAGAAGAAAACAATGAATCGACAAAGTAAACTGACTTTCGGCTGAGTAAAGACAAAACGGTGAAGGAAGATCTAAATCGGCTAAGTCAGAAGGATCACTCGACCGTTCTGAAAACGGCAAAGTAACACTTACCAGATCAGATTTAATATACGTTGAAGATTCAGAAGATCATGCATTAAATGCACAATCAATAGAGGATCAATCAAGGATGGATTTTCTACTATACGTTTGAAGAAATAATCCGATCACTGAAATCAAGGAGAATGCAATTAAGGGGGAATCAAGAATAAAATCAAGGATTATTCCCTCATTAATATAGCCAACAGACGGAATTTAAAATCAAGGTTATTCAAGGCTATAAATAGAAGGCATTGACAGACAAAGAAGAACAACGATCTAAAAAGAAAAATCAAGCAGAAACTCTGTCAATTTGAAAAGCCTTCTCTCTGAACTTACAAGGATACATCTAGTGATCAACTCGGATATCGTAGCTACAAAGTCATATTCAAGACCGAGATTGATCAAGCAAGTGTGTGAAACACATTCACATCAAACTCGAAGCAACCGAATCGAGGCAATGCGAGAAGGAGTTGAATCTATGATAGTCGTTGTTGAAGGATTTTGATCTCAAGGAGCGAAGAAAAGAGACGAATCACCGAAGCCGCATTGCGATCAAGGAGTGATAGTCTTATAGATTGTGAAGCTTGGGAAGCCAAGGACAATCATACTATTGTATCGTGAAAACAATAGTGAATTCCTCCGATCATCACAGGAGAAGAGTGGATTAAGGGATTACACCACCCTGAACCACTATAAGCCTTGTGTCAATTTACTTTCTGCAATTTACTTTACAGAACTTATTTAAATTGCCTAGATCATAACTTATATCTATGATTGTCTAAACTGATTTGAAAACAACATAGTAAGAAGGGACTTATCCGCTGCCCAAAATCTTTTAAACAATAGAAAAGTTTTTGAAACTCCACTATAGTCATTCACCCCCCCCCCCCTCTAACTATAGTTTCACCCTTCTCTGGGACCAACACATAATAGTGAACTTAGGTTCATCAAACACAACATGGATTGTTTCTTCATGTTTCAGTGACCTTTTGTTCAGTACCCTGAATGCCTTGCTAACTGAAGAATATCCCAAGAAAATTCTTTCATCTGATTTAGGTTGGAATGTCTTCAAATGTTCCTTATGATTCAAGATAAAACACTTGCTTCCAAATGGATGGAAATAGGATATATTGGGTTTTCTTCCATTCCAAATTTCATAAGGTGTCTTCAGCATCTTCTTGTTCACTGAGGTTCTGTTTTGTGTATATCATGCTGTATTAACTGCTTCAGCCCAATATCTTTCAGGTAGCAATGCTTCACAAATCATAGTTCTTCCTGCTTCTTTTAAAGTCCTGGTTCTTCTTTCAGCAACCCCATTTTGCTGAGGTGTACCAGCAGCAGCAAGTTGATGTAGTACACCATTATGTTCAAAGTATTCTCTTATAACTTTGTTGAGAAATTCAGTACCCTTATCTGATCTAATTTTTACTACTATCAAACTTTTCTCATTCTGTAATCTCTTTAAAAGTTCAGGCATCTTTTGAAGTGTTTCACTTTTCTTGTTCATAAATATCACCCAAGTGTACCTTGAATAATCATCCACAACTACCAAAGTGTACTTCTTTCCTGTAACACTTGTTGGTGTAACTGGTCCAGATAGATCCATATGCATCAGCTCCAGAACTCTATTAGTAGACTGCTTAGTCTTTGATTTGAAGCTTGACTTTGTCTGTTTACCTTGCTGACAATCATCACATATAGAATCCTTTTTGAATGTGATCTCAGGTAAACCAATTACCAGTTTCTTCTTCACCAACTGATTGATATCATCAAAATTTAGATGATTCAACTTCTTATGCCATAACCAATTAAGTTCTGACTTGGTATGCACAATCGGGCATGTTTCTCGGAACAACGAGACCAATCCACAACATACATGTTTTGTTGTCTTCTTCCACCAACACAACTTGATCACCTCTTTCACTAATGACAGTACATGTGTTCTTGTCAAAAGTGACCTTGTATCCCATGTCACAGAATTGTCCAGTGCTCAGCAAGTTGTAGTCCAGTCCTTCCACATATGCAACATTCCCGATTGTTAATCCATTCCTCATCAGTGTGTCATATCCTCTTGTATATCCAGGTGTATTCTTGTTGCCAAAATTCACCCTTGGACCATCCTTTGCCACAAAATTTGACAAACAGTGCTTATTCTTTGTCATATGTCTGGAACATCCACTGTCAAAGTACCAGACACCCTACAAAACAAATTTAATGCATTTTAGGTACCCAAAACTGTTTGGGTCCATAATGGTCAGTGGTAAGCATGACCCCTATCATGTTTCCATAAGGTCTTCTCCTAAAAGTGTCATACTTTGGTTCATACATGTATTCTACACATCCATAAGGTCTAAAAATTGGTTGTGTAGGGTTCACATATGCTTTCTGGCCTTTTGGTATGTAATGCTGTTTGAAGTGATTTCTGTTGTTAGAAGCATTAGCATAACCATTGGTTTGTTGTCTGTTAGGAACAGCCCTGTAATATGGAGTCTGCTGAGGTCCCTGCTGAGGCCTTGTATAAGTCCTCTGCTGAGTCCTCTGCTGATTCCATTGCTTAGGTTTTACCCTAGCAGCATGGTTATACTTGTTGTTTCTAGCAGTAGGTGCAGGAATATTCCAATCATCATCAGTAAGGAACAATCTACCTTTCCCCTTGAGATAAGTATCCCTAGAATGATTAACATTTTTGGGTTTAGAATTCTTATCCTTGGAATATTTCTAGTTTTTCCCTTTTGTGGTCCCGCAGACTTGGTAGTAGGTCTGCTATCAGTAGGTCTAGAAGGTCCAGCAGTCCTACCTTTAGATTTACCCTTTTTGTTAGGTACTGATGTCCTTTTAGACTTCTGATTTTGCCTCTTTGAAGCATTCTCAGTAGGCTTCACTGCCTCAGCAACCCTTTTGGGAGTTGGATCTTGTGCAGGCACAAACTTAGGACCAATTCTGGTAATAGGTTCAGTGACCTTACTGGATCCACTCTTATTGGATTGTTGAGTGCTAAATCCAAGCCTTGTCCTATCACCATAAGGCTTTCCAGATTTGAATGCAGTGGATGAACAAGATGGTTCAGCAGACTCAGTAGCTACTGAATGTACAGTAGGCTTATGCTGATTCTGTCTAACCTCTTTTTCCTTACCTTTGAGAATTCTTAATTCAGCATTTAATCTTTCAACTTCTAATTGAAGAGCTTTTTTTCAGCCTTCACAATCTCATAACCAGATTGTATTATCCTCAGTTGATTAAGGATGGGATCCAAAGTTTCATCATTGTCAGAATTTCTAGGATTTGAACCACAAGTTGATTCACAATCACTTCCAGCAGGAGTGTTTATTGATACAGTATTGGATACCTCCTCTGTTTCATCCATGTTTGCCATTAATGCATAGTCTTCCATATCAGCAACCAGTGCTGTGTCATCAGATTCATTTCCTTTTTCTGATTCCACTTCATAGCCTGATTCATCTTCAGCAACCATGGCCTTCTTGACATGTCTTCTTTGTTGACTCTTGGTCTTCAGTAGGTCTGGACAATCAGGTCTGAAATGTCCAGGTTTTTTGCAGTTGAAGCAAAGATAATCATGTTCCTTACTTTGTTTTAACTCAGGACATTCAGGTTTGAAGTGTCCCGGTTTCTTGCATTGAAAGCACAAGTAATCATTGTCTTTTCTAGAATCATCCTTCTTCTTTTCACTGAATTTCTTAGTGAAATTCCTTGGAGAACCCTTTCCAGATTTCATCATCCTGATTTTCTTGCTCAGTAGGGCAATCTGCTCTTGCATCTCATCCAGCATATCATCTTGAGCTCCTGATGTTTCTTCTTGATGTTTGGCGACCAATGCGCTTGTCTTTGGTTCTTCCTTTTCGGTGGTAGGAACCAATCTCTTGCTCGAATTCATAAGCTTTAAGATCTGAGAATAATTTGAAGGTATCCTCTTCATGTAATTTCCTCATTTCTTCTATGGCAGTGACTTTCATCTCCCAAACTTCTTTGTCAGGTAATGCTTCTAAGATTTTTGAGTTGATTTCTTCTTTTGAATAACTTACACTCAGTAGGGTAAGTTCATCCAGGATTGCATTGAATCTTGATTCCATTTGATCAATGGTTTCATTTGGTAGCATTTTGAACTTTTGAAACCTCTTTTTGGCTACACTGATTTTGTTCTTCTTGATAGCATCAGTGCCTTCACAGATTGACTGTATCTTGTCCCAAAGTTCCTTTGCAGTTTTGCAATCTTTCACCTTCATATACATATTGCTATCCAGAGTTCTGTATATGATATCAACAGCAATATTGTTAAGATTTGCTCTCTTTCTATCTTCTGCGCTAGATGGTCCCTTGAAAAGGCTTTGGTTAAGTTTAGAGGGGGGGGGGTGAATAAACTTAACACTTAAAACTTTTGGAGTTAACAAACTCATAAGAACTTCGATACCAATTGTTGGTCCCTTGAAAAGGCTTTGATACCTCGCAGTCACGTTTTGACCTTCGATAGTCCTCCGCGACTATTGAACTTACCGAATTTGTGCAATGGAATTATATCAAAATTAAGCCTTATTACTTGTTGTTAAATATGATACTAAGTATTAGATACTCAGTATTGTATGTGTGTGATTTCAGTTGCTAGATTCAGTAGGTTGATGTGTGTAATAAACTAAGTGCAGAATGTAAGTGGGCATATTTTATAGTGGTTCCAGGTGGTGTAATCCTGTCAGTCCACTCTTCTCTTGTGATGTTGGAGGTAATTCACTAGAGATCTTTGATGTAGTCGTTACAAAGATTCCTATGTTGCTTGTCCTTCACCAATAACTATGGCTTCACAACCGAACACTTGGAACATGTAGGATTGCTTTGCTCCAAAGTCTTCCACCGGTCCTTGAAGGGTAGAATTGCCTCTTCACCAGCTCCCACCACAAACAACGATCTTTCACACCCTCAAAGATGCTTCACTGTCTTCGCAGATTCTTGTAAAAGAAAGATTGAATCAAGTAAATGATTCGGTTTCGAGCGACTTGATCGGGATGATATGATCGGCGGCTTGCGCCTTCAAGCGTGTAAACTTGATGTAGCTTGAATGCAGATTACACTTAAAGATTTTCTCTAGATCAGTAGCTTTAAGCTCAGTAGGTTCAGCAGGGTGTTTTTCTTGATAAGAAATTGCAGCTCAGAATTATCTCTTGTATTTCCTTAATTTTCATCATCTTTTTATGAGTTGGAAGTCCTCTATTTATAGGTAGGAGTCCTTGTGACTTGTATTTGAAATTCAAATATAGCCGTTCCATGTTTTGTCCCATTTGACTTGCTTTCTGTCACTGTTCATAGTATCGACACGGTCGGGATCGCTTTTTGACGAGAATGCGATCCGTCCACCCTTTGACTTGTAACCATTGGATAAAGTCCTGAATCATCCCAACGTCTTTTTAATCTAACCCATTGATTTGTTTGATAAATCAGAGGTAGTTAGATGTCCTTATCCTTGTTTTCTTCCAATGTAATCTTGAATAAATCGAGATATATGTATCAGCAGGTTCATGAGCCTGCTGAAATACCTATCAGTAAGCTGAACCATAATTCGCTGTGTTTAAAACACAATGCAGCTTGCTTCTTTTATCTAACTTTTATTTATGAAGTTAGATTACACCTTTTTGCATATAACTAAGTTCCAATCACCATCCAATCTTGTGGAACTTAGACCTTGTACACAAGGTATATGTAATCAGTTTAGGTCATCACAGACTTCCCTAAATTCTGATTCCATATCCTTGACTTTAATCACTAAGTTTGATCCCTTAGCCTTCATTAACTGAGTTTGAGCCCTCAGCCTTCAGTCTTCAGCAGGTTCCTGACAAGTCTACTGACCTAGCTACCCTACTGATATAGACCAGTCTGCTAACATAAGTCAGCTGACCATTACAGTGCTTGTTTGATCAAACCTATACAAAGATCAAACTCTAATAACCTATACATTTGATCTAGACATCTTTTTGTCTTTGCACTATAACAACTAGTCTGCAACTCATCACTAAAACTCAGAAATAAGTCCAACATGGTAGTTGATGATGCTTAAAATCGCAATCGGGTAATTAAATGATTCGAGTTAAGAAAATAACATCAAAACAAGTATATTTGTATGAATTTGAACTGAACTCTTTTGAGAGAGCTGCGTATATATCCAATCCAAGTACCGAATCGGAATCAAGTCCCCCTCGTAGTTCAGATTGCCTTTTTATACCTTTAGATCATGGGGATAACTCCCTCTACTATAGTGGGGAGTTATCAGCGGTTATTCTATCAACTATGAGACGTGGGATCTACCCATGTTTGTAAATGGTTATGCCGTTATTGACTCTGTCTTTGTCCTGCTCATTTGATTATTCTCGCCGAAGTCTTTCTCGGTCGAGAACATTACGAGTCCTCGCTCATTTGAATATTAACGGAGTCCCGCTCAGGATTTTACGGTCGAAACATAATGGAGTCCTCGCTCATTTGATTATTCTCGTCTAGAGGTATTTCGGCCGTAGTCCGGTAGAGTCCCGCTCTACCAAATTTTATCTTTATTGTCTAGTCTTTATAATGGGCCCGGCCCAATTGTAAATAACCCGGCCTAATGGGCCTATATATCATCACGACTTCGGGTATTTTGCCCAGAGTATTTGATGACGGTCAAATTATACCCGTAAATGTCATCAACATTATCCTTAAATCGAGATTAATAATATATATTTCGTATTAAATCACTTGTTTATATTTATTATTTAATGTTAAGTGATTATTAATATGATATTTGGTATTTAGCTGTTTTTATTATTTAAAGCCGATTTATTGTGCGATAATTATTGATTTTGCGAGATCACAACAAATCGAGAGGATTAATGTCATTCAATCAATTATCTCAAGATAAGGAAGGAAGAAAATCGGAGCATTAAGTGGAAGATTAATCGGATCAACATGCAAGCGTGGAGTGGGGAGCAAGATAGACGAGAAAAACGATTAGCGTGTGCAAAAGTAGGTTCGGTCGACCGAGCCTATAGCTTCGGTCGACCGAGTGTAGCTCTTCGGTTGACCGAGTGTCAGCTTCGGGGCGGTTTCCGGCTTATATCGTGCTTATCTTCTAGAACCACCCTAAGTCGGCAAAAACCTCTATATAAGCAAGCAGCTACGAGAATTGTAATACACAAAAAAAAATACACCAACATATCCCTTCATTCTTTCTTCAATTTTATAGCTTTGATACAATGTAGTTTATTGAAGGTTTCCAAGAATTTAAGGGCCGCAATATGTAAGCCTTTATTTTCTCGTTTCTTTCTTTCAAGTAATTAATCCCTCCCAATTATGCTTTATCGTTTGAGTTAGTTAATTCATAGCTAGATGATGTAGATCTAGGCTATGACGTCGTGGATGTGGCGAAGCCTTGTCTATGAGGATCCCATAACCTACGTCATATGTTTAACGTCTATTCATGAATCTGCTTGGTTTAATTAATGCGTATCTATGTTAGTTTATATGAATGCTTTACGAATTACTGTTTAATCCATTGTGTATGATGAAACGCTGAGAGATACATTCAGGGATGTAATCTGGGGATGAAATTGATTCGGGTGACCGAATGAGTTCACTCGGTCGACCGAGTCCACCTATTCGGTCGACCGAGCCCTGTTTTCATCCGTTAAATAGCCACGTCTTTATGGTTAGGTTAACTTAATAGAATTTATTATCTCAGTAGGTATGGCTATGGCTACGTTACTCGCTTAGTTTAATTAAAATGTGTAAAAAGGAAATACCAATATAAAACTCTTAGGTAGGCTCATGAATTGATCTTCGGACGTTCGGCGTTATCTAGGTAGGTTTATATTTGGGGATTGCTAGCACTCGATTATACATACGTCGTAGATTAGCATGAGACTATAACTTGGTAATTGCTAGTTGGACGAGAGCTTGAGTAATCGTTTAGGAAGTACGCCTAACCATAGGAATGTTGCCTGGACGAGGTGTACGGTTAATATCGGCATCCTTAGAGTCGTAAGCGTGTGAGTTATATGAGATGGAGGCACCAAAAGGCGAAGTCACGTAACAATATCACAGTGATCTAGTGACCTATCGGTGCTAAGTCAAGTTAAAGAGGATGACTCCCGTAGCCAATCTAAGATAGATGCAAACGGATTGACAGTTAATAAGTTCAGTTTATCATATAAATTATCTAGGTCTAAACGATAAAGACTATAATTGGGGAGGTTAATTACGTTGTGTCGAGTCGTGTCTTTACTTTTCTTGTCTTATGTTGGTCGTAGACCGCCTCTATGTCCTTGACATGTATAATTAATTGTTTATATATGGAATTACCCACAATTGGTTCCCTGTGGGATCGACCTTGATTCACTATAGCTATACTACGATGGGCCTAGTCCTCTTGCTAGTATTGGTTTATGGTGGTCGAGTATATTTTAACCTGATTGACCACGTCATCAAGTTTTTGGCGCCGTTGCCGGGGAACCAACGGTCAATTTTATATATAAATAATTTTCTTATTCATGTCAAGTTTTCTGTTTTAGAGTCTGTATTTACGTTTTGAGTCCCTCTGGTTGTCTCTCTGTGTGACTTCGTGTTTCTGTTTATCCCCGTATGTTTAATCCGTAGGTCTGATAGCAGCATGGGAAACCATGTTAAAATCAGTCTACGGTCTGTTTTTTTTTGTTTTTCTTCTGTTTGCAGAAACCAGGGAAGCAATATTCTGAGTCAGTAATTTTTCGTGGGCGCTGAGAAAATAACCCAGCAAACATGTGGAGCTACGAATCTAAGATGGGAAAATAAATGGAAGAAATACCTTTAAAGCACCAAGATGGCTCCGAAAAAAATTTTTAGGCTTAAATTCTTCGTGGTACAATGTTGAAGGCAAGGTACTACCCTTTTTTTTGCTTATGTTTTATTACCTTTTGGTTTTTTGAGCATAAGTTAGCCTATACATGAATCTTAGTAAGAATCTTAGCCCGGAGTTGGTTTGTAAGAATAATTTTATTAGTGTGGAAGGTTCTGCCCCCAAATCTATCTCATCTAGAGGGTGTAGGGAAATATGCAGTAGTTGAAGGAAGCAGTGAATAAAGAGTTCCTCGTAGTTCTGTTAAAATCTCATGGTCCTATGCATGAAATTGCTTCTACTGGCCATGGGAGCAAGAAATTGTGTAGTTTAAGCATTCACAATCTAAAGAAGACGTTGAGTTTTGAAAGAACGCAATCTTCGGCTTTCGTTGATGTTTATGGTGATGGCTTCTCGGTGAACCCACCTTAAACAAAAACGAGATTACGCTTTGGGTGACAATTTAGAAATCGAAGAATCTTTGTACATAGGTTCGGAAATGGTTTAACCATGGCTGGGCGAGTTCAAACGAGCTTCGGCTCAATCAACTCCCCTCCACGTGTGATGTACGTTACGAGCGGTTCGACAAGACTTAGCATAGCCGATAAGCTTTCGGGCTAAACGGGGCTTAATCTTGACGGATTGGCCTGAACTGTCACATATGTTCCAACGAATAAGACGGCGTAGGCTTGCCTACATAACCGACCTTATTCGGAGTACTTTGATTCATTGTTTCTTATTGTCAAGGCCAAAACCATAATTTTAGCCGAGTTTCTTAGAATTCACTAATTCTTAAAACGAGAGCCGAGGTAAGAGCTTTGGATAAATGGTATGGATAAATGTCGTTTCCTAGGTCTCACAACCAAGGGAAGGATATTAATCCGCAAAAGCAACAAGCCCACCTCTTATAGTGCTCGAAGGGTCAAAGTCTCGTGATCCAAGAATAATGACTGACAAGGATACTTTTGGAAAGTCGAGTGAGGACTTTAAACTCAGAACTACTTCTTTAAAACCCTTAGGATTTCTTTTTAGGATTTTAGGTTTTGTTTTCTTTGAGTCAAATAAGAGTAACGTGACATATGTTGAGGTTTTTTATTTTGCCGTGTTCCGATGGCCATTGGGCTAAGGATGTGCAAAACTTTTTTACTCAATATAGGCCACGTGAAATAGAGTTCCGTAGGAGAGTCAAGAAATTGCTAAAGAAAAGGAAATTTAGCAATCCACCTTAAGATGGAAGCATTACGAGAGCTTGAGAATTACTGAAAATGTAACAGAGAATGATTGGTGTGAACAAGAACAATTTTGGTCAACTTCCAAAACCTTTTAGAATGGTGATCCAAGTGAAAATCCAAAGTGATGTGCAATTCATTCTGCAACTATCCCTATCTTTCCCTTTACACTTTTTCACCTTCAAACTTTTCGATCCTCTCACCAATCTACCCCAAAAGTTCACATTTCTAACCATTCTTTTATCACCTCTCTTTCTTTCCATCCGTTTCACTCTCCCACCCTAACAAAATGCCTTAACCATTTTCAACCCACCCATAAACACAATTTCTTACCCACCCTTTATCTTTTCTTCCCAACCTTATGTGTATCTTTTTCTAAACCCATCATACTCTCAACCTCCATTTTGTTTACACAATACCTTTGTGTTGCGGAATTTGAAATATTGCTAAGCTT
The DNA here is from genome assembly GCA_036785695.1 of Gentiana straminea. NCBI lineage: Eukaryota > Viridiplantae > Streptophyta > Magnoliopsida > Gentianales > Gentianaceae > Gentiana > Gentiana straminea. The sequence continues at coordinate 3,621,390 of JAVUPR010000515.1, read as the reverse complement.
TAATGATTATCTTTTTATCATTTTGATTTTCATGATCCTAGTTGAGGTAAGTGTAGCTCTGACCCTAGCTAGATTTTAAAGGTTTTTGGTTCGATCAAAGTACAACTTATCTTTCTACCGGAAGTTTTAAATTTCACACTTTTACGCCTATTCCGGCATTTCGGGATGATAAGGTTTGTTCTGAACTATCACACCGATCCGACCTTGTTGATGACGGTTATGACTTTTACGTGATACATTGGGTTATTAGTAATTTCGAGGAATAGCTACATCTCCCTAAGTTGTTGATGTCCAATGCAAGCGAGAAGTTTCTGCGTTAAGTATTTGATTTTATCTTTAGCCAATAGGTCGCATTCAATCTGTTATACCTTACCAAGTTTCTCTTTTATACTGGACTGGATATATAGTGAGCCAGTCCACCTCGTGTTTTCCCACATGGGGTTATGCTTTTTGATCTTTGTCTTATCCACCGGTTTTTAGATGAAGACTCCTTTCTTTAGTTGCTTGTTTATTTTTCTTTCTATTTAGTATTTTTCTTGTCTTTGGTTGTATAAAATAAAGTGGCTTAAAATGTTTTTCGGTATTCATACCTCATTACTGCCACATTATTCTATAACTTCCATAGACATGGTGTTATTAACGGTTTCATGGAGTTTGTCTGCTTATATAGGTTTTCACTTGCTTCTCCACAACGTGCTGACATTTACTCCGATATTGTTCCTTTACTTGAGAGCCGTTTCCAGAGCTAAGTCTTTTTCTTAAATTCTCATTTATTTTTGTCATTGAGGACAATACCATGTTTAAGTGGGGGGTAGGAGACTTAGCCATGTTATAATTGAAAATTTGAATGAAACGGCACATGATTGAAAAAATTGAATAAATACCATATTATGTATCTCGTACCCTTAGAATTGTGAGTTCCTAGCTAAGAATTGATAGGAAAGGAACCAAGTTTCATGAGTACGTGATCATTTTATACTTATGTTAAGTCAATTTAAGGATATTCATGCCCGTTTTTGCAAGTAGTTATTTATTATTCAAATACTCAATGAATGAATCGAATACCGCACGAATTATAATAATCGACGAAAATATTGTGTACATTGCGTAGATTATTGGTTATGTAAACTTAGTATCAATATCTATTGGCTGATGTATTTTTATCTTCTAGCCAACAAAAGCGGAATAATAAGCTTGAGACGTACCCGTGTTTTAGCAAAATGTTAGACACTGGGCTTGTAGTAACATTACCAAAGTAGCCCCGCGCTTGTGGTAATATTCGATGCTATACATGATCTAAGATAGGGGGATACTCTAAAAAGTTTTCTTCCTTGAGATTTATAGTACTTGAAAAATATGAAGATATGAAAAGAATATTCAACTCTTTAAGAGGCTTTGAGTAGTACTCGGTCTCCAAGTCCAAAAACCCTATAGATACGCTCTTGCTTATTGCTCTAGTGCTTCAAAAATTTAAAGGCATAAGTAGTATGAATGCTAAGGTTGGTAGGTTGAGATTACGAAGTTGGCATAAACTCTAATCTTGCTACGAATATATAAAACTAAATGCACATGCACACATCACTTCGATTCATAGTAAGTAGTGAATAATGGATATCTTATGAGCATGACTAGTATGAGTTGACTTGAGTTTCTTGTGTAAGTATGATTTGACCATAGAAAATGTTGTCTTGGGGAATGACTTATTGATGCTTTGTTCGGGACGATCAAAGTCTAAGTGGGGGGTAGTTGATGACGGTCAAATTATACCCGTAAATGTCATCAACATTATCCTTAAATCGAGATTAATAATATATATTTCGTATTAAATCACTTGTTTATATTTATTATTTAATGTTAAGTGATTATTAATATGATATTTGGTATTTAGCTGTTTTTATTATTTAAAGCCGATTTATTGTGCGATAATTATTGATTTTGCAGATCACAACAAATCGAGAGGATTAATGTCATTCAATCAATTATCTCAAGATAAGGAAGGAAGAAAATCGGAGCATTAAGTGGAAGATTAATCGGATCAACATGCAAGCGTGGAGTGGGGAGCAAGATAGACGAGAAAAACGATTAGCGTGTGCAAAAGTAGGTTCGGTCGACCGAGCCTATAGCTTCGGTCGACCGAGTGTAGCTCTTCGGTTGACCGAGTGTCGGCTTTCGGGCGGTTTCCGGCTTATATCGTGCTTATCTTCTAGAACCACCCTAAGTCGGCAAAAACCTCTATATAAGCAAGCAGCTACGAGAATTGTAATACACAAAAAAAAATACACCAACATATCCCTTCATTCTTTCTTCAATTTTATAGCTTTGATACAATGTAGTTTATTGAAGGTTTCCAGCAATTTAAGGGCTGCAATATGTAAGCCTTTATTTTCTGTTTCTTTCTTTCAAGTAATTAATCCCTCCCAATTATGCTTTATCGTTTGAGTTAGTTAATTCATAGCTAGATGATGTAGATCTAGGCTATGACGTCAGGGATGTGGCGAAGCCTTGTCTATGAGGATCCCATAACCTACGTCATATGTTTAACGTCTATTCATGAATCTGCTTGGTTTAATTAATGCGTATCTATGTTAGTTTATATGAATGCTTTACGAATTACTGTTTAATCCATTGTGTATGATGAAACGCTGAGAGATACATTCAGGGATGTAATCCGGGGATGAAATTGATTCGGGTGACCGAATGAGTTCACTCGGTCGACCGAGCCCCGTTTTCATCCGTTAAATAGCCACGTCTTTATGGTTAGGTTAACTTAATAGAATTTATTATCTCAGTAGGTATGGCTATGGCTACGTTACTCGCTTAGTTTAATTAAAATGTGTAAAAAGGAAATACCAATATAAAACTCTTAGGTAGGCTCATGAATTGATCTTCGGACGTTCAGCGTTATCTAGGTAGGTTTATATTTGGGGATTGCTAGCACCTGATTATACATACGTCGTAGATTAGCATGAGACTATAACTTGGTAATTGCTAGTTGGACGAGAGCTTGAGTAATCGTTTAGGAAGTACGCCTAACCATAGGAATGTTGCCTGGACGAGGTGTACGGTTAATATCGGCATCCTTAGAGTCGTAAGCGTGTGAGTTATATGAGATGGAGGCACCAAAAGGCGAAGTCACGTAACAATATCACAGTGATCTAGTGACCTATCGGTGCTAAGTCAAGTTAAAGAGGATGACTCCCGTAGCCAATCTAAGATAGATGCAAACGGATTGACGAGTTAATAAGTTCGCCTTATCATATAAATTATCTAGGTCTAAACGATAAAGACTATAATTGGGGAGGTTAATTACGTTGTGTCGAGTCGTGTCTTTACTTTTCTTGTCTTATGTTGGTCGTAGACCGCCTCTATGTCCTTGACATGTATAATTAATTGTTTATATATGGAATTACCCACAATTGGTTCCCTGTGGGATCGACCTTGATTCACTATAGCTATACTACGATGGGCCTAGTCCTCTTGCTAGTATTGGTTTATGGTGGTCGAGTATATTTTAACCTGATTGACCACGTCATCAGTATTCTAGCGCTGCAAGTTTGGTACTTAGTCCATTCGTGTAGTGGGGCTTCTTCCCAGAAGGCCCTCGCTCAGCGAGTTGACCCTTAGTTTATATTCTGTCCAAAGTGTCCTTGTGCTGCAAGTTCGACACAGAGTATCCTTGCGCTGCAAGTTCGACACTTAGTTTATTTAATGATGGGTCTTCTGCCCAGAGTTTCCTTGCGCTGCAAGTTCGACACTTAGTTTATTTAATGATGGGTCCTCTGCCCAGAGTTTCCTTTGTGCTGCAAGTTCGACACTTAGTTTATTTAATGATGGTTATTCTGCCCAGAGTGTCCTTGCGCTGCAAGTTTGACTCAGAGTATCCTTGCGCTGCAAGTTCGAGACTTAGATTTTTAACGATGGGTCTTCTTCCCAGAAGTGTCCTTCCGCTGCAAGTTCGACACTTAGATTTTTACGATGGGTCTTCTGCCCAAAATTGTCCTTGCGCTGCAAGTTCGACACTTAGATTTTTAACGATGGGTCTTCGTCCCGAAAATGTCTTTGCACTGCAAGTTAGACACTTAGATTTTTATGATAGGTCTTCTGCCCAGAAGTGTCCTTGCCCTACAAGTTCGACACTTAGATTTTTAACGGTGGGTCTTCTGCCCAGAAGTGTCCTTGCCCTGCAAGTTCGACACTTAGATTTTTAACGATGGGTCTTCTGCCCAGAAATGTCCTTGCACTGCAAGTTCGACACCTAGATTTTTACGATGGGTCTTCTGTCCAGAAATGTCCTTGCACTGCAAGATTGACACTTAGATTTTTAACAATGGGTCTTCTGCATAGAAATCTCCTTGCACTGCAAGTTTCCATGCTCGGTATATATTTTCTTGGCATTTTGCCTTTAATTTCCTGTATTTCAACACAACTTAAAATATGCAAACATATAATCAATAAAATTAATGAAAATATATTTCAAATGGATAACCATCTCAGAAAATAAGCTTATTTTAATGATAGTATTTCCGTAGGTGAATAGCATTCCAGCTCCTAGGAATGGTCTGTCCAGAGGCATTAGTCAGTTGATAAGATCTTTTTCCATGTACCTTGATCATTTTGTAAGGACTTTCCCAATTTGGGTCTAGCTTTCTAGTTGGACCTTGCCTGCTGGCATCATTTCGCCTCAGAACTAAGTCACCTTCTTTAAAATACGTACCTCTAACTTTGGAGTTGTAGTATTGAGCAATTCTCTGCTTGTACTGGGCCATCTTTATTAGAGCTACATCTCTTTTATGTTCCAGCTCATCCTTAATATGCAGCATATTTGCTTCATGCGTTTCTGGACATTATAATTCTGTCCTGGGAGATTTATGCCGAATCTCTGCAGGTATCACTGCTTCGCATCCGTATGCTAAGGAATATGGAGTTTCCTGTCTAGCGGCATTTGAGGACGGATCTCTACGTCTCCTCTGATTATTTCTATCCTGATCATTGTTGAATTTTCTGAACTCCCTCATTCCTCTAGGGTTATCTCCTTGTGACCGATCGATGCATTCATCGACCTTCCCTTCCATAGCTGCCGTATCTATATCTCTGATCAGGTCCCTGCACTGCTCAGAGTCATGCCCAATGTCTTTATCATATCTGCACCACCTTGTGTGATCTCTTTTTTCTCTTGGACCCCTTAAAAGATGAGGAGTCTTGGTAATTCCTTTCTTCTCCATTATCGCCGGAACTTGATCACAGGATCTGTTCAAAGGAATAAGGTCTTTGTCCTGCAAAGCACCTTTCTTCCCTAGCCTATCAGATATGGGAGCGGTTACCCTGTCCCAAACTGATTTTCTTTCTTGTTAGATTTATCATCAGTTTTTCCTTTTTTGGAATCCCTGGGGGAGTCATCTCTCTTGGCCATGTTTGCCTCTTCTCCTTGACAATGTATGTACGCAATTTCCAGACATTTTTCCATCGTGCTCGGATTCTTGCTGCTCAGCTTAGCATGTAGCCTTCCTTCTTTCAAACCTGCCACGAAGGACGCTACTAAGAATTTATCATCCAGATCCGCTATTTGGGATGATTCTCCGTTGAATCTTTTAATGAACTGCAAATCTGTTTCATCACTTTTCTGTCTGATGGTCAGCAAATATGTTCAGTTTCTCTGGAAAGGACTTGCAGCGATAAATGCATGCATGAACTTCCTGGTCAGAGTGGGGAAGTCTGGTATGGATCTGGGGTTCAACTTATTGAACCAATCCATTGCCTTCCTTGTAAGAAGGGTTGCAAATGCCCTGCATTTCATCTCTTCTGGTGCATTGTACAGGCTCATATGTTGTATGTATTGGTGCATATGGTCATATGGATCCTTAGTGCCATCATATGACTGAATCTTGGGGATCTTGAACCCTGGAGGACAAGGAAATGTATCAATGTCCTCAGTAAAAGGAGACACTAGCCTAAACTCATCTTGCTTAGGCCAAAGAATGGCGTCCAATTCTGCTTTGGTGTTATCACCACCTGGGCGAGTAACCACCACCCTTCCCCTGGACTTTGCCTCATGTTTTTCTTTCTGAATTGTATTATGAGGAGGAGTTGTTTCTGAAACTTCGGCATCCTTGTTTCTGGCTTTCAATACCTCATGAAATATGGCTTTTATCTCTTCTCCTATGAGATTTGACAGGTTTTCCACCAACATCTGTCTGACTGCATTTGGTGTGCTGGTTTGTCCTTCTTCAATTAGAGTTTTATTTCCAGGTTCTTGACCGTTTCCTTCTGGGCTCTTTTTCCTGGTTTGATCTTCAACTTCCGGTTGATTTTGATGCTTCTTCCCATGATTTTTCGCCATTTTTACTATAAGAACAACTCACTAACTAGAATCAGGCCCTCCTTCTAGCGCCAAATGATGATGCTTAAAATCGCAATCGGGTAATTAAATGATTCGAGTTAGGAAAATAACATCAAAACAAGTATATTTGTATGAATTTGAACCGAACTCTTTTGAGAGAGCCGCCTACGTATCCAATCCAAGTACCGAATCGGAATCAAGTCCCCCTCGTAGTTCGATTGCCTTTTTATACCTTTTAGATCATGGGGATAACTCCTCTACTATAGTAGTGGGGAGTTATCAGCGGTTATTCTATCAACTATGAGACGTGGGATCTACCCATGTTTGTAAATGGTTATGCCGTTATTGACTCTGTCTTTGTCCTGCTCATTTGATTATTCTGCCTAGAATCCTTTATGGTCAGAACATAACGGAGTCCTGCTCATTTGATTATTCTGCCCAGAGGCCTTTCTGGTCAGAACATATAACGGAGTCCTGCTCATTTGATTATTCTGCCCAGAAGGCTTTCTGGTCAGAACATAATGGAGTCCTGCTCATTTGATTATTCTGTCCAGAGGTATTTCGGCCGTAGTCCGTAGTAGTCCCGCTTACCAGTCCATTTAACTTTATTGTCTAGTCTTTATAATGGGCCCGGCCCAATTGTAAATAACCCGGCCCAGTGGGCCTATATATCATCAGTAGTCTACAAGACATTTGTCAACAAAACCAACCGAAAACAAGTGCATAAAAAAAACGACCAAATCACCATTATTATTCATAAACAACGCAAAACTCAATAAATAGGCCGCCTAACAACATAAAATGATGCAATACAGGGCCTACTGTGCATCGCACAGTATCACCCCTAGTTTAAAAAGAAAGTTCATGCACTAATTAGATTTATTTCGCTTGTTATCCATCCATATGATGCAACGAAGGCTTTTCCCTTGTTGAAGTAGCTCAAATGCTCTGTTGATGTCTTCGAACTTGACTTCGTGTGTAATAAAATCGTCCAAGTTTAGTTCCTGAAAAAGTAATAATAATGTCAAAAAATATCGTTTAATTTATAATAATAATCTTTGAATTTGCATGGAGACCCTCACTAAGAATTTTTTTTTTGGATATGCCATAAAAATCCATGAGGTTTCTATTCATTTTAAATAAACCCACAAAGGTTGAGAAATATCTAATTAACTTACATGATTCAAGTATTTTTGGGCTAAGGTTGAAATATCTAACTTAGGTTTGATTCCACCAAACAAGCATCCCATGACGGTCTTTCCCTTGAGGAGATCATAGGGGTTGACACATATAGGGGAACCATGCATCTCCACCCCCAGCACCACCGTCTTTCCGCCACCCTACATTTCAAACAATTCCACAAATAATAGTACGTAGTACTAATTGCTCTATACTCTTCGAAAGGGAAATTTGAAAAAAAAAAAAAAAAAAAAAAAAAAAACCATGTTCCTGGAGGTCATATATTTCCGATGCACCCTTCAAATGTAAAAAGTTAAAAAAAAACTATGATCTCCCCAAAACCCTTAATGTTGGGGTTCAACATTTTTTTGAAAGAAAAAAAAAAAAAAAAAAGTATATATATATGCCTTCAAATGTAAAAAGTTAAAAAAAACTATGACCCAAAAAATAAACATTTGAAAATTATGTTTCAAAAGCATCTCGTTGTGTATTTATTTATTAAAGAATAGCTATGGATTCTCAACCGAGTTTCCATAAAATTCTTTTGGAGCATAATTTTCAAATATTTACATTTGAAGCATAATTTTTCAAAACTGTAATTTTTAATGTATATTTTTCAAGTTCCCTTTAAAAAGGTATATGCCTTGGACTTTGTATATAATAGGCAATCTACTTTGCAGACCTTCCGAGAACAATCAAAAGCATCTCTCACTAAAGACGCAATAGTCGGCACCTCCTTCAGTCATCTCGTTGATTACCTAATTACCGTACATTAGAAAATTCAGAAAACAAAAACCATAATAAGAAAGGAAAAAGAAAAAAAAAATATATTTTGTCAAATGACAAACCTATATATATACCCAAAAACTTTTAGGAAATTATAAAGAATAAAAATTAAAACCCAACCTGGCTTACAGCTTTTTCCCCACAAGCCGTCGGGTTGAGAAAATCTGTAACTCCGAATTTTTTTCCTGCATATAATATTTTTATTTCACGAAGTCCGTTTTTTTGTAGAACAATTTTTTATGCTCGAAAATCTGAAGCTCAATTAACAATAACATTGACAAAATATCTCAGGACGCATGGCTAGCTTAAATAAGAATAAGTTGATCAGATAACTCATTGCAAAGTTCCATTGATGTCTTAGGCTTTATTATTTAAGATAAGATATATTTAGACTTCTTAGTAACCATTCTGAGCTTTCTGGGTCTATCAGAATGGCAGGAATTCGTAGGGGAGCTAGACATGGTAATGATGGATTTGGAAGTTCATGAGATCAGCAAGGAGTGAATGGTGGGGGCCAAGAGGAAACCCATGCAACAGTTTGACGCGTTGAACGTGTTGATAGGAAAGAGAAGCCTCAGGAGAATCATGATGGACCTGTTGCAGGCTTCACTATTGTTGGTGACATACCTTCTTTTTACCCTCATCCGGTGAAAGATGTGTATCTACACAATTTTGTACCTTAAAGTTATCCATCTCAGGCTAGAATGGCATACCCACCTCCACCAGTAAGCCATCCACCTCCTCCGATGTTTTATCCTCCACCGCCAAGTTATCCACCACAACCTACGGTTTACCTTCCACCCATAGCAGGGTCAGAAGTTGTCTCAGTTTCTAGTTATGCTTATCATCCACCGCTGGAACCTCAGCACCACAACTGACCATGCACCACCTCCATATCAAAGGTACCATCCCTAACAATAGGAATCCCATTTAAACCCCTCTCAACAGTAGTATGCACCTTCGTATCCACCACAAGCACCTTTGGGATAACCTCAAGCTTATACACCGATGCAAGGACAGTTTGGTCATATGGATTGGTATACAAGGTTGCAGCAGAAAAAAGTGCAGGAATTCTAAGGTAATGTTGGGGAAGCTGCCGCATTATTGTTAAGAGGTTTTGAGAAAGCATGTCGTAATCTAAATATCCCAGAGTTTGAGTGGGAACGTTTGGCTATTGCACTTTTGGCCAGAAATTCTAAAAATTGGATGGATATGATTGAACAAAATCTAGGTATCATTACCGAGCGGATGACGTTTAGAGATTTTTTCTATCAATGGTAAGTTCCACCGTCTGTACAAGCTGAAAAGGCAAGTCAGTTTTTGAGATGTAGGCAAGAACAACATAGGATGGAGACACAAAAGTTTAATGAGCTGGATTGTTTCACCCGGAGATTATGGATCATGAAAAGAGGAGGTTGGCGTAGTTTCTTGATGGTTTGGATTATCACAAATGAGATGGTTTGGGAGGAATCAAGCCCTACAACATGGCAGAGATAGTTGATCGAGCTTTGGAAGTGGAAACCTTTAAGACAAAAGCCGTTGGTGGTAAAAAAAAACAAAAAATTCGGTGGAAAAATGTCTTTTGGAGCATTCAAGGAAGTAACCGAGGAGCTCCACAACATAATGCTAAGAAGACTAACACCCCTCTCATAGCTACTCCTACAATTGGTGCGCATGCTTGTACAAAATGCAGAAGTGTTCATACAGGAGAATGCCGTACAAGCACAAGTGGTTGTTTTCATTGTGATGAGACTTGGAACTATGCAATAGCATATCCAAAGAATAATTATAAAGGAATCCAATAAGCTAACAAGGAAATGCAAGTAGACCAACTCGTGTGTTTGCTGTTGATGTTGAACTAGAAGAAACAGATGAAGCAGTTGTTCCATGTACTTTTTAAGTTTCTTATTCCCTGGAGTACTTTTATAACAAGTTGATTCATGTTATATATGTATTTAAGTAAATGAACTTGCTTTCTAGGTGGAATAATAGTTGATAACTTAGCTAAGTTGGCCTTATGTGATACGGGAGCGTCAAACACTTTTGTGTCAAGTAAGATAGCAAAGAATTTGAATTTACCTCTCAAACCTTTAAAGAATCCTTTGACAATAAAAACATTTTTGGGTAGAGTTACCAAGGTTGATCAAACGATACCTCAAGTTGATGTTCGAGTTGGAACCTACCGTTGTAAGCATGATCTCATAGTTCTGGATTTTAAGGATTTTGATGTTATTCTTGATATAGATTGGTTGCCTAAGAATTATGTGCATTTGGATTTTATAAATAAGAATGTGACCTTTAAGCTACCCGGAAAAGTATCCAAATCGTTTCAAGAAAATGTGTACAAGCCGAGTAAGTGTCGTCATCCAATAGTTTCTACATTAAGGTCCATGAGAGCACTTAAGACAGGATGTGAGGGATATGTGCTTTATGCTCTTTACACCAAAAAGCTTAAACCTAAGTTGGAAGAAACCCCGATATTAAAAAAATGTATGTTACAACTTCATAATATGCTAGAAAGGAACATAATTCATCCTAGTACATCTTCGTGGGGAGCACGGTTCTATTTGTGAACCGGATCAGGATATCACCAGTTAGAGATTAAGGTTGTGGATATACCTAAGACTGCTTTTAATACAAGGTATGAACATTATGAGTTTTTTTATCATGCCTTTTGGACTTACAAATACTACTTCAGCTTTTATGGATATAATGCAATGAATGTTCATGCCATATCTTGATAAGTTTGTGGTTGTGTTCATTGACGTCTTGATATATTCAAAAGATGAGAAGGAATATGAAGAGAATTTGAGGATTGTACTCCAAACATTTAGGGATATGAACTCTTTCCAAAGTTTTTCTAGGTGTGAATTTTGGTTGGATCAACCGGTCTTTTTAGGACATGTTATTTCCAGGGAAGGACTATAAGTTGACCACGTGAAAGTTGAAGATGTGTCTAAATGGCCTATACTTACAACCGTGACGGAAATAAGATGCTTTTTGGGTTTATCAGGATATTACATAAAGTTTATGCAATATTTCTCAACGATAGCTACTCCATTTACTAGACCTCACACAAAATATTTTTATGTTTGAATGGAAAAAGGAATGTGATGAAGCTTTCCAAACCATAAAGGAAAAGTTGACAACCGCGCCTGTATTGGCATTGCAGGAGATCTTGGATAATTATGATGTTCATACGGATGCATCAGGACAAGGTCTTAAATGTGTGTTAATGCAAGATGGAAAAGTAATACAATATGTAACTAGATATCTTAAGATGCATGAAAAGAATTATTGCACAAACGACTTTGAGTTGGAAGCCATGGTTTTTGTTTTGAAAACTTGAAGGCATTATCTACATGGAATTAGATCAAGGATTTTCATGGATCATAAAAGTCTTAAGTTCTTCTTTTCCTAAGAAAATTTGAATATGAGACAAAGAATATGGTTACAATTTGTAAAATATTATGATCTTTTATGATAACACCAGGGTAAGGAAAATGCAGTGGCTAGCACACTAAGCTGGAGATCAATTAATGCAATCACTACGGTTCACGAAGTTGTTGATCAGTTATATGGTTTGAATATTCAAGTGTTTGAACAAAAAAAGTGAACCTTAGAATTTAGCTCCATTGTTGGCAAGATCTAAGTTGTTAGATGATATTCAGGAGAAACAAGATGAAGATATTGTGTTGGTTGATTTGAAGTGTGTAGAAATAGAGAAGTCGGCAGTTAGTTATGAGTTTGACAAGAATGGAATCATATGGTATCAAGACAGAATTTGTATGACGGAAGTTGATGGTTTAAGGCAAAAAGTTAGAGATGAGGCATATAGAATTGCTTTTGTTGTACATCCCGGTTCTACTAAGATGTACCGAGATTTCAAGGAAAGGTATTGGTGTCCATCCATGAAACTTGAGATAGCCGAGTTTGTGGCCCAATATGATACATGTCGAAAAGTTAAAGCCGATCACCGAAAGCTTGGTGGTATGCTTAAGCCTTTGAAAATCCCGGAATGGACCATAGATTTCATCATTAGTTTACCACATACTAAGAGTGGTCATGATATGATTTGGGTGATCATTGATAGACTTACAAAATCTACTTATTTCTTTCCGGCCAAGATTGACATGCCATAAAAGAAGTTGAATAAACTTTATTTGGACAATACTTTGAGAGAAAATGGTGTTCATGTATCTATCGTATCCGAGAGGGATAGTAGATTCATCTGTCTTTTTGGAGAGGTTTACTGAAATCTTTGGGAAGCAAGTTAAAGATGGGTATCGTTTTTCATCCGCTAACGGATGGACAATCCGAGAGGAATATACAAATCCTTAAAGATACGTTAAGAACTTGTGTGTTAGAAGTAGGCCGCTTATGGGATGATTACTTACATGCAGTTGAGTTTGTGTACAATAATTGTTATCATGAAAGTTTGAATTTTCCGAAGTTTGAAGTGTTGTATGGTAGAAGATGAAGAACTCATTCTTTTTGATGAAGTAAAAGAGCAACGAGTGACAAGGCTGAAAGTGGTTGAACAAGCTAAGGAAAAAGTTTATTTGATCGAGATGATCTTAAAAGCCGCTAAAGATAGACAATAGAGTTAGCTAGGCTGATATGAAAAGAGTTTACCTTCGAGACTCACCAATGAGAGGAGTTAAATGGTTCGGACATAAGTAAAAGCTAAGTCCATGATTTGTTGGACCTTTTGAAATAATCGAGAAATTCAGACCATTACCTTATCGACTTTGATTGCCGCATTCAGTGTCAAGGGTGCACAATGTGTTTCATGTATCCATGATCAAGATGTGCTTAACGAAGACAGATGTTGAAGCCGAGGTTGATCCAGAAGTGTTACAAGACAACCTATCGTATGAAGAAAATCCGGTCAAGATCCTTGATAGAAAATAGAAGATGATCAAGAGACTCATGACACCTTCGGTTCTAGTGCAATGGATAAATCATTCACCAAGTGAGGATACATGGAATATTGAAGAGGATATGGTCCTTGAGTTCCCGGATTTTCTTGCTCTACGAGGTACGTTTAAGTTTCGAGGACGAGACTCCTTTTAAAAGGAGAGGATGTAATATTCTGAATTTTCAAAAAAGGCAAAATTGTCACTTTAAAAAATTTCATAATATTATGTTTATTATTTAATGAACTTTCAAGAAAAAAACTGCAAGGAACTTTTATTAGAAAACCAAATAAAACTCTCCATAAATTAGAAAGTTGTCAGAAAGGCTGAAAGCTCAAACTTTGAACCATTAAGAAAGAAATTTTGGAAAAAAAAATATTCCAAGTATCTCACCAATAGTCTGACGAATTTTAGAATCAATTAGGAAATAGGAATCCTCATGAGATAAGCATCGTTTTTGTATCAAGGATTTGGTGTGACAGAAAGGTATCAGTTTTGACCTAAATCGGAATATTGTTGTTTTGATCTTTTACTGTTGTTTCGAGTTGATCAATTCGTAGTGCTGAATGTTTAGAAACATTTTCTTATAGTTAATTCAGGTTTAGATTGTGGTTTCATTGGTTTTCTTGAAGGTTTCAAGGTTAGGGAAGAGTTTGATTTCTTTTGCTTCAAGTTGGATTACTTTTTGCCTAGAAATCAAGTAAGAGGGTCTTCCTATTGAACTATTATTGTATTATGATGGTTGGCAAATAGTATTGTTCAGTTTTGTGCATAATTTATGTTGAATTAGAAGTTTATACTTTGGTTTCGGCTTGGTACATGTGTTGCAGAAAATTTGTAGGTTTTAGGGTTGTTCCGATCATTTGGCGCCTACCAAAATGATTTTAGCACAAGCAAAAGATGAAAAGAGACCAGAAAAAATGATTTTACGTGTTTTGGCGCATGCCAAAGGGTTTTAGCGCGTGCCAAAGGTGTTCAGGTTACAACCAGAATGTCATGTAAGTTTTTACGCACACCATAAGGGCTTTGCACGTGCCCACACTGTACAGAGACATTTCCAGACTCCCGGTATGGTTGTAGCGCACGCCAAAAGGACGGCGCCGGCTAAAGACATGTTTGTATAGTTTTGAATTTTTAGGGCTTAGCTTACGGTTGGGCCTTTTTTTATGTGATCTAAACAACAATAAATAACTTGACAAAGCCTTGAATAAGCTTCAAATGCATTTAGTTTTGGCACCGGATGGATTCTTTGATGAGATGAAGTACGGGGCCTTTAGAAGTTTAAAATATCCTTTTCTTTGATGAGTTAGGACTCATCATTGGCTGTGTATGTGCTAGGTTTTCGCTATATTCTAGTGGTCTATAATAAGGGAGTAGAGTTGTTAAATGAGCCTTTACTTGATATAACTTAGGTGGCTAGTTAACGATTAATAACATACATACTTGATTGTTACAAGACTAATTATCATGTAATTCTTGGTAAGGCACAATACAACATCGCAACGTGACGATCGTCAGGAAAAGTGGACGAACTCCGTCAATCACCTTAATGATCAGGAAAAGTGTATGAACTCTATCGAACATCATGCACTTAGGGGATTAGCCCGGGACTGTTCTAGATTTTGGCATGTTATACCCAAGTCTTTTTAGCTTCTACATTGCTTTATTTTTTAAATGATTACGTAAGGCTTATGTATAATTTAGATGAATTAAATGTTATATGTGTCTGACATTATTTTTCGGATAAGGACCAGGTATCCGAAAATAGGGCGTCATAGATTTTTACACTTTAATCATTCTCAATTTAACCGAACTATTCAGCAATCAACGTCAATATTTAAATTTTATTTGAATTCATCGATTGGTATTAAAAGTATGTTCTTACATGACTTAAAATGTAAAACCCCGGATTTTCATTAAGTGTATAAAAGTCTATTTATGATTTTGTGTGTCCCGATATTTTTAATAGGATAAGTTTCAAGTAAATAAATGGAGCTAAGATAGATGAAAAAGGACCCACAAGGTATCGGCCTAGTGGTTTACAATAGGTCATAACACGGCAGTGACCAATGTTAAAGGGTATTTACAGGATCTTAAAGGTGTAACAACTAGTAAGGATAAAACGGGATATGTACCTACCTTATTTAAAACCTATATACTCCCCAACCGTTATTTTCATTTCCAACTCCCAAGAGAAAGCTACGTCTGGAAAAGGATAAAGAAAAAGGAAAGATGAAAAAGAGAAAAAGAAAATGAGAAAGAGAGAATCTTTCACTTTCCGATCAATCCGGCTATCGAAATCATAAACGAGTCACACCAAAATGCTTCCCGTGAAGAGAGTTTTGATTTGATACAAGTTTTACTTCGATCGGGTAAGAAATTTCAGAACTCATTTTCCATATCTAGAAGTTTTCTTGATAACTAATGCTTTAAAGGTTGTAATGAACGTAGAACTGCGTTTTTGTTGTAGATTCGAAGTGGGTCGCTTAGATCTTGAATATTTTGGAGTTTTTCTTTTGTATTTAGGCTTTTATTCAAGAATCAAGTTGGGTTCCTTGAGCTTTTGAAGGTTTGTTGCGAATCGCATTTTTTTCTTCAAGAAATTGAGGTAAATGGGAGTTCAACCAAATCTATACATGTTATTTTAGGTGTTAGATTTAGATTAATGTTAATAGCATTTATTTTAGGTTTTAGATTTAGATTAATGTTAATAGCATGTTAAAGTAAGTTTTTGTATCATTTTGGTATGAATTTGGAGTAGATTTAGTGTTTTAATGGTGAAGAATCACCATGGAATCGTTCATGAGGAAGATGTAGATTTTTTGGGTGAAAACATGAAGCAAGCGCACAGCCGGGATGACAAAGTGCACGCCTAATGTTATCAGAAACATTGGGCGCATGCCCGGTAGACCTAGACGCACGCCAGGGTCAGTTGAATTCATAAAACTATGATATCAGAGAAATCAGGTGCATGTCCGGTGCCAGGTAGGAGCATGCATGGTCTGTTCTTGGAGCAGTTTTTTGTGTTTTGCGTTCCATTTGAACATTCATTTAGTGTACGTAGAGCTTTATTATGTGTTGTAAAGTGAAATGTACCATGTCTCACGGGACCATTGGAACACATTTCATTTAGCCTTACGTGACGTTGACTTAATGATTAATGCCTTACTTGTTATGTGGAAAGTTAAGGGTTTGGTTTCTGGTGGATTTGGCTCAGCACCTTGTGGAGACCCTCTCTGTGGAGAAACTTGGGATCATCAGAAGCCTTATTCCTTAGCCTTGTGGATGTTGGATTAGATGCAAATGTTTCTGTGCAATGTATAGTAGTGTAATGTAGAGTTTTTCTAGGGTCTAAAAGTCATTAAGGAGCCTTTTATGTGAAATTCACAAGTTGTTAGTTAACAACATAAATACATATTTGATGAGTCTAAAAGCTATAACATGTTGGTCCTTGGTGAGGCAAGTTTTCTCTTTGCAACATGGTCAAGCCCATGCAGACAATTCCGTGCCATATTAGGTGTTGAATGTGTCATGGCACAGTTTTCACCATGCAAAGTGTCATTGGATCAATGTGTAACAAATGTCTTTGTTTGTTATTTCTACTAGTGAGACTAGAAGAGAGGAGTGAGCTACTTGAACATATTTGATATTATTATTGTTGAATATTGTGTTATAACATGTGTAGATTCGGTGCTTCTAATCTTTACTAAGTTTTTTTGTACTTACTCCATTATTATTTTTTCCCACCCCGAAAAGATGGCTTTGTTGTAGGTTAAGTTCAAGATCGCTAAAGAGTGACTCCCGAAGTTTCAGTTGTTGAAGCTTATCTTTCTTTGTAACTATGGTATCAATGGTATTGAATCTTCCATATACTTTTGTAAATGATTGAGATCGTTGTACCATCAAGTTGTAAAGTAATAATTGTAATAGTTGAACTGATACTCGATTATTGTGTAATAGTTTTGGGATGTTGTTTTAGTTGCAACATGTTTTTATTTTCGATTGTTTATAGAATCATTTTGATTCCCGAGTATATCCTTTTGTTTTCCGCTTTTTATCTATGATGATGATGATGATGATGTCGGTTTTACGTACATAATCGATTAATTTTAGTTATATACGTGACACGTGTCTTTTTCCGGTTAAGGACTCGATATCTGATTTAGAGGCGTCACAATTGGTATCAGAGAATAAAGTAACACCGCTGCATAGGTTTTAGATGTCAAGTTTAGATCCACAAATTATGAATTTTGAAATTATATTCTTAAGTATTGATCTCCTAAGTTAAATCCTTTAAGTGTTAAAGCTCGTAAGATTGGAATCCTTAAGCTTTGGTGGTGTGACATTAGGGCTAAGTGTGAATCCTCTGAAGTGATTCTTTGAGGCAGAAGTTTTAGGCTTACATTTTTGGGTGTTGATTATTTAAGTTGGGTTTTATTAAGCTCCTTAGTGAAACCTCTCGGTTTTCTTCAAACCTCACAGATCATTCATTTCCTTGTTGCTTCCTTTTGTTTGATTCATCGTTTTGCAAAAAATTTGGCATGTTAATGCTAATAATGGTTCCACATTCAAACTATTAATTTTGATAATGTTGTTCGTAAGGTTCGCACGTGATCCCTTCTAACTTTTTCATCCATGGTTCAATCCATCAATTCATAATGTTCATTTCTATATGCTTCATTTCCTCTAGCATATAACTTCCTCATCATTTCAATAACCTTGATCTAAACAACATGATTATATGATTTGTTCACATGTTTGTATTCAGTGTACAATCATTTTCCCTACCCGATAAGATTTGAAAATTTTTCTTCTTAAGAAAGGTCTTATTTTTTACAAGCTATCTTTGCAAATCTACTTAACTTTGCAAAAAGAGTTACACTACTGAATTTCAAAGCAACATTGAACATTATGTTCAAACAAAAAGTGTTGTAGATCATTTTTCCTTGATCCGTTATGAAGTAGTCGAACATATTCAGATGGCTTGTTCTTTTAGTATGTTGTAACCAACACTTTGATCTACATGCTCCATTTTGGACCCAAGTGCAAATTCTTTCTATCTTGATTACTACCTGTAACCTAATTCGGTGTTTGCTAACTTGGAATCTATACTGAGAAACAATTATTTTAATCAAGAATAGTTATTTTTGACTGACCTCTTCACATTCAAAATACATACGACTCTTGGATATCACTTAGAAAACCCCATGACCTATAACACTCGTCTTCTTCAATCTCAATATCATTTTCGTTTGAGTTACACTAGTCACAATTTCAGGACTATTTCAAAGTGTAATTTCAACTTCTCATCCGCAAAGATCCGTTATGGTAAACTCCAACTTTTGACTCTAGGATCAGCATATAGGGTTTGATGAGATAAGAAGAAAATTTCAAGGAGATGTCACTCTAATTTTGAATTCTTCCATGGCTGAGGAATCAGGTTGAAAGATTGTTAGGGTCAACGTTTTGAAGAACAAGTAGTTACCTTCCAACACACCACATTCGTTCTTACTTCCTTTTGTTCTTGCCAACCAATCTTCCGAACAACATGTACCCTAGTTGATGCTTTTAATTAAAGTATGTTAAAATCAATGAATTTTGTGTCCCTTTCCCTATTTTGTTTTAAGGGTATACTACAATATTTTTCTTTAAAAGAGATTTTGAATTAGGAAAACAAGCTTCCTTCTAGTTTTGTAACCGTTGCGTTAAATTTTCAACTTCTTACTTAAATCAAGTTCGACAAAACATTTTTGTTTACATATATTCATCCTTAACTACCCTCTTTAATAGATGTTTTTATATGGTTAACCTTTCTTTTCTCAATAATGCATTTTTCCTTGCTAGGTATGCATCATCGTGTTCGGTCAAATCTCTAACCTCTTTTTGTATCATCTTTATGGGTATATCCATGGTCTGTCTGGTATGAACTTGTAAATTACCATTTCAAGAGAATATAGTTGATTACAAATTTTCTTTCTGAGGTCTTCAGCTAATTTCTGCTTCTATGAAGTTGGCACTTTCAATTATTTGCAAATTTGTCCTTTTTAATCAAAGTACCCTAGCAATTTCTCTTAATCCTCGTTAAGAGACCGGGATGAATTTCTAAATTCGATCTCATCAGACTTTTCTCAAGTTTTCCTACGTATTATATTTATTTACTCACGGGCCTTCTTTGTTGCAAAAATTTTCCTAATTGCTTGAATTTTTATTTGTATCCAAAAAATGATTTTCAGTAGACTCTTTTACATCACTTCAATACCATTTATTATTTCTGATTTCACCCTGAAGAACTTTTCCATTGTAAAGAACCTTTACGCTTCTCTATCTAATTCATCAAGTTGTTCTACTTACTTTGGTGCTCAACTTTGCACTTCTCCACCCAGTGTTATTAAACAATCACCCTTAGTATTTTTTTGAACCGAGATTTTTGACAATCTAATCAACAATAACTAATGTTTCAAACTAGTCAATTTCAAGTCTCAACATTTCCTTCTCCTTGATTTGAATGTTTCCAAGTTTGGTGTTTGACATCTTCTGTTTTGGATTTAAACTCTATATACTCTTGTAAATGTTCTTTACCATTTTCCTTCGAGCCGACAAGAGTTCTTCACAAAACACCTTTTTTACATGTCACCTCTTTAAAAGAATCTCCTCTTCAAGGTGTTCTCTAAATTTTTATACTCATCTTTTGCATTTTGATTCAATGCTCCATCTTTCAATTTAGGACTGACTATAGAACTCTTTTCTTCTTGAGTGCTCATTGCACAAGTCTCTGTTGATGTGCCAATCAACCACCTAATTTCTCTTCAGAGTAAGGAAACCTACCCAATCGGGAAAATTTTGTTTGGCTTCAACTCAGACAACTTATTTCCTGTAAAGGTTTTATAGTATCTTTTTAAATTACAAAATTGTTTTACTACAATTTTAACTATTCATCTCATGTATTTAAAAAACCCTTCTTGTCAGAATTGGCTATCTAAACCAATTCATTAAAAGGTCGTTTCGGTGTTACCCCTTAATCAACATCAAGTGTCATTTCTTTCTTTTGCTTTAAATCTTTCAGGCTCGGTAAATATGTTATATTTTTTACGGTTCCTACTTCAAGCAGTGAGTGGATGTTGTTTATTCCTTTCAACCAGTAAAAGAATTTTCACAAAATACCTCACCTTGTCTTTTGTTACTATTTGAAATAATTTCCTCTAAACCTTTATGTTTTGGTTGTTGGAAAAGGTTGTTCTTAGATCTCTGAGGATTTTCAGATCTACGTTTGATTTCAAGATTTCTTCAAGAACCTTTTATAAAACACTTGCCTTGGTGATGTCACGAAAGTGTTTTGTGTTCTTTGGGTGCTTGGACTCGCAGGCTAAAGTTTCCCTTAGTTTCAGAAAAATGACGTCTTAATCCCGTTTAAAGGTAGCATCTATCCATGGTTAGTTGAGTTAAGGTGGTGGTAGATATGCTTGGCAGTGGATGGAACGGTTATTGAAATAATTCCATAAGGACTTACATATGAGTTAATCTTAAAATAAGGGAAAATAAATTCGACAAAGGTTTGGACTAGGTTGGGGTATTGATGAGCTAAGAGAATTGAGTCATGGCTAGCAAAAGTTTGATATTACAATGTGAGACACGGTGGTTGGTCATAAGGGATCCTAACCATCGAATGATTTTTTGCCAAGTGTATTTAATTAATGAAATAGATATTGAATTGTAAGGTTAACTGTATAAAACTAAGGTGGTTTGGTTTTAGGTATGGAAATTTTTGAAAGGTAGACTAAGTTGTGGAAGACCCTAGCATGATTAAGGACCCGGTCTATAATGTGTGACAAAACTTGGAGTTGATTGTTGAGGAGGTCAAAATTAAGGTGTGACATACGGAAGGATTGAATCACCAGCACCTAGTAATGGGATGGTGCAAGCTAAGTTGAATCATGTTGATTTTTAAAGACGGTAAATTGAGTAAGAAAATGTGATTGACAAGGAAAGCCTAATCCGGATCTTAGAATCTTTCAGAGACGTGAAGGAGTAAAGGCACTAGGCTTGAGATGTTTTCATGGGATATTGAGTAGTATTTAAGCTTGGATCCAAATGGAACCTTAGTGATGGACCGTGGGAGGTTCTGAAGTTGATAGCTTAAGATTTGAAGTGCTAGATGATTTTAAACGTTTGTTAAGTGGGTTAGCTTTGGCAAGTTTTGAGGATGAAACTTCTTTAAGGGCGGAAGAATGTGAAACCCCAAATTTTCATTAAGGGTATAAAAGTGTTTTTACGATTTTCTGTGTCCCGATATTTCTAATAGGATAAGTTTCAATTAAATAAATGGAGTTATGATAGATGATAAAGGGTATTTATAGGATCGTAAAGGCGTAACTATTAGTAAAGGCAAAACAGGAAATGTACGAACCTTATTTAAACCCAATATACTCCCCAACCTTTGTTTTCATTTCAAACTCCCATAAGAATGTTGCGGCTGGAAAGGGATAAAGAAGAGGAAAAGTAGAAAAGGAGAAAAGAGAGGGGAAAGAGAGAAACTTCCACTTTCCGATCAATCCAACCATCAAAATCACAAACGAATCACACCAAAATGCTTCTCATGAAGAGATTTTCGATTGGATACAAGTTTTACTTCGATCGGTAAGAAAATTTGAAACCCGTTTTCTGGATCTTGAAGTATTCTTGTGTTTTCATGATTAACTAATGCTTTAAAGGTTGTAGTAATCATAGAACATTGTGTTGGTTGTTGAATTGATGTGGTTTTCTTGGATCTTAAAGATTTGGAGTTTTTCTTTTGGAGCTAAGCTTTTCTTCAAGAATCAAGTTGGTGTTCTTGGAGCTTTTGAAGACTTGTAGTGAATTATCTCATCCAATTCTTCAAGAAATTGAGGTAAAGGGGTGTTCAATCAAATCTATTCATGTTATTTTAAGTGATAGATTTATATTAATGTTAATAGCATGTTACGGTATGTTTTTGTATCATTTTGGTATGAATTGGAGTAGATTTAGTGTTTGAATGGTGACGAATCACCATGGATTCGTTCATGAGGAATATGCAGATTTTCTGGGTGAAAACATGAAAAAGAGCACGCCAGGTGTGATCAGAAACATTGGGCGCACGCCTGGTAGACTTATGCACACGCCTATGTCAGTTGAATTCATAACATGTGCTATCAGCGAAGTCGGGCACATGCCCGGTGCCAGGCAGGCGCAAGCCTGGCCTATTCTTAAAACAATTTTTAGCGTTTATGTTCTTTTCGAGCATGCATTTAGTGCAGAGCCTTATATTATGTCTTGTAAAGAAAATGTACCATGTCTCACAAGAGAATTGGAACACAATTCATTTAACCTTACGTGAAGTTGACTCGATGATCAACGTCTAACTTGTTATGTGGCAATAATGTTAAGGGTTCGGTTTCTTGTGGATTCGGCTCAGCACCTTGTGGAGACCCTCTGCGGGGAGAAACTCAGGATCATCAGAAGCCTTATTCCTTAGCCTTGTGGATGTTGGATTAGATACCAATGTTTCTGTGCAATATGCTGGGCAGTGTAATGTATAGTTGGTCTAGGGTCTAGAAGTCATTGAGGAGCCTTTTATGTGAAATTGATAAGTGGTTAGTTTACAACATAAATACATACTTGTTGAGTCTAAAAGCTTAAAAATATTGGTCCTTGGTGATGCACGTTTTCTCTTCGAAGCGTGGGCAGACCACGCGGACAAGTTTGTGCCATATGAGGTGTTGAATGTGTCATGGTGTTGAATGTGTCTTTGTTGTTTATGTCTACTAGTGAGACAAGTAGAGGGGTGTGAGCTACTTGAACATATGTGATATTATTATTGTAGTATCTTGTGTTGTAACATGTGTAGATTCGGTGTTTCAACACTTTACTAATAACTTTTGTACTTACCCAGTTATTATTGTCCCCACCCCGAGAAGGTGGCTTTGTTGTAGGTTGAGTTCAGTATCGTTAGAGTGTGATTCTCAAATTGCAGTTGTTGAAGATTATCTTTCTTTTATTTTATTGTATTAATGGTATATAATCTTCCCTTTTCTTTTGTAATAGATTGTAGATAGTTGTATCATATTGTTGTAAAGCAAGAATTGTAATAGCTGAATGCATATTTGATCATTGTGTAACAGTTTCGGGATGTTGTTTTAGTTGCAAGTTGTGCTTCTTTTTGATCGCTTATAGAATCTTTTAGATTCCCGAGTCTATCCTTTTGTTTTCCGATTTTTTTCTTTGATGAGGATGATTCCATGCTTACGTTTATATCAATTACTTTTAATTGTATACATGCCGGGTATCTTTTTTGGTTAAGGACTCGATATCCAGATTATTGGCGTCACACAATATCCACCACATTTTCTAATTTTATTAGCCAATTTCATTATTATATGCACAGACGGAGCCAAGTGAAGGGCTAAGAGGGGCTGAGCCCACCCCGGGAAAAAAATTCCTACACGATAAAACCTATATAATCCAACTTAAGTCATAAAAATGTTTTACTTAAGCCCACCTGATTGTCCGAATATAATCAAGTAGCCCATCCGAATTTCAATTCCTGGCTCCATCATTTATTATATGGTACTCACATTTGTGTGTGTGTTTTTCTTTTTTTGTTGTGTGTGTGAGTTCATTCATGAAGACTTACCAATATCAAATTTCGCAGGATTCAAGTCGATGCCTATAACTTTTGAAGCTCCACATAATTTTGCTCCCTGTGCAACCTGTAGATTGGTTTTGCGTTTATTATGTTAGAAAGTACTGTGTTTATCATCCAAACCGTAGACAAAAAAAACGTGTCTTAATTTTTATTTTATTTTTCTGAATCAAAATTGTGTCTTAACTTAAAAGACAATTGCCCCTAACAACGAGAGAATAAACTGTACACAAAATTTATTTTAAAAATAAGAGGAAAAAATAAAGAGACGATTTCAACAATTTATAATTGTAGATGAAATCAAAAAAAAAAAATTTACCGCGAGCCCTACTGCTCCTAATCCAAATATAGCAACAGTGGAACCTTCATCAACCATTGCGAATTTGTAGGCAGCGCCAATTCCTGGCAAAACGAAAAATATGACATGCGGCTGGAAAAAGTTGAATAAATAAATAAAAATTAAATATATAAATAAAAATTAAGAAAGAAAGACAATCTACGAATATTTGTACAAAAATACCCTTCTTTACGTGAAGAAAAAAAAAAACAGAATATTAGTTTTCTCCTACTCAATTTTTTAAACATGTGTAACTTTTGAGTTAGACCTTCGATCATCAAAAACATTTCATATAATTCATATTTTTTTCCTCCTTTATGTTTTGATATTTCATATGATACTCGACAAAATGTCTGAAATTCGAAAAAAACATTTGCGTAAATTGCCACTGTCAATATGTTTGTAATGACACTGTCACATTTTTCACACTAACACAACCACAAAGTTCACAGTGACACTAGCACAGATTTCACAGTGACACTGCGACAATTTTCATAGAAAAACTAGCATATATTTCACAGAGGCACTACCATAGTTTTTACAGAGACATTAGCACAAATTTCACAGTGACACTGCAACATTTTTCAAAGGGCCACTTGGACATATTTCATAGTTTGTGCATTAATGCCCTTGCGTATGTAGTGACACCTTATGTACTCACATTATATTTACATAACTCTATGCAGTAACACCTTACGTATTCATTAACACCTTATGTACTTCAATCATAATGATTTTATAGTGACTCAATGCAGTAACACCTTATGTATGCAGTGACACCACACTTTTTTTCTAGTCACGCCACATTGTTTGTAGTGAGCTCAACTCCATCTTAATTACAATACTATAATTCCAAAGGCTATATAAAATCACTGATTCAGTTTGTAATATATCTTCAACAAGGATCAACCCACGATGACCGCTATGATGTCGGTTTAACTGATTCCGAGTTGTTTGACTGATCATAATACGACATGGCTTGAGTAAGTTATTGTGCCTTTTTCTTACGGTTTTGCTATTCCGGTGTGTCATTTTTCTAACATTTTCTTTCAATCTTCGTAGAATTTCCTGATGTAAAGGGAGATGTGATGGTGTTTGATTAGGGATCCTAACCGAACCAGTGCGTCCCAATAATACTTTTTGGTCTGGAGGACGAGAACACTTCCCATCACGGGTCGCTGGTGAAAGCGGAGTAGTCGGCTCAAGCAAGCGACATGGCAGCTCATTAGATTGTGAAAACATCTTTGGACTGGTAATGTACAAGGATCAAGTGATCCATCTCTCATCGCAAATAAAGTCGGCTAAGGAGGAAGCAGAGGTATCTCGCAAGACTGCCTACGACCGTGCAGTGGTGATGGTCATCCGACCTGGCGAAGAAAGTCGGTCAGTACACGATACGCATGCGATGAGTTGAATTCCTTTCAGCATTTTAATGTTGAAAGCACCTTGTCGAGTTCTTATTTTGATGCTTTCGTAGGCGAACCTTCTTCTAAGACTGCATACCAACACATGAGAAATTGTCACCTTGCCACATAGGAAGAAGCCTATTGGATGCGAATGGGTGTACAAGATAAAATATAATCTTGATACATCAGTAGAGAGATATAAGGCCAAGCTAATAGCAAAGGGCTGCACTCAAACCTATGGAAATGATTGTCAAGAGACCTTTTCTCCAGTTGTGCAGATCACAATAGTAAGAACACTACTAGCAGCTACAGCAACAAACAATTTGCATCTTCATCAGATATATGTCAACACTACTTATTTACACGGATATCTTCACGAGGAAGTCTACATGTAGCTTCCTCAAGGGTTCAGGTTTGACAAACCAAAGCAGCTTTGCAGAGTGTTCAAATCATTTTATAGGTTGAAACAAGCTAGCAAACAATGGAATTGTAAACTAATAGAATCTTTGGAAAGTCAGGGATATGTTCGGTCTAAAATGATCATAGCTTGTTTACCAGAGGATCAGGAAAGTCTTTCATTGCCTTATTGGTATATATAGATGATATTTTTGCAGCCAATCATGTTCCGAATCAGATACAGCAAGTCAAAGATCATCTACACAACCAAATTTCCATCAAGGACCTTGGTACACACAGGTACATTTTGGGAATTGAAGCTGCTTGAACAACTACTGGCATCTCAAATTCACAAACTAAGCATACCTTAAATCTTTTGCACAAGTAAGATTTTTTGGGTGCTAAACCTGCTAAAACTCCAACGGGATCTAAATAGACATTACAACATTCAGATGTAGCTTTGTTGGATAATAACATTGCATATAGTTCATTGATTGGAAAACTGATTTTCCTCACTTTTATCATGCATGATATAGCTTTTGCGGTTCAGCAATTAAGCCAGTTTTTAGACACTATAACTGAAAACCACATGATGTCGACTCATCGAATTTTGAGATATTTGAAAGCTAATCTAGGTCAGGGGATTTTCTTTTCATCTAAAAATACTAAAGGATTATTCATATAGTGACCGTGTTTGTGTCTCAAGCCGTACAAATTACGAGCGAAAAACTTACGTCTATATCCCTTGTTTTTGTTTTTTGAACTTTGAGATTTTTTTTTCGGTGCAAAGCTTTTAGCACCCGTTTTATTTTTTATAAATAAAGGCTCGTTTCCAAAAAAAAAAAAAAAAAAAAAAAAAAAAAAAAAACTAAAGGATTATTCATATAGTGACTGGTCTGGATATCCTGAGACTAGAAGGTTCATAATAGGCTATATAATGTTTTATGGGATGTTCTCGTCTCTTGGAAAGCAAAGAAACAAACAACCATTGCTAGAAGTTCTTCATGTGTTGAATATATAGCAATGGCTAATGCAACATGTGAAATTCATTGGTTGATATATATTTTTCAAGATCTGAAAAATCCAGATTAGATTCATGTTGTCCTATTTTTGTGATAATTCTAGTGATCTTCACATTTCCCACAATCATGTACTTCATGAGATGAATAAACATATTCATATTTATTGTCATGTAGTTTGAGACATGGTGAAATCATGATTAATCAAACTCATGTATGTTCATACAAAAGAAGAACTTATTGATATCCTAACAAAAGCTCTAGATGCACCTGTGTTTGCTACTTTTGGGAAATAATTAGGATTTCTAGGATCTTTCAGCCTAAATCAAGTGGATAAATGAGTGTTGGATCAAGCAGGATGCGCAGGCTGATTAATTCACCACTCTTAGCTTGAGGGGGTGTTAACATATATGGTAAGAATAAATGAGTGTTGGATGCAAACAGCATGTGCACACACTTCTAACATCTAAACAATCTGCAGAAGTTTCAAACTTGAAACATTCAGTTGAACAAATTCAAAGCTGAAATAGTCAGCTGAACAGATTCAGAGATGAAACAGCTTGCTAAACAGATTCAGACGAGATGCAGTTCATTTGTGATGTAGATTCAGCTGTGAAATTAGACTCTTGTACTTTTAATAGGCGTTTAAAGTTATAACAGATTGTATCCGTTTATAACTAACTTAGACGAAGTATCATCTATAAATACTCCACCATCAAATAATGTATTATAACTTGATTATTTAACTGATTAATGAGAATTCTGTATTTTATTTTGGCTTATTTTTTAGTTCCATCAATTTCACCATATACAATATGCAAACCAGCAATAGTAACCATATAATCCACATCAAGAACTCCTTACAGTTCAGAAATCAAGTCCATCCAAGCTCAAGTCCTAGTCTTAGTTATCTAGTGTCATTATAGTCTCTAAATAAAGATGTCGGTGTATGGCAAATGAGACTTGAACACCCCTCTATTAGAGTCTTGAATTAAGTCGTAAAGGCATGTGATGAAGGTTAAAATAGTCTATCCTAAGGCATCAATATTCTATCCATTATGAGCTAAAAATAGTTGTTTCGACCCATAAATATGAACCATTTACGTTGAATGTCATATGTCGGGTTCGTTAGTTGAGAAATCTGCACTTAGCGTTTATTTTCCCAGTTTCGATATTATTTCATGTATTATTTGATGATTTTCAGGATACAAAATATTGGGCTGAGCATGGTGGACGAATCTGGAGTGGACGGAACGAAAAGAATGGGCCTAAGGTATTCTAGGTAGAATCGAAAACGCGATCGACGAAGCGAGCTTATTTAGAATGTAGTAGTTAATTTATTTTACGATAAATAGAATCGAGAAGTAAATTCGATAATCGGCGGATCCATGTTTTTAGCCTGATCGCATGAACGCAGCGTCCGTGTCAATGTCGACAACACCGTCTGGCGGGTTTGCGGTATGAGTTAGCGCTCAAATCGAGTGGGAGAAAAGGAGGGGCTGGTAACCTGGGACACTACTCCGGTAAACCGAGAGTCTGAAAATTCGACGGACAAGCGGGCGGATGTTCGAGCGGCGGCGATCGGCGGGTAAGTCTTCACGAACTGTAACTATTAATCCTGCTACTTTACCCTATCCCCCTAGGAAATATAAGCCGAATAATGATGATGCGCGTTACAAAAAGTTTATAAAGATGTTTAAAAAGTTGCAAGAAGCAATTTCTACCAAAAGAAAGTTATTGGACCTTGAAACTATTTGCCTTAACGAGGAATGCTCGGTAGTTTTGCAACGCAAACTGCCTCCTAAGTGTAAAGATCCTGGGAGCTTCCTCATACCATGCACAATTGGAGGAGTATGCCTAAATAAAGCATTGTGTGATCTTGGAGCCAATGTCAATCTAATGCCACTCTCTATCTTTCATAAATTAGACATAAAGGAGTTGAATGAGACATCTATAACCCTTCAATTAGCAGATAGGTCAATGAAGCAACCTTGTGGAGTGGTGGAGGATGTTTTGGTGAAAGTTGATAAGTTTGTATTCCCTATGGACTTTGTTGTGCTAGACATGGAAGCTAACAACGATGTTCCATTGATCTTAGGAAGACCTTTCCTAGCTACGACCAAAACATTGATAGATGTTCATAAGGGTGAGCTGATTCTGAGAGTGAATGAGGACAAAGTAGTGTTCAATTGATGAATTCAATGAGATATGCTCAAGATGAAAGAGAAGCATGCTGTTGGACATATTTTAAGTTTTAGTGATGAGTGCCAGACTAGTTGTTATATAGCAAAGGAAAAAAGATGTCTATATTAAATGTATATGCTTATTAGAGTTTGATCCTTGTATAGGTTTGATCAAACAAGCACTGTAAAAGGTTAGCTGACTTTCATCAGCAGACCTGTCTAGGTCAGTAAGGTACCTGAGTCAGTAGACTAGTTTAGGAACCTGCTGAAGACTGAAGGTTGAGGGCTCAAACTCAGTTATTGAAGGCTAAGGGATCAAACTTAGTGTTTAAAGTCAAGGATATGGAATCAGAATTTAGGGAAGTCTGTGATGACCTAAACTGATTACATATATCTTGTGTACAAGGTCTAAGTTTCATACGTTAAGTGGTGATTGGAACTTAGTTATGTTCAAATTGGTGTAATCTAACTTCACAATTAAAAGTTAGCTAAAAGACAGTCAGCGGAAGTGTTTTATAAACACAACAAACTTCAGACAGCTGACTGACAAGTATTTCAGTAGACTTACATACACAAGAACCTGCTGAATATATATTTCGATTTAATCAAAGGTTACATTGGAAGATTACAAGGATAAGGACAGCTAACGACTATTGTTTTTGTCAACAAATCAATGGTTAAGATTAAAGGGACATTGAAAAGATTCAGAGCTTTATCCAATGGATACAAGTCAAAGGGTGGACAGTCTGAAAATTGTCAAAATGTAAACTGACAGTGTCAGTACTATGTACAGGGACAGAATGCAAGTCAAGATGGGGACAAATCTGAAACGGCTATGTTTTGAATTTCAAACATAAGTCACAAGGATTCTCACCTATAAATAGAAGACCCCTGATACAGAAACTAGTGATGAATTTAGATGAAAAACAACAATCAATCCTGAGCTATCAGATTCTTATCAAGAAATCACCCTGCTGACTTTACTAAACTTAAAGCTACTGATCTAGAATTTCTTCAAGTGTAACCTGCTATCAAGCTACATTAAGTATACACACTTGAAGATTACATGTTGCTGATCATTTTATCCTGGTCAAGCTTCTGAAAGCTGAATCACTTACTTGATTCAAACTTTCTTTTACAAGAAACCTGCTGAAGACAGTGAAGCATCTTTGGGTGTCAAGGACTGTTGTTTGTGGTGGAGCTGGTGAAGAGGCAATCCTACCCTTCAAGGACCAGTGGAATACTTTGGAGCAGCAATCCCACCTGTTTCAAGTGTTCAGTTTGTGAAGCCATAATTATTGGTGAAGGACAGACAACTTAGGGATTTTCGTAACTGCAACCTCAAAGATCTTTAGTGAATTACCTCCAGCATCACAAGAGAAGAGTGGACTGACAGGATTACACCACCTGGAACCACTATAAAATCTGCCACCTACTTTCTGCATTTAATTTCTGCATTTAGTATATTAAGCACATCAACCTACTGAAACTAGCAACTGAATCACACACCCACACTACTGAGTATCTAATACTTGGTATCATACTTTAACAACAAGTAATAAGGCTTAATTTGAATATATTCTGCTGCAACAAATTCAGCAAAATCAACGATCGACGCGACTATTGAGTCAAAGAACAAACTGCGAGTGGTCGGCGGGCTACTCGAAAGGTACGAACTTGCTGAGTTTGTTAACTCCAAAAAGTTTTAAGTGTTAAGTTTATTCACCCCCCCTAAACTTAACCAAAGCATTTTCAAGGGACCAACACATGCTACATGCTAGATGCCATAGACAAACTTGTTTTAGAATTATATTAGCAAGTGGCACTAGATCCTGAAGTAGCAGAGACTTTGCTCCTGAAGGATGAGGAAAGTTATGAGGAAACCTGGCCTGGGTGTAGTGAAAGTCAAGTGCGAGAAATAGAGCCTATATCTACTGTGGATTTAGGAGAAACCATTCATAGACCTTCCTGGTACAAGTTCTTTGACTTACAGTTGACTGGTAAGCTGTTAAGATCGTCGTTAGAAGAGCCACCAAAGAACTTAACGTTAAAACCTTTGCCTTCTCTCCCCCTTATAATTTCATCGTTATTATCACCTTTAGAGGAGGAGAAAGTTTTGAGAGTACTGAGAGAGCACAAGGGAGCGTTTGGGTGGACAATTGCAGATATTAGAGGAATAAGCCCATCAGTGTGCATGCATAAAATCTCTGTAGACCCTGAGAAGAAAGTGGTGGCACAACTTCAAAGGAGGTTGACGCCACAACTAAATGATGTTGTTAAGGAAGAGATCATAAAGATGTTGGATATGGGAATCATTTTCCCAATTGCAGACAGTGAGTGGGTAAGCCCGATTCATGTGGTGCCCAAGAAAGGAGGATTTACTGTCCAACCTAATGAGTTTGATGAATTAATCTCTGTGAGACTAGTTACTGGACATCGAATTTGTATAGACTTCAGAAAACTGAATGATGCAACTCGTAAAGATCATTTTCCCCTACCATTCATTGATCAAATGTTGGAAAGATTAAGCGGTCATGCGTTTTATTGTTTTTTAGATGGATATTCTGGTTATTATCAGATCCATATTGCCCCTGAAGACCGCGAGAAAACAACTTTCACATGTCCCTATGGAACTTTTACGTACAATCGCATGCCTTTTGGGTTATGTAATGCACCAGCAACATTCCAAAGGTGCATGATGTCTTTATTTGCGGACATGGTGGAAGATTTTCTGGAGATTTTCATGGATGATTTCTCTGTATTTGGAGATAGATTTGATAAATGCTTGGACAATTTGAGTAAAGTGATAAAGAGATGTGAAGAGACCAACCTTGTACTTAACTGGGAAAAATGCCATTTCATGGTTACAGAAGGAATAGTGTTGGGTCATAGAATTTCAAAGAAAGGAATGGAAGTTGATAGAGCAAAGATAGAGGTAATAGAGAAGTTACCCCCTCCAACAAACTTGAAGACGCTGCGAGCCTTTCTTGGCCATGCAGGATTTTATAGGAGGTTTATTAAGGACTTCTCTAAAGTTTCTAAACCTTTGACGGAATTACTTGCGAAGGATGTACCTTTCATATTTGGAGAAGAGTGCAAGAAAGCATTCAACACATTGAAGCAAATGCTTATAACCGCCCCAATTCTGGTAGCACCAGATTGTAACAAACCTTTTGAGCTAATGTGTGATGCAAGTGACACAACAGTTGGAGCATCCCTAGGACAATGGGAGAATAAAATCTTTAAGCCTATCTATTACGTCAGTCGTACCCTTAACAATGCTCAGAAGAATTATACGACTACAGAAAATGAACTCTTAGCTATCATCTAAGAATTATACGACTACAGAAAGTTTCGACCTTACCTGAAAGGATCAAAAGTCACTGTATTCACTGACCATGCAACTTTGAAATACCTTCTAACCAAGCAAGACTCCAAGCCAAGACTGTTAAGATGGATTCTACTCTTACAAGAATTTGATGTGGAAATCAAAGATAAAAAGGGATCTGAAAAAGAGGTGGCTCAAGATTAATTTTGATGGAATATGAGCAACCGTCTGAGATTAGGGAAAGCTTTCCTAATGAACAACTTTTTTCCGTCTCAGTGGTAGCTCGGGTTGAATCTCAGACCCGATATCATACATCAAGAGTGGGCAAGGTATACCCTTGGTTTGCTAATATTGTCAATTATCTAGCAGGAAGATACCTACCACCGTAATTCAATAATGTAGCTAAGAAGAAGTTCTTCACATATTTGAAGTATTACCATTGGGATGATCCCTACCTATATAAATTGTGCCCTGATGCCATTCTTAGGAGATGCGTCCACGATGATGAGATTCCAAGCATTTTGCACATGTCTCTTGCTAGAGAAGCTGGAGGTCATTATGGGCCAGACAAGACATCAGCAAAGGTACTGCAGTGTGGATTCTACTCGCCAACAATTCATAAATCCACTTACGAGTTTACAAGATCCTGTCATTCCTGTCAAATGACTGGAAACATTTCTAAGCAGAACGAGAAGCCACTGCAGAGTATCTTAGAAGTGGAATTATTCGATGTTTGGGGAATTCATTTCGTTGGGCCATTCACATCATCAGAATCAAATCATTACATATTGGTAGCAGTCGATTATGTTTCAAAATGGGTGGAAGCAGTAGCTTCACCTACTAATGATGCCAGGGTTGTCCTGAGATTTCTTAAGAAAAACATTTTGACGAGGTTTGGTGTGCCCAGAGCCATAATTAGTGACAGAGGGAGTCATTTCTGTAATAGGTTGTTTGAGAAGTTGATGATGATATATGGGGTTAGACATAAGATTACAGCAGCATATCACCCCCAAACGAGTGGACAAGTAGAAGTCACGAACAGAGAGTTTAAAAGGATCTTAGAGAAGACTGTGAATCCCACGAGGAAGGATTGGTCTTTGAAATTAGATGACGCTCTTTGGGCATACAGAACAGCTTATAGGACCACGATTGGGATGTCACCATATATGATAGTTTTTGGAAAAGCATGTCATTTGCCGGTAGAACTCGAGCACCGAGCGCTGTGGGCTACGAGGTTTCTAAACATGGATGAGGATTTAGCCGGAGAAAAAAAGAATGCTAAAGTTGAATAGATTGGAAGAGTTTAGACTTCAAGCATATGAGAATGCAAGGATTTATAAGGAAAGAACGAAACGCCTGCATGATAAGATGATTCTGAACCGCACATTTCAAGTGGGAGATAAAGTGCTGGTGTACAACTCGCATTTTTGTCTTTTTCCTGGAAAGCTGACGTCTAGATGGTATGGACCACATAAGTCACAAAAGTCTACAATTCAGGTGCATGTGAAGTTAGACATGAACACTCTGGGCAAACTTTCACAGTTAACGGCCACAGGCTGAAACGTTACCAGGAGCACACATATAACCCTGAATTGGAAGTCTTTACGTTAGAAGAGCCAGAATATGAATGAAGGAGCCCTATTAGTACAATCGAGCTGGCGACTATAAACTCAGAACTATTTCTAAACCCTTATTTATTGCTTTTGCTTATTTTATTTTGAGTCAATAAAGTAGCATGACAATCGCAAGGCTTTTTTCATCACATATATCTTCAGTCACATGGCTAGAAATATATGTGGTTTTTCCTTCACGATTCTCATGTGATACCCTCATAAAATTTTTCGCGTCTTGCTTAGGCCGATAAAAGAATAAAGTGGCTTAAATTGATTTTGCGCATTCCTCTGGTTTGCACAATTACCGCCACCTTATTTTCTTATTGCCCTTCGCATGTTACTCACAGTTTTTGGAAGAATTTTGAACCGCAGGTAACAACTCGGAAGAGGAATGACCTAGGAGCCAATGATTCTGCTCCGGTATTCGATTTGACACAGCCAGCATTTCTAGAGCTAAGTACTTTTCCTTTTAATTATTATTAGTCATTGGGGACAATGTCTATAATAAGTGGGGGGTAGGCGTCTTAGCTGGATAATCGAAAAAGGGAATATTTTTACAATTTTAAACATTGTTTTTAGCTTGCTTATTGTACGTTTTTGAGTAAGGAATCAGTAGAAAACGAGCCCAAGTTCAATTTGAAGTGAGCTATAGCTTATTCAATTTAGTATGGAAGAATGAGCATATGATATGTTGCATGAAGTAGTAGCTTATTAATTATTATTCTATCATTGCAATCAATATTTGAGCACATAATATGAGTGAGAAGCGTTTAAGATTAGATGATGAGTTGTTTTAACCGGGAATCATTATTTGTCTGTCTATACTTTAACAAATTGTTGTAAGACAAGGGAAGCAACTTGGATTACAAAAGGTAACCGAGACAAACGACTCGTGAGAGAAAGAGAAAAAAGTGAAGAAATCTGCCAGGAAAAAAAATGATGAAAAAATGATGAAAAAAAAAAAGAAAAAAAGAAATATATGCAATAAAGGCAGTGAGGGAAGCGAACTCGTGTAAAAAGGGCACGACCCTCGAATAAAAAGAAACAAATGAGGACTTAAGAGCGATGCTCAGTCCCCGAGTCTGCCCGACCCGATTAAGGTACCATGTTGTGTAACCAAGTCTAAATGCAAGATGAGCGAGTGTATGCACAGGTAAGTTAAGATTGTGTGGTTAATACAACTTGATTCTTCTCATGAACGCACTATCCCAACTGATTCATCACACGACACATTGATGCATGGTAAGTAGTGATTAATGGGGAGCTTATGGATTGTGGCTTAATGTATGTTTCTGCCGGAAATCTTTATTGAATATGTGGTAGTTAATGGGAATTGTTCTTGGAGGTACATTCCGCCTTGATACTCTGCTCGCGGACGCGCTGAAGGCTAGTGAGGGGTAGTTGATGACGGTTAAAATAGTCTATCCTACGGCATCAATATTCTATCCATTATGAGCTAAAAATAATTGTTTCGACCTATAAATATGAACCATTTACGTTGAATGTCATATGTCGGGTTCGTGAGTCGAGAAATCTGCACTTAGCGTTTATTTTCCCTGTTTCAATGTTATTTCATGTATTATTTGATGATTTTCAGGATACGAAATATTGGGCTGAGCATAATGGACGAATCTGGAGTGGACTGAACGAAAAGAATGGGCCTAGGGTATTCCAGAGGCATCCAAGTTAAGTCGGTTGAAGAAAAAAGACAAAAGTACACCCGGTAACCCGGGAGGCGGTGCCGACTTACCGAGGGTCGAGAATCTTCCGAAACGTGTTTTCTTGGACGAGGGGTTGAACTAGATGTTCCTAAGTTGGTTTAGATAGCTATAAATAAGAGGCTTTGCCTCAAAACTAAATGTAACAATAGTACCATACAATTTACAAGCATTACGCAATAAAAAGTTCATTGTTCTTTATTTTATTTATTTTATGAGTTCTGGTCGGAGAGACGACGGAGTCGCCGCCTAGGGAGAGATCCAAAGGAGATCTATGCTCGTCTTCGAGGGTATGATTTTTTGTCTTTTCCAAGATATAGATCTATCGTTGTTCTATTCGACTAGTATGTTTTAATTGCTTATTTAGTTTAATTATGTAGTAGTTAGTTTATTTTACCCATGTGTTATAGATCTGATTCGTTGATGAAGAAATCATGGAATAGTAGTTGCGTTCTTCAGATATGCGACGGTTTATATCGCTAGATCTGAATACCTAGTAAATTACTAATTCACGATAATCGGCGCCAGCTACGTTGATCGATAGATTTAATTTACATGTTTTTAGCCTGATCAACTATTTGCATGTTATCGTAAATTAACATGAGGGACTGTTAGTGAAGTGTTAATTAGGACATTATCTAGAATGGACTCTAGGAACGTGATGGTCAATGTCGACAAGCTGTCTAGACGGGTTTGCGGTATGAGTTAGCGCTCAATATCGACATCTCTAGTTCTTTATGCGTATAGGCTATTACGGACCAATTGAGGAGGGTAGCTTGCGTATAGATTATCTACTGCCATTGTCGGAGTAGATAAGGTTAGGAGTTGTACCCATAGCTGAACAATGAATGAATTCACCAATGGGGAGGATTGCTGCATGTGTGGGGGAATAACTAATTACTCATAATTGAACTAATACATTAGAAACTCTAGTTTGTTTCGTTGAACTTGCATAATCGTGCTAGTTGAGTGTTACCAATTTTACTACTGTCTATATTATAGTTGGTCGTAGACCGTTATCGTGACAAGCTCAATCTTGATAATTAGACATTCTTACGAGTCTCTGTGGGATCGACCTTGATTTTCCGGTACTCTACTACGATAGACCTAGTCCTATTGCTAGTAAGTGCTTTGCACGCGATCAGCATGTAATGCTTAAGTTAATGAAAGTAACATGTTATGTGATGCTTGCCAGTATGGAAAGTTGATTTCCAGGTCATTGGCTTTTCTAACAAACATATTACTTTGTTCTTCAACTTGTGCACACAGACCTATGAAAACCAGCTCATGTCCAATCTGTGTCACTTCATTGATGACTTTAGTAGGTATACCTGATTCCACTCACTTAAAAATGGAATCATTCAATGTCTTCAAACAATTCAGAACTCTTGTAGAGAATCAGTTCAACACTAAAATCAAAACCATCGAGTCTGACTAGGGTGGTGAATACAAAACTCTATATTCCCTCATAACTCAATTAAGGATTTTTTTGACATCATTTCCTACATACACATGAACAAAATGCCAAAGC
The DNA here is from genome assembly GCA_036785695.1 of Gentiana straminea. Classification (NCBI taxonomy): domain Eukaryota; kingdom Viridiplantae; phylum Streptophyta; class Magnoliopsida; order Gentianales; family Gentianaceae; genus Gentiana; species Gentiana straminea. The sequence goes on along the minus strand of JAVUPR010000515.1, from coordinate 3,583,981 downwards.
ATAACACAAATATAGGCATATTGTGAAGACTGGTCTCACCCTTCTTGCTCAAGTATCATTACCTTTAATGTATTGGTGGGATAGTTTTAGCCATGTTGTCGCTCTAATAAACATCCGACCTACTCATATCCTCATAAACAAATCTTTCTTTGAAATACTTGTACCCAAATAAACCTAACTAACCTATGCCAAAAACCTTTGGATGCTCATTCTATCTCTATCAAAGACCATATCACAAACACAAATTCTAGTACCACACTCAAAATCGTGTCCATCTTGGTAGGAGCCTAACCTAAAAGGGTCATAAGTGTCTGGACTCAAATGGGAGAATTTACATAGCTACACATGTCACCTTTAATGACATGAATCCCCCTATAAAATTCTTTATCCTCATAGTTCCAATTCTACAACCAGTCCATCCTTTATTGATTCCTCACCTTAACTTATCCTTACCCCAAGTTCATCTCTACCAGAACAGTTCACATCAGTACGCTCTTAGAATTCTTTGATCTTCACTCTAAGAGGACAGTCAGTTAGTTTTGAACTTTGCACACAGAACATCGGTCATGTTGAACAGAGCATTGTCGGTTCTCCCTCACATCAAATTGCAAGATATCCATCAAATAATGCTAGTGTCAGTCCAACATCATCAGAATATAGTACAAAAACTTTAGTGTCATCCCCTCATGTGGAACCCAGACACTAGATGCACACTAGATCAAGAAGTGGTATATTGAAGCCTAAGAAAATTTAAAACCTAGCATCTCAAGTCTCTATTGAGGACCAGAGTGAACCAATTAGTGCATGTGATGCCATGACACATCCATCGTGGTATAAGTCAATGCAAGAAGAGTATAAATCCATATGTGATAATCGAACTAAGGAACTTGTACCACCATATCAGGCTCAACATCTAGTTGGAGATATGTATATATTCAAACTCTAACTCTAACATGATGGTTCACTACTGAAATACAAAGCTAGATATGTTGAAATAAGGTTCCATCAACAATGTGGGGTGGACTTTTATGAGACCTCCAGCCATATAGACAAATATGCCACAGCCAGAGTCATTATTGCAATTGTTGTGGCTTTAAATTGAGGTATGAACCAAGTGGACATCAATAATGCATTCCTCGATAGGATATTACACGAGTTTGTCATCATATCTCAACCAGAAGTCTTTGTAGACAAAACCTAGCCTGATCATGTATATCATCAAAAGAAAGAATTATATGGATTTAAGCAAGCCCCTAGGGAATGGTTTGATGAGTTGAAGACATAGCTGATCACTTGGGGATTCAAGCAGTATGTATCTGACACCTCACTATTTATCTACAATCAAGACAACATTGTCCTATATGTCCTTGTATATGTAAATGATTTTATTAATAACGTCCTAAAACCGACTATTAAATGTACCTTTATTTACCTTGAATCGTGCTCGAGTGGAGATAGATAGGCTCGTTAATATGAGGAATATGTGTTAAATGTTGAATGCGTGTTCCTAGGGTTACGATTCTACATCTATGTTATTATCCTGTAGATTTGATACTGTTTTGCCTTGTTTTGTACGTTTTTCAAGATCTACCGAAATTTGGAGCAGCTAGGAATGGATCTAGACCAAAGGGGAGGCATTGGTCCAAGTGTAGAAAGTCCAAGAAGAGATCTGCCAAAAAAGGGAAGAAATACTGGGCTAATTAATCGAGGTCTAGGCCCCATTAATCGAACCCTTGGAGGACAAGAAACCAGAGTCTTCCGCGTCTACTAGGTCGGTTAGGGTTTTATTGAGTCTTAAGTCGGCCATTGAGCCTATATAAAGTGTCAGAATCCAATTGTAAACATATACCTTCATAACTTTTCATATACATTGATAGATTTCTCATTATACATTCTTGTTCATGAAATAAAGTTTTCTTTAGCTCATTGGTGATTTATTTTCCGGATTCCCTCCTTCCACGTCATCTCTAGCTTGAGTAGATCAAGTTGGATCATACATAACCGAAGGTATGAAGTTTGAACATTCATTTATGTCTTTATTATGGTAGATCTACTTGTATTTACGTGTTATAGTTAATCAGAATGTTTAACAACCCCATAATTTACTTGAATTAATCAGAACAAAGCAATGTAGATTCCAGAATAGGAACCGACGCCCTGATTAATCGGCGGCCTTTACCGATTAATTGAGGCAACTTTTACGCCCCCTAATCTGGAGATTCAGTGTCAGCTACGTTGATCGACATGATTAATTAAAACGATTACTTAGTTCTGGCCAATCTAATTTTCGTACATCGTAAATTAACATGAAGGACTGTTAGTGAAGTGTTAATTAGGACATAGTCTTGATGGATCCCTAGGAACGTGGTAGTCATAGTCGATAACTGCTTAAGGAGGTTTTCGGTCTTGAGCCGGCATCTCGAAAACTTATTGCGTATGAATTAATACAACTAACGAAGGAGGTTAGCTGCATATAGATTGTTGTTGTCCTTACAATGGAAGTAGATAGGGTTAGGAGATTGCACCCATAGCTAAACATAATTAAAACGTTTTATTGATTTAGGGAAATTATGTGGGGAAGTAAACATAAGGATTAACTACACCAAGTTAGTAGATAGGTGGGGACGGGGAGGAATACCAGTATCTTTCTATGTTATTGTTTGTCAATAACCGTCTTTGTCTTCTCGATTAGGTTAAATTCGCTTATACTTGAGTTGCATTGTCTCTGTGGGATCGACCTTGATTCGCCGTTGCTATACTATGATTTGACCTAGTACTCTTGCAAGTATATGCGACATCACGCGCAACATCAAGTTTTTGGCACCGTTTCCGGGGACAATGGCCAATTTCGAGAATAAACTAATTTAATCCTAATTAAGAAGTTTTTATTTTACTATTTTAATTTTTTTTTTGAGTCTTGAGTCGTCCTGCAAAATACCTAAATTGTTTTGAGCCATAATAAGAAATTCTGAGCCTGATTAACCACGAGTTACCCCTGATTAATCGAGGTCCAGAAAATCAAGTTCTAACAGTCTCTGTGATTCGTGTGTATATCCCTGTTAATTTTAGTTAGTAGGTCCGCAACAGTTGGGTCTGAACCCAACTGAGGCGGAAGTTGCTAACCATTTTGTTTGTTTTTGTTATGCCTCTTTAGCGGGAATTACAGGACACTTTGAAAATTCATTCAGCACGATTTGGGAAAAGCGAGACGAGTCATGCACCATGCCTCGTGTAGTGTTGAACATCACCCCAATTTCTATGTATCCAGGCTCGAAGGTTAGAGAGCAGTATGAGGCATCTAAGAAACGAGTGAAAGAGGAGATAGAGGCACTCAAACGAGAAGCAAAAGAGAACCTGTGGGAGTACGAGGACTTTAGAGGAGGTAAGTCTTCTATCGAGGTTATTGATACTCTATCTTCTGATTATGATTCCGACGACCCTGAAGAGGACCTTGGCACTATGTTCCCCGAGCCTGAGGACTACCCGGACTCGGGGTGGTAGTAAAGTTAGAGACACAGGGACGTTTCGACTCCTGATATCGATTAGCAGTGTATCTGTAGGATTAGGACTCTGTGACTCTGATTCAAGTTGCAATATTGATGAGCGAAAAATTCACCCACTAAAAATACATTTATAAAAGCTCGCAAAACTGTGGGTAAACTAACTCTCTAACCAGCAGAGTACCGGGTCGATTGCTAGGATAGCTACAGGAGTACGAGGTCGTCCCAAGAGAAATGTGGTTGTGAGTACCAAAGCGAACGTGGTGCTTAGTCTAGGCGATCAAAGTTTTAAGTGGAGTGTTATAGCTAATGTGAAAAAGTAAAGATTATTCTAACGAGATTAAAAAGCATAGCCGAGTTATGATCCAACAGGTTATCTCCCCACAGGAAAAACTTGATTAGGAGTGTGTTTTAACCAACCTACCTTTCCACAGTATTTTAACGACATCCACGGGTGCCAACTCCTAATTCTGGTGTTAAGATCTGAACAACTCTCACTCAACACCCTATGTGAAGTTAATTAATTTTCCCTTTAGAAAACCGATTAACCTAACATGATTACGCTCTTTGAGTCGCTCGAACAACGATGACAAACCTCTATATTGGAAACGGTCCTAACAACTAGGCCGAATCTACGCAACGATCCCAAAACCCCTTTTCCCACATCTCACCGCAAAATGCATTTATAGGTTCGATGTGTGTGACAATGGACTAGATGATCAATCTAATTCAAAGACGTTTATAATAAGTTTTAGGACGTGGATTAATCATTAAAACATTATATTACGTGCTACACAACTCCCATCTCGTCTACCGAGGGTTAATTTCACCCGTTTTCACATAATTCGGCTATGTGACTACTTTAGCTACTCATTATAACGAGAAAAGAAAAATATATCATATATATATATATAAGTGCGTAAAAGTAAATGCGTAAGTAAATTGCGTAAATAAAAATGCGTAAATAAAAGTGCGTAAAAGTAAATATATATATATATGTATATATATGTATATAGATATATATATATAGATATAGATATGTATATAATATATATATATTTATTTATACTAATTGCATAAAAGTAAAAGAAAGCAATAAAAAGCGGAAATGAAATTATATTAAAAGTATAACTAGTCGGGTTATTACACCGACATTATAACTACATATATAACTACATATAGGCCCCCAACATAAAATAAAGAAGATGGAAGAAGAAGAAGAGAAAGGGGGCAAAGGTTTCATCTGCTAAAACCTCTGTATATATAGGCAAATGTTGAGGCCGGACCGGTCCTTGAAGGAGCCGGACCGGTCCGGTGTAATCATTACTCATCATTACCTCTAACTAACTGCATGTGCTCGTATGTATATATAATTATATAATTATATATTAAACTTCTAAAATTCATATCTCGAGTTGTAGACCTCCAAATGACGTGATCCAAATGTCATAATTAAGCTCTCGGAAAACTCTACAACTTTTATGAAGGACTCTTCTTCAGAAAATGTCGTTTTGATGAGCCATTCGTAAGTCGTGTCGTTTTCGGGATTTCTACTCATATGAACCGATTAGCCACTTGACCACCATTTGAGTTGTAGAAGTCCAATTGACTTGATTCAAAATGCGTTGGAAAGCTTATTTGAAGATCTACAACTTTCATTAAGAAGTCATCCCCTGAAAATGCCTCTAAGCTGGGTCAAATCTTCGTCGAAAATATGTAACGATTAAGTACTTAAGAAAAATTTGATCCATTTGAACTCGTAAGCTTGTGGCACCTTCTTCTAACCCTCTAAACACCTCTTTTAGGGCTCAAAACATGTCGTTACGTAGGATCTTGGTCCACTTATGATTCGCAATGAACCACCAAAATACCAAACGTAAATCCGACACAACACACCGGTTACTAAACCGGTACAAAAACTTATAAAAACTTATAAAAACACGATAGTTTACATAATAGTTACTACTTATATATTTTTATGAAACTAAGGAATTAAAGACTCGAAACGATATAAAAATACTCAAAATGATATCAGAAATGGGGTAAATTGTTATCAAAATAACAGTGAATTTTTCCGTTATATAAAACGAACCGCTAAAAGTCATGATTTTATGAGTGGATATTTTTTCTCAACACCCTATAAAATTCATATCTCGAGTATAGATCCATAACTTGTCTCGGATTTTATGCAAAGCAAAATATAACAAGTAATAAAATAAATCCGGTTTACCCCAAGTGCAGGGATCGTAGTATAGCGATTAAAAACCGGAGTCGATCCACAGGGAATCGAGGTTTATCTAGTTCTTAATTTTTCTAAAAGTGTCACGAGAAATAAAAACTAAAAACGAAAACAAATAACTGGACAGAGGGTTGTCAATCCAAAGCCAGGAAAGATAATTACGAACCGAACTAACTAAGTTGTACCTATTTTATAACTAAAACAACAATAAACTCACTACGGTTACTACGATGAAAACGAAGCAAAACAGCACAAACGATTTTTCTCAATTAATTTAACAACGAACAAGCAATGATCCACCGATTCCCGCAACCCTCAATTTCGACTCTAGATTATCTTGTGGTGATTTAACGAAAATTGTGATTCACCTATCGAAGGTATGAACTTCTAATCTCTTAGAAAAGTTCGCCTATCAATCTTTTATCTTTCGATTTTAAAGATTAACGCTTTCATAACAAAGGTGTGAAATCTCTCAATTTCGCAATCTAGGTATTCAACCTAACAACTCTCGTTATGTATAGGTTAAAGATCTAGTCTTTCCTACGGTGATCTAGTCTACACCGACTCTCGTCATACGGTAGTATCAAATCATGCAATCATCTCTCGATTTATATGCAAGATACGTATAAACATAGAAAAGAAACAATTCAAAACAAAACTTACAAGATCATCCATGAAAAGAAATAAAAGTTGCGAGTGGAAAAAGCTTCACATAGCTCGATCATGGTGCCTTAGCCTTATTCATCATAGAAGAAACGAAAAACAAAAAAATAATAATAATAATAATAACCTAATCTAACTTCGGATCACCCGAGCACAAGGCTCGGGTGACCGGCCTTCAAGCTCCAAAGTGCGGTTTTGCTCTCTCAAGAATATGTGTAATGCCTTATGATGGATATGTTCTCTCCATGTATGGTGATGGAGGTGTGTATATATAATGGGAGGTGTATAAGGGAGGTGATATAAGGGAGGTATCATTTGAGGGAGGCTAGGAGTTAGTTGGGTAGGCTTGGAGTAATGATGAGTTTGTTAGATAGGCTTGGAGTTTGTTAGGGAGGCTTGGAGGTGCAAATAAATATCTCCGCTCGTCCGTTTTTTGTTCGGAAAAAAAATCATAACTTGAGTTGTAGACCTCCGATTGATGTGATTCAAAATGCGTTGGAAAGCTCGTTTCAGTATCTACAACTTTCATCAAGACCTCGTCCCCTGAAAATGCCTCTAAGTCGGGTCAAATTTCCATCGAAAACAGGTTACGGTAGAAGTGCGTTGGAAAATATTGATCCGTTGATCTCGTAAACTCGTGGCATCTTCTTCTCTTCCTCAAAATCCATCTTTTAGGACTCCAAAACATGTCTTCTTCATCAAATATTCCTTTTGTCTCTAAAAGATTCTCTTTGTCTCCTCTTGAAACTTCGGTCGAGCAAAAACTCTCGTCTCGTGATTCAATCTTCGGTTCCGTCTCCGCATAAATCTTATCTTTTTTTCCGAACATAAAAAACGAACGCACGAGTATTTCGACGATAAAAGTTTTAACGATACGGTATATATATATATATATATATATATATATATATATATATATATATATATATATATATATATATATATATATCGAGAGAAAAAAAAAACAAAAGAGACAAAAGAAAAGACAAAGGGTATATTTGGTGGGGCCCAAGGAATATTTGGGGGTCCCAAGGAATATCATATATATATATATCATCGAGAGAAAAAAAAACAAAGAGACAAACGAAAAGACAAAGGGTATATTTGGTGGGGCGAGGAATATTTGGGGGTCCCCGAATATTTTGTTTCCTTTGATATATATATATATATATATATATATATATATATATATATATATATATATATATATATATATATATATATATGGATAGATAGATAACTACTACTTATATATTTTGATAAAACTTAGAAATTAATGACTCGAAATGATATATAAGTGCTTAAAATCCAAACCTTATCATCTTTTAAATCGAAAATATGTATCTACAAAACATCAAAAATATTGCAAAGTGTAACAACATCCAAATAAACATAAAATCAACGATAAAACACATAAATCAACCACTTTTGCAATTAAACCGTTTAAAACCTCATTTCTTTCAATAAATCGATTAAACGCTCATTTTCTATGCAAATTATATAAATATGGAGGAAATCGTTATAAAATATAACGTTATAAATCATGTAAAATCACCCTTAACAACTCCCCACACTTAGCTTTTTTGCTCGTCCCGAGCAAAACAAAACAAGAATCAAGGCTCGGAAAAGATAGACACCTCAGCAAATACAACATATATTCAATAAATCAGAGGTTCACCCTAGTGTGTGTGCATAGCCATAGAAAACTTCCACTAAGTCCAAACTCGAAAATTTCAAGCAACTAGCAAATACCCTCTTCAACTAGAGATAAATGATACTTATAAGATGTACCCTACAAAACGTGACATATCCCGAAAAGAATGATAGAATATATCTAGGGCCTTTCTGATATACTCAGAGGATAATCCTACTACAACATATCGTCACATTATACGGGGATAAGGTATATGATAACTAAGTCCTTAACTTATTCAAAATAATAAATTTTTTCGATTTTTATTTCACTTTTTTTTTTTACTCTTTTTTTTTTCTTCAACACACATCAGAATGAGCTTTTGCCCGTCATACTAGAATAGGACATTTCGAGATAATCCCCTATCTACTCAAATCATAAGGCAGCTTTTTCTGACTGTCGTGAGCTTTTGGTCATCATAGTGGTATAGGACATTTCGAGATAATGCCCTACCGCACTCAAATCATCGACCGACTTTCGACACACACAATTGATTACTTTTTTCGAGATTTACGGCGGGCGAGTGGTTAACATGCTAAAAGCAATTCAAACCTGCGAGCATAACACCTCAAGCAATGATTTATTTGTTAATTATTGTGCAAGAACATTAGTTATGTTTCACTTATCACATTCAAACGTTCGGATATTCACAATATATCATACTCTGGCTATAAACACAAACTATCATAATTCTCACGATACGTACGTTAGCACTAAGCACATGACTTATAAGATAATCAAAAATCACTAATCAAAAAGGGGTATAGCTTTATAATTTAGCTCATCATTCACTATGGCTTGTGAAAAATATATTGGGTGAAACAACCAACTTACTAAACAATTGGTATACAGCATCAATGACTATAAAAATAACGAACAAAGACATGCATTGTTTACTCGGGACTAAACAAAAATTTGAAAATTTAGCCCATTTAGCATAGAATCAAAATAATTTAAGCAAATGGTAGATACATATAACCGACTATTCCCTCCCCCACACTTAAATCACAACATGTCCTCAGGTTGTGCAGAATTACAGAACGGTTAAAGAAACTTAGCTGATTTGGTATTGATTCGAAGAGTGGCTGAAGAGGACAACAATGGTGATGTCATATGGAGTCCTTTTCCAGCAACGACTTCCAAAGTAGCTTGACAAAAAACAGCGATTAATGGTACCTGCACCACTTGAAAAACACGGAAACATCTCGGGGAACAAAGGGTTATAACATGTAAAACATATGGAAAAGAAGTCATAGAGATTTTTTCAGATTAAGCTCATATAAGGATGGACATATACATGGAACATTACAAAACAGTAGGCTAGGTGCAATTACATGAAACTATTTTATAATGCAACCTACATGATATGCAATCTTAAAAAAAATGCTGACAGGCTCAGGCTGAGCAAGTTGAAAACAACCCTACAGTGACTACGGCCCTGAAAGGAAACAAAAAGAAAAAAAAAAAAAAATATGGTAGCGTACGGAAAACCGACAGTTACTACACTCAAAAAGAAAATAAAAGAGTGATGGTATATGGAAAACCAACAGTAACCATACTCGGAAAAAAAAACGAGGTAGTATTACGGAGACCGACAGTAACTACACTCAAGAAAAAGAAAAAGAAAAGAAACAATAGAAAAACAATGCAACTAAATGACATGTAACTAAATGATATGCATCTAAATGATATGCAAAAATAAAAGAAAATAAAAGAAAGAAAACTAGCCCACTCATTAGCAACATGACATGTATATAATAAACGTCTACCAAATAATGACAGGTTACGATAAACGACAGTTCTGTTCATTACATGCAGTGTAGACGCGCTTTAAGACTCATAAAAAGTGATAGCATTATGGAAAACCAACAGTTAGCTATACTAAACAGATATAACTCATATGGCCAAAGACGTAGCATACGGAAAACCGACAGTAACTACCCAAATGAGTTATAAAAATAACAAGGAAGCACATAAGTCTCAAAGCTCACAAGATTCATCACAGCGGTATGTAGCATACGGAAACCGACATTAGCTACTAATTAACAATAAGACCAGTTATAGCATACGAGAACCGACATTAACTATAACATGCTTGGATGAATCAAGTATATTAAAATTAATTATTTATTTAACATGGATTCGTAGATGGAAAGATAAAAACATATAAGTTCAGATCATCTACGTAAAAACAATTAGCCACAGAAGCTCAAATTAAAGTATCCAAGTTAAATAAAGCATTAAAAATCAAGTCACGAGAAATCTAGAACCTGGACTGCATTCCTTCAGACCGGACGGACGTTCACCTTGTGATTTCTCCCTCGGACGGGCGTCCAACAAATCAGACGCTCGTCCACCTGCAGATATGAACTGGACGGACGTTCACTTACCTTGAACGCTCGTCCAACAACTAATATGCACAAAATTGCAGGAAAAATCACAGCAACCCTAAAAGCTTAACAGATCATCACACATCATATATCAAAAACACCGCAGCCCCATCAAATTATAGCACAGAGGTTAGATTAGGTTACACCTAAACATATAATTCACGTTCCACAAATTGAGTAAAAAACTTTTTACACATTCTTAACCCAACGGTCATCGAAACACGGCAAAAATAAAAACTCTCAATTTGTTTAACGCTACTTTTATTGAAAACGAAAAATAAAACAAACAAATCGTAACAATTTCGAAAAATTAACTCAACTAGATTCAACAAAACACCGATTCCCCGGCAACGGCGCCACTTTTGATAAGCGTTTTTTGCTACTATCAAAATAAAATTTATAAAACTCGAAAACCTAATGCAAAACTCACTTTTTAACCGACATTGGATCGGGTCAATCGTAGGTAGTGCGTTCGGAGTACGAGGTCGATCCCACGAGAGAATCGGGTCATTAAATCTAGTTCGATTAATTCTTCTAACTCGAAAACTAAAACAAAAAAATAAACTGGACAGAGAGGATTGTCGGTCCAAAGCCGGGAAAGATAATTGCGGACAAACATAAATAAAACTACATCTAGGAAAACGGTAAAACTAACTAACACTGAACAAACATGAACAAACAATGATCAACCAATTTCCAACAACCATCACCCCACCGAAAGAAATAAGATAGACAAACATTCATTCACAAGTTATCTTGGATTATTATCTTATCTAAAGAAGCGTTTCCTCTCTCGATTTATCACGCCTTAATTAGTTTACCTCCCGGTCTTAACTAATATCGATACAAATCAAAGATACGGATGAAATCCTAATCTAACAACATTACCCCTCAGCCTCTCGTTTGTTGGGATAATTATTGCTAATCTCTCTCATGGCAATCTAACGAATCTATCAACTCTCGTTATCTAAATTCGATTAACATACGGCATACAAAACATGAAAGCAAACAAGAACAACGTAATGAAATAAACACATGAAAAATCCCATCTTTCCGGTAACGGTGATATCCCTCAATTTCAATCTAAGATAATCTTGCAACGAATTAATCAAATTGTGGCTCTCTCGTAAACCTAGATATTTAACCTACGAATTTAGATAACGAGAGTTGATAGATTCGTTAGATTGCCATGAGAGAGATTAGCAATAATTATCCCAACAAACGAGAGGCTGAGGGGTAATGTTGTTAGATTAGGATTTCATCCGTATCTATGATTTGTATCGATATTAGTTAAGACCGGGAGGTAAACTAATTAAGGCGTGATAAATCGAGAGAGGAAACGCTTCTTTAGATAAGATAATAATCCAAGATAACTTGTGAATGAATGTTTGTCTATCTTATTTCTTTAGAACCGAAGGCTTGACCCCAATTTTTGATGAGCGAAAAATTCACCCACTAAAAATACATTTATAAAAGCTCGCAAAACTGTGGGTAAACTAACTCTCTAACCAGCAGAGTACCGGGTCGATTGCTAGGATAGCTACAGGAGTACGAGGTCGTCCCAAGAGAAATGTGGTTGTGAGTACCAAAGCGAACGTGGTGCTTAGTCTAGGCGATCAAAGTTTTAAGTGGAGTGTTATAGCTAATGTGAAAAAGTAAAGATTATTCTAACGAGATTAAAAAGCATAGCCGAGTTATGATCCAACAGGTTATCTCCCCACAGGAAAAACTTGATTAGGAGTGTGTTTTAACCAACCTACCTTTCCACAGTATTTTAACGACATCCACGGGTGCCAACTCCTAATTCTGGTGTTAAGATCGAACAACTCTCACTCACACACCCTATGTGAAGTTAATTAATTTTCCCTTTAGAAAACCGATTAACCTAACATGATTACGCTCTTTGAGTCGCTCGAACAACGATGACAAACCTCTATATTGGAAACGGTCCTAACAACTAGGCCGAATCTACGCAACGATCCCAAAACCCCTTTTCCCACATCTCACCGCAAAATGCATTTATAGGTTCGATGTGTGTGACAATGGACTAGATGATCAATCTAATTCAAAGACGTTTATAATAAGTTTTAGGACGTGGATTAATCATTAAAACATTATATTACGTGCTACACAACTCCCATCTCGTCTACCGAGGGTTAATTTCACCCGTTTTCACATAATTCGGCTATGTGACTACTTTAGCTACTCATTATAACGAGAAAAGAAAAATATATCATATATATATATATAAGTGCGTAAAAGTAAATGCGTAAGTAAATTGCGTAAATAAAAATGCGTAAATAAAAGTGCGTAAAAGTAAATATATATATATATATATATATGTATATATATGTATATAGATATATATATATAGATATAGATATGTATATAATATATATATATTTATTTATACTAATTGCATAAAAGTAAAAGAAAGCAATAAAAAGCGGAAATGAAATTATATTAAAAGTATAACTAGTCGGGTTATTACACCGACATTATAACTACATATATAACTACATATAGGCCCCCAACATAAAATAAAGAAGATGGAAGAAGAAGAAGAGAAAGGGGGCAAAGGTTTCATCTTTAAAACCTCTGTATATATAGGCAAATGTTGAGGCCGGACCGGTCCTTGAAGGAGCCGGACCGGTCCGGTGTAATCATTACTCATCATTACCTCTAACTAACTGCATGTGCTCGTATGTATATATAATTATATAATTATATATTAAACTTCTAAAATTCATATCTCGAGTTGTAGACCTCCAAATGACGTGATCCAAATGTCATAATTAAGCTCTCGGAAAACTCTACAACTTTTATGAAGGACTCTTCTTCAGAAAATGTCGTTTTGATGAGCCATTCGTAAGTCGTGTCGTTTTCGGGATTTCTACTCATATGAACCGATTAGCCACTTGACCACCATTTGAGTTGTAGAAGTCCAATTGACTTGATTCAAAATGCGTTGGAAAGCTTATTTGAAGATCTACAACTTTCATTAAGAAGTCATCCCCTGAAAATGCCTCTAAGCTGGGTCAAATCTTCGTCGAAAATATGTAACGATTAAGTACTTAAGAAAAATTTGATCCATTTGAACTCGTAAGCTTGTGGCACCTTCTTCTAACCCTCTAAACACCTCTTTTAGGGCTCAAAACATGTCGTTACGTAGGATCTTGGTCCACTTATGATTCGCAATGAACCACCAAAATACCAAACGTAAATCCGACACAACACACCGGTTACTAAACCGGTACAAAAACTTATAAAAACTTATAAAAACACGATAGTTTACATAATAGTTACTACTTATATATTTTTATGAAACTAAGGAATTAAAGACTCGAAACGATATAAAAATACTCAAAATGATATCGAAATGGGGTAAATTGTTATCAAAATAACGGTGAATTTTTCCGTTATCACAACCCCCACTTAGCTTTTGGTCGTCCTCGAACAAAATAAGCGATAAAAGAAAATGAATGAGGAAAAATTCATGAAGATAAGATATGAATGACAATCGGATGGTGCAACCATTCGAATCATAACTACACGTTAACCTTAATATAAATGTATAACGAGTGAGTGTGTGACAAGCCTTTTCAATTTCCACTATCCTCTCTTGAATAATTCAAGCAAACGCACAAATATCCATTCGATACGATCCTAATGACTTCCCTAGGTATAGGCAGTAACAGTTCCACACAACGTCCTCCCGTGTACTTATTAGGATAATCCCTAATGCATATCATTTAGTTTATACTGGGGATAGTCAGAAGAAAACTAAGTTATAAACCATGCTCTATTTTTTTTTTTTTTTTTTTTTTTTTTTTTGTAAACGTGTAGCATACGCCCTCATTCCCAGCAATAGGATGTTTCGTGATAACACCCTAGCTGGACTACTATCATCAGGCAGTCGGGAGCTTTTAAACCTCATAGTGACATAGGACGTTTCGTGATAACGCCCTACTGCACTCAAATCATTGGTAGCTACAACCGACATATATATAGTTTATCTTATTTTGACATTCTTTCTATCACATTCAAACCTTCAGATATTCACAGTACATATTCAGAAGTTAGGTACTAAGTTACTGCTATTTCTAGGATAAACCACTAGAATACTGAATGGGTACAGTTTAAAATTTTCGCTTCAATATCAAAGGCTTATGTGAAGGAATTCATGTTACACAAATAAATTTAGGCTAAAATGCACTTACGGTTCAAATTAGTTATACATATCCAAATTGATCATTACATCTTTAGATCCATGAAATATATACCTTATACAGATTATTTTAATCAACTAAATAATGCTCGAAAAAGATCAAAAACTAAGGGTTTAAACACTTACTGCCATTTCTAGACCAACCACGACTCTACCCCTCACTTACGATTTTTCATTATTCTCAGAGTGTAAATGAGATAGAGAGGAAGACTTAGCTTATAAACCAGGCAGAAAGGTGCTATCGAATCCCGTAACAGCCATGAGAAAGCACATCCCGAATCCCTGTACCAAAACAACCAAAACAAAGCCAACACGGGACATGGTCCTCGTACCAAAATATGCAATAGGGATATGGGAATAATAAGATAATGGCACTGTCACGTCAGAAAATTCGATAGGCTATATAATAGCTTTAGATGGAAAAATCACCCACACGGGTAAAGCACAGAACATCTAAGCATATACGTATCATAGAGAGTATCACATGAGCATATATCATAATCAAGTCAGCTATTCATAGATTCATTTTTATTACACACAGTTTTATTAAGGTGGGAATACTCACCACTATACTACAACGACCAGAAATTTGAAATAGACTAGATTATAAAATGAAATGTGTGAAAGAGTATTGAGTCTTTTATACCCAGATCCTCAAGGGTTCAATAACCTAAATCCAAGAAATGATGTATTTTAATGTTTTCTTTGTACTCCCTCGGGATTTTCGGATAACCACCTAATCGTTTCCTTTTAATGACATTCAAACATTCATCCTGAGACTTGGTTGTGATTTGTGTTTATATTTCATACAGATTCTACATTTCATTGATACTAGTCGTATCCAAATTACTATTATTATTATTATTTCACACAATTTTATTAAGGCGGGGTTGCCTCCCCCCAAGCGCCTTTGTTTTACGTCTTTGGCTCGACTAATTACAAATTATCAACCAAAATCGAACTTAAGAAGATCAATAGCTTAAGAAAAATTAACAATGCGAGAACCAAAGAAATTAAATTGTCTAGAAACGTACCTCGTTTGGCCTCGATGTTATCTCCTCCCGACGAGAGAATCTTCTTTTATCGACTTTGTCGAACCATCTTCTTTGCTATTCCATATAGTTCATCCATCGAGGAGTATACAAACTGGACCGTAGAAAATTCATCCTCACAGAGTGGACGAATGTAATAATCCGGGACCGATATATCAGCTATTACCAACTCTCCCAGTGGCTTTACTAAAGATGGCCAATCAATCTCCCGCTCCTATAGCTCTGTATCTGGCTCTGAAATCTTAGCATAGCAAACTGAATCATCAACCTTTTTCTCGACCTGAACTTCTTCGGTGATAACATCATCATCCTTAACCACCTCACATGTCTCTGCCTCTTTCACATACCTCACTAATTCAATCAATTCCCCCACCTTGTCTTGAAGATTTCTTATGGCGGAGTCAGTACTTACCTTGAACTCCTGCATGTCCAACAGTCGCTCTTCCAAGATCTGGTTCAATCGTTCTAGTTGCTCTATTGTTGTCGGTGAATTCTTCTTGTGGCATGGGGAAAAGCGATCGTATTGACTTTGATATATTGGAGGTGAGTAGCGATCTTCTTGCCATTCCAGACACTTATCAGGTGGCTGAATCTGGTTGAAGCTATCAACACATTGAGCATGAACACTGTAATCCTGATAAGCACCAGGGTTAGGACAACCCTCGTAACATGGTGGCTCATTGCTCGAATAACCATAATTCTGGTCCTGGTATGTATTAGGGCAATTATAGGACCAAGAACCTTGATTATTCTGCTGTTGATATTGAGGCTGAGGCACGAACTGTTGTTGATAACATTGTTCAGGTGCCTGTGGTTGGTAGGAGTATTGTTGTTCAGGTGAGTAGTATTGATTGAAAAATCCATCCATTTAAGCTCAAACTACAAGATCTCAGCAAACAACAAGAAAACAATAATATTTTATTATTTTTTTTTTTTCGTTTTTTTTTTTTTTTTTTTATAAAACCTAGGCCCAAGCCTTCGGTTCACTTACAAGATATCACAACAATATCACACATTTCCCCGGCAACGGCGCCAATTTTTGATGAGCGAAAAATTCACCCACTAAAAATACATTTATAAAAGCTCGCAAAACTGTGGGTAAACTAACTCTCTAACCAGCAGAGTACCGGGTCGATTGCTAGGATAGCTACAGGAGTACGAGGTCGTCCCAAGAGAAATGTGGTTGTGAGTACCAAAGCGAACGTGGTGCTTAGTCTAGGCGATCAAAGTTTTAAGTGGAGTGTTATAGCTAATGTGAAAAAGTAAAGATTATTCTAACGAGATTAAAAAGCATAGCCGAGTTATGATCCAACAGGTTATCTCCCCACAGGAAAAACTTGATTAGGAGTGTGTTTTAACCAACCTACCTTTCCACAGTATTTTAACGACATCCACGGGTGCCAACTCCTAATTCTGGTGTTAAGATCTGAACAACTCTCACTCGAACACCCTATGTGAAGTTAATTAATTTTCCCTTTAGAAAACCGATTAACCTAACATGATTACGCTCTTTGAGTCGCTCGAACAACGATGACAAACCTCTATATTGGAAACGGTCCTAACAACTAGGCCGAATCTACGCAACGATCCCAAAACCCCTTTTCCCACATCTCACCGCAAAATGCATTTATAGGTTCGATGTGTGTGACAATGGACTAGATGATCAATCTAATTCAAAGACGTTTATAATAAGTTTTAGGACGTGGATTAATCATTAAAACATTATATTACGTGCTACACAACTCCCATCTCGTCTACCGAGGGTTAATTTCACCCGTTTTCACATAATTCGGCTATGTGACTACTTTAGCTACTCATTATAACATAAAAGAAAAATATATCATATATATATATATAAGTGCGTAAAAGTAAATGCGTAAGTAAATTGCGTAAATAAAAATGCGTAAATAAAAGTGCGTAAAAGTAAATATATATATATATATGTATATATATGTATATAGATATATATATATATAGATATAGATATGTATATAATATATATATATTTATTTATACTAATTGCATAAAAGTAAAAGAAAGCAATAAAAAGCGGAAATGAAATTATATTAAAAGTATAACTAGTCGGGTTATTACACCGACATTATAACTACATATATAACTACATATAGGCCCCCAACATAAAATAAAGAAGATGGAAGAAGAAGAAGAGAAAGGGGGCAAAGGTTTCATCTGCTAAAACCTCTGTATATATAGGCAAATGTTGAGGCCGGACCGGTCCTTGAAGGAGCCGGACCGGTCCGGTGTAATCATTACTCATCATTACCTCTAACTAACGCATGTGCTCGTATGTATATATAATTATATAATTATATATTAAACTTCTAAAATTCATATCTCGAGTTGTAGACCTCCAAATGACGTGATCCAAATGTCATAATTAAGCTCTCGGAAAACTCTACAACTTTTATGAAGGACTCTTCTTCAGAAAATGTCGTTTTGATGAGCCATTCGTAAGTCGTGTCGTTTTCGGGATTTCTACTCATATGAACCGATTAGCCACTTGACCACCATTTGAGTTGTAGAAGTCCAATTGACTTGATTCAAAATGCGTTGGAAAGCTTATTTGAAGATCTACAACTTTCATTCAGAAGTCATCCCCTGAAAATGCCTCTAAGCTGGGTCAAATCTTCGTCGAAAATATGTAACGATTAAGTACTTAAGAAAAATTTGATCCATTTGAACTCGTAAGCTTGTGCACCTTCTTCTAACCCTCTAAACACCTCTTTTAGGGCTCAAAACATGTCGTTACGTAGGATCTTGGTCCACTTATGATTCTGCAATGAACCACCAAAATACCAAACGTACATCCGACACAACACACCGGTTACTAAACCGGTACAAAAACTTATAAAAACTTATAAAAACACGATAGTTTACATAATAGTTACTACTTATATATTTTTATGAAACTAAGGAATTAAAGACTCGAAACGATATAAAAATACTCAAAATGATATCAGAAATGGGGTAAATTGTTATCAAAATAACAGTGAATTTTTCCGTTATCAAATATCCTTCCTTATTCACTCTGTCAAAAGGTAAAGATTCAGGTAACCTTGGACCAAACACAGTCCTTGACTTTTGTCGATCGTACCCGAGATATGCCAGCTGGATTGCTAAAGGATTGCAAAATCAAAGCATGTGGATTCACATTCCCTACAAATTTTCTAATCCTAGATGTACCGGAAGACCCTAGTGACCAAGTTTTAATAGGACGCCCTTTCTTAGAAACAAGCCGAGCTATCATGGATTTCGATAATGGGGAGATCACTCTAAGGACGAATAATGATGTTGTAACCATAAAAATCCTAGAACCCCTGGACAATATGCCTAAGAGATGCCTGATGACCTATAGCTCTGGAGACGTAAAAATTGTAGAGATAGAGGATGAGGAGCCCAAGCATCGAGAGGTTCTTGTAGAAACTTGTGAGCATGAGTTTATGAAAGTACTGCTGAGAGAACAAGAGAAAAAGGCCCACAACAAGACGCTCAAGGAGGTAAGCGCTCCAGTTATGCGTAATGATGAAGTAGAGCTAAAACTAGACAATGTGGAATCCTTAGACATTAAGGTTAAATCTGGAAGCAGGGGTAGACCTAGTGCACGGGCCAAAAGAGCAACACATGCCAGGAAGAGAGCTTAGAAAGTTTCTACAAAAAACCGAGAGGCAGCACTTCTAAATGATAAGAAAGAATGTTTCTTTCTCGGCCTAAAAAGCCAAGGAGGATCACTTATTGAACGAGAAGGGAAGTGCGCGACGGTCAAGACCTCGAGATTGCGAGTTTGGCAAGCTAAACCGCAAATCTCTGAATGAGCGATGATCCAAGTCGAGATGGCGACTATAAACTCATAGCTACTTCTTGAACTCTTAGTCAGATAAAGAAAGAGTCAATAAAAGTAACCGGATGAAATAAAGAGCTTTTTTTCATCCAATCGCACCAATAACCGATGGATGTTGGGAAGGTTTTTTTTACTCGTCGTTGCATCTAGTGAAGTAGGTTAGGAATGAGTCGGGAATAACACAAGAAAGAGTAAAGACTTGTAATTGAGAAATCAGGATTGAGCAAAAGTCAGTGAGAGGTGTAATGAACAGGAAATAAGAAAATCTGGAAATAAATTGGCCCCGATTAATCGGACAATCCATCCAATTAATCGAGCAAGGTTTTACCGATTTCAGCATGTCAAATTTGAAATCAGACCCTTCGATGACACGTGAAGGATACGCATTGCATCGGTCAGCCCAGAATCAAAGCAGTCACCCTTTTCCCTCTTCTCCATCATTACATCCTTTCCCACACTCCGCCATTAAATCCACCTCCTCAATCCCCTCAATAATTCAACCCTCAATCCCCTCACCACCATTACTCCACTAACCTACTAAATCCTTCCATCTCATCCCATTTCTCCTATTTAAACACCCACACATCACCATTCTTCTTCATCTTCAATACAAATTTCTCCATTTCTTCTTATTCTTCACAAATCTCGGCCACCATCACCACCATCACCACCACCACAATAAGTTATTTTCTCATTATTCTCCATCTCAACCACATAAACCTCTATAAAACCCCAAACTCCCATTGTTGTTGTTGTGATGTGTTGCTGTAACGTTGTTGTTGCTACTATCTTTTTCCATCATCTGCAGCTCTATTTTAGAAAAGAATCTAAAAATTTTTGGTCCGATTAATCGGGAGTACCGGCCGATTAATCGAGGGTTGTTTCTTGTTCTAGAAGTCAGCAGTCTCTGTAACCAGCATACATGGCCCTAAAACATAGCAGAACTATTCGTCGCCCAAGCGGCCATCAGGTTGTCTCTGGCGATTCCAACCCTTTGATAGATGGGGTTAAGCAATTCAATTCGTTGGAGATCTACGAGTCATTCCGAGCTGGTCATTGGAATGGCCGACCTGTTGCTCGTGAACGAGGTATCGACTTGAAGGATCGTGGCACTATCTTGCCTAACATCATGAAGTATCATGATATTCTTGATATGGTAGAAGCACCAAGCCGGTTCAATGCCACGTTGGTGCGAGAATTTTATGCTTATTTGGGCCACAACCCTGAAGATACCTTTGATATGGTCCGATGGATGAAAGTTGCTTTCACCATCGAGCGGATCAAAGAATATTATGGGGTGCGCAATCCACCAGCGGGCCCGGAGAAGTATACGTCATCCTCGAATGTTAATGATTTGGAGAGAATGTAGATGATCGCTTATTACTTTGGGGTGGTATATATGGAAGAGAAATCCGATGGGAGCCCCAACCATTTTCCTGGAGAATGACCTATCTTGGGATAGAAAGATGCTGAATAGATTTGCATGTTCCCGCCTTCTTCCGACTAAGCATACGGCCTCTGTTACACCGAAACGGGCAGAGTTGATGTTCTACTTAGAGCAGGAATCTCCGGTTAATACGGCATGCTTATGAATGGTCGCATCCAAGACATTGATGCGTCTGAGCGAGAGCTTTTTCCTTATGGCCCGATGAATGATATGTTCGCTATGGAGGATGAGGTTCCGGTCCTAGTAAGTGGCGATTCAGAACAGCCTGAGCCTAAAATAAGCTCACAGTCGGTTTCACGAGCACCTAGACAGGCTGGTCCGAGAGCTGAGCGGGAGCGTACTCCGGTGCTTGGAGGAACTCGATCTCAGAGAGCTCTGATAGAGGAGAATGCTAGAGAGATTTCGGGTTTGCACCGCAAAATTGATCACATGATGGACTTTTTAGGCATTCCTCCTTACACCCCACCACCAAGAACTGTCCCACGTCACGGAGCATCTTCTTCTGTTGCCGCTACCTCAAGTTCTGGCCCACCTCCTGGTTACAAACCTCAGGGTGATTTACCTAAAGGTTGGGAGGAATATGTTGAAGAGGACTAGTTTATTTCTTATTTCTTGTTGCTACTTTCCATTTTAGTATTTTTCTTTTCTTTTATTTATTTTCCTTTCTAGTAGTAATTTGTCAGACTTTTATTAATCATATAATAATTTTGTCGGCTTAATTGTTTAGGAGTTATATTATTTCTCATTTATAGCCTCATTTTTATTATACGGTTATATTGTCACCCGAGTTATCTTCTCTTGAATTGTATGCATTATTTAGCACAGATTTTTTAGGACTTCTTATGTGAATCCCGTTGCGATTATTGGCGATCCATCTACTTTCCTTGCTCCGTGCTTAACGAAGCTAAGTTCCTTTCCGTTTTCTATTTCATCTTCTCATTGGGGGCAATGTTTCAATTATGTGGGGGGTAGGAATGTCCCTTAGCTTTTTAACATTATATTTCGCTAAGTTGCTTGATTATCTTGATTCTCCTTGATGCACTTTTCACCGCATAGTCTTTGATTCGTTTTAAGTGAAAATTTGAGCTTATTAATTACATCTTTGCTCAACAATGAATAGGTGAAAGTCATGCCCACTTCTGAAGTAGTGACGTATTAACCGTAAATTCTGTTTATGAACCACATTTTTAAACACGTATAACTCACTTCTTCAGTATGTAGTATAGATGAAGCATTATTCAATTTAGTATGAAAGAATGAGCATGTGTTGTGTTGCATGAAGTAGTGACATATTAATTATTATTTTACTATTGCATTCAGTTTTTGAGCACGTAATCTAAGTGAGAAGTATTTGGATAAAATGAAGATTTATCTTAGACCGGGAATCGATATTTGTCGGTGGTTATACTTTAACCAATTGTTGTAGGAGGATGGTAGCAACTTGAATGCCAAACAAGGTAAACCGGGACAAAACGGGTTTGCGGGTGAGAGAGAAAAAAGAGTGAGAAATCTGCCCAAAGAAAGAAAAAAAAAGAGAAAAAGAAATAAGAGAAATAAAAAATATATATATATATAATAAAGGTTGTGATGGAAGCAAACTCATAGCAAAAAGGGCACGACCCTCGCATAAAAAAAGAAACAAATGAGGACCTAAGAGTAATACTCGGTCCCCATGTCCGCCCGGCCCAAGTAAGGTTTCATGTTGTTTTCCTGAGTCTAAAGGCAAGAGGAGCGAGTGTGCACATTGATAAGTAAAGATTGTGGGGTCGCTATAACTTCATTCTTTTCTTGAATGCACTATCACAAAATATTTATCACACGACACAATGATGCATTGGTAAATGATGATTAATGGGGAACTTATGGAATGGTGCGTGATATATGTTTTGCCTAAAATCCTTGTTGATATAATGTGATTATGTCTCCGTCACTGTGGTTTGAGAGTTATTGCACACACACAATGGTTCATGACATGAATGCTGTTTAATATGTTACTAATGGATATGAGCTGGCATGATCTTTATCCTGGCTATGTGAGGCATTGTTTAGTTACCCCGAATTGTGCTCGAGAGGAGAAAGATAGGCACGTTATTGTGAGGAATATGTGTTAAATGCTGAATGCGTGTTCCTAGGGTTACGATTTTGCATCTATGTTATCATCCCGTAGATTTGGTATTGTTTCGCCTTGTTTTATACGTTTTTCAGGATGTATCAAAATTTGGAGCAGCTAGGAATGGATCTAGACCGAAGGGAAGGCATTGGGCCTAGTGTAGAAAGTCCAAGAAGAGATATGCCGAAAAAGGGAAGAAAAACCGGGCCAACTAATCGAGGTCCAGGCCCGATTAGTCGAACCCTTGGAGGACAAGAAACCGGAGTATGCCTCGTCTACTAGGTCGGTTAGGTTTTCATTGAGTCTTAAGTCGGCCATAGAGCCTATATAAAGTGTCAGAATCCGATTGTAAACATATGCCTTCATAACTTGTAATATACATTGATAGATTTCTCATTATACATTCTTGTTCATGAAATAAAGTTTTCTTTAGCTCTTTGGTGATTTATTTTCTAGTTTCCCTCCTTCCACGCCATCTCTAGATTGAGTAGATCAAGCTAGATCTACATAACCAAAGGTATGAAGTTTGAACGTTCCTTTATGTCTTTATTATGATAGATCTACTTGTATTTACGTGTTATAGTTCATCTGAATGTTTAACAACCCCAAAATTACTTGAATTAATCAGAATGAAGCAATGTGGATTCTAGAATAGGAACCGATGCCCACGATTAATCGGCGGTCTTTACCGATTAATCGAGGCAACTTTTAGGCCCTCTAATCTGGAGATTCAGCGTCAGCTATGTTGATCGACGGGATTAATTTAAACGATTACTTAGGTCTGGCCAATCTAATTTTCGTAAATCGTAAATTAACATGAAGGACTGTTAGTGAAGTGTTAATTAGGACATAGTCTTGATAGATCCCTAGGAATGTGCTAGTCATAGTCGATAGCTGCTTAGGGAGGTTTTCGGTTTTGAGCCGGCATCTCTAAAACTTATTGCGTATGAACTAATACAACCAACGAAGGAGGTTAGTTGCATATAGATTGTTTGTTGTCCTTACAGTGGAAGTAGATAGGGTTAAGAGATTGCACCCTTAGCTAAACTGAATTAAAACATTTGATTGGTTTAGGGAAATTTTGTGGGGAAGTAAACGTAAGGATTAACTACACCAAGTTAGTAGATAGGTGGGGACGGGGAGAAGTACCAAGTATCTTTCTATGTTATTGTTGGTCAATGACCATCTTTGTCTTCTCGATTAGGTTAGATTCGTTTATACTTGAGTTGCATTGTCTCTGTGAGATTGACCTTGATTCGTCATTGCTATACTATGATTTGACCTTGTACTCTTTCTAGTATAAGAGACATCTCGCGCGACATCATTTATCACCATAGGAAGCTCAACAGATTACATACAAAACTTCATCCTGCTACTAACTAACAAATATTCTTTAAAAGATATCCTCTCAAACTCACTACATGAAACAATTTACACAAGTTTGACATGGATTCACTCATACCCTGCTCCACACCTACGACAGAAGGGAAGACCTTCACACCAAACCAAGGGAATCTTTTTTCCAATCCCACTCTTTATAGAAGCACCATTGGGGAATTTTAGTATCATATCTTTACTAGACCTAACATCTTATTCTTAATGAATTCTCTTAGTCAATTCTAGCACTCTTATACTGATGTACAATGGTAGGCTCTCAAAAAGACATTGAGATACCTTAAAAGAACTATGGAACATTGCCTAAAATTCAAAGTTCACGGACCTTTACATCTAATAGGTTATTGTGATGCTAACCGGGGTTGTTGCATCTGTGAGAGAAAGCTTGTTGCAGGTCTTTGTATTTATCTTGGGGAATCTCAAGTGACCAAGAGTTCAAAGAAGAAACGCATAGTCTTTAGATCCAGTACAGAATCAGAATAGAGAAGCTTTGCAAATGTTGTTGTAGAATGCACTTGGTTACAATCTCTACGGTCATAATTTGGTCTAACATACAACACCAAACCAATTCTTTTACTGTGATAACAAAGGTGACGATTCCCATGCTCAAAATCCGGTGTTCCGTGCTAGAACTAAACGTATTGAAATATATGTCCACTATGTGAGGAGTCAAGTGTTAGATGGCAAATTAACAGTCTGGTACATACCATCTTATCAACAACCAGTTGATATCACGAAAAAGACTTTATCAGGCTCAATTTCTCAGGTTCAAAAGCAAACTTGATGTGAAGACTACTCCACAGTCTCATTTGAGGTGGGCTGTAGTGAATCAAGATAATATATATATATATATCCCTTCTACTTAATACAAAATATATATATATATATATATATCCCTTCTTTTACAAAGTGGATTTTGTGTATACCCACGTGTCCCCCCTTATTGGCTGGAAGGTTTTTTTATTTTTTTTTATTTTTACGTTAATCACATTTTTTTTTTTAATTTTCCCCTTCCCTTTCCTATATCACATATATATTCATATCCTATCTCTCTCTATGATACGTTTGTGTGTGTATTTTTTTCTCCTTTTTGCGTATATAATATTGTGTGTCTATGTCGGTTTTTTGCGTACATAATTCAATTGATAATGGGCTGACACGTGTTGCTCCCTGATTGGTCCGGCCTTAAATTTTTTTATTTTTTTTGTTTTTTTGTGGGGATTTTTGTTTTGAATTTTTTTTTCTTCTTTCTTATATCTCCTTTACAATACGGCTATGTGATTTTTCAATGTACTGGAGTTTGTTTGTGTGTGTGGTTTTTTCCTTTTCTTGCGTATATATTTTATGTTGTGTGTTTATGTCGACGTTTTGCGGAGTCATCGGTTTTGGTCTATGGTTTTTCCTCGATTTTTTTTTCCTTTTCCCGGTCTCGTTCTCATCTTCGTTTTTTTTTTTTTGGGTTTTTTTCCCCTTTCCTATATCACATATATATATCCTATCCTTTTACGTATATATATTTTACATTGTGTGTCTATATCGGTTTTTGGGGGATCCTGAATCCTGATTGGGTTTAGGAGTATCGGTACTATATCGGGGAGTCTCGACAACATCTCGGCGTGTGATTTATTAAATTATTATAGAAAAAAAAATTGTGTATTTTAACGTTGCGATAGAAGAAAACTTAAATAAATAAGCCTTTATCATTCGAATTAAAAAAAACCATTATATTAGGTTATATCGAACTGGATCCACTTCAATCCAAACTTATATTAGGACGAACACGCCACACGAGTGATCCTGATTGGGTTTAAGAGTGTCGGGAAGTTTCGATACTATATCGGGAAGTCTCGACAACGTCTCGGAGACGTGTCGAACATTAAAAATTTTAAAAATATATTCCAATCAATCGGCACGTCTCGGACCGTGTTATCTTCATTTTTCCACTTCCACTTACTGTATCAAATCCACATTTGATTACTCTTACATGAAATGTCAAAACCTGCTCCACCTACTCTCCTCCTTTCAACCCAGAAACGACCCCTTCTCCCCTCCCCTGCTTTCGATTCTGTCATGTCTCCGGCCAATTTCACCTCTTCTCTTCCAACCACCATGTCATCCATACAATTTGGAACCACATAATTGATCCCAACTCCTTTGCTTCTGTACAAAGTTAACTGGAATGAAATCATTCCTTTACTAACCCTCTGGAACAGTTGAACCACTGTAAGTATTGATTTTTTTCGGTATAAGGCAAGAGACTGAAGCATTGGCCATTCCACGCATCACTTGAACTCCAGGTAATATCTATTTTTTTCTTCACAGGTGCTCTTATAGATTTCATTTCCAAATTGGAACATCAATTCTAATTCATGTGTTTTTTGTTTTTGCATGCCTAATCTAGGATTAAAGTAGCTGCTACGAATCATTACTGCTATGCCTTGTTCCTCTTCTTTTGTATGGAAGGTTTTAGTACATTTCTTATGTTTTTGTTTGCAGTTTCTTCCCCTCGGTTTTTCTTTTAAGTTCAGCCCATGATTTTGATTCTTTTCTAAACGAGCAGATGTTTTGGCTAAAAGCAGTATTAGGTGTTAGTAATCTATTGCTCTCTCTTTTGCAGGGATTACTCTCCTATTCGATCTCTTTATTTTGCAAGAGCCGTGATGTATTATAACTTTTTTTTGCCTCTTTTTGTAGGGTTTCTGGCTTACAATTTTTCTTTTATTGAAAATAAATGTTTGTTCGATCAAGATTATGGACTATATTACTCTTTTTTTTTGTTTTTTTTGCAGGGTTTGTGATGTACCAAATTTTTTATGATTCAAACCGAAAGTAAGTTTGTTCAATCGAGATTATGTTTTCTATTACTCTTTTGTTAAGGCTCTAATTCTTCTGCCTGTTATTTGCAGTCCTTGAAGATCTCAGAACCAAAATCGGAATATTTTGCTGGCTGGTATGTTTCACTATTTTATATCATTATTTTGCTTTACTTATTATGAAAAAAAAAATGAGTTTGTGTAATACTTGGTTGAATAAAGCCACCTACCAGTATCTAGCAAAAAAAAGCATACTTTCTCAACTGTGATGGTTCTTTTGTAACCTTCATTGGAGAGCATGTCCCATAATATTAGCAATAGACTCAGTCCATGATTGTTGGTCAAATACATGTGTCTGAGCCATGGACCAGCATGTGTCTTCGGGCAACAAGTGAAGCTAATCCCCAGATGTGCACTGAACCCAAAAACTTGCTCATGGCCTTTATGGTGTTTGATGTTATCATCAGGTGGAATGTACGATTCCGAAAGATGATGGTACTTTAGCATCATATGTTGGATTTATAGTGCAACACAACAATGCTTGTGGACAAATGAAAGGAGGAATCGTATACCATCCTGAGGTGATCTTTGTTCCAATTTCAGAATATGTTCTGATTTTTAGTGTTTTCTAATGGTTCTCGTGGTTCAAAAACCGTTCTGGTAATTTCACCTTTGTTCTGTGTGCAAGAAACATTTTATTTTTTTCATTTATATTAATATGTATAACTGATGGTTGGATAATCATATAAGTTTACATTGTTTCTCTATTCAGATGTAAGTTCTTATGGTTGGAAGTTATGGCATCATTTATTAGTAGGTAGACTTGTTTTTAGTGAACTGTGGTGTACAACAGCATTGTTAATTTTTAAGTTTTGTATAGCTTTGCTAATCTAACCTTGGTTTGCATTTGGTGCTGCTTTTTTCCTCAGCATTTTGCTGTGATGTGTCGACTTTGGTCAGATTTTGGTGGATAAAGGAGGGACCTTTCTCAATTGGTATGCAGCCTGGGTATAGATTTGGATTTGCATTTTAAGTTTGTTTTGAATCAAGCTTTCTCCTCTCTTTTTGTTCTGTTCTTTTACATATTTCTCCACTGGGAACAGCTGAAATAAATAATGTTTATGTGGTAGATAGTGAGAAACATTCGGCAAGAAAGCATGTGGAACTAGAATGTTTGAATGGTGAGGATTTTGCTAGCTGTTAAATTTGTTAGGTAGCTGATAGAAGGGCAATGTTCAATGGTGATGATGTTGTTCAACTGGTTTCGTTTCGGCTTATTAGAAGTCCAGAAGCTCGATAACGAGTTGTTCATATTTAGGTTTAAATCTGAAGAATCCAAAAATCAGGTTTTTGAAGAAGAATCCTTGGTTTTCTATGGAAGTAAAATGATGTACTTAAGGCCATGCGTTCCAAATAAGCCTATTGAAAAGATAACCCTAGAAACTGTCCCAGTCTGGATTAAGCTTCCTGGATTAGGTTTACAGTACTTTACTTTACAAGCCCTGAGTAAACTGGGAAGCTTAATTGGGAGGCCGTTGTTTGCGGATAAAGATACAATTGATCAATCAAGGCTGTCTTGTGCAAGAATGTGTGTGGAGATCAAAGCAGATGATGATGAGAAATTACCAGATGTTATAGTTTTTCAGAATGAGTTTGGGGTTGATATTGTGCAGGATGTGGAGTAGAATGGGTACCTCCAAGATGCACTTTTTGTAAATTGTTTGGGCATGATACAGACCTCTGTACCAGGCATTGTGTACCTGACCTCGACGCTCAAGGTAAAATGTCCGCCCCGATTATACATTTTCTTTTTTGTCTTTAGTTAAGGGTTTTTCCAGTTTGTTTCATTTTAATACTTCTTGTTCTCCTTTTTGCTGTTGGCACTGCATATTTGGGGTAAAGTAAATGTCACTTTAGTGCTGTATTTTTATGCAGCTAATAACCCTGATAGAAAATCTGAGCAGCTTGAAAATATAACTGCTGAAAATGAGGAAGTTGACCTGAAAGCTGCTTCCGGAGATGAAGAGAAATCTCAAAACAATAAGAGCCTACTGCCTGAGAAAACGGCCATTGTTCGTTTCTCTGTTGCTTTGCCTTAGTCCTTTGCTTCATCTTCATAAATTTAGTTAAAGTCTTCGGTATTTCTTTGGTGTAGAGAAATTCAAGAAACAAAGCATGCCCTTGTGGCTCGAAGAAGAAATATAAGGCCTGTTGTGGATTTGTTGATGGGAGATCATCTTGCAATGATGAAGGAGAATCTCATGACAAGAACGGCTTGCTGCCTGAGGAAAAGGTTATGATTTTTTCTATTTATTTTCTTTTACCTTCAGCTTGATAAATGTAATTAAGACTTGGGTATCTCTTTGGCATAGAGCATTTCAAGAAATAAGGCATGCCCATGTGGCTGAAAGAAGAAATATAGGTCGTGTTGTAAATTAGCTGTTGGGGGATCATCTGAAGGAGAATCTCAAGAAAACTTGCTGCCTGAAGAAAAGGTTATGCTTCATTTTTTTATTTGCTGACAGTTAAATTACCTTGTCCTTCTTTCTACTCCCCCATTTAGCTTAATTTTGTCGAAGTTAAGTTTTCAGGGCATTCTTTTTTATGCAGAAAATTTCAAGAAACAGGCCATGCCCTGTGGCTCTGTTAGGAATTACAAGAACTGTTGTGCAACTACTTGGAAAGAGGTTAGGAAATGCCTGAGCCGAAATAATATTTGTTTGTTCAACATTTATCTCTATTGAAAGCTGACATCTTTTGTGCTTTTAGCTGAAAGTTGAAGCTAATATGAGCAGATCTTGCTTTCAAGCTGCACGTATGGTTAGAGTTACAACATTTTCCATACTTTTTTTTTCGATATTTCTCATGATATTAATAATATGTTTTAAATATTCTTTGAAAATGTCACTTCACAGTTACAGAGAGAAGGATTATCTTCAATTAAAACGTATAGCATGGCACACCTTCTTGGCTTCATAAGTAAAAGATGAATGTGTTGTAGTCAAAATACACCATTAATACTGCAATGGGCATTCACCGTGCCTTGCATGATAATCTCAATTGACAAAAATGTCATTATTTTATCACAAGAACCTCACTTTTTCCACCATCGACCCACCATTCCTTTCCCTTCCTCCCCTAACACACTTCTCCGGATCCCAAGAGCACCTCCAATAGAAGGTTTAAAATATTTTATCAAGCTTTACACTAGGTTTTTTTATCATTGGAGCTTGGTGAGTCATCAAAGCTTTACACCAAAAGCTCTAAATTCTTGAAGTGGTTCATGGAACCAAAAAACTGCACATTTTTTTAGTTTTTTTTATTTCTTCTCAAAACTTTATGTATATTAGGAAAAGGTTTATGTATGATGGAAAAGAGGTTTATAACATGATGGTGTGGCGGAGTGAAAAAAATTTATGATAATAGAGAAAAAATTTATAAGGAAAAAATTTAGAAGTTGATGACATGACACACGCATAAAGTTTTTAAAGGTCTCTCATATTCAACTCCCAACACACCAGCCTCATAATCTTTAATATTCACCTCCGCCCACCTTTTTTTCCCACAACCAACTACACAAATATTCTTCAACCATGCTTGTTTATCTTCTTAAAAGAAGTTGAACGACTCCTTTTACCAACCACCCCCCCCCCCCCCCCCCCCCATCTCCCCCCTATGCAAAAAAAAAATCAAGCATCCAGAAAGTAATAGTTTTGTATTTTTATTTTCTTAAAAAGGAACAAAAATCTTAGTTCATTCACAAAATCGAATCAGAATATGAATTATTTCGACTTAAATCGAATCAAGAAAATAAATTATAATAAAATAAGGTGAAGAAATGATTAAAACTTTGAGAAGATTTTTCTTTTTTTTTTTTGCAATAAAAAAAAGAGAAGATTTTTTTAAAAATTTGTATAGATAAATAAATAATTGGTGAGAGAAATTGTAATAAAGTAGTTTAATAAATAAATTAAGGGTAAAAAATATGGAGAATAAAGTTATGTAAGTGGGAGATGATTTAAATTTTTTTTTTATTTATAGACGGAAGAAATATCCACTCAAAAAAAAAGATGAAAGAAATTTTTTAACAATGATGTTGTTAATTTATTTTAGTGTGGCAATCGGTATTGATTTTTTATTGTTAATTTTTATAGCCGTATCTGTAGTGGCGGAGCTACATACAATTAAAAGGGAGCAAATGTCTCTCTTGATTCGAAAAAAATACACTAATATATGTACTATGCATATAGTTTGCTTTTTATTTACCTTTAAAAATTTTATTGTTTCTCCTTATCTGAGATCGTGCGTCCACCCTACTTATCTGGCAATACCGATTGCCACACTCAAATAATACGAATAATAATCTTATATCTATAAGAGGCCAAGAGGATGTGCGCACACGGCCACGCGCCACCGGGCTTGACACGTGGCATTTTGTCCCCCATACCTATGGGTTTTTTTTTAATCAAACGTGTGCCGTTAGTAGTTTATGCATAGAAGGAAGAAAAAAAAAAAAAAAAAAAAAAAAAAGAAGACTGACGGATTTGAAGTTGTGCTTTGTAGTGTACGATGGAAGATGAACCAAGTTTAATAGAGCCAAGAGGGTGTGCCCACAATTGGCCACGTGGCCACCCTCTTGGCTTGACACGTGGCAATTTTTTTTTTTTCATACATATGTTTTTTTTAATCAAACGTGTGTCGTTAGTAGTATGTGCAGAAAAAAGGAAAGACCGACGGATTTGAAGTTGTGATGTGTACTATATGATGGAAGATGGATAAGAAGCCAAGAGACGTGGCTAGTTGTGGGCTTGACACGTAGCATTTTTTTTCCCATACCTATGGGTTTTTTTTTTTTAATCAAACGTGTGCCGTTAATAGTTGATGCATAGAAGGGAAAATAATGGAAAGACCGACAGATTTAAAGTTGTGTACGATGGAAGATGAGCAAAGGTTAATAGAACCAAGTGGGTGTGCCCACAATTGGCCACGTGGTAGTTTTTTCAAACCTAGGTTTTTTTTAATCAAACGTGTGTCCTTATTAGTTAGTGCAGAAAAGGAAAAAAAAAAAATTTAACGGATTTGAAGTTGTGATGTGTAGTATATGATGGAAGATGGATAAGAAGCCAAGAGAATGTGCCACAACTGGCCACGTGGCCAATTGTGGGCTTTACATGCACTAGGCATTTTTTTTCCATACCTATGGGTTTTCTTTTAATCAAACGTGTGTCGTTAATAGTTTGTGCATAGAAGGGAAAAAGAAAAAAAAAAAAAGGAAAGACCGACGGATTTGAAGTTGTGTACGATGGAAGATGAGCCAGGATTAATAGAACCAAGAGGGTGTGCCCATAATTGGCCACATGGCCACCCTCTTGGCTTGACACGTGGAAGTTTTTTTTTTTTTTTTTTCTTTTTCAAACCTATTTGTTTTTTTTTTAATCAAACGTGTGCCATTAGTGGTTTTTGTAGGGAAGGGAAAAAAAAAGGAAAGACCGACGGATTTGAAGTTGTGTTGTGTAGTGTACGATGGTAGATGAGTCAAGATAATATATAAAATACAACATCAACAACAAAAAAAATGGCCGAACAAATATTCGCGTCACGAAAATAGTCACGACGCTACGCTTACTCTCGTTTTTTTTTTTTTTTTTTTATCAAACCTTTTGGCTTGTTTTATATCAACCGTATGTCTTGGATTTGTTACGGTTTAAACTTACACGATTTATTTCACGTTCGACATCTATTCTTTAAGTATTATCGTTGATAACGATTTATGTTGGGCCCGTCGTGCAAAAAAGCATCTTTGCACACGTTGTGAATAGGCTGGAAAGTGCCATGTTTTACGCTTTGTTTTATTATATCTTGACCAACTTTGGTGTGAAGGTTTATTCTATTTTAGACTCTCTCCAATAATACATCTTTAAACAATACTCCAAACACATCGGTTTCCGTTACAGTTATACCTTTTTAACACTTTATAAAAACATCAACTCCAATAGATACCATTTATACCATAATTCAAACACAATTTTCCTTCGATTAAATATGAGGAGAGAAAATGAAACACTGGAAAAGAATAAATCAGACTACTTTTTATACTTAATATGTCCTTTATTTTTGAAGGGTGAAGTAACAGATTTTCAAGATACAGCATGGACGGACCCAAAGGGAAGACTTGGGTGGGCGCAGCCCACCCGGATTTTAATTTCGGTACACCAAAAATCTTATATAACTCAATCCAAGACAGCTAGTTTTTTTAATCCAGCCCACCTGACCATAAAATATAGTCTATTAGCACACCCGATCTCCAGTTCCTAATTCCGTCCCTGAGATACATGGTATTTTCAAGGGCCCATTATAGGCTTAAAATACTTGTAATCCTTCAAACAATGCTTTAGAGTTTCATTTAAAAGGCACATTAGAGATAGTCTTAGAACAATAAAGTCTACTCTACCGGTGAGGAACAACCAATTTTCTTTTTTATCTCCACACATACACTTCACCCTACCATGTGAACCGACAGATACTTTAGATTTTTTCTTTTTTTTTTTTTTTTTTTTTGGAAAGGGGATAAGTTAAATATTGTACGGTCAATTTGGTAAGAATATTATATGACATATTTTAAGAAGTATTTAATCTATATAAATCTACCATCCCTTTCCCTTTCTCCTTCTAAGAAGTACTACATCCGTCCCAAAATATAAATTTGTTTATATGTTTTTACACAAATTAAAAAAATGTTTAAGTATCATTAATTTTGATGATAAATTTCTAGAATACCTTTTGACCTCATTAATATAATAGTTGTGATATACGTCAATTTCAGACGACGCTGCCAAACCGAGCATTTTCACATGGTTATGTTGTGAGGTATGTTAAAATCTTTTTAGTTGTTTTCTTGTTTTATCTTTTTTCCACATTGCACTTTCTAACGTTATTTAAATTTGTTTGTGATTTGTAGAATATTTCAATGTCATTTGCTAGAACAAACGACATGTTGCGAAACAAGACCGTGGAACTGCGAAGTGCCACATGGGAATCATGGCCTACTAGAATTGTAGCTTCTGTCGTAAATTATCAACAAGTTCGTTTAAGTATGTTGAATGATTTCATTACGGACAATGACCTAAATGTTGGATATGAATGCAGCTTTGAAGTCGTTGATCAACCTAGAGAAAATCACGTCGTGTTTAATGTGGGGTTTATCAAACGTCCAAGATCTTAAAAATAGTTTCATCAAAATTCTTCTGGATTACTTTTGGATCATTGTTACTGTATGTTGTGTGGATTACTCTTGACTTACTTTCGGATTATTTTGAATATGTCAAGATCAGTTTCACATTTTCATTGTATTACGTTTTATTTAAGTTTGGATTAATTGTTTGAATTAAGTTGTTTTTATGATTTTTGATTGTACATTTGTGTTTGTGTGATTGTTTGTATCATGTTTGGATGATGCAAAAACACACAAATATTTTCAGTGCTGGCATATAAACGTCACTCATTGTAACGTTGGTATCGCAAAACCAACGTCAGGTACGCCGACGAAATGCCACATTTTTTAACCAACGTTAACAAATCCGATGTTGGTTTGCAAGACCGACATCTCAAAGGATGCCGTTTAACAAACATAAACTCATTAAGTCCTCGAGTCAAAAACGTCGGGAGTAGTGACGTTTATCTTTGGTTCCAACGTCAGAGTTGGTGGCGTTATAGCAACAACAAAATAATCATTTCTGGACTAAAAGACGTCACCAAATCTAATGTTTATTATACATACGAACGTCAGTTGTACTGACGTTGGATTGGATGCCGGACGGAAAATCCAAAGGCCGATCAGAAAAGTGCCTTTTTTTTCCCTTTTTTTTCCTTTAGTCTTTCCTTTAGTTGGAATTGTTGAATGATTTCATTTTAAGATGGTCAGAGATGTTTTATTACTTTCGTTATTATAAAATTTTTCTGTGACATATTATTAGAAAAATGTGAAGCCGTATTTGTTTATTTTCTTATTTATTTGTAATTTTAGATATTAATTTCTTTTTTGGGATAAAATATATCTATTGCCCGTATACTTC
Source organism: Gentiana straminea (assembly GCA_036785695.1). Lineage (NCBI taxonomy): Eukaryota > Viridiplantae > Streptophyta > Magnoliopsida > Gentianales > Gentianaceae > Gentiana > Gentiana straminea. Next base: position 3,548,520 of record JAVUPR010000515.1, on the reverse strand, counting down.
AGTCCATGTACATCTACAGCATAGAAATGTGGTGTAAAAGTTGTTAGAATGCGAATAATATTCTTACGATGCCTTACGATCCAAATCACACAAATCTAATACTACCTCCGTCCTTAAATATAAGTTTAATTAGCTTTTTGATTTTGTTGTATAATGTAAATCCATTTAGATAACTAATAAAGTATTTATTACATTTTTTCTTATTTTACCTTTTATTTATTAGGGAATATTAGGTTTTAGTCCACTTTTCGCCCTATAAATAAATTTTAATCCACATTCATTTTTTTTTATTGATTTAAGGACAAAACATTTTTCTTCGGACTAAATTACCCTTAATATTAGTTTCAAAACTCTAAACAACTCTATCAGCATTCTATCCTCCACTTTCCCTTCTTCCCTTAAAACTTCAGCTTCTTCTCTCGATCTCTCCGCCACGATGTCTTCAACTTTTGCCAGCAACGACCTATACCCGAATTCTCTGTCCATAAGCTCTTACAACTTCTCCAGGAAAACCATAATCACATACCTTGTTGGCTCTTCAAGTGGGATGGGCAGCGTTAAATTTTGGGATTAAAGCTGCAAACTCCTGATCAAATGGGATGAAAATTAAATGGGATTAAAGCTGAAGTTTTAATGGATAAGAAAATTAAATTGATCAAATGGGATTAAATTGATCAAGGTATTGCTTTTCCACCTCCCCGGTGAATTCCGAGTCAAAAGATATGATGGGATTAAAGCTGAAGTTTTAATGGATAAGAAAAAACACCTAAAAAGGTATTTCCTTGAATTTTATCTCTGCATATGATAATTTTCATCCAATTTGATCAATTTAGCTGCTTGTCAATTCGTTTACTGTTTGCATAATTGAAAAGTTACGAAATTGATCCAGTGTGTTAATTTTTTGCTAACAGCACAAATTCCTTTTTTTTTTTGGGGGGGGGGGGGGGGGGGGGGGAGGGGATGAGGAGGTGAATCCTATTATGAATTTCTGATATTTCTTGTTTTAGAAGAGAATTCGGGGAATTGAAGACTAAGAAAACGGATCGGAAGGTCGGCAACTACAAAACATTTTTGCCTAAAAATTGACAGCAAAGATAGCCATATATGCTTTGTCGCGACACATCATAAGCAGCATCTTTGATCTAGTAATTGCCGTTTCAAACTCAAGAAACCAAAGATATAAACAGAGGCTTAGATAAACATTGCTATCTATCAAACACTTTATGATTACAAATAACGGTAGAAGATTTAAAGATGGCAAAAGTTGCATTGGCTGCTCTGCTTTTGGTGTTGATTCTTGCAGGTTGTATCATAATTGTTTTTATGTTTTTATATTTTTTATATTGATGAAGTTCGGATTTTGGATTCTGTGATTGGCATACTTGTGGGATCCATATTAACTAATCCATTATACATCATGAACAACGGTATAGAAGCTTTCATTGTGTCAACGGTATAAAAGATTGATTGTGTTTTTTACTTGGTTCATATCATTAAGCTTTTTAATAGACTAGTGTTACTTTGTTGGTGTGTTACTTTGTTGGTGTGCTACTTTGTTGAGAACAAAAATAGACTAGTGTGTTACTTTGTTGGTGTTACTTTGTTGGTGTGTTACTTTGTTGAGAACAAAAATAGACTAGTGTGTTCCTTTGTTGGTGTGTTACTTTGTTGAGAACAAAAATAGACTAGTGTGTTACTTTGTTAGTTTGTTACTTTATTGGTGTGTTACTTGATTGGTGTGTTACTTTGTTGGTGTGTTACTTTGTTGAGAACAAAAATAGACTAGTGTGTTACTTTGTTGGTGTGTTACTTTGTTGGTGTGTTACTTGGTTGGTGTGTTACTTTGTTGAGAACAAAAATAGACTAGTGTGTTACTTTGTTGGTGTGTTACTTTGTTGGTGTGTTACTTTGTTAGTGTGTTACTTTGTTGAAAACAAAAATAAACTTGTGTGTTACTTTGTTGGTGTGTTACTTTGTTAGTGTGTTACTTTGTTGAGAACAAAAATAGATTAGTGCGTTACTTTGTTGGTATGTTACTTTGTTAGTGTGTTACTTTGTTGAGAACAAAAATAGACTAGTGGGTTACTTTGCTGGTGTGTTACTTTGTTTGAGAACAAAAATAGACTAGTGTGTTACTTTGTTAGTGTGTTACTTTGTTGGTGTGTTGCTTTGTTAGTGTGTTACTTTGTTGAGAACAAAAATAGACTAGTGTGTTACTTTGTTAGTGTGTTACTTTGTTGGTGTGTTGCTTTGTTAGTGTGTTACTTTGTTGAGAACAAAAATAGACTAGTGTGTTACTTTATTGGTGTGTTACTTTGTTGAGAACAAAAATAGATTAGTGCGTTACCTTGTTGGTGTGTTACTTTGTTAGTGTGTTACTTTGTTGAGAACAAAAATAGACTAGTGTGTTGTTACTTTGTTGGTGTGTTACTTTCTTGATTCAAATGGTTATGTTTGTGTTTTTTTGTATTCGAGAAAATTGGAGGAGCTAGATTATCTATTGATGAAGCCGAGCCGATGCTTATTTGATGCATTTTCTCGCTTCATACATCTTTCATGGAGTTTGATGTGGTGCGGGTTTGAAGGATGAATGTCCATAGATGGTAAAACATACGCTTTTGTCTTCAAGAACTTGAAGAATGTTTTAGTTTCATTAATATGCTTTTTGATTACATCCAATAGTATTATGTTTTATTCTCTTGATTCCCCCGGAGTTGCATCTCCATAATACTTTCATAGATTGTTTCATTAGGATATGAAGCATTTTTTTGATAGATTGTTGTATTATGCAATGTTAATGGTGATATTTTGGATGTTAATAAACTGTGTCACTGTTGCTTTGTGTCATTATTATTCTTTTATTCTTGTGTGTTCTTGTGTTACTGTGTCGTATTCTTGTGTCATCGTATTCTTTCGTGTTCTTGTGTTACCGTTTATTCTTGTGAAAATTTGAAAGCTGCGATAAAATTCGGCTTTCAAATACTACGTCGAAAATGTATCAAACGTGGTCTCAAATTGAAGATAAAAAAAAAAAATTATGAATTTTGGTGAAACAATTTTGATGATCGGTGTTTTAAATCAAAAGTTACGGTCGTTTATAAGAAAAAACGCTACGGTTAATATAAATATTTTTTTCGTCTTTCAAAATATACGTCGGAAGGATATCGTGTTTAGGCTCAAATTGAAGAGCAAAAAAAAAAACATGAATTTTGGTGAAAAAATTTCGATGATCGGAGTTGTAAATCAAAAAATTACGAGTGTTTGAAAAAAAAAAAAAAAAAAAAAAAAAGAAGAAGAAAGCAGCATCAGCATCAGCGCAATCCCGCAACGTTCATGAACATGTTTACTTTCAAACTTGAAGACACGCGATTATATAGGGTTAATTCTGTCCGTGTAAAATTTTTTTGTCCTTTTTACAACTAAAAAATAAAATGTGTCTTATTTATTTATTTTGTAATTATTTTTGTCCTTTTCCCTCAATCCCCCTATTTATTATTTACCCACCAACTTTTCATTACTTTACATTAAGAACATTCAAAGGACATTTTAGACTTTTTCATCAAAATTAATATCTATAACCAATTTAATCAACTTTCTTAATTTGTATGAAAAACCACAAATGGATTTATATTTTGAGACGGAGGTAAGTAATATTTTAATGGCAACCGTGGAAAAGTTAATATTAGTAACATAATAACATAATTCAATAACATAACATAACATAAAAAAGTAAATTTAGTTTTTATGGAAACGAGAGGTTTAACACACACACCCTCTTTTTTCCCGACCGGGGACTCGAAGCGTGGTCTTTTGTCAGGTTATAACCTAGTGATACCCATTAGGACGATGTCATATTGACAAGTAATTTTTTTTTCTAATTTTATGTAATATCCCGATTTTTCGGAAAGGGCATTTCCGTCTTTTAACGAAAAGTCGGAATATTATATTTATTATTTTTGGAATTTAAGAAAAAGAAAATAAAAGAAATTAATGGTTTCAAAAAAAAAAAAAAAAGAAGGAGATTTAATGGGAGTTAATCCCCATCATTCTCATCATTATCGGTTTTCACAAAAAAAAAAAGAGAGAAACGGTTCATCAGCAAGAGAAGCAGCGCAAGTTTTGAGAAAGAAGAAGAAAGGGGCTTTCGATTTTTTTCCCGCTAATCGTGATCGGTTGTGCGTACTCCTCGCGGAAAAACATTCTACGGAACGCAAGGATCGTTTGGATACCAATTTCGCCCCGTGAAGGTTAGTCGTTTTGGAGTTATGGTTTACGTGTTTCGGACGATTTTGAAAGTTAAATTCGTTTTGCCTTGTAATCCGTCGAATTTCGACCCTTGATATCTCCCTCGTTTCTATTCCGTTTTCGGATCGTAGCGTACCGTTAGAATCCTCGTGACGAGAGCTTTGCATCGGTACTAGGCACGAAGCTAGTTCGAGTTTTTAGGCGAAAAAGTAAGGAGAAACTCTTACGTTTTCGCTTTTGAATATGTAATGGTCGTGTTGTTTTCCTTGTTTGTTTTAGTGATTTAATTGGCGTTAACGATGCCTAAATGATGGATGATGATTTGGTATGGTTGGTAGATTATTTTTTCAATGGAATTTGGTTAAGGAAGATTTGTTTAGAATTTATTTAGTTTTATTTTATCACTGTTGGTTAGCATCTGTTTCGATCCTTCTACTGATCATTAGGGACTCGTACAATAAACTTTCCCCGCCGGCTATAAAGGAGTAGTATTACCTTGTATTTTAATCATCTAAGGATACAACATTATTCCCTTTACTTTAATTAAATTATCTCAAACTCTCTCGTTGAATTTATCTCTCGTTATCGGGAGTGTTATCTAAATGAACTAGGATGGTTAGTTAATCACCTAATACAACACTACTTGCTAGATAAAAGATTAAACACCATGTGGTCTTGGGTAGATCCTGAAGATCTATAGCGTGATGTGTGAACGGACAGTCAAAGTGAGGGTTCTATCGGTCTGCAGACCTATAGGCATCGCCGTACGTTCATACTATCGGAACCAGTTATTGTATCCTGAAGGTTTCAATACGTTCCGGGGTTATTGTATCCTGAAGATTTCAATATGTCACGTTCCACCTTGATAGCATGTTGTAACAAAGATAAGCTAGGTAGCTACAGTTTAGGCATATTGGGAGATGTAACCTCTATGCGTAGAATCGAGTCTGTCTTGTTTTTAGTTGAAATTTAATAATAAGTCTTATATATTCTAAGCTTAAACGTACTTCTCTTCCTTACTGAGTATTATATACTTACCCCTTGTGCATGTTTTTGTTATATGTGCTTGGGGGTGAGAAGGCGAACAGGATTTCGGGTATTACGAGGAGTATGTCCCCGAGGAGGATCTCTTGAGCTTGATGTTTCATTCTATGCACTTTCTTTTACATTTGAAATGTTGCACTATTTTATATACTTTGTTCATAAGATCTTTGGGATGACGTGTGTTCATCTTTATTTCTTATTTCATAGTATTTCGTTTGGACTTTCGAGGGACTTCATTGTATTGTTTTGATACACTTTCGACTTTTAGTACCTTTTCGTATTCTAGTATCTTTATGGATATTTATTACCCGAGCATTAAATTCCGCGCACTTTGATTGTATTGATTGTAGGCTTACATATATAAATGAATTAAATTTTATTTATATGTGTGCCGAACGTCGTATTTCCGGATAAGGGCTCGGTATCCGGGAACGGGGCGTTACATTTTACCCTTCAAGTTTTTTTTCACGCTTACTTATTTTTACTCAATTTTACGGATAATTTTTGGAATTTCTTATGCTCTAATTTTTTTTTGGTCAAAATGTATGAAATTTATTTTCTAGCAGGTATTAAGTTTCGAAAACAACCGACATCTGACTCAAATTAAATCCAATAAAATCTTGATTCGTATTAGGTCAGGATAATGTATGTCGTGTAAAAGTATGTTTCCAAAGAAAACAATTCATTAACGAAAGAAAATTATTGAAAACATTTGTGCATATCCTTTTATTGCCGCTGTCTTAATATAACTGTCAATCAATATAACACACTTTACTCGTATGTTTCTAGAGCATGCCAAACTACAAGACGATGATAATTAGGACACTTTTTTTTTTTTTTTTTTTTAAGAAAATCATTGTTAAATATAATTTGTAAGGAATTTAGTTTCATTAAAGTAGTAACTCTATAACAATATGGGTAATGATACGGACACAACTACTCAACCACAACGAGCGACACAATCTCGATCTACACCACCGTTGATTGTAATAATCAATAGGTCTACACTACAATCAACGGTGTAGATCGAAGTCGTGTCGTTCGTTGTGGCCGCATGGTTGTGTCCGTATGATTACCCTAATTATTTATTTCAATTATTATAATAATGAGAGACTAACCTGTGGAAACACCACAGCTTAACAAGCAGGCTTTGTCTACTGGGATGTGTTGGCTCATCTTCACCACATGGGAAATATCCACCACAGTATATTCAGCAAAGCTAGAAACAGAGAACGTATGATACAATATTTCTCCATTTTCATCTGTAAATCTGCTTGTTCCATCTCTTGGCATCCCACCATAGAATTCTTCAGCAAAAATGGAGCAATGATTCCCTTTAAGAGACTTGCAATCTCTGCATTCTCCACAGTTCCTTTGAAATATCGGGATCACAAAGTCCCCTGTTTTCACTTCCTCCACTTTCTCTCCCACACTCTCAACAAAACTATAAAAATAAAATAAAAAATCTGGAATCATATTAATTAAACAGATCATAATAATTCTAACTTCCAAGTAGTAATTTGAAATTTAATTTACCCGGCTGCTTCGTGACCAAGAATCCTCGGAAAAAACGAGGCTGGACCCTGGCAAAGCAAAAAAAAATAAGAAGTAAAAGAAAAAAAAAAAAAAAAACGGCAAGAGAACGGTTTAATTAATTGTAAAAGTGAACTGTCTAATTATAAACTAACCACGTTCAACTTCCACATGGTAACATCACTGTGGCAAAGAGAAGTGCAAATAATCTTGATTCGAACCTCAAATGCTTTTGGAGGGGCTACTTCAATCTCCACTATCACAAGAGGCTCTCCAGCTTTTCTTGCGATTGCAGCTGCATAATTAAATGAATTATGGGCAATAATAATTTTCTTGAAATTAATTAAAAGTACACAAACAAAATACAATTAAGATAAATATTTTTAAGTAGCTAGCAAATAATTAAGAACCTTTGCATCTGATTGGTTTTCCTGCTGACTCTCCTGCAAGTTTGGAATCCATTGTCATTAAGGGTACTGGGCTCTGCTATTTTTCTTGGGTATATATCTCTTTTATAGACAAATGACAACCATCACGAGAAACTTTTTGATTTTGTTACAACTTCACACACCCCCCTTACCATTTAAAAAATAATAATCCTCTCAGTTTTTTATTATTATCTTTTTTTGATGTCTTAAAATGAGTGTTTACTTTCTTTTTTTTTTTTTTTTTTGAGGGTATACTTTGATTACTAATTGATAGGGAAAATGACAATTTTGATCTATCTTCTTTCATTTTTTCTTTTCTCCAAATCAGTCACAATACTTCCTTGTTACGATAAATATTTTTATGTATGCGTTTTTGTTATGATAAACAATTCTAGAAATTTGTTTTTGTTATAATTATAGGACAACTAACGGAATTGTCCGGTGACAACGTTTTCCAAACGAAAATTCTAAATGGACCGCCAACACATCGAAAGCTCATTGAGCTCACTAAGTCCATTCATGGCCCTGCCTTTCCTTCTTCATTTCATGATTTCTAACTTTTGTGATTGAATATGAAAGATAGCAATGTTTCTTCTTCTTGTTGTATATGTTAGGTGTAATGCCCGAAATACAATTTATTTAATTGTTTTTATTTAATAAATGATAGATTTTATTTCATCTTATTATTTTTTTTGTCTTTCATATTTAATACACCGCCGAAAAAAACTAAGTCGTATCATATATAGCCATATAACTTAGTGTGTGTGTCACACATGAGGATTAAGTGTATGGTGATACACTTGAACTATTAGTCCGTGGTGAACTTAATCAAAGTATGGGGTCTATTGATTAAACCACCATTAATGCGCCCAGAACACTTTATGGTGTGACCGTCTTATCCGGACCGTCGACATTGGTTGTCTAAGTGGGGCATTTATATATGATGAGAGTCATATAGGACTGGACCGATTTAATCTGAATTTATCATATAATTTCGTGATTGAGAAATCTTATTAAATCACAAGATGATCATATATGGATTAACCTTAATCCTAAAGTGATTACAGACTCCTACTTATTTCAGGATAGAGTTTGATGTGTTCGTTAAGGATCGCTAAGAGGCGCGGTCCGAATCACTTTCATGTTTGCACTATTCTGGAATGAGTGAGTAGTGTGTGTCTCATAGATATGGAATCCATTCCTTCATGCGGGAAGTATAAATACAATCCCCTTATTTGTTAATCCTAGAAACTGATCGATCCGCGGAGTTCGTATTGGTTATTAACTAATTGATCACTAGTGGGTTAGTAGTAAATAAGGATGAGATGTATTGAAGAAGGTTTACGGAAATATTCCCGCTTCATTACGGATAGTCTATTGAGGATTAGTTTATATGTAATGATTATATCAATGGACACTTATCGACTCGACTCGACGTTTTGAGAATAAGTTACATCTATAATCGATAGAGTTCAGTTTAGGATTTATGGTGGCGTAGTTCCAGAATTAATAAGTTGAGTAGAAATATTCTGTTCGATGACTATTTTATTTAATTTATTGTAGCTACTGGTTATAGGTCCATGGTCCCCGGGTTGGTTCCTAACACGCGAGTGTTTTCTCGTTTTATGGAACCTCGAAAATAAATTAAATAGTTGGTCTATTTAATGAATATGCAATATTATTTATTTGGTAAATAATATGTAAAATAAAAAAGACATTTTCTATTAATTTAATGATGAAAATGGCGCCACATTGTGGATAAGTTAGGAGAAGAAATTTTCCTAGATTATATCACATGTGTAATTAATTAATTATCTATTTGTTGGATAATTAATGTAAAAAAAAGAGGTTGATTGTTTGGGAATTATCTCTTATCTTTTGGCAAATATCTTTTCCTTGTGGGAATAGGTAATTGTGGAGTGAAAATGATAACTCTCTTTGCTAGTTATTTTCCTATATAAAGAGATTTCCTTCTAGTACAATGAACATCACAAAATTGCGCCACATTCACAAATAAAGAAGAGAAAATTAGTTTCCTGTTCTAGTCATTAAGGGAAGAAAAACCTAGGGTTTTTCTAGTTCATATTCGAGGAGGTTATACGGCAAGGATCGACATCCACCAATCGTCGCTAGGAGATACAATCCGGAAGACTGCGGCTTTTCCATCAGTCTATTTATTATTCCTCTTAAATAAGGTAAATCTTCAACTTTCTCATAGTTAGATTAATTGTTTATGCGAATCAAATCGTGGTAAAATCGCATGCGAATTTATTCATAACTTCCGCTGTGCAAGATCGAGTTTCTCGATCGGTGCTGTGAATCAGATCTGACAATCCAATTATGGATCGGATCCGGATTCGGGTTTCTGTATATCCAGCATTATATTCTTTCATTCTCTTTCTTACTGTTCTCGAGTCCGGAAAAGAAAGAATATTTTATGAAATTATTATAACTCCGAACAAGAACAGAGCCATTAGTTCAACTTTGGCCGAGTTAATGGACAATATTAATTTTGATCATCGGGTTGGCTCGATTAAAATAATTTTGTGAAATGAACAGAATTACATAGATTTTTAGTGTATATTTGTTTGCTCGGGTGAGGTTAGCACCCCTACATATTGAATGTGACTACGTCCTTGACTACGAATATGAAGCATGGATTTCTCAACGAGTAGGCGCGCCTCAGCGCATATTCATATGAATTTCTCCATTTGAAGTTGCAATGGAGGCCTGTAACTCCCCAAACCTGCGTCTGACAGCGCTAAATGAACCGTAAATGATTCGGTCATATGCTTCGACCGTTGTCCTCGCTTAGTCTAAAAAGGCTAACCCGTGTTGACAAAACATTTATGTCTTATACTTATATGTGAGTGATAATTTTATTAATTTAACTATGTCAGACATTATATTTTCTCCCTTTATAAGTAACTGACGTCCTTACCAAGATTGTTCCAGACTCGTCTAATATAATTGGTATCGAGCCGATTACCAGACGGGGCGTTACACTTGGTAGAGAGCTGGCTACCAGACGGTACTAAGTGTCACACCATGAGAGACGGTAAGGGCCACCACTAGATTTCTCTGGTAGGACGAGTTTGGGACAAATCCTTGTGAGGACGCCAGTGCTTATAAGGGAGAGAATGTATTGTGCCACATAGTTAAAGTTGTCGAATTCTCACCCCAATACAAGTCTGAGACATAAAAATTCTGTCAACTATGATTAGCCCTTTTAGAACATGCGAGGACGACGGTCTAAACAATTAACCGAATCCTTTATGATTCACTGAGAACTACCAGACCCGGGGTGGGGCGTTACAAGGATCTTTAAAATGAGTCTCAACTTTTTAAATCACGTTATTATGTCAAAGACCCTTCCATTAATGATAATTTTGGTGAAATTCAACTTCAAATCCATAAGTTCGAGTGGATTGTTTGAAGGTGTGTAACACCTAAAAAACCATAAAGTTTAAAAGAGAAAGAGGGATATTATTAATTGGAAATATAAATATAATCTTTTGTATAATTATCCTTTTAATCATTAAAGGAAAACTAAGGTAATTAAGGAAATCCCCATTACCTCATTAGTCGCCGGTTTCAGGAAAAAAAAAGGAATACGTGAACGCTCTGAACTCTTGAGAGAAAGAATAGAGAAGAAGGAATCTTCAAAATTCCGGCTAATCGATCTGTTGAATGTTTGTGCAGACCCTAGTAGAAGAAGTTGATCATCTCGTCGCCGGCATTGTTTTGATACCAACAATTCCACAATCTGCAAGTTTTTAATTTTTAGCCTAAATTAGAATCCCAGTTGTTTCCTATTAGAATTCTGAGTTTTAATGGCGTAGAATGTTGTACTAATCGTAGAATTATGCTGTTTGTTCATAGGTTTTGCATAGAAGCCGAAGAATCAAAGAAATCTTTGTTGTGTTGCTTTTGGATCGCGTTTTTACAAAATCAAAGGTAAATAGGTGTTCAAAATCGGTTTTTGTTGTTACTATATTGTGTTGCATTGATTTTGTTGCAGGTTTGAGGTGTAAAAAGTTTGGGAAATCATTGTGATGAATTGCATTGGTTTCACCTCGAAAAGCATGATGTTCTGCAAATTTCCGTCGCCTGGGGCAGACCAAAATGATAAAAAATTGGTAGAAAGTCTCTGCTCGGGTTCAGCGCGTGCCAAAAGGCATAACGCGCGCCAAAGATATCAGGCAGAGAACATAACGCTCTTTTCAAGTTTAGCGCGCGCCAAAGTGGCTTAGCGTGCGCTAAAAGACAACATAATTGAACATGATATTTCTATTCAACTCTAGTGCGTGCCAAAGGGTGTTAGTGTGAACCAAAGAGAAGCTAAATGGACCAGGTTGTTCTAGACAGGTTTTAGCACGCGCCAAGGGGTGCTAGCGTGTGGAAATACACTTCATGGTACTTTTGTTCGTAGAATTTGCGTAGCAATCGTAGAATTATGCCGTTTGTTTATAGATTTTACGTAGTAATCTTCGTTGTGTTGCTTATGGATCGCGTTCTTACAAAATCAAAGGTAAAGTGGTGTTCAAAATCGGTTTTTTTTTGTTACAATATGCTGGACATACAGAAACCCGAATCAGGATCCGAAATGCGGAAAAACCCGAATCCGGAAATTTTCCGGGCCTGGATAGGTCAAGAGGGGGTCTCACCCTATCGAGCAAATTTTTTCGTTCTTTATCGGATCGTCAGATTTGATTCAAAACACCAATCGAGACACTCGATCATGCACAGAGGAAACAACGAATCGATATTCGTTTACGATTTTACCACGATATGAAACACACAATTAATTAATCTAAACTACAAGAAGGTTGAAGATTTACCCAACCGAAGAGAAGTCGCGGTCTTCCGGATTGTATCTCAAAGCGATGACTGGTGGACGTCGATCCTCGTAGTGGAGCCTCCTTGAATACGCTCAAGAAAAACCCTACTTTTTTCTTCTCCCAATGGCTAGGATAAGAAACTAATTTTTCTCTCTCTTTTTCTGTAAAACTGGCGCAGATGTGTGTGTGTGTATGTGTATTGAGTTGGAGGAACTCTCTTTATATAGGAAATAACTAGGCAAGAGAGAATTTATCCCTTTCACAAGACATTTATCTTTTTCCCTAAGAAAAAGATATTGATCGCGTGCAAGACACTTACTAGCAACAGGACTAGGTCTATCCTAGCAGAGTACTAGCGAGTCAAGGTCGAATCCCATAGAGACTCGTAAGAACTCGTAGATTAATCAAAAATGAGTTGTCACAATAACGGTCTACGACCAACTATAATATAGGTAGAATAAAAATGGTGCCAACAAACAAACATGATTATGCAAGTTCAAACAAAGCACATAAGAGTTTCTAATGTATTAGTTTAATTATGATTTATTAGTTTTTTCCCCTATGGCATGCATTAGTCATCCCATTTGGTAAATTATAATTCATTTTCAGCTACGGGTGCAATCTCCTAACCCTATCTACTTCCAATGTAAGGACATCATACAATCTATGTGCCATTAACCTCCTTTGTTGGTTGTATTAATTCACACACATTAAGTTTTAGAGTTGCCGGCTCAAGACCGAGAACCTCCCTAGGCAACCATCGATTATGACTAGCATGTTCCTAAGGATCCATCAAGACAATGTCCGAAGTAACACTTCACTAACAGTCCTTCATGCTAATTTATGTTGACATGCAAATAGTTGATCAGGCTACTTACATGTAAATTAAATCTATCGATTAACGTAGCAGGCACCGATTATCATGAACTAGGATTTACTAGGCATTCAGATCTACCGATATAGACCGTCGCAGATCAGAAGAACGCAATCACTACTTTATGATTTCTTCACCAACGAATCAGATCTATACATACATGGGGTAAAATAAACTAACTACTAAATAATTAAACTAAGTAAACAATCAAAACATACAAGTCACACATAACAACGATAGATCTACATCTTGGAAATGACAGAAAATCATACCCTCGAATATGAGTGTAGATCTCCCTCGGCTCTTATCCTAGGAGGCGAATCCGTCGACTCCGTGACTAGAACTCATAAAATAAATAAAGAACTTTTATTTCATAGAACATGTCTTGAAAATTGTGCATTAATTGGACATGGACACACTGAATTATGAGGCCCATGCCTCTTATTTATGGCTAATAAACCGACTTAGAAAGACCTAGAACTACCCCTCATCCAAGAAAACGCGTTTCAGAAGATTCTATACTCTCGATGAGTCGGCGGTAAGTCCCGATTAATCGGGGGCATTTTTGTCCTTTTTCTTCTACCGACTTAACTCGGAAGGTTCTGGAATACCCTAGGCCCAATCCTTTCGTTCAGTCCGCTCCAGAATCGTCCACAATGCTTAGCCCAATTATTCTGTATCTTGAAAATAATCAAATAACGCACAAAATAATATCGAATAAGGGAAAATAAACGAGAAGTGCAAAATACTCGACTCACGAACCCGACACGTGACATTCAACTCAAATGGTTCATAATTATAGGTTGAAACAACTATTTTTAGCTCGTAATGGATAGAATTTTGATGTCGTATGATATACTATTTTAAGCATCATCAGATATTTACCATGAATAAGAGATAATCACCATATGTGGAAATACTATGGTTAATATTACATTATTATTACACTCATAACATGTTACAATATAACGTGTTACTTTTTATCAAGAGACATATTAATTGCATTGAATAAACAATTAATATGTCCTAATAGTCATAAAGTAACTATCCTTTGTCCTATTATGTAATAGCATAGACATAGCCGACTCTAGCATTTATTGTAGCCGGCTCTAGTTACTTTTACTTTACTAGCTAGGATCCTCTCTTGTAAGGATCCTCTCTTGTATCTATTTATACTCATTCTTTCAACATGAATAAACAAGTTGGAGTTTACTCAAGTATTATTACTTTCTCAAACTCTCTTCATGGTATCAGAGCCTTAAACTCCTGGAATCCGCTGCAAACTCTCAGCACCCTGCTGAATCAAGAATGTCTTCACTATCTGAAGCTTCCTCACCTTCAGTTGAGTCCCAGCTGCCTCAGCAGACTGGGGTCACTGAATCTTCATCTTATACTAATCATAGACTTGATGGCAACAACTATTTGCTATGGTCAAGATCTATGAAAATGTACATCTCTGGACAAGGTAAGATGGGATACCCGTCCGGCTCTAAACCTCGCCCCCGCCGAAGATGACCCAGGATTTGAAGCATGGGATACGCTAATAATCAAGTCATGACCATTCTCACAAGATCAATGACAAAAGAGATTAGTGAGAACTTTATGATGTATGATACGCAAAGGAAATGCGGGATAATGCCGGGGATCTTTACTCCAAGAAAGACAATACCTCGAAGTGTATGAACTTGAAGCTCGGATTCAAAACTGAGGCAAGGAGATATGTCTATAACTCAATACTTCAACCAACTGTCTAGGGCATGGCAACACCTAGATATGCTTTGGAAACTCACCCCCGGAATGATGTCAAGGATGCTTGCCCTTTATAAGGACATTATTGAGAAAAGAGAGTATTCAAGTTTCTTACTGGACTGAATCCTGCTCTTGATGATGTTAGAGGAAGAATCCTTGCCACAAAACCTCTCCCCAATCTCAAATCCATGTTTGCCGAAGTCAAACATGAGGAAAGCGAGGAGGAAAGTGATGCCGCCGAACTCCCCGCCGACAACCCCGCCGAGAGTGCTACCTGCCGACCATCGGGAAGCCCGCCGAGGTTGCGGAGACCGTCGGGAAGCCTGCCGATAGAACGGAAAGTTGTTCGTGAGCACCGCAAACGCACAAATCACACCGAGGACACTTGCTTCGGAAGCTACATGGCATGCCTAAATCCCTCAAACCTACCGGGGAAAGTCGGGCGAGGCATGTCCATGAAGAGGAGAATGACCACAAGTTGAATGCTCGGTTTTTCGCATTCAAAGCTTTCCTCACTCAACAAAAAGAAGGTAGTACCTCTACCGACACGGCTACTCGGGCTAGTGCGGGTAAATTCTACTCTTCTATTAGTAATGAAACATGGATTGTTGATTCGGGGCCTCCTCCCATATGACCGGTAATAAAAACCTCATAACTCACCTTATGCCATGTCAACAAATTCACAATGTTAAGACTCGATGGATCTATCTCTCGTGCAAAAGGTTTTGGAAATGTTAAACTCACTAGTAAGATATGTCTAAAGGATGTCCTATTTGTTCCAAAATTAGATCGCAATCTCATATCGTCGGTAGACTTGCAAAAGATTTAAATTGGATCGTTGTTTTTAATAAGAATCGGTGCACTTTCCAGACCCTTCTTCACGGGAAGTGATTGGGAGGGCTAAACCCCGCTTAGGATTGTATGTGGTCGACCCCGCCGAAGACAGAAGACGAAGACGAATCGCCTCGGCGGCTCGCACTCAAACCTTAGATAATATCATGTTATGGCATTATAGACTAGGACATCCAAGTTTTGGTTATTTGAAGTCCGTAATTCCTGAATTATTTAAAGGATGTAATGTCAATGATCTTCAATGTGATATTTGTCAATTTGCCAAACTTACCAAATCTGTGTATGCCAAACTACTTTATTTGCCTTCCACACCTTTCACTTTAATTCATAGTGATGTATGGGGACCTTCAAGGGTAAAAAGTATAACAGGGAAAAGGTGGTTTGTCACTTTCATTGATGATCATACCAGGAACACATGGCTGTTTTTAATGAAGGATAAATGCGAAGTTGGACCGAGTTTTTCGGGAATTCTACAACATGATCTCTACTCAATTTGACACTAAGATCAAGATCTTAAAGATCGATAATGCTCTTGAATACTATGAGTCTAACCTCGGTAATTTCTTGATGAATAAGGGGATTGTCCATATCGGCGGTTTGTGTGGAAACACCTCAACAAAATGGGGTTGCTTTGAGAGAAAGAACAGGCACCTACGGAGATGGCTCGATCAATCATGTTCACTACCCATGTCCCAAAGTATATGTGGGGTGAAGCTATATTAACGCCACATACTTAATCAACGTAGACTTCCCGCAGAGTGTTAGGATTCAAGACTCCTATCCAAACCCTCCGGACCACACACTCCCGCCCTCATCTTATTTCCCAATTACCACCAAAAATCTTTGGTTGTACTTGTATTTGTTTATATCCATGCCCAACACGAAGCAAACTTGATCCCAAAGCTCACAAGTGCATTTTCCTAGGATATGCAAAGGACGGGAAGGGTTACAAGTGTTACTCTCCTTCGAAAAGAGATTTTACAATTCTATGGATGTAAAATTCTTTGAAAGGACTCCCTACTACAAGAAGTCCACCGAGGCGATCACCGATGGAAACCTGATTGAACTTGACCTAAATCCTTTCCCTCAGCAAACTCTTGAACCTCAGCACCCCACCGACTCTCGGCATCCTGCGAACCTCGGCAACCTCCCGAACCGAGTCTGCGACCCGAGCCTGCCGAACCGGAGACTGCGACACTCGGCAACCTGCGAGTCACGGCAGACTGAACCTCAGCACCCCACTGACTCTCAGCAGCCTGCTCACGTTGATGACAGACCTATTGCTATCAGGAAGGGAAAGAGATCTTGCACTACTGATCACTCTATTCATAATTATCTTTCCTATGATCAGTTATCACCTGGTTTTGCCATGTTTACACAGGACTTGGATTCTCACTCTATTCCTAAGAATATACAGGAAGCTCTCCAACATGATAAGTGGAAGGCAGCTGTCAAAACTGAAATGACTGCTCTCCTTGACAACCATACTTGGGATCTCACCACTCTCCCACATGGAAAGAAGACAATCGGTACCAAATGGTCGTTGACTATCAAGTACAATGCGATGGTACTATTGACAAATACAAAGCTAGGCGGTTGCAAGGGGATTCACTCAAACATATGGCCTTGACTACAAGGAAACCTTTGCACTGTGGCAAAACTAAACACTGTCAGGGTACTGATCTCAATTGCTGTCCAACTTGACTGGCCTCTACACCAATTGGATATCAAGAATGCTTTCCTAAATGGTGACCTTACTGAGGAAGTCTATATGAATGTGCCTCCTGGTTTTTCCAACACTCACACTCAAGGGAAAGTTTGCAAATTGAGGAAATCTCTATATGGCCTAAAGCAGTCCCCTAGAGCCTGGTTTGGCAAACTCACTACTGTGGTTAAAGCTGCTGGATACCATCAATGCAACTCAGATCACACAATGTTTATCAAAACAACAAACCAGAAAAGGTCCATTCTTATTGTCTATGTGGATGATATCATCCTTACTGGTGATGACCCTGCTGAGATCCAACACTTGAAGACCTGTGCCGGCAAAAGTATTTCAAGTTAAAGATTTGGGCTACCTCAAGTACTTTCGGGTATGGAAATAGCTAGGAACGACCGGGGTATATCTGTTTCACGGAGGAAGTATGTCTTGGACTCGCCGTTGAAGGAAAGCGGCATCTTTGGGATGCAAACCTCGCTGTATCCCCGAGTAGACCCAGAGTAATACCTGTTTGCATGGTGACATTGCCGTCGAAAGGATCAATATCAAAGACTTGTAGGGAAACTCATTTATCCGTCCCATACAAGACCCGATATTGCATATGGCGTCGGCACTGGTTAGCCGATTCATGCATTGCCCTGCGAGCAACATTGGGATGCTCGTGAACGGGATACCGAGGTACCCGAAGTCCACTCCTGGCCGGGGGCTTACATTTCACCAAGTCTCACGATAGATCAATCAAGGTCTACACCGATGCTTGATTGGGCGGATGTCACATTGACGAAAGATCTACCACAGGCTATTGCTCATATGTATGGGGAAACCTAGTTACTTGGAGAAGCAAGAAACGGCCTACTGTGTCAAGGAGCAGTGCTGAAGCTGAACTCAGGGCACTTGTACTTGGCATTTGTGAAGCTCTGTGGCTAAAAAGGGTACTCACTGAACTTCAGCAACCTCTTCAGCAACCTATCACACTCTGCTGTGACAATAATTCAGCCTTATGCATGGCAGAGGATCCAGTCCATCATGATAAAACCAAACATGTGGACATTGACAGACACTTCCTAAAGGAGAAGAT
Organism: Gentiana straminea; assembly: GCA_036785695.1. Lineage (NCBI taxonomy): Eukaryota > Viridiplantae > Streptophyta > Magnoliopsida > Gentianales > Gentianaceae > Gentiana > Gentiana straminea. Next base: position 3,530,156 of record JAVUPR010000515.1, on the reverse strand, counting down.
TGATGCCAAGATTATTCAACTCCGAGATGTTCCCTCGGCGGATCGAATGCGATATTCTCACCAAGGCCATACCACCACTTATGTTCGACGGACGAGTAGCAAACTTGGCGTATAAACATATACAACCCAAGTTGAGGGGGTGTGGAAATACTATGGTTAATATTACATTATTATTACACTCATAACATGTTACAATATAACGTGTTACTTTTTATCAAGAGACATATTAATTGCATTGAATAAACAATTAATATGTCATAATAGTCATAAAGTAACTATCCTTTGTCCTATTATGTAATAGCATAGACATAGCCGACTCTAGCATTTATTGTAGCCGGCTCTAGTTACTTTTACTTTACTAGCTAGGATCCTCTCTTGTAAGGATCCTCTCTTGTATCTATTTATACTCATTCTTTCAACATGAATAAACAAGTTGGAGTTTACTCAAGTATTATTACTTTCTCAAACTCTCTTCACCATAAATGAGATAATCATTATAAAATCAATATCTTATTTTATCCATTAATTATTTATCAAATAAATAATTAATTACATATTTGATATATTTCAGGAAAATTTATTCTCCCAATTTTCCCACATGTGGCGCCATTTGCCATGGAATCATAGAAAATGTCTTTTCTATTTCACATATTATTTACCGAATAATATATCGCATATTTATTAAATAGACCAACTATTTAATTTATTCTCGGGTTCCACAAAACGAGAATTCACTGGCATGTTAGGAGCCGACCCGAGGACCATTGACCTATAACCAGTAGTTACAATAAATTGAATAAAATGTTTATCGAACAGAACATTTCTATTCAACCTATTCATTATGGAATTACGTCACCATAAATTTGAAACCGAACTCTATCGATTATAGATATAACAGTTCAAATGTATCACCATAAACTTAATCCTCACGTGTGACACACACTAAGTTATATGGCTACGTACATATGATACAACTTGGGGTTTTAAATAATGTCTTACTTATGAGCACTAAGCAAATAATAAGATGAGAATAAATCTGTCATTTATTAATTATAAAAACAATTACATAAATTGCCCTTCGAGCACTACTTCCAACAATCTCCCACTTTCCCCATAAGGACAAACAATAATTGTCTTCCGGGCACTACATCCAACACTATAGTGTGTTGCACTGATTTTGTTGCAGGTTTTAGGTGTAAAAAGTTTGAGAAATCATTGTGTGATGAATTGCATCGGTTTCACCTCGAAAAGGAGGTTGTTCAGCGAATTTCCGTTGCATGGCACACGTCAGACTAGATTTCACGCGCGCCAAAATGATGATAAATTGGTAGGAATCAATGTTCTAAAACTCGCTAGGCGAAGTCGGTGCGCTATTGGGGCGCCCAGGCAGTTTTTTTTGTTTTGTTTTTTTAATAATAATGCTTGTCACATTTAAATCTTACATCATATTATCATAAAACATAAAAATCAAGAAAAAAATGTGTCAAAAGATTAAAGAAACGACTGGCCAAAGCCCAAAGTACGAAATCAATGTCAAGTTGTCAACACTCAATGACTCAAAACAACAAACAAGTCTAAGAGTAAGAAGTCAAGTCAAGTCTATCAAGTTCAATCTTCAATCTCATCCTCATTCCCCAAGTCTCCAACTCTAACAACATCACGCTCTTTGTCTGACTCAAATTCAAAGTCTATGTTTTTTTTTTATAGAAATGTTCTTTTTTTAATGTTTTCTATATATATATATGCCAAGGGAACCCTAATTGCCCAGGTCGCCTAGGCGGTGCCCAAGAGCGCCCAGCACTTCCCAGCACCACCCATTAGACCGGACCGCCTAGCAGAGGTCGCCTAGGGTATATTCGAGATGCTCGGGGTGCGCCCAGGGCCTAGGCGGCGCCTAGGCGATTGACTTTTGTGATTTTTAGAACACTAATATGAAGTCCCTGTTCGGGTTCATCGCGTACCAAAGAGGCGTAACGCGCGCCAAAGATATCAGGCAGAGAACAGAACCCTCTGTTCGGATTTAGCGCATTCCAAAGGGACTTAGCGCGTGCTAAAAGACAACATAATTGAACAAGATGTTTTTGTTCAGTTCTAGCGCATGCCAAAAGATGATTGCGTGCACCAAAGGGAAGCAGAATGGAACAGGTTGTTCTGGACAGGTTTTTGTTAGGTGTTATGCCCGAAAGACAATTTTGTAATCGTTTTATTTAATGAATGAATTGGCATTATTATTCATATTTATTATTTCTCATATTCACCGATGTGACAATATTATTTACACTACAGAAAACCCTGAAGTATATCGTTTATGTAATCACTTAACTAAGTGTATGGGATATACACGGGAGGATTGAGTTAGTGAAGATGTACTTAAAATACAATTAGCCCGTAGTGAAGTTAATCGAGAGTATCGGGTCTCTCCTTTAACGTGCTATTAATGCACCCAGAACACAATAGGTGTGATTGTCTTATCCGGACTTTCGGTTAAGAGAACCTAGTGGGGCATTTATATATGATAGATATATCATATAGGGCTGGACCGATTTGATTAGAGTTCACGATATAATTCCGTAATCGAGAAGTCTTATCGAATCAATCGATGATCATATTTATGGATATATCTTAATCCTGAGGTGATCACGGTCAACTGCTTGAATCAGTATGAGGTTTGACTTGACGGTTAAGGATTACACTGAGTCTGTGATCTGAATTACCCCATCTTGGCATTGTACTGGATTGAGTGAGTAGTCTGTGTTATCACAGATACGGAATCCATTCCTTCCATTTATGGAAGTAGATAGACAGCTTCCTTATTTGTTAATCCTAGAAACCGATCGATCCATGGAGTTCATATTACACTTTGATTAGCTACTAGTGAGTTGTATGAATTAATTGATCACTAGGGGTTAATGGTAAATAAGGATAAGAGGTTCGAAAAGGGTTAACGGTAACTTCCGATTTAGAATGAACAGTCTATGGAGGATTAATCCATATGTAATGATTATATCAATGGACGCTTATTATCATTCTCGTGAGGAGATAAATATAATCTTATAATCGGAGGAGTGCAGTCATGGGATTATGGTGGCATATTCCTGTGATTGATTTATCGAATATAATTATTTTGTTCGTAAGATAATTATTTATTTGATTTATCGGAGCCGCTGATTATTAGTCCATGGTCCCCGACGTGCCTCCAATATAGCATAGCTGTTCTCGGACGTCGAATCCTAATAATATTAATTTAGTTCTTGTTAGAATTTAATTAAAACGATATGTGAATTAATTGTTTAGTGAACTATTAAATTAGTTGTGCTAAATAATTAAATATGTGAAAAAGACATTTTTCATAATCTTAGCCCAATTTAGTGTGTATAGTCGAAAATCATAAGTGACTAGGTCACAATATAATTTTCGGCCAAGAGCATTGTTTTAGGAAACAAGAAATTGTTTTAAGACTTGTGCACAAAATATTTATTGGATAAATATTTATGGTAAGAAATAAAGATAAATATTATTCTAGATTTGTTCTAGAATATTATGTAATTATCTTTTATTTATTGGATTTATTTATTTGCAAAATAAAATCCTTGGAGGACAATGATTACTCTACTATATAAAGAGAGTTCTCCCAACTCATAAACAACACACAATTTTCGACTTCACCTCTTAGAGAGGAGAAGAAAATTTTCAGCCAAGGGGAGCAAGGGAAAATCTTGGAGATTTTTCCGGGTAGCATATCGGGAGGATTCGAGTCGAGGATTTCCTTCCACCGGGAGTTGCTTGGATCACACGTACGGAAGATTGTGGTGATCTTCACACCATCCTTTGTTCTTCTTATTGCGGTTCTTCTACTTGGATTTTGAGATCCAAGAGGTATGATCTACAACCCCCTTGTAGAGTAGATCTAGTTATTTTATTACGTGTAATTTATAGATCTAGATCCTTAAATCGCTTCCGTTGCGGATGATATTACTAACAGTTTTAGCGCACGACAAGGGGTGCTAGCATGCGGCAATACACTTGTTCAATATTTTGTGATATTTTCTTGTTTACGACTTGATGTTATATAGTATGTATGCCTTTATTTAGAACTTTGACATTGTCTAACATCAACTTCTGGTAGCCTCGGATCCACACCACAACTTAGACCCTCTCGGGAAGAAGGTGGAAGCACCGGATGGGGGTTGTTTAGGCCTTGCGGGATGTTGACTTAGTAGTCAATAGTCCCGTTACAATGTGCTAGGTAATTTTAGTTAGATTGTCCAGGACTAGATATCCTTAGAAAAACTTTATATGAATTAACATAGCCTTTCATGTTTAACTCGTAAATACATAATTGCGTTTTTAAAAGCTAAAACGTTGCAACTCTTGGTAAGACAAATTTATGATTCGTAGAATGGGCAAGCCCATCGGACCAATCCATGCCATATGAGGTGATGAACTTGTCCTCGTGCAGACTCATCATTCGGGCATTGTGTCCTCGAGTTATAACGTAACAAACCTTACTTGGTCGAGGTTTCGCTGACAGAGCTAGTAGAAGGAGACTGAGCTTTTTTATTACAACCTACGTTGTAGCGATTGTATATTATTAAGATTTATATAATGTTATTGTGATCCGATTATTTTACCCTTACTGAGTACAATTGTACTTACCCCCTCCCCCTTATTATTATTTTCGCCCCGAGAATGTGATTGACAGGTAGACGAGTTCGATTGTGAAGATAGCCACGATGGAGCTGACGTATGAGCTTGCGATCTTTGATAAAACAAGTTACCATTTACTTTATGCACTTCAATAATGTTATTGAGAGTTTTAAACAGTTACATGTTTGAGAGTTTCTAGACAATATCTTTCATTCCCATTAGGATTTGTAAGAGTTATAAACTACATTATTTCGATGTTTTTTGTTTGGTTTTTCTTAGACATAGAGTGTAACCGGATGATCGTTTTGTGCTTAGTTTTCATTCTATAATAGAGAAATATAAAATAGATTGTATTGCATGATTCATAAACTGATAAAACACTACAATATTTCTAGACTTATTATGTTAGGAAATTATGTTAATTATTAGTTAATTAAGTTGTTTATTACCTAAGGCTATGTCAGCCATGTTATTTCAAATTTTCAGCATGATTTCCACTACTAGAGTAGTTTTCGCATGTTTCCTATTAGTAAGCAGTTATTTGCTAAGTTTAAGCCATGATCCCATGATTCCTATTTTATAGGAAGTGAACTAGTGGGTAGCTTATTGTTACTTGTATATATATGTTTGATTCATCAATGAAATTTCTTAAGTTTTCCAAAAACTATCTCTTCCATAAAAATTTATCAGTGGTATCGGAGCCATATTCTCAACCGCAGTTGGAGAAAAGATTCATGGCAGAAACAAATTTTATTCAAGCTTCCATCCCAAAGTTTGATGGACAACATTATGATCACTGGAGCATGTTCACGGAGAACTTCATGCGTTTTAAGGAGTACTGGACCATCATTGAACAAGGAGTGCCTGAACCAGCAGGAAATCCCCCCCCCAACTGAGGCTCAGAGAGCAGATTTTGAGAGCAAAAAACTCAAGGATCTGAAGGCCAAGAACTATCTGTTTCAAGCAATAGATAGAGCTATCTTGGAGACAATTCTTAGCAAGGAGTCATCAAAGGATATCTGGGATTCAATGAAGAGGAAGTACCAAGAAAATGATAGAGTGAAGAGATCACAGCTACAGGCCTTAAGAAGAGATTTTGAAACCTTACAAATGAAGGAAGGTGAATCTGTCTCAACTTATTGTACCAAAACCATGGAAATCTGCAATAAAATGAGGTTTATTGGTGAAAAGATAGAGGATGTGGAGAAATTTTGAGGTCACTTATCTCAAAATTTGATTATGTGGTATGCTCCATTGAGGAGTCAAAATACATTGATGCTTTATCTCTTGATGAATTGCAAAGCTCTTTGAAAGTTCATGAACAGAAGATGAAGAGAGGATCAGCAACATTCAGTGAAGAGTAGGCCTTGAAGATCACTGCCTATAATAGCAATTATAGAGGCAGGGGTAGAGGCAGAGGAAGAGGTAGATGGATACCAGAGATTCTGACAGCAGGGACAACTCTCAGGCATCCAAGAACGGAGAGGGTAGAGTTACTGCAAGCAAAAAGAATGTTGAATGCTTTAGGTGTCACAAACTTGGACACTACCGGTCAGAATGCTACACAAAATTGCCAGCAGACAAGGAGAAAGGGACTCAGAAGAGTCACTTTGCTGACAAAGAGGAAGATGAGACCCTGCTGATGACTACTCAGCATGAGCAGACTTCAGCACCTCAAGTATGGTATGTTGATACAGGATGCACTATTCACATGTGTGGTAATAAGGCATCATTCTCTTATTTGGATGAATCTTTTCATTCAAAGGTGAAGTTTGGAGATAATTCCTTAGTCATTTTTAAGGGAAAAGGAAATATATGCATCAGATCCAAGAATGGGACATCTGAAACCATTTCTAGTGTCTTATATGTTCCTGATCTGAAGTGCAACCTGTTAAGTGTTGGACAGTAGCAAGAAAAAGGATATGAAATTATTCTGAAGAATAAGGAGTGTGAAATTAAGGATCCAAGCAAGGGAATCATTGCTAAAGTTCCCACGAATGCCAACAGATTGTTTCTCTTAGAGATTAAGGAGCCACGAGCATATCTTATGGCAGAATTGAAAGAAACATCTTGGTTATGGAATTACAGATATAGACATCTCAATTTTGGTGGTTTGAAAACACTTCAGCAGAAGGAAATGGTTAAAGGACTTCAACAAATTCAAACTCCTCAGCAGATTTGTGAAGAATGCACTAAAGGAAAGCAACACAGGCATCCTTTCCCAAAAGGAAAGTCTTGGAAGGCAAAGCAAGTGTTGGAACTCATCCATTCTGATTTGTGTGGACCAATCAACCCATCATCTAATGGAGGAAAAGGGTACTTCATCACATTTACTGATGATTTATCTAGAAAAACTTAGGTTGAATTCTTGCAAGAAAAATCTGAAGCCCTGAATGCATTCAAGAGCTTCAAAATGTTAAGAGAAAATGAGACATGTCAGTATATCAAAAGTCTGAGAATAGACAGAGGAGGAGAATTTTGCTCAGCAGAGTTTGAAGATTTTTGTACCAGTAATGGAATCAGAAGGGAATTGACAGCGGCATATACACCACAACAAAATGGTGTATCTGAGAGAAAGAATAGGCCTATGAAAATGTGCCTAAAATATTTTGGCCATAGGCAGTAAGTTGGAGTGTGCATATTTTGAACAAATGCCCAACATTTTCTGTTCAATAAATGACACCAGAAGAAGCATGAAGCTCAATCAAACATTTTCTTCTATTTCCTCCCTCATTTTCAAGCACTCGTATCTTTTGATCTAGAGATCCACACGCGATAAAAATTTCACTGATTTTTTTATTTTTTGGTGCTTTTCGTTTTGAGACTTTGTTCGATATACTACCTCCGTCCTAAAATATAAATCACTCTACCTCTTTTTTATTGTTCCAAATTATAAGTCATTCTACATTACCAATAAAACATTTATTACTATTTTCTCTATCTTACCCCTAATTTATTAACAATCCAACAATTTTTAAATACTTTATAACCATTTCATTAATATATTCAAAGGAGATTTTAGTCATTTCTACTTGAAATATATGTCATTCAACTACTTTTTTAATCGGTGTGAAAACACCAAAACGACTTATAGTTTGAGACGGAGGTAGTAGTTACATATTTTCGTAAGATTCACTTTCAAGATTCACTCAGTGAATATTCCTAGTGAATCCCAAAAATCAGTGAATTTCGACGGTGAATATCGAATAATAGTGAATTTCCTTTTGGATTTTCTGAAATCACGTCGGAATATATTGAATGTGGTCTCAAAATAAAGAGCATGAAAAAACAAAAAATTTGGTGAAAGAATTATCAAATTTGGAGTGTCTATATATATATATATATATATATATATATATATATATATATATATATATATATTTACATAGCTTGTTAAAGTTTTTTGATTATGTTCGGTCCATCACTTGAATGTAAATGCATCGTAGGTTTGGGCACTTGAGCTATTCCTTCTTTAAGGAAGTTTGCCGAGATTGTTGACGAAAATGCTCTCCCAAGGTTGATGAAGTGGGGAGCGGTAAAAAGGGTCAGCTCTTCTGTAATTCAACTGCTTCTTCAATCGAGAGAGGTAGCGATGTTTATTTTGTATATTAAGTTTGGTATGTAAATGCAGCCTCCACATTATTTATGAGTAGTATATAATGCAGGTGGAGGCAGTTTGAAAGTTGGTTCCATCCGAAGCTGAAAAGGAAAAAGCTTATTTTTTGATGCCCTGGAAAGATGAAGTTGAAGATGATGAAACTACTTATGACAATGTGATTGAGCTAAAATTTACCCCAACAAAAACAATTTATAAAGACTCGAAACCATGGGCAAACTAACTCTCTAACCAGCAGTGCACCGGGTCGATTGCTAGAATAGCTACAGGAGTACGAGGTCGAACCCAAGGGAAAAGTGTTTGTGAGTACCAAAGCGAACGTGTTACTAGGTGATCAATCTTTTTAAAGTGTTTGTTTACTTCAACGACACTAAAGTGAGTTCTACTAACGAGTCTAAAGACAGAAAGGAAAGAAAGAAGATTAACTACTCGGTTTTTAACGTTATACTAAGGGACATTGCCAAACCATGATCAAAATAGCAAGTTTCAACCCTAAGGGTAGACAAAACCGGAGTATGCATTATAACAAACGAACTCTTGCATTCAATTTCACGGATGCGTACTCCTAATTCCGGTGCTAAGGTCTGAACAACTCTCTCCTAACACCTTAAGCCAAGTTAACTACCCTTCCTTGAAGAAGATTCACTAACAAGACATTTTATGCACTAGAGCCGCTTAAACGTTAAAATGAGTAACCTCGCTTTGGGCTCGGGCTTAACAACTAAGACGAGTCTATGCCGCGATCTTAGAACCCCTTATCCCATATCTTCCCACAAAATACATATGTAAGGTTGATGTGTGTGATTACTAAATTAGGTGATCAATCTAATCTAGCGATGCTATCATAAGTTCTAAGACGTGAAACAAGCAAGATTAAACAATAAAAAGCACTACCCACTCCCAATTTCATCACCCAAAGGATGATTTCACCAATTTTCAAATGATTCGACTATGAAAAGGGATTAGCTACTCATTATACTAGTTAAAACATAAAAGAAACAGTAAATTAAAGACATAATAAGTGAAAGAGAGAAGAAATATACCATAGAAATGAGAAATTCGAATTTGAGATCCAAAAGTACAAAATAGAGAACTAATTAAAAGATGGTGTCTTAGTGTTTGAAGTAGAAATCTGAGCTAGGAAATGGAAAGATTAAGCTAAGATTATACTGATTTAAGCTAATAGAATGTATTCTAAGCTATAACAAAATTCAAGCTAAAAAGGGGTAGGGTTTTGCTAAGAGAATGAATAATATTCAAGAAAATAGTTCAACGGGGTATTTATAGGTGGGGGAAAATCTGTAGAATTTTGGTTTCAAAAGCACGTTTGGCTGGTGTAACCCGGCGTTTCACTTCTTCAAACGCGTGTTTCGCATAGGGCAAACGCGCGTTTCGCTTCATTTCTGGGTAGGGTCTTGTTTGTTCTTCAACTGGAACGCGCGTTTAGGAAGGTTGAAACGCGCGTTTGGAGGACTTGAAACGCGCGTTTAGGGCAGATGAACTCTGATCAAAATGGTATCTTCTGAAACGCCCGTTTGGGGGTTCAAAAGCGCGTTTGAACCCCATTTGCTCCAAAACTTCAACTTTTCTCCCCTTTTGATCACTTCTATCGCCTCGATCATGCTTTTCACCATGAATCATCACCTTCCGGGTCCTCAAGACAGTAATACCCTACAACATCATGAACGACCAAAACATTCAAACAATTCCGGAGGGTGAAAGTGCTCGGGAATAGGGTCAATATCAACAAAAAGGGGTAATAATCCATCAAAGTAACGGATTTACTCCCCGTGCCATAAACTCATGATATTACCCCAAAAACGGTCTGGACCATCCAAAAATGTGATAAACATGTGGCAAACGGGGGTGGAAAATGCACCGGAATCACGTAAAGTTGACTCCCATCAACCACCCCACACTTAGCCTTTGCTCGCCCTCGAGTAAACTATGCGTTTTAAAACAAACCAAGGGATTCAACGTTGTGATGTAAGTACTACTATTCACACCCTCGAGGTAACCACAAAGTAGGAATACGAACATATACACACCGGTACAACATTATCAAGAAAATGGAGTGTGTATGGTGCCAAGCTAAAGCCACGTGCTCAAAATGATTGTCGGGGCTTGAATCCCGACCAAAAGTCTACTAACCGTTTCATACCCACTAGCCTCTCCACTAATCAAGGTCACTAAGTTTGGACACGATCGGGTAGGACTTGAAAGGTTATAACGTTAGGCTAGGGTAATTCCGGCTAATCGAAAAGGATATTTTGGGAACTGGAGAAAAAGAAGTACGAGTGAACCTAATCAACAAGTGTACCACCTTATCTTTACCATACAAACCATGCAAACTCCTCTTTGATTAATTTAAGCACTTTGGGAACTATAGGATACTAACATACCCGAACTCATTGCCAAACTCAACTATGTTTCAAGCGTCATGAGGCGAGATCGAATACATAAGCACCTATCTAACTATCCCAACTCTAACATCATATAAACACTTATTAGCTCATTCCTTTGATTCCAACCTTTTATTTCTATATACTCCAAGCCTTTATTTATTGAGAACTTTTCAATTTATTTTGAACTTTGATTGATTTGATTTTTTTTTTGAAAGATAGAACATACTTTTCTTTTCTTTTGGCCAAATCCAAACACTAGGCCCAAATGAGCTCATCCTCTCCTTATAGCTCAAAACCGAGAAACCACCAACCCGACTTAAAACACCATTTCCCCCACCCCAAGTGTGGTCTAACAAAAGACTAGGTCCACTCATAGGGTATAAAATGAATGAAACGTGACCAAAAATAAGGGCTAGGGTAGGTTTCTGACTAAGTAACAAAACGGCTATAAAACGAATGGTGGTCAGACCATTTCAAGGCTGAGAGGGGCTAAGAAGGTCTAATGTTTGGGATTAGGCTTATTTGGCTCTGGTTGGGTGAACCTTTCTATTGTGCACTAGTGGTATGAGAGGTGGTAGTAATCAAATTGTGCACAAGTGTAGCTATACGTGAAATTAATAATCTCCATTCTCAAAATAATATCAAACCGCAGTGTACACGTTTGGGGCCCCACTAAGGTGGTCACCACTCGAATGTGAAAGTAACACACACAACACGGTGCTAAAACCCTTGAAAACCTTTATTAAAAAATGCCCAAAATCGACTCGAGCCCGGTCATAGGCTAAGAATACCACTTATTAAGAATATTTATCGATTAAAGCAAGAAAACAGCTAAGTCTCCCACCCCACACTTTGAAATCACCACTGTCCTCAGTGTGTGCGAAAAAAAAGAGTAAAAGACTTAGCTGTCTTAGAACCCGGCAGAAAGGCGCACTAGAAATCTCGTGACATCTTCTTTCAATGTCCATCTCGAGCACCTAGAGCCCTGTAGATAGAAAAAAAAGCAAACACATGCACGGGAATAGTCCACGTGCCAAAGGATAGCAATAGGTACGAGTTATAAAGGTAGAAGCCATGCCACAATTATCAACCATACTAGACAGGAATCGCACTGGATGTAAAGATAATCAAAAGAAACACTGAGCATCCACGCATAAAATAAGGCCACACACTCTCACATAAAAACATCCCCGTCTACGTACAAGAGCCGGAACCAAAAGGAAATTCTCACCCCAACTTCTCTTTTAAGACAAAACTCTCCCCTCTTGCACCCAAAGACCACTCCAAACACATTATTACTACCAAAAAGGTGGGTTGCCTCCCCCAAGCGCCTTTGTTTTGTGTCGTTGGTGTTCTCGGTGAATTTTATGATTTATATTGCAATATTTCATAACAATAATCCCCGTGTTTTAGTAATTTTTATAGAAAATTACGTATTAAATGAACAAATGGAAGAAATGGTCTTAAAGTTATAAAAAGTGTAAAACATGCCAATTACGTGCTTAAAATGATGGTTTTATGTTGATTTGAGTTGTGTTACACTTTGGTATGCTTTCAATGACGTGCAGGTGTTAAATGCGGCTGAAAAAGTTGATCTGAGGTGTTTAATCGTGCTCAGAAGGTGGAAGTTCCAAAGATCGGAACGAGCGTTTGCTTGTCCCGTCAACCAGACGGGCGTCTAAGAAGATGAACGAGCGTCCATCCTAGACGGGCGTCCACTATTCCAGACGGGCGTCCGGGAGAAGAAATTGTGATTCAGAGTCTGATGATTTTTAGCGAACTGGCGTCCAATTTTGTATAGGACGTGCGTCCAATCCCAGCTCGGCCCGACTCGAATATGCTTTGCACTCTGGACGGGCGTTCACCATATCTAGACGGGCGTCCAGTGCCGTTTTTGACCTAGCCGACTTAGAATTCTATAAATAGGCATGTTGACTAAACCCTAAGGAGATCATGATCAGCCGCATATTTCACACAGGAGAGCAGCCGCACCAAACCCTAGGAGATTATGAGTTTTTTCCTTTCAACCATGTCTTGGATCATCACAAAGATGCAAGGCTAAGCAATTCGTAGTAGAACAACGGGAGGATATCACATCAACATCACCACAACCATGGATTGTTAGGTTATTCTTATTTATGATTCGAATATTGTATTTTATTTATCGATTGTATTTGGATTGATTGTTAAGTGTTTTGTTAGATAGGAATATCAATAAAACCATATGTTAATTTGAATTTGTATGGAAGTATAATTCAACAATAGAACCTCTTCAATCGATACAATTAATAATAATTTGAGGAATCATTTATTGTTAATTGAGTTATATGATTTGGGAACAAATTAGTGATCTTGTGCTGTATGTTTAATTGTTTTGCTTGGAAAAGAAAACAAAACCCTAGAAATTGAGTTAAAGGAATTTAATCGATTTCGAGATTGATCAAACCAATAAAATCGTATTCTGATCATAAAGATGGTTGTGTGATTGTTGTGTGGTTGATTCTAGCTGTTTTACTGTTCTTTTAACTATTTGATAAATCAATTCGTTCGTTATCAACTTTTATTGCTACGTTTAGTTATTTTAAAAGTCTTAGTTTTTACCTACTGTTTTCTGCATATTTCCGTTTCCAGCACGATATCAGACGCCCGTCCACCCTAAGTGGACGCCCGTCCAGTTCTAAGTTTCTCTGTTTTCTGCTGTTTTAGTTATTGTTCTTCGTTTCTGTTTAATAATTAACGTCAGCCTTAGTTTTAGGTAATAATTAGTGACATAATCGATTTAATAACTACGCTGTAATCCGATAATTGTACGATTCCCTTAGGACGACTCGGCAACACCCTATACTACGAGCCTTATACTTGGGGTATTCCGATAAAATAAATTTAAAACTAGTTTTATCGAACAAGTTTTTGGCGCCGTTGCCGGGGAATCGGTAACGGTTGTCGGATTCTTCGTAGTGTAGTTTTTCCTGTGTCGGCAGTATTTTGGCCATAACTTTCGGCTCGAGTGTCCGTTTGGCGCGCAGGACCCCAATTCGGAAAGCTCGTTCCGACGCCGACGACATGGCAAACCGCCTACGGCCGTTCAACACCGTTTTCGAGGTCAAAATCCACTGTTTTCCCTTCCATTTTAGCCCTAGAAGATTTCAACACGTTTTTTTTTTCATCGTTTTAGTGTTTTTCCTGTTTTAAGTTTTTCGTAGGTAGGTTTCTTTTCCTGTTTCTGTTTCTATATCTTCTCTAAATTAAAAAAATAAAAAATAATAATAATAAAAAGAAACTTTCTGAACGGGCGTCCAGCATTTGAACGCCCGTCTGCCCCCTAATTTGTCTTCTGAACGCTAGTTCAGTGACCTGAACGGGCGTCCATTCTAAAATTTTGTATCCTGCATTAGTTCAGCAGATCAGACGAGCATCTGGAGTATCAAACGCCCGTCCGGTTATCTCTTCAGGAGGACGTCCGTCCAAGACCTCGGACGCCCGTCTGCTTCCTCTTTCTTATTCTATTTTATTCTAATTCATTCTATTCTGTTCTTCCCTTATCTTAACCTTTGCTTACAAGGTTGAAACTCTCTCGTCAACCTGACCTATCGTCAGTGTTGACTTTTCTGTTTTGCTCCCCGGTTTATGCAAACCAGGAGCAAAAAGGGACCGTTATTATACTGTCCTGGACCTGAACGGGACATTGTCAAAAGAAGACTTTTCCCAAATCCTGACAACATGAGCGAACACGGTTCTAGCGATGACGAACCGGGGAACCAAGGGAATAATAACCAAAATCCTCCGGGCATGGATCCCGCTCAATTAAACACAATTCTGATGCAAATGTTGCGAACCGACAACGAATGAAAGCAAGCTGGATAAACCAAATAGATGCATCAACAACGACCCCATGCACCGGTTGCACATCCACCAAGAAATCGAATGTTCAACGAATGACCCCGGCGGGCCGTAGCCGCCGCCGTGCGGCAAGACCCTTATGCGCCATATCTTGATCAAGACTTCTTGGAAGGGCATAGACCAATTCGGCCTCCGGAGATGGGAGGAATGCATTTTGATTTAAAGAATGGAGTTGTGGGGATGGTCCAAAATAGTTCATTCCATGGCACTGCTTCAGAAGACCCACATGACTTCTTGTCTACTTTTGTGCAAATATGTGAAGCGGGTCACTACCCTGGCGTTCCTTCAGAAGTTGTTAAATTGAAAATTTTCCCGTTTGCCTTGAAAGGTGAAGCAAATCGATGGTTTAAGTCTTTACCCCATCACTCTCTTCATAACTGGGCTGATGTTAAAAGAGCCTTTGCTCTGAAATTCGTTTCACCAGGAATGATAATGGACCGTAAACGAGATATAGCTACTTTCGAGCAATTAGAAGGAGAAAGTGTGGGAAAGGCCTGAGAGAGGTTGAATTTGTTAATGAGGAAATGCCCTAACCATGGATACAATCGACATGAACTTCTAGAATTATTCTATCAGGGTGTTACTCAAACCAATAGAGATTACCTAGATTCCACAGCTCATGGATCATTTTTAGGAGGAGGAGATGATGCTGCCTACAGGGTAGCAGAAACAATAGCTTAGAATAACATGTGGGCTACTCAAAAGAAGACCCATGTTAGTGGAAGCAAAAAGGAGGCTGCTGCAAGTAACTCGGAGACAAAAATGCTAGTTGTTCAAATGGAAATAATGAACAAGGAACTAGCCAACCTACAAATGAAACAGCAAGAGGGGCCAGCAGAGGTGAATTACTCGGGCATGCATGCCGGGAATATGATGAATGAGGAAGTGCATGCCATGGAGAACCAGAATCAACCTTTCAGAAGCTTCAATCAAAATTCTGGTCAATCAAGCTACACTCAAAACCGTAACTATTCGGGAAACCCGCGAAATAGTTATTATACACCACACAGTGCATCCAATAACCAAAGACCCCAAGGTAACTGGCCTCAAACGCAAAATCAACAGCCCACCTATGTCTCCCAGAAGAAATTTGATGAGCTAGTAGACATGGTGAAAACACTAGCCACCGGTCAAAAAACGATGGAGAGACAGATTGGTCAGATGGCTAATCAACAAGCGAGCAGACCTCAAGGAAAACTGCCTAGTTATACAGATAAAAACCCTAAGGCAGATGTCAGTGCTTGTAATGCCATCACACCGCAATGGGATTATGGACAAGAGGAGGAGTTGAATGCAGTTACCCTCAGAAGCGGTAAGAAAGCTAGATCCGAAAAGTTATCGGGAAACGAGTAGCCCCTCCTGACACCATGAGTTCAGGAGGGGGTAAGCAGGAGATAAATACCAAAGACAAGACAACGGTGAGGAAGAGCTGAGTGATGATGATTCTTCGGGGGATAGTCATGAGGATGCGAGAAGAGAAGTCGGGTAGAACCCCGACTAAAAAGAAAACCGAGAAGTTTGTCGATGGAAGGATAAGGAGGACGAAGCCATTAAAAGTCAAACTATAATTAATCATTCGAAAACCCTTCCTTATCCAAAGAAAGAAAAGAGAGAATATCTTGAACTCGACAAACGATGACGGAGTGAGAAAGATGCTTAGAGATACTATGGTGACTATGCCACTTGCCGAGGTATTAACCGAGATGCCTAAATACTTTAAGTATCTTAAGGATGCTGTGGAAGTAAGAAGAAGCTAAAGGGAATGGCGAAAGAGGTGCTAAGAGAAGAATGTTCAACGGTTTCACGAGCGTTGCAATCAAGCGAGGTGACCCCGGACGACCTTCAATCTCTTGCATGATTGAAGGCCACACGTTCCACAATGTCTTATGCAACTCGGGGGCCTCTCGTCAATGTGATGCCATTGAACGTCCGCAAGAGTCTCGGGTTGGACAAAAGGCTAAGGGAGCGTCCCGTCTCTCTTCGGTTGGTAGACCGATCTAGCCGTTTAGCGAGTGGTTGTGTTAACAACGTCCTTATCCATGTTAAACATTTAGTTTTTCCAACCGACCGGGGTCATACTGGATTACCGGTCTGACAAGGAGATGCCCCTGATTCTAGGCCGGCCTTTCTTGAACACTTCTGCCTCCACCATTGACTTCCAAACTGGCCAAATCACTCTGAGAGTAGAGGACACTTCCGTTACCCTTGAGCAAGGAAAAAGTTCTGCGGAAGCCCCAACCCAGGAGATTTCATTCATTGAAGCAATCTATGGAGATGAATCCGACCCTGATGAAGAGCTCACGGAGATAGGAGCCCTGGATGTTATAATTCACGAAGAAGGAAATAACTGTTCACGGGGCGTAATCACTGTAGAGTTGTCTCAACAACTTGCGCACACTGAGCCTATGAGCGAACGGAAAATCTGGGACATTCCAGGGATGAGCAGCAATGATTTGAAGGAGCTCAACCAGCCAGACTTTAACCTTGGAGAGGAGGAAGTTTTAATGGGTAGTTGGGACGAAATAGATTTCTGGAAAGAAACTACCAATTGGGAGTTGGATGATTGGGAGCAGCTTGCAGAAGAGCTTGAAGAAGAAGAACTTAAGAAGATGGTTAAGCATAAGAAAGAAAAAACGGAAGCTGACAGGAAGATTCCTCTAGATGATGTCATTCAATACCTTTCTGGGGTTACACCTCAGGAAGATGAGGTGTTTTTCAATCAACCGGTCCAAGCTCACAAGGAAAAAGGTGGTCCCTTAAAATCTAGTATCGAGCAACCACCGTGACTTAGAGTTGAAACCACTTCCGCAAAGACACCTAAAATACATCTTCCTTAAAGACGGTGATAAGTTGCCCTTGATCATCTCGTCTAAACTCAAACCGGAGCAAGAAGCAGAATTAATCAAAGTGCTTGAGAAACATATCCTCGCGTTCGGATGGCAGGTGGGCGATATCAGAGGAATCAGCCCAGACGTGTGCATGCATAAGATTCAAACGGAGGAAGGAGCTAAGAAAGTCAGACAACCTCAGTGAAGGCTGAATCCGCACATGCAGGAGGTTGTCAAGAAAGAAGTCATAAAATGGTTAGATATGGGAATCATCTATGCAATCGCCGACAGTGAGTGGGTTAGCCCCACCCAAGTTGTGCCAAAGAAGGGAGGTATTACCGTGGAAAAGAATGAAAAGGGGGAAGAAGTAGCTTTACGCCTTGTGACTGGCTACATGGTCTGCATTGATTATCGCAGATTGAATGAAGTCACCGCCAAAGACCATTTCCCCTTACCCTTCATTGACCAGCTTCTCGAAAGACTAAGTGGTCACAAGTACTATAGTTTCCTTGATGGCTATTCTGGCTACTTCCAGATAGCCATTGACCCTAATGACCAGGAGAAGACCACATTTACGTGTCCATCAGGCACTTTTGCTTTTCACAGAATGCCTTTCGGGTTATGCAATGCACCAGCAACATTTCAACGGTGCATGTTGGCCATTTTCGATGGACTTGTGGAGAAATGTATGGAAGTCTTCATGGATGACTTCTCGCCTATGGCGATAGCTTTGATGAGATCTTGGAAAATCTAGATATGGTACTTCAACGCTGTGTTGAAAAGAATTTAGTGCTTAATTGGGAGAAATGCCATTTTCTAGTAGATGAAGGGCTTGTTCTGGGACACAAGGTGTCCAGTTCTGGTATTCAGGTTGATAAGGCTAAAGTAGAGGCCATTGAAAAGATGGCGTACCCGAAAACAGTGAAAGAGGTACGAGGTTTTCTAGGTCATGTTGGCTTCTACAGGCGGTTTATTCAGGATTTTTCCACGATCGCCAAGCCATTCTCTAACCTTCTGAAAGATGATGTTGAGTTCTTGTTTGATGAGAAATGCAGGGAAGCTTTCAATTGCCTAAAGGATAAGCTCATAAGTGCCCCTATCTTAATCGCACCTGACTGGACTAAGCCTTTTGAATTAATGTGCGATGCCTCTAACTACGCAGTGGGTGCAGTTTTAGGCCAGAGAATTGACAAAAAGTTCAGGCCCATTTACTATGCGAGCCGCACCTTGAACCCGGCTCAATGCAACTACACCACGACTGAGAAGGAATTCTTAGCCGTCGTTTTTGCTATTGACAAGTTTAGAAGTTACCTTCTAGGGTCTCAAGTTGTGGTTTGGACAGACCATGCAGCCCTACGCTACCTTATGGACAAAGCAGATGCAAAACCAAGGTTACTCAGATGGATTCTAATTTTGCAAGAGTTTGACCTGGAGATCAAAGATAAGAAGGGTAGTGAAAATATTGTGGCTGATCGCCTGTCTCGCCTAGTAAATAAGGGTGGCAAAAATCACAAGGACATAGGCATTGATTTTCCAACCGAGCAATTGATGAAGCTTGATACAGTTAGGCCGTGGTATGCTAATTACGTCAACTATTTAGCAGGTGGGCATTTAGAAGAGATGACGTATCAGGAAAAGAAGAAATTTTTCAGCGACTTAAAGTATCTCGTATGGGAGGATCCATATCTGTTTAAAGTCTGCAAGGACGGGTTGCTTAGAAGGTGCGTTCCGGAGCATGAACAATTGGATATTCTAGAGCAATGTCATAGTGGTCCCGCTGGTGGACACTACGGAGCACCGAAGACGATCACTAAAATCCTTCAAGCCGGTTTTTTACCGGCCTACTTTGTTTAAAGATGCTGAAGCCTTTTGCAAAGGCTGTGATAGATGCCAAAGAGTAGGGAGACTCAGTAATAGGATGGAGATGCCTTTGAGGCCTATCTTGGAATGTGAAGTTTTCGACGTCTGGGGCATTGATTTTATGGGACCGTTCCCATCATCATGCTCTAACAAATATATTCTAGTCTGTGTGGACTATGTTTCCAAGTGGGTAGAGGCTATAGCCACCCAAACCAATGATCACAAAGTTGTAAAGAAATTCTTGCAAAAGAATATCTTTACTAGATTTGGCTGTCCTAGAGCCCTTATCAGTGATGAAGGTTCGCATTTCTGTAATGCACCACTGGATAAAATTCTTGAGAGATATGATGTCAAGCATAAAATTGGTACACCATACCACCCCCAAACCAGTGGCCAAGTCGAGGTGAGCAACGAAGTCTAAAGCGGATTTTGGAGAAAACGGTAAATTCAAATAGATCCAACTGGAGTCGAAGTTGGACGACGCACTTTGGGCTTATCGCCTTTGCGTTTAAGACCCCTATGGGTACGTCACCATTTCAAATGGTTTATGGCAAGCCATGCCATCGCCAGTCGAGCTGGAGCACAGAGCTTACTGGGCTATTAAATTCTTAAACTTCGATAGCCAACTCTGTGGGGAGAAAAGGTTACTGCAACTACATGAGCTCGATGAATTCAGACTCAGGGCCTACGAGAACGCCAAGCTGAGCAAGGAGAGAACGAAGGCGCTCCACGATGCAAAGATAAAAGATAGAGATTTCAAGGTAGGAGAGATGGCTTTGCTTTACAACACCAGATTACATCTGTTTGCTGGCAAGCTTAAGTCCAGATGGTCCGGACCCTTTGAAATTGTCGAAGTTCATCCGGGTGGAGCAATTTCCTTGAAAGGGTACAGCGGTCAACCGTTTAAAGTGAACGGTCATAGATTGAAAAAGTATTTCGGATAGCCTTATGAAGCACCTGAAGTCCTATACTTTCAAAAGTTGGTTGACATGACTGATATGCTGATTTGTGATGAGATCCCATCCGACTTCTTTACTTCGGATGATGACATTATTGCCCTCAACCTTAAAGATGCTTCTACCACGACTCATGTACCTATCAGTATGCCAATGCCACAACTAAGCCACAACACGAAGAAGAAAATCAGTGCTGTTTGGATGGCTAAGTTCCAGGACTCAGTCGCGCACTTGACTTGTTGTTGCTGTGACCACACCGATGCTTTCCACTCTGGCTCTGATGAAGGAGTGGCCCTGCTCAAACCAAAGTGGCCCGATCCGGGTTGACTTTGAAATCTCTGTCAAGCTAATGACATAAAAGAAGCGCTCCTAGGAGGCAACCTAGTCCTTTAAGTTACTTTTAGTTAAGTTTTAGGGCATTAGGAATAAAACCGTGGTGATTGGTGTGTTGGTTGTCCTTATCCTATGTGTGAATGCTTTATTTGCTCATCTCTGTGTGCATTCATGTTTACTCATATACCCCTTGTATATGCTATGTCGAGTGTTGCAGATATTGTTGCAGCGGTACATTCATGCTACGGCCTGACCTCTGCCACCCTACAACCCGACGATCACTTTGAAACCAGCTAAGTACTCTTTCCTTTTATTTAGCACATTCTGAGGACAGTAAGTGTGGGGGGGTGTCTACATTGGGTTTGTTATCATGCTATGTTTCTGACAATGAGTAAATGTGATTTTCTCGAAAATTTTAAAATTTTTCAAAGTAAACTTGGATAATTGTAAATCTTGAGCATGTAATTGAAACAAATGGCTTGCTAGTTGTAGTTTCCTGACAATGACTGTATGTGACTTTGAGAGATAATTATAGCATGTTTTTACTGATTTGAGATAGTATTCATTTCACACTCACGAAAGCCTTTGATATTGAAGCAAAAATTTTGAACTGTATCCTTTCAAAAATTTTAGTGATTTATCTTTGAGAGATTTGGTCTTAATAGTAACAGTGAAGTAACACCTAAGTTCAGAACGTGCACTGTGAATATCTGAAGGTTTGAATGTGATAAGTGAAACGTAACTAATGTTTTTGGAAAAAGTTGAGTTAATAATAAATAAAGGGGTGTGTCGGAAGCTGGTTAATGATTGGAGTGCGGTAGGGCATTATCTCGAAATGTCCTATTCCACTATGATGACCAAAAGCTCACGACGGTCAAGAAAAAAGCTACCCTATGATTGGAGTAAGGTAGGGTGTTATCCCGAAACATCCTATTCTACTATGACGGGTAAGAGCTCATTTTGATGTGCGTCAAAGAAGGAAAAAAAGAAAGTGAAGAAAAAAATTAAAGACTTTGTTATCGCTGAACTTATACCCAGTATAAACCGAATGATATGCTGTAGGGATTATCCTGCGAGTGCGCGGGAAGACTTTGTGTGGAACGACTGCTGCCTATACCTAGGATAGTCATTAAAATTATTTGAGAGGATATTTGTTTGAGAGGATTGTGAAGATTGAAAAGGGCTTTTCACACACACTGAATCTATCTCTATGTTGGTATTACTTGCTATATTTGTCGTATCGGTTGTTGCGTGAGCCAGGGATCTATGTGGATTACATGTACAGTGAGCTAGTTTTGATTGTTTTGTTCGGGACGAACAAAAAGCTAAGTGTGGGGGAGTTGTTCTCGGTGAATTTTATGATTTATATTGCAATATTTCATAACAATAATCCCCGTGTTTTAGTAATTTTTATAGAAAATTACGTATTAAATGAACAAATGGAAGAAATGGTCTTAAAGTTATAAAAAGTGTAAAACATGCCAATTACGTGCTTAAAATGATGGTTTTATGTTGATTTGAGTTGTGTTACACTTTGGTATGCTTTCAATGACGTGCAGGTGTTAAATGCGGCTGAAAAAGTTGATCTGAGGTGTTTAATCGTGCTCAGAAGGTGGAAGTTCCAGCATCGGAACGAGCGTTTGCTTGTCCCGTCAACCAGACGGGCGTCTAAGAAGATGAACGAGCGTCCATCCTAGACGGGCGTCCACTATTCCAGACGGGCGTCCGGGAGAAGAAATTGTGATTCAGAGTCTGATGATTTTTAGCGAACTGGCGTCCAATTTTGTATAGGACGTGCGTCCAATCCCAGCTCGGCCCGACTCGAATATGCTTTGCACTCTGGACGGGCGTTCACCATATCTAGACGGGCGTCCAGTGCCGTTTTTGACCTAGACGACTTAGAATTCTATAAATAGGCGTGTTGACTAAACCCTAAGGAGATCATGATCAGCCGCATATTTCACACAGGAGAGCAGCCACACCAAACCCTAGGAGATTATGAGTTTTTTCCTTTCAACCATGTCTTGGATCATCACAAAGATGCAAGGCTAAGCAATTCGCAGTAGAACAACGGGAGGATATCACATCAACATCACCACAACCATGGATTGTTAGGTTATTCTTATTTATGATTCGAATATTGTATTTTATTTATCGATTGTATTTGGATTGATTGTTAAGTGTTTTGTTAGATAGGAATATCAATAAAACCATATGTTAATTTGAATTTGTATGGAAGTATAATTCAACAATAGAACCTCTTCAATCGATACAATTAATAATAATTTGAGGAATCATTTATTGTTAATTGAGTTATATGATTTGGGAACAAATTAGTGATCTTGTCTTGTATGTTTAATTGTTTTGCTTGGAAAAGAAAACAAAACCCTAGAAATTGAGTTAAAGGAATTTAATCGATTTCGAGATTGATCAAACCAATAAAATCGTATTCGATCATAAAGATGGTTGTGTGATTGTTGT
This sequence comes from Gentiana straminea, assembly GCA_036785695.1. Classification (NCBI taxonomy): domain Eukaryota; kingdom Viridiplantae; phylum Streptophyta; class Magnoliopsida; order Gentianales; family Gentianaceae; genus Gentiana; species Gentiana straminea. The sequence continues at coordinate 3,507,130 of JAVUPR010000515.1, read as the reverse complement.
GTGGTTGATTCTAGCTGTTTTACTGTTCTTTTAACTATTTGATAAATCAATTCGTTCGTTATCAACTTTTATTGCTACGTTTAGTTATTTTAAAAGTCTTAGTTTTTACCTACTGTTTTCTGCATATTTCCGTTTCCAGCACGATATCAGACGCCCGTCCACCCTAAGTGGACGCCCGTCCAGTTCTAAGTTTCTCTGTTTTCTGCTGTTTTAGTTATTGTTCTTCGTTTCTGTTTTATAATTAACGTCAGCTTTAGTTTTAGGTAATAATTAGTGACATAATCGATTTAATAACTACGCTGTAATCCGATAATTGTACGATTCCCTTAGGACGACTCGGCAACACCCTATACTACGAGCCTTATACTTGTGGTGTTCCGATAAAATAAATTTAAAACTAGTTTTATCGAACAGTTGGCTCGACGGGATGACTTATACAGTGCCAATTTTTTCAAAGTTATACTATTGGCACAGGCGAGAAAAGGTAGAAGTGCAATGTTTAACGTCTTTAGCATCGACTTAATGGTACCTAACAGACTCATACCATAAAAGACTCAAAACAACGACCTGAACCACAAAGCATCACAAAGCACCCTAACACATAGCATATCAATTATAAGTATATTCATGAGAGACACCGTGAGGGGGTTTTAAAGGTATGGAGTTAACACATGGGGTACCTCTTCTAGCTCGTAAAGTTACCTCTTGCCAAACACTCAATATTTTCTTTTCTGGTTCCCGCTCTAGTTTCTCTTTAAGGTGCCCTTTGATTGGAGTGCTTCTTTTCTTCACATTGCCTTTGAGTTCAATTCCCGGTTCTATGATGAGTGGCTTATGGTCCGGTTGAGACAATGATGGTGAGACGGGCGATCCTGGTTTATCCTTGGCCTTGATCTTCACTCCATCAACGACCTTTTATCATTCACCGCGTCCTCTTCAATTAGCTCCTTAACTTCCTGTGGGTTAGTGGCAACACAAGCACAAGCAAAAATGGATTCGATAGAATGACAAGCAAGGGATTTAGACTTATACACATTCAATGTCACGCTCTCCTTACCCACATGAAAAGTAATATCACCACTCTTCACATCTATGTTAGCGTCACTCGTAGTCAAGAAAGGACGACCAAGCAAAACCAAAGTCTTAGAATCCATCGGAATGTCTAAGACGACAAAATCTACGGGAAAGGTAAATTTATCTATTTGCACAAGAACATCCTCCGCTACCCCCATAGGTGTCCTAACCGACCTATCCGCCATTTGTAAGGTCATCCCCGTGGGTTCTAGCTCACCCAACCCTAACTTGTCGTACAAGGCCCTAGGCATTAAGCTCACAGAAGCTCTAGGTCACACAACACATTTTCAATCACAGTATCACCAATAGTAATAGGGATGGTGAACCCACCTCGATCTCTCATTTTCGGGGGTATCTTACTATCAAAAATCGCCGAACACTCTTCATTCAAACATACCAAACCTTCTATTTACTCTTATCATTTAACAAGCCTTTTAAGACGTTACAATAAGCAGGAATGTTTGCAAGTGCTTCAAGAAAGGGAATGGTCAAGTCAATTTTACGTAAAATTTCAATGAAACGGTTCTGAGCTTGGCTCAAACGACTTTGTACATGACCTTTAGGTGGGTAGGGTAAAGTACTTAAATCAAAATCGGGAGAGGGAGGCGGGATTATACCATTCTTACCTTTCACGTGTGGAGGTGAGGTCTCACTTGTGCCCTTCTTCTCCATTGCTTTACTCGGTTCCTCTTCTTCAATGTCAATTGCCACAAACTCCTTCTCCTTGTCTGTCACTTTCTCTTTCTTTGCATTCACCAACTCTTCCTTTATGGCCTCAAATTCTCTTCTCATTGCTTCCAAATCTATCTCAATATTCCCTTTTTCATGTCTTCTTCCTCAACCGGCCTATAGAAATCATCATCTTCATCAATACCCCTTTCTCTCTTTGACAGATTTTGAGTCCTTTCTCCTCAAGCATTATCAACATTCACCTCTTTACCACTTCTCAAAAATAGGGCCTTCACATTTTGGGGATTATTTTCCATGTCGCTCGGTAAGCCTTCATTCAAGTTCACCATGGCATTATCGGTGATTTGCCCCATGTGTGTTTTGAGATTCCGAATGGCGGACCCCGTGCTCACCTTGAACTCTCTTATTTCCCGATTTTGTTCCGCCATAACCCAAGCTTGATCTTTCAAATGTTTGCTTTGTTCTAGCATGGTCTTGCACATTTGTTCCAAAAGATTCTCGGTGGAGCTCTTTTGCGGAATGGGAGCAAGTGGTGGAGGAGTTGCTTGTTAAGTACCCCCTTGTTGTTGTCTTTCGTGAGAGGGTTGATAGAATTGAGATTGTCCGTGAGAAGGTGGGCCTTGCCCTTGACTTTGGCCTTGGCCTTGATTTTACGATTGAACTTGAGGTTGTTGGTAGTGAGCTTGTTGTTGATGTTGAGATTGTTGAGGATAGTATTGGGCTTGTTGGTTAGGCGTTTGATAAAATGAACTTTTATTTTGCCTATAAGCTTGTTGTTGGCCTTGGTCAAAATACCGGTTCCAATTCTGCCCTTGATGGTTTTGATTCCAACCTTGATTATTATTTCTCCAAGAACCATCACTTTGTTGATCATAATTACCATCTTGACTTTGTCCCACATAATTCACCTCATAACATTGAGAATTATCCATAACCGGTTGCTCGTTTTGTTGGCCTTGTTGGGCGCTTTGATATTGATTCGTAACCGGATTGTAGTCCAAGTGCCCCGCACTCAGTTGCCCCATGGCATACATGTTCATCATTTTCTTGGCTAGATCGGTTGGACTTTCTGTGACGAAAAACTAGCTTGTCCTTGCATTGAGGATCGTGGATATGACATATTTTGAGATTTGTGTGTCATCCCACAATCCTTAGCCAAATGTTGGCCTCCACATATTTGGCAAAGCCTTGCCTTTTCATTTACTCTTTCAAGGTTCTCCAACCTTTGCTCCATCATTTGCACCTTAGCTTGACATTGCTCATTTGTCTCCACTTCCTTCACTTCAACCAATCCCGGCTTTTTACTCCTTGGCCCTTTTCTACTTGAAGACACGTATTTCTTTGAGGTTTCGGAAATTTTCTCTATTTGGTTCATTGCTACTTCGGGCACCATACTCATTATATCTCCATTGCACGAAGCATGCAAGGTACTTTGATGAACTTGTTACAAACCCCGGAAGAAAGCATGAACCACCTCATAAGATCTCAACCCGTGCCCCGGGCACTCTCTCAACAAAGCCTTAAACCGGTCCCATGACTCATATAGCTCTTCTCCTTCGTAAACGTTGAATGACATGATGGCCTCTTTCATATCCATGGTCTTCGATGAAGGATAATACTTGAGTAGAAAAGTTTTAATTACATCATCCCATGTGTGTAAAGAATCATTAGGCAACGAATCATACCACCGCTTAGCTTGCTCTTTCAAGGCGAACGGGAAAAGCATAAGTCTGAGCGCTTCATCACTCACCCCATTGATCTTTGTTGAGTTGACTATTTAGAGAAAGTGATCAATGAACAAGTGGGGGTTTTCCATGGCGGTTCCCTTGAATATAGCATTGTCTCCCAACAAATGTATGATAATTCTATTAAATTCCAAATTATTGGCGGCTTCACGAAGTCCCTACAAGTTAAACCGCCTTGATTCTGCTCTTGCTGACCGTTAAACCAATTAGGCATCGCGTTTGCACCTTGATTGTGAGCTTGATTTTGGTTTTGTTGAAATTGGTTCAACATCCATGCATTGAACTATTGCATAACGAGGGGATCCATTTGATTCCCTTGGGCCTCATGTTGACCATGATGTGGAATTTGCCCATTAACATTCCCAAAGTTGTTTCCTTGTCCATTCCCACCTCCTTGTGCATTGTTGTTGACAAGAGGCGGGTTTTGATTTGGGACTCCATTATTGTCCCCCAAATTTCCTTCCAAGCCTTGTTCACCATTTTGTGCCATACCGGATCCTTCTTCCAACTCACCCAAACTACTCTCTTCAAAGACCGGAATCGACTCCTCTACTTGATAACCTTTTCTTCTTTGACTATTTCTACGCCTCGCGTAAGCCTCAATCCCGTCTATGTATGGCTCAAGTGGTGTTTGAGATCTCCGGGTCATGCACTATAAAAAGCAAACAACAAGAAAACAATAAAACAGAACCTAGGCCCAAGCCTTCGGTTCACTTGCAAGATATCACAAATAGCACACATTTCCCCGGTAACGGCGCCATTTTGATTGAGCTAAAATTTACCCCAACAAAAACAATTTATAAAGACTCAAAACCATGGGCAAACTAACTCTCTAACTGGCAGTGCACCGGGTCGATTTCTAGAATAGCTATAGGAGTACGAGGTCGAACCCAAGGGAAAAGTGTTTGTGAGTACCAAAGCGAACGTGTTACTTAGTCTAGGTGATCAATCTTTTTAAAGTGTTTGTTTACTTCAACGACACTAAAGTGATTTCTACTAACGAGTCTAAAGATAGAAAGGAAAGAAAGAGGATTAACTACTCGGTTTTTAACATTATACTAAGGCACATAGCCGAACCATGATCAAAATAGCTAGTTTCAACCCTAAGGGTAGACAAAACCGGGAGTATGCATTATAACAAACAAACTCTTGCATTCAATTTCACGGGTGCGTACTTCTAATTCCGGTGCTAAGGTCTGAACAACTCTCTCCTAACACCTTAAGCCAAGTTAACTACCCTTCCCTGAAGAAGATTCACTAACAGGACATGTTATGCATTAGAGCCGCTTAAACGTTAAAACAAGTAACCTCGCTTTGGGCTCGCGCTTAACAACTAAGCTGAGTCTACGCCGCGATCTTAGAACCCCTTATCCCATGTCTTCCCGCAAAATACATATGTAAGGTTGATGTGTGTGATTACTAAATTAGGTGATCAATCTAATCTAGCGATGTTATCATAAGTTCTAAGACTTGAAACAAGCAAGATTAAACAATAAAAAGCACTACCCACTCCCAATTTCATCACCCAAAGGATGATTTCACCAAATTTCACATGATTCAACTATGAAAAGGGATTAGCTACTTATTATACTAGTTAAAACATAAAAGAAACAGTAAATTAAATACATAATAAGTGAAAGAGAGAAGAAATATACCATAGAAATGAGAAATTCGAATTTGAGATCCAAAAGTACAAAATAGAGAACTAATTAAAAGATGGTGTCTTAGTGTTTGAAGTAGAAATATGAACTAGGAAATGGAACGATTAAGCTAAGATTATACTGATTTAAGCTAAGAGAATGTATTCTAAGCTATTACAAAATTCGAGCTAAAAAGGGGTAGGTTTTGCTAATAGAATGAATAATAATCAAGAAAATGGTTCAAGGGGGTATTTGTAGGTGGGGGAAAATCTGCAGAATTTTGGCTTCAAACGCACATTTGGCTGGTGTAACTCGGCGTTTCACTTCTTCAAACGCGCGTTTCGCATAGGGCAAACGCGCGTTTCGCTTCATTTCTGGGTAGGCTCTTGTTTGTTCTTCAAATGGAATGCGCGTTTAGGAAGGTTGAAATGCGCATTTAGGGCAGTTTGAAACGTGCGTTTAGGGCAGATGAACTCTGATCAAAATGGTATCTTCTGAAACGCCGCGTTTGAACCCTATTTGCTCCAAAACTTCAACTTTTCTCCCCTTTTGATCACTTCTATCACCTCGATCATGCTTTTCACCATGAATCATCACCTTCAGGGTACTCAAGACACTAATACCCTACAACATCATGAACAACCAAAACATCCAAACAATTCCGGAGGGTGAAAGTGCTCGGGAATAGGGTCAATATCAACAAAAAGGGGTAATAATCCATCAAAGTAACGGATTTACTCCCCATGCCATAAACTCACGATATTACCCTGAAAATGGTCTAGACCATCCAAAAACGTGCTAAACATGTGGCAAACGGGGGTGGAAAATGCACCGGAATCACGTAAAGTTGACTCCCATCACAATGCACCTGAGCAATCAACGGGTAACGTTGATTATGAAAAGTTAAAAGAATTGGTAAAAATTGATGTGAGTGAAGAGAACAAAAGAATGTGCGAAGAGTTGGTAAAAGTTGCTGAAGAGAACAAAAGAATGTGCGCTTTAGTGGATACGCTCCAGCGTAAAGTTAAATTGCTGGAGGTTCGCCTTTGTTGTGCATGTGAAAAATGCAAAAATGATGCTATACATGCAAGTGATATGGAAGGTAATGAAGAGTTGAATGAAGTGGAAGATGAAACTGTGGAGGCATCCCGAAACGGCAAAGGTATGAAGTTAAATTTGTCCTTTATGTTGTTTATAAAAGAGAGAACTAGTTTATAACATTTTATTTCTTGAAATTATGATTAGGAAATTCCGTAGATGAAGAGAAGGAGGTAGGGGATGTACCTAATTCCCCGGTTGAGTAAACGGCCGTAGTTGAAGAGAAGGAGGTAGGGGATGAACCTAATGCCCTGGTTGAGGAAACGGTCGAGGAAACCCGAAACGGTGAAGGTATAATGTGAATCTAGTCCTTTTGATTTGTTCATTATGTATTTTGATGAGAGAATTAGTTCATAACATTTTATTTCTTGAAATTATGATGTAAATGGTGGCATAGAGAACGAACAAGCTGATATAAGGGAGGAAGGTGAGGGAAACCCAAACGGCGAAGGTAATTAATCTGTCTTTTATGTGTTTTGGTGAGATTGGTGAGAGAATTAGTTTATAATGTTAAATTTGTCCTATATGTGTTTGTTTTAGTGAGAGAATTAATTAGTTCATAACATTTAGTTTCTTGAAATTATGATTAGGAAATTCCGTAGTTGAAGAGATGGAGGAGGAAGTTGATGAAATCATAAACGAGGGTATAGAAGGTGGCATGGAGGAGGAGCAAGATGAGATAAGAGAGGAAGAAGAACCATCTATTATAAATGAGGGGGGAAAGGTGTTGAAGATGTGAACGTCGTGGAGGATCCTGCTGCGAGTACTGTAGGCCAAAGTGTTGAGGGAAACCCTAACGGCGAAGGTGTAATGTTAAATTTGTCCTATATTTGTTTGTTTTGGTGAGAGAATTAATTTATTCATAAAATTTTGTTTCTTGAAATTATGACTAGGTAATGCCTTAGGAGAAGAGAGAGGCGAGGTGAGTAAAAGGGACATTTTGGAAATCGATGACGAAGACGATCAGGATGATTTGGAAGAAGAGGGCATGAAAAAGGTGTAAAAGGAAGTTTTACAAAAATAATTAATTTGAGTTTATGTCAGTAGGCATATATGTGTAATCCAAAGTAATTACGTCATTGAATATTTTATGAAGTCGTACGTTTCGATCTACCGCTGACGCCGAAGAAAAGAAGAGCTTGTGACAGCCCTCCTATCAAACTAACGAAAAAGAGGAAAGTGAAGAAGTTTGATGAGTATGATCCGTTCCGAAAAATGGATACCGTGCTGATGAAGCATGTTGACAAGTTTATGGCTTCATGTGAAGATATGTATCAATGTCATACACTTAAAGTAAGGGGCGTTTAAACCCTAATTTGTAAACCCTATTTTGAGGATTAATTTGATTTTTCTTCCTTTTGATTTACACAGTGAACGTGTGAAGTTGGTTGATGCTGATATCGAAGTAGGGATTTTGATAGGAATTGCAAACCGCGGGCAGAGCTTTCCAAGCAACGTAAGTAGTATATGCTTTAGATTTTACAAAAACACACCAGTTTAGATTGAAATGTATGCTTTTGTTAAGTAGTATTATTTATATTCAGGTGTTGGATAGTTCATTGTGTGAAATTTGCCGGCGATGCTTAAAGTACCCGAATATGTTTGACCAAGATGCCCGTGTCCTTGATACTCAATTTGCAACATATGTCAAAAACTTCCACACACTAAACATGAAACGCTCAAGAGAAGCAGAATTTAATTCAATATTTAGGCATATTGTGAACGGGACAGCTCCGGAATGTAGCACACCATGGGAAGGTTGCAAGACATTGTATGTGCCGATGATAGAGAGAGATCATTGGTTTCTTTTGAAAATTGATCTGAGTGCTAGGATAATTTTCGTGTATGACAGCCTTCCAGGGCATATCAGAAAAGTGATTCTTGCAAGGTGTGTCATGCCTATTCAAGTTGTCATACCGCTTTTAATGCAGAAGCTTGTAAAAGGCTATGAGAAGTATTCTGAGAAAAAGCTAGCGGTGTTGAGCGCGAACTCTCAAGAGAATGGGTATGTTTGATAATTTATATTTATGCAATATATATAGAGATTATAAAGGTTTTCTATTTTATGATTAACTTATTATCTTGTAATTGTTGTAATTTGGTACGACTGATTGTGGCATGTTCGTTCTTAAATACGTGGAGTTCATTCTGGGAAGAGTGAATATATCATTGATTAGGAAGGAGCATATTCCATATTGGAGAAAGAATTTGGTTGGGGAATTGCTTTCATGGGAATTTCAGCCATCTATGTTAACCGTCTATGAGGGTTTTGGTTATGAAAACCATAAACTAAGATGTCATTATAAACAATTTAACTCATTTTTTAAGAATGGTTTGAAGGAGAAGTAAAATGTGTAATTGTTCTTTTGAATCCGGGTGTTTGAAAGGAGAACCATGATGTTTGAAAAATGTGTAATTATTATTATGTATTGTAGTTGTACTTGTAATTCTCTCTTATGTTGTGAACTAGGGCTTGATTCATTAGTTTCTTATAACAGTATTCGTTAGAATATGTTTCCGTTGAAATAAAGAAGTAATTCTCTCCATGTCGAGAACTAGTGGTTGATTCATTAGTTTGCATATAACATCATTAGGGTCGTTAGAATATTTTCCCCTTGAAATGAAGAAGATAATAGGGGAATATGATGATTTGTCAGTGGCTCTTAACATAATGGATTCATTTCTTAATTTACACCATTTCAAGATTGTTTCGGCACAAGTTTGATTTAACGTTACACAAGTTCAAAATTGTTTCGGTCAATGAGACATGTTTGAGATTGTTGCGGGTAAGAACTGGAATTAAACTATTAAAAATGATAAAATGGGCCTATAAATAGTAGTATATCGAATAGATACGAATGTGAAGGGTCTCATGGTAGTGTAAATCGAAGAGATACATATACGAATGTGAAGGGTCTCATGGTAGTGTTAATCGAAGAGACACATATACGAATCTGAAGGGTCTCATGGTAGGGTAAATCGAAAAGACGCCACCACCTTTAAAAAAAAGATAAAATGGGCCTATAAATAGTAGTATAACCACAGGTGTACAATTCATAATTATTACAAATAAAAACAGAAAAGTAGAAGAAGAAAATGGATAAGCATACTAACGAGATCACAGATTTAAGAAACCAGGTTGAAGAATTGGAAAGAAAATTGGATGCCCGAAGACATGAATGCCATTATGAAATTGATCAACTGAAAATATGGATGACAAAAGAGTCGGATTCCATGTATTTATCTCACCTTATTACTTGCTTTGTGCTTGTAAGTAATACACTGCTGCAAACCCTAAGTATATCAGTATGTAACCGCTTAACTCGGTGCATGGCATGCACGTGAGGATTGAGTTAGTGGTGATATACTTAAATCGTTAGTCCGTGGTGAACTTAATCGAGTTTAGGGTCTCTTGATTAAAACACCAATAATGCGCCCGAACACCTTAGGGTGTGATAGTCTTATCCGGACTTTGTCGGTAGAGGGTACCTACGTGGGGCATTTATATATGATGGCATTCATATAGAATTTGGACCGATTTAATCTCGAATTTCTCGGTATAATTCCGTAATCGAGGAATCTTATTAAATCATTAGATGATCATATATGGATCAACCTTAATCCTGAGGTGATCACAGGATGCTGCTTGTCCCGGGGTAGTGTTTGATGTGTTAGTTACGGTTCACTTTAATATGTGTTCCAAGCCACTTCTCATTGGCACTATCTCCAGGATGAGTGAGTAGTTCGATTTTCACAGACATGGAATCCATTCCTTCCTGCGGGAAGTAGAGAGACAGTCCCCTTGTTTGTTAGCCCTAAGAAAGTGATCGATCCCGGGAGTTCACATTTGACTAATTAGCTACTAGTCAGATATGTGTGCTAATTGATCATCAGTGGGTTAATGGTAAATAAGGATAAGATATTCTGAGTCGGGTTCACGGAGACTTCCCACTCGAATGGACGATCTATGGAGGGTTAATCCGTATGTAGTGATTATATCAATGGACGCTTATTCACTCTATGGGTTGAGTATAAGTATACATCTATAATCGGTAGAGTTCGCCGGGTTTATGGTGGCGTAATCCCGGAATTAATAATTAATGTACTTATTCGTTCGATGAATAATTAATTATTGGAGCTACGGTTATAGGTCCATGGTCCCCGATGTGGCTTCGTAATTCGGATGATAATCTTGTTATTTGGGCCTCGGTGATAATTAATTGGTCCGGGCTAATTAATTGATATGCATGAATATTATTTAGTTGGGCTAAATAATATAATACACATAAAAGGCATTTTGTGTGGGCTAATAAACCCTAAAAGTGGCGCCTAAGGTCTTCTTTTTTAGCACAAGAATTAATTTTCTTGTGTTATGGAAAATAAAACATATTCTTGTTATATGATTGGTTGGATGACTTGTTATTTGATTTCCTATTAGTCAATACATGTCACAATTAGTCATTAAGGAAAATATTCTTTTATTTTGTTTAATTAATTATTTATTTAATTAATTAAAACTTGGAGACCAAGGATTTACTCTCCTATAAAATGAGAGTTATTCCAAGGGTAATGGGCAAGGAAATTTCGACCTACACACTTAAAAATGGGAGAGGAAAATTAGTTTCTCTTGCCTAGGGTTTTTGGAAGAAGAAAAACTTTGAGTTTTTCTTGGTGTTGCATATCAAGGAGGCTCGTGTATCAAGAAGGGTGTCCACCAACCGCCGTTTGGAGAACACATCGGAAGATCAAGGCGACTCTTCCCGTTATTGGTAACATAATCTTAAACCCCCTTGTAGCACTTAAGTCCTTTAATTATGAATTGTGTCATATAAATCGTGATCTATGTTGCACGGACACGGACACGGACACGCCGCACGACACGACACGGACACGGCGACACGGCTAATTCTAAAATTTAAGGACACGACACGGCCCCGACACGTTACATATAATATATATATATATACACACACATATATATGTATATACACACATATATACATCTATATATACATATATATAAGATATGTAATACGTAAACTCTATCAATATCTAAAATAGATATTTGTTATCTATACGGTGTCAAAAGTAAAAAGAAAATTATGATTTGACTTTCAAAATATTACAAATTAAGTGTAAAAACGATTGTCTATAACAAAAAAACATATAAACATAATACAGAGTAATCAAAATAGAAATTGTATATTTTCAAGTTTAATCAAAAAAACATTGAAAAAATTGTGTCCAGAGGTGTCGGGAGGTGTCGGCGCCGTATCGGAGGTGTGTCGACAACGTGTCGGAGGTGTGTCGACAACGTGTCGGAGGTGTGTCGGATATTAAAATTTTAAATAATATTAATTTAATCAGCCGACACGTGTCGGACACGGTGTCGGAGCGTGTCGGAGCGTGTCGTGTCGTGTCTTGTGTCGGACACGGCGCACGGCGCCCATATTGAAGTGTCGGTGCATCATAGATCGTGATCCATCCGCTGCGCACAGATCTAACTCGTTTAGATCTAAGAACCTGCATCCTTCATGTGGTATCAGAGACAGGTTCCACGATTTATATAGTCATAATCGTAATTAAACGATTTAAAGGAGTGGAATTGCATGTAGGTGATATTTTACTTATTATTATGCATTAATAATTTTTAAATTGCTATGGTTGAAGAGATGGATTGGGGTTGGCACCGTTTTCCCGTTAGATCTATTGTAAACTCATATAAACGATGAAAATTCGTTCATATGAGTATAGGAAATTATGTAATTTATGTATTATTGCAATTTTAATTTCCAGAAAATAGATCTGTACATTAGCTGTTCAGTATTTTCGTTTTTTCCGTTGTTTGACCCGTTAAAACGAAGATCTCTCCGGTCAGAATCAAGATTGGAAGTTGAAGAACAATTCCACAAATTTTGGTGTTGATCAGAGTCCGTTTGAGTTTCCGTTCGTTGCTGCGAAGTGGCTGCTGTAACAGAAAAACGCAGGATTCACAGAAACCCTAACTGTGACTTCTTCGATTTTCTGGGAATAATTGGACCGTTCACATTAAAATCCGACCGGTCAGATCGATAATCATGGAGTTTTGGACGTGAGATAAAGTTTTCAGGACGATCGGGATTCATCTTCATCCCCGATCGATCTCGGGAAGTATATGATGCGCTGCTGTGAGAGTCTGTTTCAGCAGCAAGTTGGGCGGCTCACTGAGGAAGATTGACAAGTCAAAGCTCCGATCCGACCGTCCATCTTGAAGTCCGAAGAATGAAGATCAGATCTGGAAAGTTTCGTCCCGATCCAAGTTCGTTTGATATGCCGATCGTCGAAGATTCTCAACAGCTGCAGATTAGGGTTTTAATTTATTTTCGAATAGATTAGTTACGGGGGTGCCAACGGTCCATATCGGTGTTTATTTTCCGCACTAGTATACATGTGTAGATTGTATGAGTAGAACCGGAAAATTGCCATGACATGCATCATATCATGAATTCCACTCCATATGCATACATGTAGAAATTAATTCGAGGAATTAGTTAGGCATGTATAAAACACACGATTAGTTTTAATTAATTGTTTGATATTAATTAGAAACTAATTAGGGTAAAAACCGAGGAACACGGGTTTTTTCAATCGTCGAGGTTGGGTGATGGATTCTCGGTGAATCCCACTTTGCGAAAGCATAAGGAGTAAAATCCCGAAACCTCGTGGTTAAGGTGTTGGATTCTCGGTAAATTCCACCTTAGCTAAGACGAGATTACGTTTTTGTTCCGTAGTGTCTACGTGAAAGTTTGATGTTTAAGGATTGGATAATCACGGGCAAACAGGTTCGAAAGTGGTTTAACCACGGTTGGGTGGTCTACACGAGAAATTTTCTAATAGAAAAATTGGAGAATCATAAGTTAAAGTGTCGCTAGTTAGACGGTATTTGGAACCGATAAACTAGTGGGAGCTTTTATCCTATGTTTTTCTAATTTATTAGAAAATTAGTCCCACTGGGTAACACTTTCATTAGACATCCCACGGTTCACGAGTAGTGTCTACTCTAAAGAACTCGCTAGTTCAAGACTGTTTCCTTTTAAGGAAAGTTAAGAATGGGAAAGAATGTCTATAAGTGTTAATCATCTTAACTAAAGTTTTAAGGCTAAACCGAAATATTAATTAAAGAAAGTATAGGATAAGGAAAGTGATTCCAGATCACTAACCAATGAATCCTTAGCGACTTTCATAACCGAGTAACTTGACTCGATAGCCTAGTTCTTTGGAAGAACAAGGAAGCTGTGCATTAACGATTAATAGAGTAACAACGGGCAGTAATTTCAGCTAGAATAATGGGAGTGATATAAGGAAATGAATTTCGGATTCTATCATTGAATATCACAGAAAAATTTATTTTTCTGTTTACAGATTCGTTGAAACAAATGGATTCACTTTCAACTCGATATATTGTTGCCTCATAGAAAGTGAATATGACATTTGTAGTACGAATCCAAGACTCGGACTTTTGTTTGATGGAGTCAGAACCACTAAGAAAAGCTGAATAAGTATAACACATCTAAAACTATCAAAGGTAAAAGGTTTCCGTATTAAGATAAGCGACATTTCAATATCTATTAATTAGTGCATATATCCTAGAGATAAGACCTGACGACTGGCTAAGGGTGATTCCTATCTCCCAGTCTAGGAACACTATCTCAAAGGAACAATGACTAAGTTTCCTTTCAATCGGGAAAGGGTAATAGATTTGAAGGGGTAACATAGCTTGTTCACCATGACCTTCGGGGTCTAGTGAGAGATACAAGCTAGTGGGTGTTTTTTGAGTGGTGACATTTTGTCTGATAACTACTCGAAACGTGATTTAGTTTATCAAAAGAATACGAGGAGGAGTCTCTGATTTTAGCAGAGAATAGAGTATTCCATGCTCAGAAATAGGCTATCTCATAGTCTTGGGACTGATGCTCGGCCTGCCTCCTAGTGGAATGTTTCTCACTAAGGAAGAAACCATAGACTTGCCTGATATAGTTATTAATGTGCTACAATACACTGTTAAACTCGATTAAGATAATTGGTTGCAAAATAACGGTTAACATTATTATGTAAACCGAGAAGTCTACCTAGAAGATGCCGGTGAATTTATGGATAATGAGTGAATTCGGTTCACACCACTTCCATAAATGTAGGCATTTAGCATTTAATGCTTGATGGTAGGACCGGAGATTTTGCGCATACGTTCGAGTTGTATTGTTCGTGAAATATCTTAATGAGACGAGTGAAGGTTGATTATAAAATTCTTGAGATCGAAAGTGACGGTTGAACTGTCACAAGCCTTCGATAGAATCTATAAGTAACAACCTTAAACCTTGGAGTACGGTTACCCAAAGGTAGTTACTATCGATTTAATCGGACCACGTCCAACATTAGTTGTTGGTGATTACACGATAAATACTACTAGATCGGAATGTCAATCCACCCAAGACACGGTGGGAGTATGGTTTAACCGTTGACCCATTGTGATTTTGTGGACTTTATAATCTATTTGGGGTGATTGATAACCTATGGCTCTTGGTGGGGTCAGTATAGGATTCGATTATAGAGGTTGGTTTTAAAACCTTAACCCTGTGAATGGAGTTTTGGTACTCCGGTTACATTCGACCCTCTTGTAGAACCACACGAGTGTCTCGGGCCCGGTGGGAGCAATTGGATATACACGGAAAAGAGTCGAATGAATAGGAAAGTTTAAACTTTCGGCGTAAAGTTGAGTGGTATAGGGGTGATTCCACGACAAGTAGAGAGTTAACCGGACCTTGAACTCTCTCACCACTCGATCTTGCTAGATTTCGTTAGAAAGCGAGAAAATAGGGGTGATTCCCGAGACTTTCTTGCCGATCAACGGAATCTGAATTCATTCAGAACAGAAGGGTTTTAGCTAAGAATGAATAACGGATTCGTTACAAAGCAGAAGATAGGGGTGCTTCCCTAAGACCTTTTTTGCGAGACTAACGATATCTTAATTCATTCAGAAAGAACCTTTGGTAGGAGGCCTGCCATGGCTTATATCCTTTGTGGATTTAAGAGAACCTCTCGGTCATTTAAAAGTCACATGTTTTAAAATATGTGGACTTGACCAAAATATTGATAAGTTTTTCGTAGACTGGATATCAATATTGGTAATGTAGTAGTAGTATTAGTGTTCATGAATGATAACACTGAAACAGTTGGAAACAACATGTTTGTGCTATCTGAAGTCGGAAACTGACAGGCCAAGATTCTCTGGATGAGAGAATTGGACTATATTCTAAGAATCTGATTCGGTCAAATTCATAAGAATGAGTCATTGGCTATCCCACCTATCTTATTGAATAAGATGATCATGCATATACGTATGCAACATTCATCGAGAGTAGTCCTACCTTACATCTCGGAATGATTCTCTAAATCTCCGGATAAAGAGAAAATGGGATAGAGTCTCTCTTGGATAACGGCAAGTCGGTCATAATAAGTCACTTGCAGTTGAATCTTGGATTCAAGCAATAAGTAGCGGTTTAGTACGTCCTCAAGTATCGTTAGAGAACGAGGAATCATATGCTTGTATATTCAGGTGCAAACATGAATATGGTTGACTACACTGATTCTGACTTGTAGTCAGATTAAGGATGATCATTAAGTTGATCTCGGGCTCAGTGTTTACTCATAGTGCTTAGAATTTCCTTTTTGGTCTGGGAGTAATTCCAGGTCTTATAAGCCGACATCACTCCATTGTGAATACAGTGAAGAGATAGCTTAGAAGGATCTTCTCGGTCACAAGAAGTCAAAAGCATATTGAGAGAGAGTACCGCCTGATTGGAAGGACCGACAACGTTTCAATCCTAAAGATCGTCTCGAGTCGACAACCTAACTAATCAGTGTACCAAGTCGAGTGCTTGGAGGGTACGGCATTGATGGATATGTCTCATCTGCTTTTAGAGCAAGTGGGAGAGTGTTGTGAATAAGATGAGAAAGGGTGTGCTCTAAAAACAATCGTTGCTTGTCATTTCGTGCAAGTGGGAGATTGTTAGGTGTAGTGCCCGAAAGACAATTTGTGTAATTGTTTTTAATAATGGATGACGAATTTATCTCACCTTATTACTTGCTTTGTGCTTGTAAGTAATACACTTTGCGCAAACCCTAAGTATATCGGTATGTAACCGCTTAACTCGGTGCATGGCATGCACGTGAGGATTGAGTTAGTGGTGATATACTTAAATCGTTAGTCCGTGGTGAACTTAATCGAGTTTAGGGTCTCTTGATTAAAACACCAATAATGCGCCCGAACACCTTAGGGTGTGATAGTCTTATCCGGACTTGTCGGTAGATGGTACCTACGTGGGGCATTTATATATGATGGCATTCATATAGAATTTGGACCGATTTAATCTGAATTTCTCGGTATAATTCCGTAATCGAGGAATCTTATTAAATCATTAGATGATCATATATGGATCAACCTTAATCCCGAGGTGATCACGGGATGCTTTTGCTTGTCCCGGGGTAGTGTTTGATGTGTTAGTTACGGTTCACTTTAATATGTGTTCCAAGCCACTTCTCATTGGCACTATCTCCGGATGAGTGAGTAGTTCGATTTTCACGGACATGGAATCCATTCGTTCTGCGGGAAGTAGAGAGACGGTCCCTTGTTTGTTAGCCCTAAGAAAGTGATCGATCCCGGGAGTTCACATTTGACTAATTAGCTACTAGTCAGATATGTGTGCTAATTGATCATCAGTGGGTTAATGGTAAATAAGGATAAGATATTCTAAGTCGGGTTCATGGAGACTTCCCACTCAGAATGGACAGTCTATGGAGGGTTAATCCGTATGTAGTGATTATATCAATGGACGCTTATTCACTCTATGGGTTGAGTATAAGTATACATCTATAATCGGTAGAGTTCAGTTTCGGGTTTATGGTGGCGTAATCCCGGAATTAATAATTAATGTACTTATTCTGTTCGATGAATAATTAATTATTGGAGCTACTGGTTATAGATCCATGGTCCCCGATGTGGCTTCTGTAATTCGGACTGATAATCTTGTTATTTGGGCCTCAGTGATAATTAATTGGCTGGGCTAATTAATTGATATGCATGAATATTATTTAGTTGGGCTAAATAATATAATACACATAAAAGGCATTTTGTGTGGGCTAATAAACCCTAAAAGTGGCGCCTAAGGTCTTCTTTTTTTTAGCACAAGAATTAATTTTCTTGTGTTATGGAAAATAAAAGATATTCTTGTTATATGATTGGTTGGATGACTTGTTATTTGATTTCCTATTGGTCAATACATGTCACAATTAGTCATTAAGGAAAATATTCTTTTATTTTGTTTAATTAATTATTTATTTAATTAATTAAAACTTGGAGACCAAGGATTTACTCTCCTATAAAAGGAGAGTTATTCCAAGGGTAATGGGCAAGGAAATTTCGACCTACACACTTAAAAATGGGAGAGGAAAATTAGTTTCTCTTGCCTAGGGTTTTTGGAAGAAGAAAAACTTTGAGTTTTTCTTAGTGTTGCATATCAAGGAGGCTCGTGTATCAAGAAGGGTGTCCACCAACCGCCGTTCGGAGAACACATCGGAAGATCCATGCGACTCTTCCCGTTATTGGTAACATAATCTTAAACCCCCTTGTAGCACTTAAGTCCTTTAATTATGAATTGTGTCATATAAATCGTGATCCATCCGCTGCGCACAGATCTAACTCGTTTAGATCTAAGAACCTGCATCCTTCATATTTAAGTGGCGTATATTAATGACAACATCAAAACAGTCAAAAAGAAAATCAACGATCTGATACGACTGTGCAATGATGCTTACAAAATTGCAGTACGATGTGCATCTGCATTCGTGCACTATCGCATGATGCCATGGCCAGGGAACAATAATGTTTCTTTGGCCCCAATTGGAGTTGGGGTTCGACCACAAACTCTCCCAATAAGAGAGCATGTTATAGAGTTCTCGGACCATGGCATGTGATCAAATTCCAAACCCCACTTTTTATTTATGAATTAGTACTTTGTTTAAGATTATAGTTTATGTAATAACTTTTTCTTATGAAATCATTTATAATATTATATTTTTATGTGTTTTATTGTTTGTTTGAATGATATCATGGACGTAGTTTCTTTTCTTTTTTGAAACGTATGGATGCAGTTTCTTATACATCAGTTGTTGCATGCATGCAAATGAATGAGGATATTAAGGTTTGCAATTAATAAAATAGTAGAATAAGAAAGGAGGTGATTTCGAAGAATAAAGAAGAAGAACCTTTATGTTTCTGCAATTAATAAAAAGTACAATAAAAAAGGGGGGTTTGCAAATGAAAAGTACAATTAATAAAAGAATATTGATGTACCAGTAATGGTACAATTTCACAGACATTGCTTAAAGTAAACTCGTAAAATGACTTTTTGGCTTTTCTAGGTCATTGATTTTCCAGTCATGGCTTAAATTCCTAAAATGACCATGTGCTACCAAGCCCCTTAAAAAATGTCTCTTAAAATAGCTAGTGTGAATCATTTTAAAAAAGACTTGTATAACATTTTTCAATCTAAAGAGTGGAGACAAGTCACTTGTAAACCTTAAACAAAGCAACAATACCAAGCCCCTATTGAAGAGAATGGCGAGAATTTTAGGGCACAGGACCAAACTAAACTCAAATATACATTTACTGGGGGAGGTGGAGTCTTGTGTTATGGTTGAATATGTGCACATGGTGAAGGACTGCACAATAGCCATAGACTGGAAGGAGATGATTCAGATGTGGAATGTGAGTCTATCATCAGTAGGACCGAAGGATCCCAAGTTGGAATTCCTGGAAGCAATGATTCATAGTAATTTTTCTTCTTTTGAGAACATCCCCTCTCCTCACAAAGGTATCATTAAGATCCTCATTTGGAATTGCAGAGGTGCTGACTCTAAAGAATTTAGGAGGCACATTAAAGAGTTTCTTTTGATACAGAAACCTGATGTGGCAGTCCTTCTTGAAACCGTCCAGGCGAAGAAAGCGTTTAAAGTCATTGCTAAGATTGGTTTATAGGTTCCATACAGTATCCTCCTCCTATTGGAAGATGTGGAGGTATTTGTATCATTTGGAATTCAGATTTGCTCATTATTAAATGTATTGAAGGCCGTCCAAATAGAATTCATGCTGTCATCTCTGAGAATAATCTTTGTAGGATTGATAACTTCAACTTCAATGTCAGCAATTGCAACTTGATAGATTTGGGCTACCCTGGACCTGCCTTTACTTGGAGCAACCATGCAACTGTAGACTGGAGACTCTTGTATCATCAGCATGTGGGGAGTCATCTCCCTAAAGTCCATTATTAGTATTAAAAAAAATCCTCCTTAAATTTGATTTTAACACATGTATAATGGTGTTATGACTATTAGATGTTCTAATTAATGTATTCTTGTTGTGAAAGAGCCTCATTGGATTGCTTTGGAACCTCCTGCTATGGGTTGGATTAAGGTCAACACGTATGCCAGCTGCATGGATATTGATGAGAATGGTATAGGCATGGTGGCTATTGGTGGGGTCTTCATAGACGGTAATGGAAGATTGTATAGAGGATTCGTGGGATTTATGGGAAGAAACTCCATTCTTCAAGGGGAATTGCTGGCTATCAAAGAAGCTTTGTGGATTGTTAAGGACTATGGTGTCTCCCAGGTTGTTGTGGAATCTGACTTTGTCTCTGCTGTAATGGCTATTAACGGTGGATCTAGGAATGATGACAGCAGACTGCTTGTTGATGATATCCTTGACTTAAAGAATTCTGGCATAAATGCTAAGGTGTGTTATTCAAATAAAAGGTAGGATGATGGAATAGTAGCCAAAGGTTAGTATCATCAACATTTAGATTTCTGGTTTTGCATGTAATTGTACTTCATTTCTTACTTAGGTTCATTTTGGAACTGATTATCAAGTTTAAACCCTATAATCAAGTTTAAAACAAAACCATATAACTGGACAAAAAGTTAAAGTTGGGTAGAAAATTTGATTTTGATAGATATATTAAGATAATTAAAGAATAATAACGATAGAATAAAATAAAATCATACTCCTTAATTAGTGCTAAGGTTTAACATTAAAATACTCATGATATAATAAGGTAGTTGATTGAGTTGTGATATTATTGAAGGATTAATTATTATAGGAAAGGTTCTCAAAATGAATTTTTTTTTTCTAAAATAAAAGGTGGAATTTGATTTAGAAAATGTGAATACAAGACTTTGATTCATTTCAACTACCAAAGTCACGAAGGTTTACGAAGCGTTGGAATTGTTTCAACTACACAGTCAGTTTTTGAAAAGTGAAACGCCGCATCCATTTAATTGCTTGCAACGCTACAATTAACCTAGGGTTAACCTAGGCTATATATATTCTGGGATGATGCTGAGATAAATACCGTATATCTCTAAATCAGGAAGCACATAAAAAAAATGGCAATGGAAAGAAACGAATTCATGAAAATGTTGGAGGAAGAAAGGCAACAGATGAGAATCATATTCAAGCAAGAACTGGAGGAAGAGATGAAGCGGTTAAGGAAGGAATTTATGCACCAACTGGAGGAGTAAAATCAAGACATGATGGCACAAAGATGGGAACTTCTTCATGAAACCGAGAACATCAACTTGAAGGTGGTTGAAGAGGTTGAATCAAGAGACTGTGAGGTGGAAAATCTGAAAGAGACAATGCAGACCTACAAGAGGAAGATCAATCAAGTTGTCCGGGTTTGCAACGAGATGACAGGGAAAAGGATTGCACATCTGCCACATTATCTGTGATTTTTCTAAAAAACTTTGTTGTTGTTATGTCTGTTTGTTTAATTTTAATTTTACTGTTTGTTTGCAGAAACTTTGGTTTTAATTTGGTTTAAAATTTTCTATTTGTATAATTTATTTTCATGTCCTGAAACTACTGCTTTTATTTTTATGTTCATGTTTACTGTATAATATATTTATCTGAATTATTTCTGTTCTTTGCAAATTGCCTGAGTTTGCTTTTGGTTCTAATGTCCTCCTAGTCCAGTTTGGTTTGTTATGCTTTTTCTTTGGGGTTGGTTCTAGTTTGTATATGTTACACAAGTTTAAGCCTATGTCAATTTGAATCGTATGATGTTATTTTAACAGACTTGGAAATTAGTAGACTTGAATCATATGTAGATTATAAGAAAATAAAATGATTTGTATTTCTTATGTGAGTTGAATGAAAAAATTAATTAGTGTCAGATATAAAAAAAAGAAAAAAGATTATATTAATTAACGGGGTGAATTAATGTACTTATAGGATTTTCATATTTTATAAATTATAATAATAAAGAATATAAGGAAGAAAAACGGGGGAAGGGGCCACAAGGACAAAAAAATTAATAAATGGGTCTGGAAGGACAAAAGTAACATTTTCATGATTATAAATGACAAAAATCACAATTGTTACTTCACGTGTTAATGTTACTTTGTGTTTCACAATTGTTACTTCATATCTAATCTATTCCACATTTGTTACTTCATAATTGTTACTTTTGTCCTTATTAAATTACAGTGTCCTTCTATCCCGATTTTTTGATAATTTTGTCCTTCTGGACAAAAATCTAAAGAAAAAAAACAACAAAAGAGGATTTCCTGGAAAAAAATACTCTGCATGTTAAACAAGAAGGAATCCTTCCAAAAGAGAGAAATAAAAGAGAGAATATTCCGTCCCATCGCATGCATAGAAGGGGTGAAAAAAGTAGAAAGAGGACAAAACATGACAGAATCAGGGGCAGGGGGCCATTGTTGACCGGGGACCGTCCATTCCCCCTTCATTTCCATTCATTTCATTTTTTAAGCGAGTAGATAGTAGTACCATTTTTATGAGACGAGTAATGATAGAGGGACAACCAATGTGTCACTACGAGTGACATAACGGTGATTTTCACTATTGATCTTTTTAGATTTATGACACACAATAAGTCCGTTTAGGGTGTCTTACGTTAGTATGTCACATAATAAGTCCGTTTATAGTGTCTTACGTGAGTATGTCACTCAATAAGTCCGTTTATGGTGTCTTACGTGACTATGTCACTCAATAAGTCCGTTTAGGGTATCTTACGTGAGTATGTCGCACTATAAGTCCGTTTAGGGTGTCTTACGTGAGTATGTCACACCATAAGTCTGTTTAGGGTGTCTTACGTGAGTATGTCACACCATAAGTCTGTTTAGGTGTCTTACGTGAGTATGTCACACCATAAGTAGTCCTAATGGAATCAGAAGTCCGGTTATGGTGTCTTACGTGAGTATTTCACTCAATAAGTCCGTTTATGGTGTCTTGCGTGAGTATATCACACAATAAGTCCGTTTAGGGTATCTTACGTGAGTATGTCACACAATAAGTCTGTTTATGGTGTCTTATGTGAGTATGTCACTCAATAAGTCCGTTTAGGGTGTCTTACATGACTATGTCACTCAATAAATCCGTTTAGGGTGTCTTACGTGAGTATGTCACACCATAAGTTTGTTTAGGGTGTCTTACGTGAGTATGTCACACCATAAGTAGTCGTAATGGAATCAGAAGTCCAGTTATGGTGTCTTACGTGAGTATGTCACACCATAAGTAGTCCGAATGGAATCAGAAGTCCGGTTATGGTGTCTTACGTGAGTATGTTACTCAATAAGTCCGTTTATGGTGTCTTACATGAGTATGTCTCTCAATAAGTCCGTTTAGGGTGTCTTACGTGACTATGTCACTCAATAAGTCCATTTTGGGTGTCTAACGTGAGTATGCCACTCAATAAGTCCGTTTAGAGTGTCTTACGTGAGTATGTCACACCATAAGTAGTCCCAATGGAATCAAAAGTCCGGTTATGGTGTCTTACGTGAGTATGTCACACCATAAGTAGTCCTAATGGAATCAGAAGTCCGGTTATGGTGTCTTACATGAGTATATCACTCAATAAATCCGTTTATGGTGTTTTACGTGAGTATGTGATAGCAAAATATTTAACCGCTAACTTTCACCGACAGAGTATCGGGTCAACGGGAGTATAGTGGTCATAAGGTCAAATACACAAAGAGTAATGTCTAAGTACCAAAGCTGATGTATAACTTAGTTCAGGCCAAAATGATGGTGGAAGATATTGTACTAATGCAGAAATAAAGATTATACTAACAAGTTTACTTCTAGGTATTAAAGGGTTATAGCCGAACAATGATCCCACGAGTTACTTTTACCCCTTAGGAAGGACTTAACAGGGAGCATGTCTTAACCGACCTACCTATCCAATGTAGTTTAACGACATCCACGGGTGCCAACTCCTAATTCTAGTGATTAGACTGAACAACTCGATCTAACCACCCTATGTGAAGTTAATTAATTCTCCCTTTAGAAAACTGATTAACCTAACATGATGACGCTCTAGAGTCGCTCGAACAACGATGGCAAACCTCCATATTGGAAACGGTCCTAACAACTAGGCCGAATCTACGCAACGATCCCAAAACACCTTTTCTCATATCTCCCTGCAAAATGCATATATAAGTTCGATGTGTGTGAGTGAACTAGGTAGCTACTCTAATTCAAAGCTGTTATAATAAGTTTTAGGACGTGGATTAATCGTTTAAACATGATATTATGCACTACACAACTCCCTATCTCATCCCCCTTAGGGTTTTCACTCGCTTTCACATAATTCGGCTACACAACGGATTAGCTACTCATGATTACGCTAATAACGGTAATAAAGATTGAAATCATAACTAAAACAATAAAGGAAAGAGTATTCATTACCATATAACTGACGAAAATCTGATCCACAAAGTATTGAAGAAATAATTGCTCTAAAATTCGAATCTTTGGAACAAAAACTTAAATCTAAGCTATAGAATGTATGTATGTCACGTATTTTATCTAACAAAACAAACAAGTAATAAAATTTATAAATCCGGTATTCCCCAAGTGTAGGGATCGTAGTACAGCGATTAATACCGGAGTCGATCACAGGGAATCGGGGTATCTAGTTCATTAATTTTCCTAAGGTTGTTACTATTATTATTAAACCTAATATAATAGAACGAAAAGATAAACTGGACAGAGGATTGTCAGTCCAAAGCCAGGAAGGATAAAAACGAAATCTAAACTATAAACTATAAAATAAACAGTAAACAAGAAGATGATCATGGCGATTAAACGATGAACAAACAATAATCCACAGCTCCCGCAACCCTATATTCCCTCTCTAAAGTTATCTTGTGATGATTTAATTCAAGTTGTGGTTCTCCTATCAAAAGTATGAATTCCTACTCTCGTAGATAATTCGTCTATCAATCTCTCATCTCTCGATATATAAGATTGACGCTCTCAAAACAAGGTGTAAGATCTCTCAATCTAGCAACCTAGATATTCAACCTATCAACTCTCGTTATGTCAAGGTTAAAAATCCCATCTTTCCTATGGTGATCTAAGGTTTACACCGACTCTCGTCATACGGTAAACATCAACAACAATTCATCTTTCGATATTGATTGCATAGCACATAAGCATAGGAAAAATACAACTTAAATCAAATTCACAAAACAAATCTATATTGAAAATAAAGAACCTGCTGAAACGGATTCACATAGTTTGAACAATTGCTCACCTCCAAGCATTCAAAGATAAAACAAAGAAAACGAAACGAAAAAAAACGAATATAAAACAAGGAAAATCGCAACCCCAGCCTCCCCTAAGGGGGCTGGGGCCGCCTAGGGTTTTCTCCTAATGAGTATGTATCAATAAGAGTCGATAATGTATGTTTAGGGCTGAAATCCACGCTGCTATTTATAGAAAACTGAGGCGGTGGCTGCTAAGTCGGTTTAAGGACGCCCGTCCGCCTTGTTGGACGCCCGTCCGGGGTGCCTTGGACTTGCTTCAGACGCCCGTCCACTCAGCGTCCAAACTCTCTGAATCAATTCTCTTCCTTGGACGCCAGTCCATTATTCTAGACGCCAGTTCACTTTGATGGACGCCCGTCCAACCTGGACGGAGCCTAGACGTGCGTTCAGCTGGATCAACAACTTGATTTCTTCATCTCTATCTCTTTTCTTCTATCCAAATCATCATTATCTCTTCTATCATCAATGAAATTCGACTCTTATCCTCTCTTAAACCTCTTTTTGGTCGAAATTGTGTATCTACAATACATCAAAACATCGCAAAACGTAATATCATCCAAATAATCAATATAAAACCATCAATTTTACACATAAATCATACAATTTTGCAACTAACCCATTAAAAACATCACTTGCTCAATATTTCAATATAAAGCTCGATTTCTATGAAAACATCCAGATATGGGGGAAATTGACATAAAATATATCCTTATAAAATGTATAAAATCACCCTTAACAATGTAGAATCAAAGGATGTGAACTAAGGAATCAACGGAAAAGTATGTTTATCCTACACCAAAACCGCACCAAAATCACCCAAAATATGCCTAAGGTAGTAAAAACATGCGTATGAAAGATGTTGGTCCCTTAGAAATGCTAACACAAGTTTAGAGCGGGGAGTGAATAAACTTGTCCCTAAGAACAGGATTTAAAACAGATTAAGGTTCAGTTAAAACTTGTGTGGAGTTAAGCTGGCTAAGCTGAGTTTAAGTCAAACTGACTTAAGCAACAACTGAGTCAACCGGCAGCGGATTAGTTTAGCCTTTATCATATATGAATTAACAAACAGATTGTTTACTTGATTTTAGAACGGATACTAGATAAATACAACTGCGATAAAGTAAATGAATACGCTAAGTAAATAGACAAGAATTATAGAGGTTGTCTCGGATTTTATGCAATGAAAAATAAACAAGTAATAAATTTATAAATCCGGTATACCCCAAGTGTAGGGATTGTAGTATAGAGGTTAATACCGGGTCGATCTCACAGGGAATCGAGGTTGTTTATCTAGTTTATTAATCTTTCTAAATATTTGTCACGAAAAACACAAAACAAAACTAAAACGAATACAATAAACTGGACAGAGGGTTGTCAATCCAAAGCCAGGAAATATGATTACGAACCTAAAATAACTAATTCTATTCTATAAACTAAAACGAAAATAAAATCCTAAGCTAGCAACGAAGTGCAAGGCACAAAGATAATTTCAATTAATTTTAACGAATAACAAGCATTGATCCACCTATCCCGCAACCCTCAATTTCTACTCTAGATCGTTTAGTGAAGATTTAATAAAGATGTGGTTCACCTATCAAAGGTATGAATTCCTACTCTCGTAGATAATTTGCCTATTAATCTTTCATCTCTCGATCTTAAAGATTAACGCTTCCATAACAAAGGTATAAGATTTCTCAATCTAGCAACCTAGAAATTTAACCTAGCAACTCTCGTTATTTTTAAGTTAAAAATCCCATCTTTACTACGGTGATCTAGGTCTAACAACGATTCTCATCAAACGTTAAACATCAACCATGCAACAATCCATCGATACAATTGCATAAAAACAAATTAAACATAATAAAGATGCAACTTTAATAAAACTCACAAAACAATCCAAAAGAGTAGAAATCAAGTTGCTGCAACGATCGGTTTCACAGAGCTCGTTCAAATCGGCCTCAGCCTCTGACCATCCTCAGACCGAAAAAATAAAAAAAAATATATAATATGGCTCGGTCGACCGAGCGAGGGCACTCGGTCGACCGAGTGAACCTCTCTTTTTTTTTTTTTTTTTTTTGATTTTTTATGCCGTCTCTCGTTCCCGCATGATTTCTCGTGTCTTGCTTCCAATGACTCGCCCCCCTTTTATGCTTGTTCTGCCGACCTAGGGTAATTATTAACCTTTTTTTCTTTCCTTTTAAAAATAAAACCCTAAACCCTAATAAAAATATAATCCCTATTTCGCCCTTCTGTTTAATCTCCAAATAAATGTTGCTTCTTTTAATTCCTTCAGCTCTTTGACTCATTCCACGACATGCGTTCGTTGTACCTACAATAATAAAAACGTGCAAAGTGTAACATCACATATATAAAGAGATAATTGCTAATAAAATCACGTAAATAACCCGACTTTGCACTTTAATACTTTCCGACTTCATTCTTTCAATAAATCCATTAAACACTTAATTTTCTATAAAAATTAATAAAATACCAAGGATATTGTTACGAAATAATGTAATATAAATCGTAAAAATCACTGTAAACAACTCCCCCACACTTAGATTTTGCTCGTCCCGAGCAAGACAAAACAAGAAAACCATGGACTTACTTGAACATTGAACCACATAAAATCAAATCACGACCGGTCGACTAGCATTAAAAACATACATCCCATGCAATAAACGATTACTCGAATGTGTAGTGTGTGCAAAGCCTTCTTCAATTTCCACCGATTCCACACTTGACAAATAAATTCAAGCTAACTGACCAATACCCTTTTAAAGACATATAATGAATTACCCTGACTATACATACGCCCTACAAAACTACTCACGTCATGATTAGAGTAATACATGTGTTTTCGAAATCTTTTCAGTTGTACCCAGAGGATATTCCCTACAACATATACCTTGGCCTATACTGGGGATAAGGTAGGCGATAACTAAGTCTTTCACTTATTCATACCAAATTCCTTATGTAAGTTGATTTAATCAGCATTCACATTTATACGCACATCAGAATGAGCTCTTGCCCGTCATAGCAGAATAGGACATTCGAGATATGACCTACCTTACTCAAATCATAAGGCAGCTTCTTCTGACTGTCGTGAGCTTTTGGTCATCATGGTGGTATAGGACATTCGTGATACGCCCTACCTCACTCAAATCATCGACCAGCTTTCGACACACACAATTAATTCATATATTTTTCTTAAAACAACTTTTCCAAAGCACAGTAGTTACGTTTCACTTATCACATTCAGGCTTCGGTATATTCACGATACTTCCTACTTCAATTCCAACTACACACATATTACAATTTCCATGACATTAGCACTAAGCGAACGGTCTGATAACCAGAATCAAACATCATCGGCTTAAATGAGAATAGTTTCCTAAGTTCAGCTCGTCATCGAAGAGGCTTACGTGAAAATAATTCGAGTAAAGGCTTATTTATCAAAGGTCTGCTAAAATACTAGTCAACTGAGCACAAGTATGGGAATATAACAAGTAAGTAAGCCAAAATAAAATCATGCTCGGGACAACTTTTTTTTTAAAAAAATTCAAAAATTTTCAATTTTTTCACAAAAGATAAGCATAATAAACAGAGCACATAGGTACAAGCAATCCCTCCCCCACACTTAAATAACAACATGTCCTCATGTTGTGTAGAATTAAAGAAAAGATAAAGTACTTAGCTGATTGTAGTTCGAAGGTGCAAGTCTGGAAGTGGTCATGAGTCAGATCCAGAAATGCTTGAAGAAATCGGTAGACTGTGGACCATCCACCGGAAAACTGATATCGTCTAAACGCTCACAATTGCTATCGCAAATATCCTGCACACATGAAAAACAAAACAAGATCTCGGGGATAGGGGAATATAACATATTGCGTAGAAAAATTTGATATAAGCATAGGATATAATTGCTCAGATGGAAAAATCACCACACAAGGAAAACACAGGGCATCTAAGCGTCAAATATAACCACAGAGGTTTACAAAACAAATATGGTCCAACATGTGCATACAGAAATACCAAACTCCAACTGAAAGTGCAAATGCGCGTTAAGGCTTACAAGATTCATCAGAAAGTAATAGCAACGGAAAACCGACAATAGCTTCAACTAAAGTCCAGATGAATCAAAAAACGACAGTAAATTTTCGCTCATGCAAGTTACCTGGCCACAGAAACCGACTCCAAAAACCTAGACGACACAAAACAAAACTAGCCCCCCTTATTCAACAAAAAACAAAATAATATAAAATAATAATAGCAAAAACTTTTCTTAATATTGGGTTGCCTCCCAACAAGCGCCTCTCTTTAGTGTCTTTGGCTAGACACACTTAGCTCACTATCCATTATCAAACGGATACGTCCTTCTCGCATGGTTCTTCAACGAATATTCAGCATACGAGCCATCCAACTCACCTTCATAGGAAATTAATGGAACCATGGCTCGAAGGACCTTTATGAAGTATCTTCCCAATAAAAGAAGAACGGGATTAGGGGGTACCATCTCCCAGTTCATGACATAGTGATCAAGTGGGAAGATCACTTCCTTCACGCTCACTCGCTCGTCCACAATCACCTCAACACTTATTGGCTTCAACGGCTCCTCAAATGCGACTTCCTCCGGGTGACTTATCTCTAATTTAGGCACATCGTCCTCTATGTTCTCCAACACCGGGTGTATTTCTTCACCTTCTCGGTGATTAACATCTTCAACCATCTCTGATGTCGGATCCATCATAGGACAACCGTCTTCATCATCACACCATGCGGGGAGGGAAGGAAGTTTCTAACCTTTGTAACTTAAGCCGATCCATATCAGTTCCAAATTTCATCAATCATCTCTTGTTGCCAATTGCCTTCATCTTGATCGAACTCAGTCTGGGCCATTTGCTCGATTTGTCTCTCAATATTAGCAAGCATACCAAGAAGAAGTTGGAAATTATCGTTTTGCTCCTTCTGAAAGGATTGGAGCTCCTCCAATTTAGCTTCAAGATCAATAGATTGAGAGGTGCTCTGATAGGAATTCTGAAAGTGTTGTGGAAAAGATGGGCTAGGCCAACTTTGGAACATAGGATTGGGACTATTCTGGTTGAACCACTGATCTTGATTGGAAGAATTAATATTTGGGTTCTGACTGAAGTTCGGGTTTTGATTGAAATTCCAAGTTTGATTGAAACCCTGATTTTGAAAATTACCGTGGCCAGAGAACCGATCGTTAAATCCTTGATATTGCTGACCACTGAATGTATGAACTTCAGCGTTATGTCCATCCATAGGACAGAAACGAGCAGTATGTCCTAGATTGTCACATATCTGGCATGTGACTAGACTGAAATTTCCCTGATTATGGACAGTATTAACTTGATACGCAGGAGGGGAAAGAAACCGACACCGGCCAACAAGGCATGGCCGGGTCGACAACACCTTCCACGAAACGAAACTTGTGAGTTCTGTGGAAAATAGTGGTTTTGACCCATAAGATTACGCGACATTGTAAGGGCTGCCACCTGCTGTTGCAGTATGGCGATCTGATCTTGCATAATCCTAGTTGATGACATTTTCATTTCTTTTTTTTCTTTTTTTTTAAAGATAAAGAAATAGAAAAAGAAACGGAAACAGAAACAGAAACCTACCTACGAAAAATTTAAAACAGAAAACAAGAAAACAATAAAAGGGAGAAAAACGTGTTGAAAGCTTCTGCGCCCAAAATGGAAGGGAAAACAACAGATTTTGACCTCGAAAACGGTGACGAACAGCCTTTGGCTATTTAATATGTCGTCGACGTCGGAACGAGCTTTCCGAATTGGGGTCCTGCCCACCAAACGGACACTCGAGCCGAAAGTTATGGCCAAAATACTACTATGTGCCCTAACGATCCCTTTTATCCCAACTTATAACAGAAAATCAGAAAAATTAATAAACTAGACAACCGTACCGATTCCCCGGCAACGGCGCCAAAAACTTGTCTCGGATTTTATGCAATGAAAAATAAACAAGTAATAAATTTATAAATCCGGTATACCCAAAGTGTAGGGATCGTAGTATAGAGGTTAATACCGGGTCGATCTCACAGGGAATCGAGGTTGTTTATCTAGTTTATTAATCTTTCTAAATATTTGTCACGAAAAACACAAAACAAAACTAAAACGAATACAATAAACTGGACAGAGGGTTGTCAATCCAAAGCCAGGAAATATGATTATGAACCTAAAATAACTAATTATATTCTATAAACTAAAACGAAAATAAAATCCTAAGCTAGCAACGAAGACATGGCACAAAGATAATTTCAATTAATTTTAACGAAGAACAAGCATTGATCCACCTATCCCGCAACCCTCAATTTCTACTCTAGATCGTTTAGTGAAGATTTAATAAAGATGTGGTTCACCTATCAAAGGTATGAATTCCTACTCTCGTAGATAATTCGCCTATTAATCTTTCATCTCTCGATCTTAAAGATTAACGCTTCCAGAACAAAGGTGTAAGATTTCTCAATCTAGCAACCTAGAAATTTAACCTAGCAACTCTCGTTATTTTTAAGTTAAAAATCCCATCTTTACTACGGTCATCTAGGTCTAACAACGATTCTCATCAAACGTTAAACATCAACCATGCAACAATCCATCGATACAATTGCATAAAAACAAATTAAACACAATAAAGATGCAACTTTAATAAAACTCACAAAACAATCCAAAAGAGTAGAAATCAAGTTGCTGCAACGATCGGTTTCACAGAGCTCGTTCAAATCGTCCTCAGCCTCTAACCATCCTCAGACCGAAAAAATAAAAAAATATATATATATATATTTGGCTCGGTCGACCGAGCAGGGGCACTCGGTCGACCGAGTGAACCTCTTTTTTTATTTTTTTTTATTTTTATGCCGTCTCTGTTCCCAGATGATTTCTCGTGTCTTGCTTCCAATGACTGCCCCCCTTTTATGCTTGTTCTACCGACCTAGGGTAATTATTAACCTTTTTTTCTTTCCTTTTAAAAATAAAACCCTAAACCCTAATAAAAATATAATCCCTATTTTGCCCTTCTGTTTAATCTCCAAATAAATGTTGCTTCTTTTAATTCCTTCAGCTCTTTGACTCATTCCACGACATGCGTTCATTGTACCTACAATAATAAAAACGTGCAAAGTGTAACATCACATATATAAAGAGATAATTACTAATAAAATCACGTAAATAACCCGACTTTGGACTTTAATACTTTCCGACTTCATTCTTTCAATAAATCCATTAAACACTTAATTTTCTATAAAAATTAATAAAATACCAAGGATATTGTTATGAAATAATGTAATATAAATCGTAAAAATCACCGTAAACAGAGGTTCCAGGTGGTGTAATCCTGTACTTCCTCTCTTCTCCTGTGATGCGGAGGAAAATTCCACTAGAACTTCTTTGAGATGGCTCGGTTACAAAGAGTTCTAAACTGATAGTCCTTGACTAATCCCTAGCTTCACTATCTAAACACTTGTAGAACAGGTAGAATTGCTGCTCTTCAATTGTTTGAAACACTGGTCCTTGGAGGGTTGAATTGCCTCTTCACCACCATCACAACCACGCCTCCCCGATCGCACTCAACCGTCCTTCACACCTTCTTGGTGTTTCACAGCCTAAACCTTTGATAAAATCAAAGTTGAGACTTGAATCAATAACTATGATTCAATTGTGATTTGAGCTTTTCTTCTAGATGTATAAATTACTCTCGGCTCTGTATTTCTTCAAATGAATGATCTTGATTTTCCTTGAATGCTTAAGAACACTTGAAGAAATTTCTTGATCTTGCAGTTAAGTATTTAGCAGGAATTCTTTTAGATTGGCTTTCCCCCTCAATTTTATCTTTCTTGACTAGATTGATTCTTTTTAATTCCTCTTGCTCTATCCTTGTTGTTGTAGAAGTAGTCTATTTATAGGGGTTTATCTAACGGTCAAATTGATGCCATTCAATTTCTTGTAGCCGTTAGTGGTCCTGCTTCTTGCTTGTACGATTATGTCAGAAAGGAGAGATTATCCTCCAATCATAATTCTTGAATTGCAACGGTTGAATCCTTTTTCAGCTTTAGTCAAACCTTAGTTGTAAAACTGATTTACTGTGAACATTGTCAGTTCTCAGTTTATAAGAGCATTAACTGAGTTTTTACTCTTCTTCAAAATCTCAGTACTCAAGTTTTCATATGATTATAATTGACTTAATCAGAGTACACCACAAGGAAATATATTCTAAGAATTCATTGTCCTTATGATTCTTAGATCTTAATACAAGATCCATAAAGTCAGTTCGAGTCATCACAGCTTGCACGAAGTCTAACTTTATAGTCTCGACTTGTAATCTTCATAACTGAGTTTGAACCCTCAGTTCTTCAATCTTCTATAACTGAGTCTGTGACCCTCAGTTCTTCAGTCTTCTAGATAAGCCAACTGAGTTTGTGTCCCCATCAAACTTATCTTCTTCAGTTTTACGTTGGTGTGCTCTGCTTTAACTGATTCCCAGTTTCCTGCTAACTCAGTTTCTTGACCTAGAAATATTACAGTGCTTGTTTGATTTAACTTATACAAATATCAGACTCTATTATATCCTATACATTGACATCTAGACATCTTTTTGCTTTGCACTATAACAGCTAGTTATGACACTTCATCAATGGGGTTTAGAATCAAGACTAAATAAGTAATGAATCATCATCAAAACATAAATTTTATTTCCAACAATTTCCCCCTTTTTGATGATGTCAATACCCTCCTTAAAAGCAATGCAAAAAGATAAACAAGATACAGTAATTAACACGGTGAATTGAGAAACGAAGAATTTATTTGATAACTGAGTTACAGTGCTGGGTAATAAAATACAATACAATAAAAAGAACTAAAAGACAGTTTCTTTTTACTTGATAGTTAAACTAAATTGATTATCATAGGCTTCCGCAACAGTTCTCATAGCATCATTTGTTGCTGTGCTTTCAATTCCATGAATGCTTGCCCATATATTCCATGATTCCGATAAGTTGTGCTTGCTGAAAAATTTGCTTTTGAAAAGAACTGCGAAAGTAAAGACAGTTGTCCTTAGTCTTTCACTGGTGGCTGTTTTCAGTAGATTTTGAATAAATTCAGGTTCAGCCTTTTCAACTTTATCTGATACTTTATCAAGAGTACCATTCTTTTCCCATTTCTTGAGTTTGTTAAAGTAGTGCATAAGCATCTTCTGCATGTGTAGAAATATTTCAAGAGATTATTCTTTTGATACTCATTCTCTTTCTAGTAAATTTTTGAATAGACTGTAGAGACGAGAATCCAGACCAACTCTTTTGTCAGTTGGGTCTGAGTATTTAACAATCGGCTCCATCTCCTCATCGGTGAATTCTCCTCTATCTTTCTTCAGTTCATTCAGTTTTTCATCAACGTTTGTAAGGACTTGTGGCATCTCAGTTGCATGGACTTTTAAGATGTCCAAACTTTCCCCCTTATTGACATCATCTTTATGAATCAGGCTCTTGATGTAAGCGTTCAATGTTTGTTGAGTTGATGCCAAAATGGTTTGAGCTATAACTGAGTCCTTCATGCCCTGTTCCATTAAAATCATTATGTCAACCAGATTATTGAGAATAACTTCCCATCTGTCTTGAGTTTCATCTCTTCTTATGTCATTTTCAATGGTTGTTTTCCGAAGCTCAATCAGAGTGTTTTGACAGTTATCAGTGACGATATCCATTTTCTTTTCAAGATTGCTTCTTTCATCTTTGCTAGCTTCTAAGGATTTTAGAACCTTTCCAAATAAGCTGTTATCGTCTTTCTGAATTCTGAGTATCTCATTATGATAAAATTTAATGAGATCAACCTGAGTAGGTAGATCTTTTGAGCTTCCTGCTTGTTGTTCATTTACTTTGTTTGTCTCAGCCTCAGTTGATTTGGCTTGCTTTAGAGGTGAGAAAACAACTTGCTTGAGTTTTTCTCTATATTCTGCCGATCTTCTTCTTTCTTCGGATTGTTTCCTAGCTTCTTCCAGGCTTGATTGATCAATATTTCTTGCAGGTGACAAATGTATATTGAGTTCATCATCAGATTCTTCTCCAGGCATGTTTGCCACAGTTCTTGCTATTTCAAGTGTAGACTTGTCAGTAGGAGATTGATAACCTCCTTCTTCCTCTTGTTTTGCATCAGATGCAGTTTCAGAACTTGAACTTCCACTGCTTTCTTCAGAACTACTAGAATCATCATCAGTATTCTGTTCAGTTGCAGTTTCTTTTTCTTGTAGAGAGGCAAGAATCCATTTTTGTAAGTTGGGATCTTCCTGAGAATCATCATCATCATTCTTTTTGGAACTTCCACCAGCTGTGGCTTCCTTCCAATAACTATTTCTGATCAGTGCATATCATTGATTCAGGAATTCCTAGGTATTGATTATCTCCGATAGATTTGTAATGTTGTATAGATCAAATACCCAATTTTCGACAACTTCCATTTCTGCTTGCTGACTTCTTTGATTGGCAATGGAACTGAATTTCCAAGTTTGATATCTGCACAATCGCTTATAATCAGCTCTCATAAGTTCTCCATGATCAGTTGAGGATTGTGTGACAATTTCCTCTGATTCTCTTATGATCTCCCGGTCTCCTTCTGAGTAGAATCTTCAATTTGCATGGGATCGCCTCTTGCAATATCATCGGTTTGCATAAGATCGCCCGTTGGTTCCTCCCTCGGCGTTGTCCGGGACGACTGATGTATCTTTTTCAATGACTGAAACTGAGATTATCGGCTCAGTTTCCATAACTGTGTCTCTAACAAATTCTTCAGTAACTTGTTCTTCTGTAGGCTCAGGTTCCAATGTAGTAACTGGAATGTCTTTCACTGTATGCTCAGTGGGTTCTTCCTCATGGATCAGCTCATCCAAGTGGATAATCTTAGTTTTTACTCTTCTTCAAAATCTCAGTACTCAAGTTTTCATCTGATTATAATTGACTTAATCAGAGTACACCACAAGCAAATATATTCTAAGAATTCATTGTCCTTATGATTCTTAGATCTTAATACAAGATCCATAAAGTCAGTTCAGGTCATCACAGTCTTGCCAGAAGACTAACTTTATAGTCTCGACTTGTAATCTTCATAACTGAGTTTGAACCCTCAGTTCTTCAATCTTCTATAACTGAGTCCGTGACCCTCGCTTCTTCGATCTTCTAGATAAGCCAACCGAGTCCGTGTCCCTCAGCGAACTTATCTTCTTCAGTTTTACGTTGGTGTGCTCTGCTTTAACTGATTTCCAGTTTCCTGCTAACTCAGTTTCTTGACCTAGAAATATTACAGTGCTTGTCTGATTTAACTTATACAAATATCAGACTCTATTAAATCCTATACATTGACATCTAGACATCTTTTTTGCTTTGCACTATAATAGTTAGTTATGACATTTCATCAATGGGGTTTAGAATCAAGACTAAATAAGTGATGAATCATCATCAAAACATAAATTTTATTTCCAACAAAAGAATATGGCTGTGTATTTATAGTGTTGGTTAAAATTCACTGCTGTCGATGGCAAACACCCGTTTGCCTCCTAGCGAATGCCCGTTAGCCTAGAAATCTGGTTCTTGATTAGGGCTTGTTATTCAGTGAACCAGCGTTTGGCTTCTCCTAAACGTTAGTTCATGGATCATGTCTTGAGGGCAAACGCCCGTTTAGATTGTCTTGAACGCCCATTTGCTGAATATGAGCTCAGTATTCGAGCTGAATTTGGTCCCTTGAAAAGGCTTTGGTTAAGTTTAGAGGGGGGGTGAATAAACTTAACACTTAAAACTTTGGAGTTAACAAATTCAGCAACTTCAGCAGCCTGCTGAAGTTCGATGTCCGTTGATACCTCGCAGCCCGCCGATAAACGTAGTCTACTGACAGTTCAGTTTACTAAATTTGTGCAGCGGAATTATATCAAAATTAAGCCTTAATACTTGTTGTTAAATATGATACTAAGTATTAGATACTCATTAGTGTATGTGTGTGATTTCAGTTGCTAGATTCAGTTGATTGATGTGTATAATAAACTAAGTGCAGAATGTAAATGCAGAAAGTAAGTAGGCAAATTTTATAGTGGTTCCAGGTGGTGTAATCCTGTCAGTCCACTCTTCTCCTGTGATGTTGGAGGTAATTCACTAGAGATCTTTGATGTTGTAGTTACAAAGATTCCTAAGGTTGCTTGTCCTTCACCAATGACTATGGCTTCACAAACTAAAAACTGGGAACATGTAGGATTGCTGCTCCTGAGTCTTCCACTGGTCCTTGAAGGGTAGGATTGCCTCTTCACCACTCTCCACCACAAACAACGAGTCTTTCACACAACCGTGCTTCACTGTCTTCGGCAGGTTCTTTATAAAATAAAGATTGAATCAAATAAATTATTCAGTTGCAGCAGCTTGATTAGGATGATATAATCAGCAGCTTGCAGTCTTCAAGTGTGTATACTTGATGTAGCTTGAATACAGAATACACTTGAAGAATCTTTCTGGATCAGTAGCTTTAAGTTCAGTAAGTTCAGCAGGGTGTTTTTCAGCTCATAATAGTCTCTTATATTTTTCTCTTAAAATTCATCAATCATCATCTCTTTCTGAGTTGAAAGTCCTCTATTTATAAGTAGGAATGCATGTGACTTGTATTTGAAATTCAAATGTAACCGTTCCTGGTTTTTGTCCCATCTGATTTTCTTTCTGTCACTATTCATAGGACTGACACTGTCAGAATTCCTTTTTGACAGTGCAGTCTGTCCACCCTTTGACTTATAACCATTGGATAAAAATCTGAATCACCCCAACGTTCCTTTAATCTCAGCCCTTGATTTGTTTGATAAGTCTGAGGTAGTTAGCTGTCATTTTCATGTAATCTTCCAATGTAATCTTGAATTAATCAAGGTATATTATCAGCAGGTTCATCAGTCTGCTGAGATATCCATCAGTCTGCTGAACAGCAATTTGCTGTGTATAAAATATAATGCAGCTGATTTCTTTTATCTAACTTTTATCTGTGAAGTTAGATTACACCTTTTTCAATATAACCAAGTTCCAAACATCATCCAACTTATGGAACTTAGACCTTGTACACAAGGTATATGTAATCGATTTAGGTCATCACGGACTTGCCTAAATTCGATTCCATATCCTTGACTTAAATTAATAAGTTTGATCCCTTAGCCTTCAGAATCGAGTTTGAGCCCTCGGCCCTTCGCCTCTTCGGTAAGTTCCCGACTAGTCTATTGACCTATCTACCCCATCGATATAGACCGGTCTGATATAAATCGGTACGACCATTACGATGTTTGTTTGATCAAACCTATTCATAAATCAAACTCTAATAAACCTATACATTTGATCTAGACATCTTTTTGCCTTTGCACTATAACAGCTAGTCTGGCACTCATCATCAAAACATAGAAATAAGTCCAACAATTTCCCCTATTTTGGTGATGATGCCACTACCCTCACCTAACAGCAAAGCAAAAAGATTAAAACAAAAACAGAACAAATTACAGTCAATTCTCATTATAATCATTTGTTCACAGTTATTACAGTCTAGATGCAGCAAAGATAAAATATGATAAGTATGCTGATCTACTGTCTTCTTTCTCTTTCCTGTCTAGCCTTCTCCACTTGTTCTTGGTAGGCTCTGATTTCTTCTATCATATCCCTCATCCATTCATTTTCAATCAATGTAAAATCAATGTAGGGATTTACTTCTTTCCACCACTTCCATGCTTCAGGCATGAGAAGATTGATTTGATTCACTCTGAATCCAAACTTCATGTACAGTTCCTTGAATTCAGCAAGTGAGTCCTTTGCTTTTGTGATAGGCAAAATCCTATCACCTCTGCCACTTCTTCCACCTCTTCCAGCTCTGTAAGTTGCCCTTAAGGCTTTAACTCTTG
Source organism: Gentiana straminea (assembly GCA_036785695.1). Taxonomy (NCBI): domain Eukaryota; kingdom Viridiplantae; phylum Streptophyta; class Magnoliopsida; order Gentianales; family Gentianaceae; genus Gentiana; species Gentiana straminea. The sequence continues at coordinate 3,468,288 of JAVUPR010000515.1, read as the reverse complement.
CCTCCCAAAACTTCAATCCCAAGAAAGAGTTTAAACCTTCATGAAATCCCTTGTCATGATAGGGTTTGCTTCTGTTATAGTACTCCTTCTTGTATTGTCTAAGAAGATCATCAGTAAGTTGAACTCTGCCAGGTGCAGGTTGCCTGTAAGCATTAGTTTCATTCTCCCATCTTTTCTGTGCAAATAGTCTGGCAACCTCTTTTGCTTCTGCTGTTTGGCCTTCTTCCCCCTCAGTGACATCATCAACAAACCGGGACAGCAGGCCATGAACACTCTCCTGTGTGATTACCAGATTATTCAGTTGTCCTTCCATAATCTCAGTTCTTGTATCAACTGCAGTAATCCTTGATTGCATTGTTTCCTCCAGCCGGGTTAGCCTCTCAGTAAGTTTGGGATCAATTACAGCAGTTTGTTGTGCGGCAACAGGCTCGGCAGGTCTACAAGTTTCAGCAAGTTTGTCAAGTTTTTGATGAAGAGATGAAAGTTGGTCCTTCAAAAACTTTTCTTTCATTGTATTTCCTTGCTTGATTCCCCTCACATCTAGCATCATATCATTGACAGCATTCTGAGTAGATGTGAAATTTGAAGCAACTATATCAGCAGATTGTCTGTTGTCATTCACCAGTTTCATCAGTTCTTCAAATCTCTGTTCTTGTCTATCCAGTGGAGTCCTTAACTGTTGCATGTCATTTCTCACAGTCCTTAACTCATTCAAGACCTCCTCAGGCACTTCTCCATTCATTCTTCCATCAGTACCATTAGCAGGCTCTTCCACATTATATTGTTGCCTCTGATTGCTGACCACCACGGCATAACTCATATCCCTTCCAGCAGGGTGTGGTCCTTGGTACTCTTCCAGAATAGGATCAATGGCAGGTGCTTCATTTACTGGTTCATCATCAGTTGATCCTTCAATATGAAATTCTTCATCACTGTAATCATAGTCCAGCAGCTGTTCTTCCTTATCAACAACAGCAGCCTGCTGACTATCTTTCCCTACGCGTGGCCTTTCCTCCAAACGAGCTCCACTACGGCAGGCCTCATCAACAACAGGGGTTTACTCCAAACCCAAAGTTTGTTCCAACCTATGCCCGAGTCTTGTTTGAGACTCGGCGGCACTGTACCTCCTGTTCCAACTTTGTGTCCGGTGTCTTTGTTTGTAACCCGAACTTTGTACCTCCCTGTTCCACGGGTTGAGGATTGAATATAGCCTCATTATCCACTTGAAATCCTTCAGCATGACCAATCTTGGTTAGGATAATGGCAGTTTAAGTAAGAGTGTCCTCAATGTCAAATCCATCTTGATATTGGATTGAGTCCTCTGAACTGGCACTTGGCTCATCATGATCAGCAATCCTTTCGTCATCCAAATCTTCAGCTTGTTGAATTTCAGATTGTGCTAATGGTTCTTCAACAAATAAAGTAGAGGATTCACCAACCAACCTATTTGCAGCACCACTTATTCCATCATTGATCAAAGCCTCCAGATCATCCATGGTGAGATCCTGCATATCCTCATCCATTTGTCCAGTCAGCTGGCCCTCAGCAAACCTACCAGTATCAGTGGACTCAGCTTCTGCACCATCAGTGAATCCTTGACCAGTGGCTTCATCAGTTGTTCCTCTAGCCACTCCACTGGTCTCCCCAAGGAACATGGGGGTCATCATCAGAATCAGATGAATCACTGTCAGGTGTGTACTTTGGATCTCTGAACATAATTGCTCCACTCTTTTTTCCTTCATCCAGTAGATCCATCAGCCTAGATTGCAACATTGTTGTATCTATTAAGTCCAAGAGGGTCGTCCACACCCAAACCGATCAAAAGCCCATTCTTCAAATCCACTCATTGGATCGGCGGTGGTTTTACGTTTCTTGTAGAATCCAAACTTCCAAAGGAAATATTTTTGCACTTTTCTGAAGTTAGGATCTACTTTGTCCTTCTTAGATGCCTTCTCATATGGCATAGATGGATTTCTAGTGGCAGGTTCAGTAGCTTGCTGACCTCCAAAAGTTCCCACAAGTAGATTCATTGTCTCTTCAATCGATGCTTCAAAGTCGGTAGGTTGCCGAGGATGTATATTTGTACCTACTACTTCCATCTCGTACAACACTTGGTTCCCCGACTTACATGCTCATCGCCAGGGGTTAGCGACGGATCGCTCTTCCCCCGACTTCTTGCAACATTTGCGGGATCTTCAACCAATTCTTCAACTTCCACGGCGAGGGCGAGGTTCGGTGATTTGTGGTTCTTCCACAAGTTGCTCAACAACAACTTGTGCCTCTCCGATAGATGTAACGCATTCTACAACGAGGCTGCGGTGCGCGGTAGGATTGCTGTGATTCTTCCATAGATTGCTAAACAACAACCTGTGTATCCTCAGTAGGCTTGATAATAGTTATTGGTTCGGCATCAATAGCCTCTCCTACTACTTCAACTTCTTCTTCTACTGTTTCTTCTTCTTCTTGTGCCCTTTGAGCCTCTAAGATTTTCAATTGTTTCCCCTTTCCATGTTTCTTTTTATGAACAATCTCTTTCATCCTCTTGGAAAGTGGCTCATCTTCAACTTCAATTACAGTAGACTTCCTTTTTCTACTGGCTTATTTCAGTTGTTCCCTCAAGATTTCAACAACAGTTTTTCTTGCAGCCACAGCATGGTCAGTAATCTCAACTTCAGCTGGACCCTCAGCAGTCTGTGCTGTTTGCTTCCTTGTTCTTTTAGGCTTTAACATTTCAGTTATCTTTCTGGTGTCAGCAGCCTTTCTTTTCTCATTGGTCTTCTTTGGTGCAGCAGACTTAACAGATTTCTTAATTTGCTCACCACCAGCATCACCATCATATCCATCATCATTACCATCGGCGGCATACGCAATACCTTCTTCATCATCATCCAGACCAGGGATAGCATAATCAATCTCTTTCTTGTATCTGGACTGATTGATCTTCTCAGGTGCAACATCAGGGATCTCCAAATGATTCAGCAGGGTCTGAACCATTAATCCTAAGGGCTTAGCCTTGGATTTCCTATTCCCTTCTCTTTCCTCCTTGGCTACTTTCTTCATGTAATGGATAAAGTATCCAGCCCAATCAAACTTCATACTTCTGCATATAATTATCAGCAGCTCTATCTTGGGTCCTGATAGAGTATCCATACTTCCAACCAGCCCTAATATATTTTTAGCAATTATTTTTCTCAGCAGGTTATACTCATACCCAATGTGTCTACAATTGATGCCTGGAATTGATTTGGTGGCTTCATTTGTTTTGATTTGATCAACAAAATCCATCTTTGACAGTCCCATTGTCTCAGGATTTACTGGACCATCTACTACTTCTTCAAAACCAAAAACTTCCCTCAGTAGACTTGGGGAAATATCAATCTCCTGGGCATTCACAGTTGTTTTGAATGCCTCTGTACCTTCTTTAACAACAATATTATTCCAGAAACTAACAACATTTGTATATGAGATTGTTTCCAATCTGATATTTAGCACATTCTCTAATCCTGCATACCTCCTTATTCTTCGACCAATGTTGATTGCCAGTTCAGTTTGATTAGCATCAACAACAAAGCCTCTAACACTTTGGCTTGTTTCAATCTGGACATCGATCTTTTCCGCCATTGAAATAAGAAAAAGATGAAGAAAAAAAATATAGCTCTCAAATATGTGTTCACACAGTGTAAATATGCAGTGATAAAGCAGATTTTGCAAGTAGAGAGTATACTCAGTATGTAGGTCTGTTTATATAGATAGAGGGTGGTTGTAACTATCAGAACACGTACATTGATGTTAACCATGATTAATTTGAGTGAATGCTAGCTTGACACGTGGCCCATTATTTTCCAAAACTTATTGTAACCGTTGGATCGTGTAATCGTGGTTATAAAGGATAGAATAAAATCCCGCCAATTGCTTTTTGACTTTAATAAAGTTTGACTGTGTAACGTTCCATTCAGCAGGGTTGTCCTCAGCAGGGTTGGCTCAGCAGTCTGCTGATAAAGATGCTTCAGCAGGCTGTTGACAATGTGACTCTGCTGATCCTTGATTTCTTCTTGTTTTGATCAATTGATAATACAAGATGAAGTTTAATACCAATGACTGATCTGTCAAGTGAGCTCACCCAACATGACAAAGACCAATCCCCTTGGCAACCTCATTTGCTCAATTGTGCAAACATAAGTACATGGAATTGTTGATACCAATGACTAATCTGCTAAGTGAGCTCACCCAACATAGCAAAGACTAATCCCCTTGGTGAATTCCAGTACATTGCTGATTATCAGTCAACTTTTATAATTCCAAGTTCAGTCCTTAGTTTAGCAAACCTTTCACTATCAAGTGGTTTAGTGAAAATATCAGCAAGTTGATTTTCAGTAGGGATATATAGAACCACCACATCTTTCTTCTCAACATGATCTCTTATAAAATGATGTCTCACATCAATATGTTTGGTTCTTGAGTGCAAAATAGGATTTTCAGTGATTGCAATTGCACTTGTGTTGTCACAGATAATTGGAATTTCTTTTTCCTCAATCCCATAATCCCTTAATTGTTGTCTTAACCATAGTACTTGTGCACAGCAACTTCCAGCAGCAATGTATTCAGCTTCAGCAGTGGAAGTTGATATTGAATTCTATTTCTTGTCAACCGGAGACCGATCTACTTCCCATTAACCGACGAGGTTCTGTAGTGCTTTTTCTATCAATCTTGCATCCAAAGATAATCGAATCTGAGTAGGATATAACTTTGAAGCTTCCATCCTTGGAATACCATATCCCTACTCCCAAAGTCTCCTTTAGGTACTTGAGAACTCTCTTGACTGCACCTAAATGGCTTTCTTTAGGTTTAGATTGAAATCTTGCACAAACACCTACAAAGAAAGGATATATCGAGTCTGCTTGGCAGATACAGAGATCGACCTATATCATCCTTCTGTATAAAGTCTGATCAACATCTTTGCCTTCTTTATCTTCATCAAGTCTGATATTTGTACTCATTGGAGTTGATATCTTGGTGATGTTTTCCATACCAAACTTCTTCAGCAATTCCTTGGTATACTTGGTTTGATGAATGAAGATTCCATCTTTCATCTGTTTAACTTGCAATCCCAAAAAGTAGTTCATTTCTCCCATCATACTCATTTGGAATTTGCTCTTCATTAGATTTGCAAACTTTTCACATAACAATTCATTTTCAGAGCCAAAGATTATGCATCAACATAAATCTGTACCAGCAGGGTGCTGTTCTTTTCATTGATTCTGAAAAGAGTTTTATCAATGGTGCCTTTTGTAAAACCATTGTCCACCAAGAATTGAGAAAGAGTTTCATACCAAGCTCTTGGTGCCTGTTTCAATCCATAAAGTGCTTTGTTGAGTCTATACACTTTATCTTCTTGATCTTTAACTTCAAATCCAGGAGGTTGCTGTACATACACTTCCTCCTCTAGGATGCCATTCAAAAATACACTTTTGACATCCATTTGATATACCTTGAAGTTCTTATATGCAGCATGTGCCAAAAATAATCTGATAGCTTCCAATCTTGCAACAGGTGCATAAGTTTCATCAAAATCTATTCCTTCTGCTTGAGAATAGCCTTTTGCAACTAGTCTGGCCTTATTTCTCACAATGGTACTAGATTCATCAAGTTTATTTTTGTATACCCACTTAGTACCAATGATATTTGCATGACTTGGCCTTTCAACTAATGTCCAAACTTGATTTCTTTCAAATTCATTCAATTCTTCTTGCATAGCAATTATCCAATCTGGATCTGAAATTGCTTCTTCAACAGCTTTTGGTTCCATTTGAGATAGAAAACAAGTAAACATAGCTTCCAGTTGTCTTCTAGTCCTTACACATTGTTGTACATTGCCAATAACTTGTTCAGCAGGGTGATTCCTTAACCATTGTGGACTCTGGTTAGTTTGATTATCAGGAACCTCATCTTCTGTAAGGTCTGCTGTAGCTTCTTCAACAACAGGGGGTTCAGCAGATCCTTGAACTGCTTCAGTTGTTGCATCAGTAATATTGCCAGCAGGGGCAGTATCAGAAACTTTTAAGTCATTGAATCTTTCCAAAACTTCAACACAATCAGGATCAGTGGCTTGTTGAGTCTCAGCAGGTTCACAATCTTCATCTTCCATACCAGTGAACTTAGGTTCATCAAACACAACATGGATTGTTTCTTCATGTTTCAGTGACCTCTTGTTCAGTACCATGAATGCCTTGCTGACTGAAGAATATCCCAAGAAAATTCATTCATCTGACTTTGGTTGGAATGTCTTCAAATGTACCTTGTGATTTAAGATAAAACATTTGCTTCCAAATGGATGGAAATAGGATATATTTGGTTTTCTTCCATTCCAAATCTCATAAGGTGTCTTCATCAGCTTCTTGTTCACTGAGGTTCTGTTTTGTGTATAGCATGTTGTATTAACTGCTTCAGCCCAATATCTTTCAGGTAGCAATGCTTCAGAAATCATTGTCCTTCCTGCTTCTTTCAGAGTTCTGTTTCTTCTTTCAGCAACCCCATTTTGCTGAGGTGTACCAACAGCAGCAAGTTGATGTAGTACACCATTCTGTTCACAATATTCTCTTATCACTTTGTTGAGAAATTCGGTACTCGATCGATCTTATTTTTACTACTGTCAAACTTTTCTCATTTTGTAATCTCTTTAAAAGATTAGGCATGCTTTTGAGTGTTTCACTTTTCTTGTTCATAAATATCACCCAAGTGTACCTTGAATAATCATCCACAACCACTAAGGTGTATTTCTTTCCTGTTACACTTGTTGGAGTTATTGGTCCAAATATATCCATATGCATCAGCTCCATCACTCTATTAGTTGATTGTTTAGTTTTTGACTTGAAGCTTGACTTTATCTGTTTACCTTGCTGACATGCATCACATATAGCATCCTTTTTGAATGTGATCTCGGGTAAACCAATCACCAGCTTCTTCTTTTTACCAACTGATTGATATCATCAAAGTTCAAATGATTCAACTTCTTGTGCCATAACCAATTGAGTTCGATTTGGTATGCACAATCGAGCGAGTTTCGGAACTGCAGTAGACCAATCCACAACACATGTTTTGTTGTCTTCTACCAGCCAGACAACTTGATCACCTCTTTCACTAATGACAATACAGTTGTTTTTGTCAAAAGTGACCTTGTATCCCATGTCACGAATTGTCCAGTGCTCAACAAGTTGTAGTCCAAGTCCTTCCACATATGCAACATTCTTGATTGTAAGTCCATTTCTCACAAGTGTGCCATATCCTCTTGTATATCCAGGTGTATTCTTGTTGCCAAAATTCACCCTTGGACCATCCTTTGCCACAAAGTTTGACAAACAGTGCTTGTTCTTTGTCATATGTCTAGAACATCCACTGTCAAAGTACCAGACACCCTACAAAACAAAGTTAATACATTTTAGGTACCCAAACCTGTTTGGGTCCATAGTGGTCAGTAGTAAGCATGACCCTTGGTAAGTTTCCATAAGGTCTTCTCCTAAAAGTGTCATACTTTGGTTCATACATGTATTACACACATCCCTAAGTTCTATCAGTTGGTTGTGTAGGATTCACATATGTTTTCTGGCCTTTTGGTTTATAATGCTGTTTGAAGTGGCTCTTGTTGTTAGAAGCATTAGTATAATTATTTGTTTGCTTTGTCCGTTAGGAACGTACTGTAGTATGGAGTCCGCCGAGGTCCCCGCCGAGGCCTTTTATAAGTCCTCTGCTGAGTCCTTTGCCGATTCCATTGCTTAGGTTTTACCCTAGCAGTATGGTTATACTGGTTGTTTCTATCAGCAGGTACAGGAATATTCCAATCATCATCAGTAGGGAACAGTCTACCTTTATCCCTGAGATAAGTATCCCTTGAATGATTAACATTTTTAGTTTTTGGATTCTTATCCTTGGAATATTTCTGACCTTTACCTTTTTGTGGTCCAGCAGACTTGGTAGCAGGTCTGCTATCAGTAGGTCTAGAAGGTCCAGCAGTCCTATTTTTGGATTTGTTCTTTTTGTTAGGAGCTGTTGACTTTTTTGACTTTTGATTTTGTATCCTTGAAGTATTCTCAGTAGGTTTTACTGCCTCAGCAACCTTACTTGGAGTTGGATCTTGTGCAGGTACAAACTTAGGACCAGTTCTGGTACTAGGTTTAGTAATCTTACTGGATCCACTCTTTTTGGATTGTTGAGTTCCAAATCCAAGCCCTGTTCTATCACCATAAGGCTTTCCAGATTTGTATGCAGTAGATGAACAAGATGGTTCAGCAGACTCAGCAGCTACTGATTGTACAACAGGCTTATGCTGATTCTGTCCAGCCTCTTTTTCTTTGCCTTTAAGAATTCTTAATTCAGCATTTAATCTTTCAACTTCCAACTGAAGAGCTTCTTTTTCAGCCTTCACAATCTCATAACCAGATTGTATTATCCTCAGTTGATTAAGGATGGCATCCAAAGTCTCCTCATTGTTAGAATTTCTAGGATTTGAACCACAAGTTGATTCACAATCACTTCCAGCAGGAGTGTTTATTGATACAGTGTTGTATACCTCCTCAGTTTCATCCATATTGGCCATCAAAGCATAATCTTCCATATCAGCAACCAATGTTGTGTCATCTGATTCATTTCCCTTTTCAGATTCTACTTCATACCCTGATTCATCTTCAGCAACCATAGCCTTCTTGCCATGTCTTCTTTGTTGACTCTTGGTCTTCAGTAGGTCTGGACAATCAGGTCTAAAGTGTCCAGGCTTCTTGCAGTTGAAGCAAAGATAATCAGGTTCCTTACTTTGTTTTAACTCAGGACAGTCAGGTTTGAAGTGTCCTGGTTTCTTGCAATGAAAGCATAGATAGTCATTGTCTTTCTTTGATTCTTCTTTCTTCCTTTCAGTAGGCCTTTTTGTGAAATTTCTTGAAGGGGCCTTTCCGCTTCATCATCCCGATTTTCTTGCTCGGTAGAGCAATACGTTCCTCGCATCTCATCCAGCGGATCATCTTGTCCTCCGATGTTTCTTCCTCGATGTGAACCGACCAATGCGGTGGTCTTTGGCTCTTCTTTTTCAGTCTCAGGTACAAGCTTTTTGCTAAATTCATAAGCCTTAAGATCTGAAAATAACTTGAATGTGTCTTCTTCATGCAGCTTTCTCATTTCTTCTATTGCAGTCACCTTCATTTTCCAAACATCTTTTGCAGGTAATGCTTCCAAGATTTTTGTGTTTATTTCCTCTTTTGAATAACTTACACTCACCAGGGTAAGTCCATCCAGGATAGCATTAAATCTTGATTCCATTTGCTCAATGGTTTCATTTGGTAGCATCTTGAACTTTTGAAACCTCTTTTTAACCACACTAATTTTGTTCTTCTTTATTGCATCAGTGCCTTCACAGATCAACTGTATCTTGTCCCAAAGTTCCTTTGCAGTTTTGCAATCTTTAACCTTCATGTACATAATGCTATCCAAGGTTCTATAAATGATATCAATAGCAATATTGTTGAGGTTTGCTCTTTTTCTGTCTTTTGCATTCCATTCTCTTTTTTGTTTAGGAATGTACTCTGTAGTATCACCCACTGTTACTGCCTTGGTAATCTCCAATGGTCCATCAGTTAGTACATCCATCATCTCATCATGAGTTGCGCAAGGTAAGCCCGCATTCGACGTTTATATTCATCAAATCTATCAAGAGAACACATCAGCATAGTTCTAGCATACTGGGTGTTATCCATGATGCAAGTTTTTGAAAATCAGTAACTTGAAAAAGTTTCAAAGTATTTTCACAAGCACAACAAGTAGGATTTCTTCGAACAGAAGCCCTGCTCCGATACCAATTGTTGGTCCCTTGAAAAGGCTTTGGTTAAGTTTAGAGGGGGGGTGAATAAACTTAACACTTAAAACTTTGGAGTTAACAAATTCAACAACTTCAAAGAGCGGCTTTTGAAGTTCGATGATCTGTCGATACCTCGCAGCTGGCGATAAACGATAGTCTACGACGGTTCGCCATTTGCGAATTTGTGCGACGGAATTATATCAACATTAAGCCTTAATACTTGTTGTTAAATATGATACTAAGTATTATATACTCAGTAGTGTATGTGTGTGATTTCAGTTGCTAGATTCAGTTGATTGATGTGTATAATAAACTAAGTGCGAATGTAAATGCGAGTAAAGTAAGTAGGCAAATTTTATAGTGGTTCCGAGGTGGTGTAATCTGTCGGTCCACTCTTCTCCCGTGATGTTGGAGGTAATTCACTAGAGATCTTTGATGTTGCAGTTACAAAGATTCCTAAGGTTGCTTGTCCTTCACCAATGACTATGGCTTCACAAACTGAAAACTAGGAACAGGTAGGATTGCTGCTCCTGAGTCTTCCACTGGTCCTTGAAGGGTAAGATTGCCTCTTCACCACTCCACCACAAACAACGGTCTTTCATACAACCGTGCTTCACTGTCTTCGGCGGTTCTTTATAAAATAAAGATTGAATCAAATAAATGATTCGGTTGCGGCGACTTGATTAGGATGATATAATCGCGGCTTGCGGTCTTCAAGTGTGTATACTTGATGTAGCTTGAATACGAATACACTTGAAGAATCTTTCTCGGATCGCAGCTTTAAGTTCGGTAAGTTCAAGCAGGTGTTTTTCATTTCGAATAGTCCCTTATATTTTTCTCTTAAAGTTCATCAATCATCATCTCTTTCTGAGTTGAAAGTCCTCTATTTATAAGTAGGAATGCATGTGACTTGTATTTGAAATTCAAATGTAACCGTTCCTGGTTTTTGTCCCATCTGATTTGCTTTCTGTCACTATTCATAGGACTGACACTGTCAGAATTCCTTTTTGACAGTGCAGTCTGTCCATCCTTTGACTTATAACCATTGGATAAAAATCTAATCACCCCAACGTTCCTTTAATCTTAGCCCTTGATTTGTTTGATAAGTCTGAGGTAGTTAGCTGTCATTTTCATGTAATCTTCCAATGTAATCTTGAATTAATCGAGGTATATTATCAGGAGGTTCATCAGTCTACTGAACAGCAATTTGCTATTTATAAAATACAATGCAGCTGATTTCTTTTATCTAACTTTTATCTGTGAAGTTAGATTTCACCTTTTTGAATATAACCAAGTTCCAAACATCATCCAACTTATGGAACTTAGACCTTGTACACAAGGTATATGTAATCAGTTTAGGTCATCACTGACTTGCCTAATTTCTGATTCCATATCCTTGACTTAAATTACTAAGTTTGATCCCTTAGCCTTCTCAGAATCGAGTTTGAGCCCTCACCTTCGGCCTTCGACGGGTTCCCGACTAGTCTACCGACCTATCTACCCTATCGATATAGACCGATCCGTCATTGATATAAATCAAATCGACCATTACAGTGCTTGTTTGATCAAACCTATTCATAAATCAAACTCTAATAAACGTATACATTTGATCTAGACATCTTTTTGCCTTTGCACTATAACAGCTAGTCTGGCACTCATCATCAAAACATAGAAATAAGTCCAACACTGAACCCATCCAAATTCTAGTTTGGGGGTAATTTGGATGCTCGTTCATCATCTAAGCCAACATTCTGTATCAAATGCCACTTCTGCAAACGCTCGTTTGAGTAGAGCAAACGCCCGTTTGCCTTGATTTCACTCCAAACTTGATTTTTCTCCACTTCCATGCTACTTTCCTGTCACAAACATGTTTCTCACTCCAAAACATCGCCTTCCGGCTCTTCGAGACACCTAAATCCTGAAATAACATATACGAACAAACACCACGCGTAATTCCGCTAGACAAACGTTCTCGGAAAAAGAGGTAAATATCATCAAAACGGCAGAATTTACTATCGATATGACAGTTTAACTCCCCGTGCGTATAACTCTCGATATTACTCTTAATTAGGACTAATTCTATCCAAAACATGCAAGAATAGTGATAACCGGGGGTTAAACTGCACACCAAAGTACAGTAAAGTTGACTCCCATCAGTATGTCACACAATAAGTCCGTTTAAGGTGTCTTACATGAGTATGTCACACCATAAGTCCGTTTAGGGTGTCTTACGTGAGTATGTCACACCATAAGTCCGTTTAGGGTATCTTACGTGAGTATGTCACACCATAAGTAGTCCTAATGGAATCAGAAGTCCGGTTATGGTGTCTTACGCGAGTATGTCACACCATAAGTAGTCCTAATGGAATCAGAAGTCCGGTTATGGTGTCTTACGTGAGTATGTCACTCAATAAGTCCGTTTATGGTGTCTTACATGAGTATATCACACAATAAGTCCGTTTAGGGTGTCTTACATGAGTATGTCACACAATAAGGCCGTTTATGGTGTCTTACGTAAGTATTTCACACCATAAGTCCGTTTAGGGTGTCTTACGGGACTATGTCACTCAATAAGTCCGTTTAGGGTGTCTTACGTGAGTATGTCACACCATAAGTCCGTTTAGGGTGTCTTACGTGAGTATGTCACACCATGAGTAGTCCTAATGGAATCAAAAGTCCGGTTATGGTGTCTTACGTGAGTATGTCACTCAATAAGTCCGTTTATGGTGTCTTACGTGAGTATATCACACAATAAGTCTGTTTATGGTGTCTTACGTGAGTATGTCACACGATAAGTCCGCTTATGGTGTCTTACGTGAGTATACGTCACACGATAAGTAGTCCTAATGGAATCGGAAGTCGGTTTAATTTTGTTTTAATTATTATTATTAATTATTATTTAGTAGTAAGAATATGTATTAACTACTTTTTTAATAATCAAATGATGTAACTAGAATAAATATTTTTTTTATTTTGTATTTTTTTATAATTATGTGATCGGAACCCTGCTCTCCCCATCCATCATCATCAATTCCCGCCCTTAAGCTGCTCCCCTCTCAATTGTAGCAACCAAAATTTTTTCTTTCCCGTTAAGAATCGCCCAAAATTTTGAAATTTTCAAATTCCCTTATTTGATTTGATTCGAATTCTTCACCCACAACTAACCCCTCTTACCTAACCCAAGTACACCCATGCCTCTTTCGTTGATGTGTTTCCCTCGTTTGTTCTTCCAACCATTCAACCTTCAAAATCTCCATTAAAGAAACCCAACAGAGCTAATTTTGGTGAGTTACTCTTCTCTTTTGTTTTAGCTTTTCTTCCAGGGGCTTTCAGAGGCAACTCTTTTGTTTTTCCAGAATTTTGTTACACTTTTTCTTTGAATTAGAGTTAATTTCTAACATATTTGTGTGAATTAACAGAGCATAAATGCCTTAACAGATCTTATTTTGGTGAGTTACTCTGCTCTTTAGTTTTAGCTTTTCTTCCAGGGGCTTTCCGAGGCAACTCTTTTGTTTTTCCAGAATTTTGTTACAATTTTCCTTTGAATTTGAGCTAATTTCTAACATATTTGTGTGAATTAATAAAGCATCAATGCCTTAACAGATCTTATTTTTGTGAGTTACTATGCTCTTTTTTTTAGCTTTTCTTCCAGGGGCTTTCCGAGGCACCTCTTTTGTTTTTCCAGAATTTTGTTACACTTTTTCTTTGAATTTGAGCTAATTTCTAACATATTTGTGTGAATTGACAGAGCATCAATGCCTTAACAAATCTTATTTTGGTGAGTTACTCTTCTCTTTAGTTTTAGCTTTTCTTCCAGGGGCTTTCCGAGGCAACTCTTTTGTTTTTCCAGAATTTTGTTACACTTTTCCTTTGAATTTGAGCTAATTTCTAAGATATTTGTGTGAATTAACAGAGCATCAATGCCTTAACAGATCTTATTTTGGTGAGTTACTCTGCTCTTTTGTTTTAGCCTTTCTTCCAGGGGCTTTCCGATGAAACTCTTTTGTTTTTCCAGAATTTTGTTACATTTTTGTGAATTTGAGCTAATTTCTAACATATTGGGGTGAATTAAACGAGACATCAATTACTTAACAAAGCTAATTTTGGTGAGTTACTATGCTCTTATGAATTATGTTGTTTTGAAACGAAGAAGCAGTCAAATTCGCTCATAGATTGCACTCTTGTGAATCGGGAGTACTTGTTAGGGGCGTTTAGTTATTTATTTGAGATATAGACAGACCAATTAATACTCAATTATGCACAATGTTTTTTCCCTTTTCATAGTGCCTGCAATCTCTGAAACAAACCTGAAGCAAAATATGAAGGATACTTCTCCGATTTCCAGTTCTTTTAGCAAGGTAAATGAATTTGGGACATTTCATGAGCGTATATTGTTATGCAAATATGGCGTTCCTGCAAAATTGGTGACTTCAGGAACACAGGCTAACCCAGGGAGACTGTTCTACGGTTGTCCTTATTGGCCGGTATGACTAATTATTTTGGTTATACTTTCCATTTCTTTCAAGGGATAATGTGCCTGTATAATAATTGGAATTTCTTATTTTGCAGGATGATGAAGTCAAATGTGACTATTTCATATGGTAGGACAAGGTGTCTGCATCTACTGGGCCATATGGCAAAGTGTCTTCATCTACTAGGCCATATAGCAAGGTGTCTTCATCTACTGGGCCACATGAAGATGTTACCTCTATGAACTTGATGAAGAAAATAGATAAACTTGAATACACAGTCGGTGTCCTTCAAAATGATATTGAAATGATAAAGTGCATGCGAGACAATGATGCAAAAAAAATTGAACAAGTTAAGATCAACGTCACTGAGTTACTCAGAGGTCGCAATTCAGATTCCATGGTTCAAATGTTACTCCATGATAGAGAAAGGATTGCTCGCCTGGAGACACTACTTGAGAAGACCAGGCTAGGGAACAATTCATCTCATAAGAAACTTGTATTATTGACTATTACTTGTCTAACCTTTTATTTCGTATTTCATCGTACGAAATAAAAACTTAAGTTCTTGGAATTCTGTATTTCTGTGTATATTTCTGTACATTTCATTTGGTTTTCTTATCTAATGGTTATTTGAAGGATTTGAATGGTAATCACATTAAACAAAAAGCAGAACAACCAACACATCAATGTTTTTCAAGCTTAAACCAGTTTCCTGGGGATACACAAGCTTAAACATGTTTCCTTCAACCAACACAAGATTAAACTTGTTTCCCTGGCTGACACAAGTTTAAACCTGTTTCTAGAGTGAATGTTTTACAATACCCTTAATGGACGCAAAACACCACATTCGTGACACTCGAACAACTTCCCTTCATATTAAACAAATGAGAACAACCAACACATCAATTTGCCATCATTCAAAATTCAACATCATCTACATCTTCCATCAACCAATCAACCAAAGGAGAACAACCAACACATAGAATTTGCCATTATTCAAAATACAATAACAAACAAACACATCAACACATCACTTTCCATTATTCAAAATACAACATAAGTTACGTCTTCGAAGCTTACACATCAACCAATCATCCTCAATGTTTAAATAGCCACAAAATGTAAACGTCCCATCCTCTTCATCAACATTAATACTTAAACAGCCACAATATGTATCCTAACGTCTTCCTGTAACATTGTCAACGAAAAAAGGTAACAAGCTTAATGCACTGTAACATGATTGAATAAAAAAAGAACTTTAAATATTAATACATACAATACCTTATCATTGCAAAGTAGGATTATCGTTGGTGAGCATTTCTCCATCAATCAAACTCTTACAAGTGGAAGCGTAATGACCATTCACACCGTATTTGCCACAAACATATTTGTCCCCTGCTGAGTGTTTCCTCTTTTTTGATGGTCGTCCACTTTGTCTCTTTGCCACCTTCGGTGGTAAAACCAAATCATTAAGCACATCATCGGGATACACACATTCATCTTCATTTTGAAGTGGATACACATATTTGGAATAAGCTAGCCTCCAACAACTGATGCTATAATACCAAGTGCAATAATTGGAGGCTTGCTTCCGTGTGTACTTCAACACAGCAGTTGCATGCTTGTATGGATACATATCAATTTGCAATTTTTTACATGTACACGTCTTCAAATCCAACTCAAAGATGTAAGAAATAACCGCATCCTTGTCACGAACATCATACTTATCTGAGGAAAGTGTATTAACTGAAAATTGTTTGGCTGACTCGAAGCTTTTGTTCACTACGATTTCAATTTTGGGAGTAAGGGCATCTTGGAAATTTGTAGATGATTCATCTCTTTTAGCAAACCAATCCTGTAACATCTCTCAGATATGTTCAATCAACCCAACAATTGAAAATTCTCGTGCACTCTTTAGCCTAGCATTCACAGACTCGGCATGGTTTGTGGTCATTATGTTGTAATGATATCCCTCAAATTTAGCTCTAGCCCACACAGGAAATTCTTCTTCTTTCAAATATTAGTTAGCTTTCGGACATTTACTACATAAAGTGGCGAAATGCAACTTGAATTCTGCTTCTGTATAGGCCTCTGCAGCTTTCTTAAAGAGCTTCCCCACACCACATCTCGGATATTTCATCCAAAATTCTTTTGCATGTGATACATGCAATGCCCATGGTGCGCATTCTTAAACACCGCCTTGAAAGATGTTTTAATACTATCGGCATGATCAGAAAGTATCGCAAGATCATTCATGTCCCCAATGATGGGTTTTAGCTTATCAAAAAACCATGTCAACAACACCCCAAGCAAGTGGAAATATTTGATGATTTGCATCTTGACATGTTGCCACAAGTAAGGCCCTTTTATAACGCATTTTCAAATGCGTGCCATCCACAGAAATGACTTTCCGCATCACCAAATAAAAACCCTCAATAATTTGACCAAGTGCCATGAAAAAGTATTTGAAAACATTCCCTTCACTTTTTTCAATATGATATACAGTGTCCGGGTTTCTAGCCTTCAGCCTATAACAATATTTGGGTAATTCTCCCCAACTTTTGTTTAGATTACCTCTTATAAATCCTTCTGCATAACCCTTAGCCCTATACTCCTTGCAATAAGTTACATCATATCCAAATTCTTGCTGGAAATCATGCATCAAGTCCTTTGGTGCGTTAATACGATTGGCATCTTTAAACCTTCTGGCAAAGTATGTGCCAATTAGCTTGTGCGTAGCATGTCTATGGTCTTTTCAAGGAGCAATAGGTGGGCAGCTATGCTTATTTGCATATGTTACCACTACAAATCGCTCAGAAGGTGCTTGAAGTTTGGTGGCTCGCTAATGCCATTTGCATCCGGCGGCTTCACATAAAACTGAATAAACGCTTTTGTTGGAAGTTTGCGTTTTGAATTCGAACTTGTACTTCGTAGACAACTTCGCAAGTTTGAATACCAATAAACTTTTGCATTTAAACGGATCATTCACACGAAAGTCTTCATGTTCGGGAATGCACACTAAAGTATCACCTACAGTACGGCTACATCGAAAGTCTTCATGTTCAATTCTTTGCACGTTAACCATAGTTGGGGGTGCATTCAAGGGATCAACAATCTCGTTTCTCACAAAAAAGCCATGAAGATTCTTATTTCACATTTCATCATCCCCGCTCATGCTAATTCTTTGATATGATTCTTCTAAATAAACATCTTCACCCAAATTCACCAATAAGGAGTCTTCAAGTTGCTCATTAAAGTCCATGTTGTCACCCCCCATGTTCAAATGAGAATCTTCGACACATGTCTCTATGCTTTCTATTCTTACATCCAACATCTCTTCCATGGCATTCCCAACAACATCCACATATATCTCTTCATTAACATTCTTTTCAACACATGTCTCTATGCTTTCTATTCTTACATCCAACATCTCTTCCATGGCATTCCCAACAACATCCACATCTATCTCTTCATTAACATTCTTTTCAACACATGTCTCCATGCTTTCTCTTCTTACATCCAGCATCTCTTTCATCCCATTTGCCAAAACATCAAAATCTGTCTCTTCATCTCTTTCAACACATGTTTCTTGACTTTCCGACACATTTACTACTTCACATGTTTCTTGACTTTCATAAACCTCGGTACACTTTTCCATTTCCTTCAAACATATTAATAAAGCATCTTGTTTTAAATTACAAACAGATATAAACCGATTCACTAGCTTATCGCAATCAAGCACCATCGGTCTAGCTTTATTAATGGGGACCATATATTTCATCTCAAACTCATAGTTAGTTGTATCGATTTCCAACTCATTTTTCACCATGTCATACAATTCTTCAAATGTAATGTTCTTTTTGACACTCAAAATTGTCGAGACTTCTTCAGATTCACACCCTACATACTTCCAAGATCATAGACCATTGATGTCTTTTTCAATCTCCACAGGGTAAATTATAAAAATGCAAACTTTATCTTCCATCACGCTTCACCGAGATCCTTTTTTATTCAATACAATAATTACAAACCAATATACACATAGACAAAATCCTTAAAGCTTGAATGTTTGAATGTAGCATTGCATTCAATTTATTTTAAATCACAAATCAATTTCAATTCCGTTCAAATAGCCATTAACAAGTTTAAACTTGTGTCACATTATAATCAATCCACCTTGAAATGCATATAGAAGTTCACATAGCCATTAACAAGTTTAAACTTGTGTCACACTATAATCAATATTTTAAGATTAATACGATTACTATTCACCTGGAAATGCAGCTAGAAAATATAACAAAATAGATAGATATAGATATAGATAGTCATACTGGGTAATAACTGCACAAATCACCAATTTAACATATAACCAATTCAATTCAAATCAAATAGCCATTTTCAATAGGCGTCGCCCTCATTTTCAATTCAATTCAGAGTTAAACACACGGTTTAAGCTACTCCCGCAAGGGCAAGTAAACTAACAAACTCAATTTGCCTAAATCATTCAACACCACATACACACCTTCCTAATCTCCAAAATCATATACACCATAAACTCAATCATTTACATGCAATTCAATGGTATTAGCTTAATTTACATTCACATACCGATATGGAGAGCCAAGAAACCCTTTCGATTACCACCCAGCTCGGCTCGGACAATGATTGACGGAGAAGAAGAAAAGAGAGGGCTATTCCGGTGAGGACAATGACCGGACACCGAGAGAGAGACGGAGCAGAGTAATTGGGTTTGCGGAGAGAGGGACATAGCAGAGTAATTGGCTTTTCAAAGGAGGAATAGTCCGTTTGATCGGATTTTGGCGTGATAGAAAAGGGCTTGATCGGATTTTGGCACGTAAATTAGGGTGGGTTATTTACCCGCCCTAATTCAAGGGGTGGGATTGGGGGTCAGGTTAAGAAATAATTAACATGATTTTTAATTACGGGTTAATTACATTTTTAGGGTTAAGTAAATCACCCCAAATCAAGAAGGGTAAGGGCATTATTGGTTTTTCACTCAACTTGTGTAGTCCAAGCTTATTCATGGTATGAATTATGTGATAAGCTTATTCTTGCAACAATTTGTGTTGACAAGCTCATATAACTAAAGGCCCCTAATATGTAGGGGTGAACAAAAAAAACCTTTAACCAAACTAACCGGTCAAACCAAATCGGTCCAAATCGAAAATGCGTAAACCATAGTTTATTGGTTGGTTTTTGTATTGTAAAAAATCAAACCGTGAAAAACAATTTAGTTTTGGTTTTCTAAGATAAAAACCGGACCAAACCGGAACCGTATATATATATATGTGTGTGTGTGTGTGTGTGTGTGTGTGTGTGTGTGTGGGTGTGTCTATAACTACAACACTTTTGACCTTTTACGGCACAAAATAAATGCCGGGAAACAGAATATAAGTGCCGTAAAAAGTGATCCCGGCACATAAAATGGCGTTTATTTAAATGTCGTCAATACTGGTGTCAGCAATGTTTTGCGGCAGTTTGTTGTTTTGCCGGGAAGTTTTTGCGGCGATTTTATGGCACATAATCAAAATGACGCATGTTTTATTTGTGGCACTTTGCTGACACTTTTTTAACATGTCGGAATGTTTTACGACGATTTTTACGGCACTTTATTAATGTGACGGACATAACTTTGAGGCATTGAAACGACACTTATTTTAATTGCCACATGTAATTTATGGCGAATTTTCCGACACTTTCCATTTGCAGTGACACATATTTGTGGCACTATATGAACATTCATTCCATTTGTCGTGGTTTTGTAAATGGTAATTTACCGACACTAATCTTTATTGTCGTGAATCTCACAACATTTGTTTGGGACATATTGAAAATGTCCGTTTTGTTTTAATGGCACTTTTGTGACATATAATACGTTGGTCGGAAAATTATTAACAATCTTTCTTTTGCATTGTCTTAAAGTAATTAACTTAATCTTAAAGTAGTAGAATTTTTTACCATGTTTATGTCACGGTTATCAATATACGACTGAAGTACTAGTATTCTTACATTACATTCATATATATTAATAATCCACATTTGAACAAAGACAAAGAAGGAAATAAAATAATTCAAAATTTTGAAAATATAGGTTGAGGTTGAAATTGAAGGAAATGAAAACTAAACACCGAAAAATGATTCTTATCCAAACATTCAATCCATAAATAATTTGAAATTAACAAGAAAAACAAAAGCAATATTTACAAGATTAATGCGTTCAATACTAAAAAACGCAACGAATCTTGAAAAGGAACAAGCATCCAATCTCATTAACTTTCGATCCAATAACATGAATATGTCCTGCAAAAAGGTAAATTGAATGGTATCAAAAAATGTAGTACTGATTATAAAACTATAGTAATATGTATGATATGCATGTATATTTTACCTTTCATATGCAACTCTTCCGTCTCTTTTTCGTGTTCGTTGCTCTATCCTACATCCATTGAGAAAACAAATAATCATTCACGACAACACATCGATACACAAGTATTTTCTTGCATCAACAAAAAGTGATTTTATAAAATATCTACAAAAGAATAAAAAATAAAAAATAAAAAAAAATATTTAAATTACAAGTGAGCTTAACATTTGAGCAAAGAAGCATATTACATATAATAATGTGGCCATGCATTCGACCACCAAAACAAGAAATGAAATAAACAAGGGAAATAAATATCACCATGCAAAACTAAAAATAAATATCTTTACCAGTAACTCATATACGATCCTTAAATAATGTTTGTTGATATTTTATTTCATTTGTAATTCTTTTCGGTTTTTTTTTGTTTTTGTTTTTGTTTTTGTAATTCTTTTAGTTAAATGTAAAGCAATGAAAATGAACGAAGAAAACGTCTTAAAAAAGTTTGTGTTCCAAAAAATAAAAATAGAAATTCATAAAATTCGATTTAGTCATCATAGCTTTGGTCATTGGATTACCTGATCCAAAGTCTTATATACAGTCGTTAAAAAAAGTTTTACAACAAAAATAAATAATACTTATGATAACAAACATGTTGTATTTTGGTAAACAACAAATATGTTGTAGTAAAAAAATAAGATAACATTTATTAGTCATAATTTTGATGAAGAGCTATATAATAAATACGCATATAAACATTATTATGCATATAAAGAAGATTACACCATAAATAGTGAAACAAGTTTTAGGATATTTAATATTTTAGGGATATTAAAGCATATTTTGTGTATCAATGTGACAAACAAATGAAAGGTATCAACGTAAATATCGGAAACAAAGTGAAAAAAAAAAAAAACCGATACATGTAATTCAAAAAAATTAAAAGGAATAAGAGTTATTCAAAAACCAAAAATAGAAAAAAAAAACAAAGAGGAGAGAGACAATTACCGCAACAAGGAATCGAAAAATTAATTAAATTAGACAAAATCGAAAGTAAGCAATAAATGTGGCGTTAAAAGAAGTGAAATTAATGTGATGTTGAATTAGCAGTTGACTACAAATTCAGCGTGTAGAAACAGAATTTGGGAAAAGTGCTCTGGCACCCAAATAACAATATATAATTGCAGGTATCGCTAGTCGTGAGAAAAAATGCAATGATTTTACGATTTTTTTCATGGATTAAACTTTTTAATAACAAAAAATTCAATGAATTTCCTTCTCATATACAATAAATCAATGATGGAATCATTTTAAACCAAAATAACTTATCTTGATGGAGGTAAAATGCAATTTAGCGATGTGAGTCCACACCTCCCGGAGATACTAGTTATCGAAGGGTTTGAGAAGGAAAGAGCTCGACTTCTCTGAATCTGCAACAATCGTGAATTGTTTTTAAGAGAATAGTGCTTCAATTCTGAATTGTTTTTAGGAAAATCGTGTTTTGAAGGCAAGTGTAGAAAGTGATAATTTTTGTATTGTGCTTTTAAAAAACTGTGTTTATAAAATAAAAAACTACTTTTTAAGACTAGATTGGGGTTATCATTTAAAAGTTTGTTTTTATCACTTTTAAAAAGTTTAAAATTTGTGTTTAAAGTTTCGGTGGGTATATAACAAACAAACAAACAAAAAAGTTTTGGTGGGTAAGAAAAGGCATGAAAAAGTTGGTCTGAAAATATGGCGCTAAATAAATAAAATAAAATAAAATAAAACCACGTACTTGAAAAAAAAATAAGTAACCGAACGTGGATACAACCTCAATTAGCTTTTTTTTTTTCCTTTTTTTTTGGAGTATAGTTGTACGTGTTTTGTTTTTTTGTTTTTTTATTACAAATACACTTCAGCTGTTTTGTTTTTAAGACATTCATTTTTTTTATTTGTTTCTTTATACAGAAAAATTCATGGTTTCGTATTAATTTATACTTAAAACTATAGTTTTTTTTTTTGTTGAGGAAAAAGAATTTTTATTAAGCAACATCAGCCAAACAGGCGACCAAAACGTCATCCGAGGATGAAGCGCCCCAAGATGTCCGAGTCAAAACTAACAAAGCATGTCGAGCTAAAAGATGCTCAGGGACATTCCTCATACGCTGAATAAAAATAAAGGAAACATATGTGAAACTAGATAACGTGGCCAAACAGTCTTGTACTAGACAGCCATGGGCCGTAAGATCTTCGACAGGTTTGCGGAGCCTCGAAATACATGCCAAGCAATCACTCTCTATTTGTAATTGATGAATCCCCAAAAGACGCGCTTATTCCAAAGCCAAGGAAATAGCTTTTAGCTCCATATATTCCACCGAGCCCCCGGATCGAAGTGATTTGCAAAAGAATGAAGAACTGCCTCATAAGAATCTCGGAAGATGACTCCAACCCTGCTCCCGCCTCAGTAACTGACGCATCCAGATTTCCCTTTATTACGCCATCTGCTGGCCGCACCCACTTAAAACTATAGACGTGTTTATAAAACACTTATTCTTTGAAAATATGTCATTGTATTAGTATTGATAATATTAATGTTTGTTCTTTATAAATCTATTACACTTAAATTAGCAATAATGATTAAAATTTGTTATCTAACAATATATATATATATGGCATTTAATTCGGTGGAATTGAAAAATGGTGAAAAATGACAAATTGTCATTCCACCGGGCGATTATGTCCGTCGTTAATTTGACAGGGGTAATTTTGTTCTTTCAAATGTCTTTTTTTTCAATCCACTTGTCATTTTTGACAATATTTTCTTTAGTTTTGTCCTTAATAACCATTATCCACACACACACACACACACACACACACACACACACACATATATATATATATATATATATATATATATATATATATATATATATATATATATATATATATATATATATATATATATATATATATAATGTCGAAATTATCACGATGTATTTAGCGGTGGTTTGTGGTGGATATCTGGCTATAAAAATGGTGTAAAAGTGGTGGTGCACGATGATGAAGTGGAAATCGCGGTGGTGCAAACTAGAGAGAAAACGAGTATGAAACTTGGCAGAGTTTTGCATGTGTTTCTATTAATGCCTCTTTTAGAATGTTATATTGAGCCTCTATTTATAGGCAAGCTATAGATTATGAGGGTTTAACTAATTAAAGTTAGATACAAGTAAATACAATGAAATGCTAGTTAAGCTAATGATCGTCTGGCGACGCCGTTATGGTGCGAACCCAACACTTAGCTATTTCTTGTACCTTTGTCTTGTCATCATTGGGTTGTAGCTTGTTCTTCTTTGTTTCACGGGCTCTGGTCACTGGAGGACCCAATAGTCTGATGGGCTCGCGGTCCGGTCCTTAGCCTTTATTGGCGTCGTATTGGACTAAACTTTGGGGCGGGGCCAGTTGTTCGCGATCCCAAAATGGCTTGTGGGGTCACGGATTAGAGTGGCCGGTGGTCTTATCCTCTTCTCTGGTAGCCGGACGGACCCGAATAGAGATCCGCGGGCTGGATTATGGTTCGTGCACATCATATATATATATATATATATATATATATATATATATATATATATATATATATATATATATGTGTGTGTGTGTGTGTGTGTGTGTGTGTGTGTGTGTGTGTGTGTGTGAGAGAGAGACACATGCACACCATATTATAGGACCCAACAATCATTCGCGTATGTCTGACCATTGTTCAGATCTTCAACTCATGGTACAATAATCGATTGAACTGCTAATTCGACGGTTTTGGTCAGTGCCCCACGGCTTCGTTATTAATAATGGTTATTGAACCAACGGATCGATATGGATCGTTATCTAATTAATTGAATCGAACCTAAAATAATATGCATTTTGTGTTTGTAATCGAATTAAACTTAAACTAACATCAACTTGTTATTCAGTCAAAAAATTCTAGTAAGTGTGGATCACATGGGGTTGAAAGGGGAAGGGGGTTCCACTCAAAAAAAAATATTAAAGAGGAAAGGGGTAAAGGATTTCTTGTAATAACATGTGTGTATTTTAATTTAATGATATAAACATCAAGTGTTTTAAAAAAGCGACCGAACTGTCAGTTTGATGGTTTTGGTCGGTGACCCACCGATTCATGAATAATTGGTTCATGAACCGACGGTTCGGTCTCGGTTTGCTATAATTTAGATAACGATTCAAGTCATTAACCAAATAATATTCTATTATTTCATACACTTAAAATAGTTTATTTTATAAATAAATCGAATAGAGCTAAAAATAATATCTATTTGGTGTTTCTAACTGAATTGAATTTCAATTAAAATCAAGTTGGTATTTGGTCATTGGATTATAGTAAGTATGAGTTATAAGGGTGAAATGGGTAGCGATAAGGGGTAAATGATTTATTGTAATGTTATATATCATGTATTTTAATGATATAAACATAAAATATACTAAAACATCGACTCTATCGCCAGATTTACGGTTTTGGTGTGTGACCTGCCCGTTCATAACTGATGATTTGGTCACGGTTTGATACGATACGTACCACGTTTTAGATCATTGATCAACTTATGTTTTTTTCACACTTGGAAATAGTTGATTTTATTAATAATTAATCAAATTGACGCTAAAATGGCATCGGCCCAGCGGTGTTTGGTGCGGTCATCAACCTGGAGTTTCTGGGTTTGAGTCCCAGTAGGGACAAAGTGTGCGTGGGTGTATTTCTTTGGTATCCGTAAAAAAATTAAATTGAACTTAAAATAACATCCTGAAGCGCCAGTTTGACGATATTGGTCGGTGACCCACATGTTCTTGAGTTGTTGATACATGAACTGACGATTCGGTCATGGTTCACTACAATTCAGCTCATGGTTCAACAGTTTATTTTCTTCGTCGTGTTCTACCAATACAAACCACGGTTCTCTTACAGAAAAAGGTAATACAATTTTAGCCAAATTAATATTATTTTAAGTTCGGTTTGATTAATTATTTATAAAAAAATTAATTTTTAAGTGTGTAAAAAGGTATTAGTTTACCAATGACTTGAACCATGATCTGAACTGCAACTAACAGTTGGTTCATGAACGTGCTAATAAAGAACTAGTGGGCCACTGACTAAAACCGTCAAACTAGCGGTGTAATCAATTATTGAACTATGTGTCAAAGATCCGAATAGTACGTAGTAAGATGTACGTGGATTATTGTTATATATATATATATATATATATATATATATATATATATATATATATATATATATATATATATATATATATATATGTGCGTGTGTGTGTGTAAGACTGTATGTTATATTCTAAAACTTTTATGTGGTGGTTAAGATTAGAGGTGTTTGTTAATATTATAACGATCCACTAACTTAATTAAGTGCCTACTAATTCTATTCTATATAAATTTTTTTTTTTTGAAAAGTTTGTTCATGTTTTTTCTATTCTATAAATTAATTAGTACATTAAATTTTTTTTGAGGGAAATTAGTACATTACTTAATTGATTCAGATTCTCTCCATCCACGTTAATAATTTTCAACGATGTGGCGCTTATCACCCAATTTCGTTTGGGCACATTCTCTATTTTTTTCCCCGGATAAATGATGTTTTAAATTATGTGTAATTATATCCCCTCTATGCCAAAAAAATAAATAAAAATTATATCATATGCAGTTTACGTAAAGAGTAATGATACGGGTACAACGGTTCTGTCACAATGAAGATCTGCACTGTTATAATTTGTCTAAATTGATCAAATGTAAATCTAACATAAAAAGAAACATACTATCATGAAATACTATATATCTGTGATAATATATTATACAAATATCTTGAAATATCCACAATATTGACAAGATTAGATGGTTATCCCGATTCCGTGTTCTCCCCACCCACCCCCCTCCTCCCCCCCCTTTTTTTTTCTGATTTATACACTCTACAAAATATATTACTCCTCTTTTTTTATTCCCCAAACTTCTGTTAACCGCCTCCAACAAATTCCCCCGACCTAGTTTTTTGAAACAAAAATAATAATAACTAAAAAATCAAAGAATGGAATAAAATTAAAATGAAACATAAGCTTCTATCACATTGCAATTTTTTGAAATTTGACATTCTTTTATCCAACCAACCAGAAGCATTTATTAGTCGGCATTTAAAGATAAAATTTGTTGATGCCACTTAACATTGTACTAGAAAAAAAAATTATATTCTTCTAACACCATATCAATATTAATGAGAGAAATTAGAATCGATCAGTATTATTGTATTGTAAAAGATACAGTAGCATGTATTAATTATATGATATCTTATTTATCCATGTTACTAGTTTGGTATTCCTTTCATATAGAATATCAAATAGATATGACTATGTATAAGTAAACAATATAATACGTCTATATCATTTGGTATATCAAAAAGATAAATTTTTTTTTTTTTTTTTTTTGCACAAGTAAACAATGTATGCTAATGAATTTTGATGGCTTTTTCTAAGAGATCGGATGGTTTTAAGAGGCTTTTAGCATACATTAGTTGACAAGCAATCGGTCTGCGGGATGCTATATATATTTTTTAATTTTTTTTTGAAGGGATGATATGTATTATTAATAAAGAGAGGAAAAGAAAGAAAAAGAAAAGAGGGAGGGACAAGGGAATTAAGATAGGGTCTCGTGACAGTATACTAAAGCCGGCATGCAAGAGGGAGAAATTCAAAACTCTAATACCCCTAAAATTTGAGAAAGGGTAAAGTGGTAAAAACGGATTTACTAATATAATTCTATTTTATTAGTTGCTCTAGTATTAATTAAAAGGATTAATTAATATAATTAAAGCATTTTTGGACTCATAATTAAAGGATTTTAATTATAAATAAAACCCCCGCTCCTTAATCTCCTCAAATTACACGCCAGTTTTTTGAGAAATTAGGCATGGAGTTCGGCTGAAGCATTATCAAAAAAGGAGAGAGTCTTTGCAATTCCAGCTAATTCGTTTGCTTTCTCAACAGACCGTAATAGACAAAGTTGATTACCAGGACTAGAGGAACGTTTTAACACCTATAATTCTCGATTTCGTAAGTTCTCAACCTTAGGGCTTTTTAGAATCTTGTTGTTCTTGATGTTTCTAAGGATTAGGTGGATTAATTAAGATTCCTGTAGTAATGGTGGCAATGCTTGTTGTTGTAAGGAATTCATAAATCATTCGAAGGAATCACAAGCTTTTGGATTTCATGTGCTTTGGTTGCTTTGGATCAAGTTTTCTAGCAAATACAAGTAAGGGGGTGTGCTAATCGGGTTTGTTATGGGTTGTATTTTGTGCTTAAATTGTTATTGGATTGTATGAATAACAATTTTAGAGAGTTTGGAAGTTTTCCAGGTGTGCTAGGCACGCTAGTTTGAAGCTCGAAAAGGGCTCGGTAAACTATTCGAGTTAAATACTTGAGCTTGAACTCAAAAAAACTGAATCGAGTCAAACTTCTATACGAGTCGAGTATGAGTAGCTTGATTAACTTACAACCATAACAGAGATGAAGTCATTTACATTACATCTATTGAACACGCGCTAACAACCCAACAGTGATCCACTTGCTCAACTATAACCCCTCTTTTCATTTACACAAATGCACAAGCGTACACCTTTATAAGAGAAAAGTCTATTGACCTGGCTTAGCAGAGGGTTTTTTGGCCATCTTCTTATGGTATGTATATATGATATTTGAAGATATATATGGTTATGATTTATTTGTGCGTGTGTGTTTTGTTTCAATTTATGATGAAATAGCATGATAATATACATATTATTTCTTATAACATAATTTTTTATTTTATAGCGCATTTTGATATAGTGTTATGAAAATACTTTATATTATTGCAAAATACAAAAACAATATAGCTAGTGTCGTTTTTTCAATGCATAACAAGTGGCAGTTTGAGAAATGTCGTGTATTTGGTGGCATTATGTTCAAATGCCATGACGTTGTCATAAAATTTATGACATATATACAGAGTGTCATAAAAGTGACGTATTCTATACGACATAAAAATAATCCGCAACAAAAAATGCCACAAATTTGCGGCATAAACAATGATTGCAGGTTAAATGTCAGAAATTCACGGCGAAAAATAATATGTCGCTAAAACGCCATATTTTGACGACAATTAGTAACTTATGCCGGCAAATTTACGGCATTTATGAAACTGCCACAAAGAAAGTGTCGCCAAAGGCCTGTTTTGTTGTAGTATTGACGCTATTAATTAAGGGGCATTTATTTGCACCACAACAATCCACTCGTGTATCACTCTCATGTGTACCACAGTAAAACCGAATTTTCGTCAGTACATTGTGAGAAGTGAGAACTGATCATTACAGTGAACCGAATTTTCGTCGGTCCCCCTCAATTATCACTACATTGAAATAACTAATATCACAGTCCATGATCTATTAATACTTCAATCAACTACCTCACTCACGTAGTTTGATGGCTATCCTAATAGGACCAACGACATGATGAAATAAAACTGTTTAAATGTTTTATATAATCATCTTAATTGGAAAATATGATAATATAATGTTGTGCGCACACACGTATATATATATATATATATATATATATATATATATATATATATATATATATATATATATATAGAGAGAGAGAGAAAGAGAGATGACCCAAGTGACATTCGAGTTATTGTGTATGATAGAAAGAAAATGAGAATCTTGTATGATTGTAGTATGAAGAATGACATGAATTTGTTGAACCGTGATAATGCCATTTCAGTAAATTATTTGTAAAAAAAGGACTAAAACCGGGAAAAACCGTAACCAAGTCGATCCAAACCGGACCATATAAAATGATTTTACCTAGCTATGGTTCGGTTTGGTTTGTAAATATTGAAACCGTAAAAAATGGTTTGGTTTATAAATGGTTGAAAACCGGAAAACCGGACCATGTGCACCCCTAGCAATAAGGACGTGGGAATAAATGGTGGGGTGGGTTTCTAGATATTTCTTGGGTAATGAAAAGGAAGGAGGGCGGCAGAGTATATTAGAAGTGTAGGGTTTGAAGTCCCTACGTCCTTACATTCCATTTAGGATTAGGAATAGGCGTAATCGGACTTGCTTTTTACACATCTCTCCTTATTTGGGACCCTATTCATCTCTTTGAGCTTCTATTGAATCGAGAAATAGGTTTGATTGTCCATCTTTTTGATATATCTAAGGCATTCTCCGGATAATTCAAATCGAAGCAATTGGATGGCCAACTCGGGCCTATATGACATGACCGAGTTGTATAAGAGAATAATATAAGGATATATCTATATAATAATATGTTTTTGGAGGTGTCTAAAATCAATTACCCGATTACCCGCACCAAATCCGCTAATTGACCCGTTTTTTAAACCTTTATTATTAATAAAGATTGTGCATTCAATTAATTTTCTCCCCAACATCATCCCATAAATTACTCCATCTGTTGGTCCCTTGAAAAGGCTTTGGTTAAGTTTAGAAGGGGGGGTGAATAAACTTAACACTTAAAACTTTTGGAGTTAACAAACTCGAACTTCAACAACTCGCCGACCGGTCGCAGTCCGTCGATACTCGCAGTCTCCTGACTGTTGAGTTTACTGAATTTGTGCTGCAGAAATATATCAAAGATTAAACCTTATTACTTGTTGTTAAATATGATACCAACTATTAGATACTCAGCAGTGTATGTGTGTGATTCAGGTTGCTAGATTCGGTAGATTGATGTGCTAGATAAACTAAATGCGAAATATAAATACGTAAAGTAAGTAGGCGATTTTATAGTGGTTCCGTGGTGGTGTAATCCTGTCAGTCCATTCTTCTCCTATGATGTTGGAGGTAATTCACTAGAGATTCTTGAGGTAGCTGTTACAAAAATCCCTAAGTTGCTTGTCCTTCACCAATAACTATGGCTTCACAAACTGAACACTTGGAACAGGTAGGATTGCTGCTCCAAAGTCTTCCACTGGTCCTTGAAGGGTAGGATTGCCTCTTCACCAGCTCCACCACAACCAACAGTCCTTGACACAAATGTGCTTCACTGTCCTCAGTAGATTCCTTGTAAAAGAAAGTTTGAATCAAGTAAGTGATTCAAATTTTCGCGAGCTTTGATCGGATGATATATCGATCGGCTTGAGATCTTCAAGTGTGTAAACTTGATGTAGCTTGAATGCAAATTACACTTGAAGAATTGTACTGGATCAGTAGCCTTATGCTCAGTAGGGTCAGCAGGGTGTTTAATCGATTTAATTCTGATAGCTCAAGATGGATCCTTATTTTTCTTCAAAAATCATCATCTTTATCTGAGTTAGGAGTCCTCTATTTATAGGTAGAAAACCTTGTGACTTATGTTTGAAATTCAAACATAGCCGTTTTGGATTTGTCTCCATCTTGACTTGCTTTTTTTGACTGTTCCTATGACTGACACTGTCAGACTCCTTTTTGACAGTTTACAGTCTGTCCACCCTTTGACTTGTATCCATTGGATAAAGGTCTGAATCTTTCCAACATCCCTTTAATCTTAACCATTGATTTGTTTGATAAATCGAGGTTGTTAGTCGTCCCTTTCTTTGTAATCTTCCAATGTAGCCTTTGATTAGATCGAAATATGTGTCCAAAGGGTTCCCGAGAATATAAGTCTCGTCGATATACACATCATAAGCTGATCCATAATTTGTTGTGTTCAGAAAACACATCAGCTAACTGTCTTTTATCTAACTTTTATTTATGAAGTTAGATTACACCTTTTTGCATATAACTAAGTTCCAATCACCACTTTACTTGTGGAACTTAGACCTTGTACACAAGGTATATGTAATCAGATTAGGTCATCACAGACTTCCTTAAATTCTGATTCCATAACCTTGACTTTAAATACTAAGTTTGATCCCTTAGCCTTCAATAACTGAGTTTGAGCCCTCAGCCTTCAGTCTTCAGCAGGTTCCTGAATAGTCTACTAACTCAGCTACCCTACTGATCTAGACTAGTCTGCTGATGTAAGTCACCGACCTTTACGTGCTTGTTTGATCAAACATATACAAGATCAAACTCTAATAAACTTATACATTTGACCTAGACACCTTTTTGCCTTTGCTTTATAACAGTTAGTCTGGCACTCATCACTAAAACTTAAAAATAAGTCCAACACCATCAAATCTCTCATTGAAATTAACACCAAATTCAAATTTCAAAATTTAAAAAGTGACCCTTTATCACACCCCCTTTCATCTTCACCCCTATTTATTTTTTGGCAGCACCCTTCATCCTTAATTATTGTTTAGTTTGTTTTGATGTAATGTATATATATGTATTCAAGTAAATATATATGTATTCGTTTTGAGTTGTAATGTATAAGACTAAGTTTAGTAGTTATAAAGTGTGATAAAATTATGATTCGTATCTTCAAATTCCTGCATATGCTTTCCAAAACATATAAATTTGACTATGTTTGACAAATAAAAGTGTCCAACGACTGTAATATGATGAATTAAGGAAAACAATATTTTTCCCGAAACTTTCAAAGTCCTATTGATTTTCGATCACAATATCACTGTGTTTTTTTATATATATTTATAAACTTACCCCGTGCATGATGCATGGGTTATTTGGCTAGTATATATAATAATGTAGAATTTAGAGATAACATCATCCTGTTATTATATAGTAATAGTAAGAATAGATAATATTATAGGATATAGAAAGAATAGTATATATCAAAATAATGTGACACAAAATAATGTGACAAAAAATAAATTTAATTTTTAAAAAACATATAACATAGATAATTGTAGAGCAAGTAACTTTTTTGTTTGTTTGAAAAAACAAGTAACTAATAAATCCCAAAATAAAATATTTTAATCATCCCAAAATACTCAACAAAACATTGTGTTAGGCTCATCTGGCCTCATTGCTTCATTATCCCCTCATAGTACGGCTCATAGGGATTCCGTCCACTCTAAAAAAAATCAATTTACAAATGATAAATTAACAACCACAAAAAACGTTTCGAAACTAGGAAAGAGGAGAACAGATCGAACGGATTTAAATAGGCTTAAGAGGAACTCCAGGAAGATGTTTAAATTAAATGATACTGGATGGACATTCAAAGCATAATTTCTCATACCTAAAGCGCCAGCGATGATTTTCCAGGAGATATCGGTTTGGGAAATAGTCTCTGAAAATAGAGCGTAGGATTAGGGCATAATTTATCATTAATTTAATCCAAACGAGCATCGAACGAGGAAGAATATCTATTGTTGCCGCTGCTTCTGGTTCTAGTGATAGGAGTTGACAATTGAAGCTTCGGTATAAACTTCTGTAGGATGTAATATCATCGGATGGATCATAGATCTACCCGATTACGCAGCGGAAAGTACAAGATCTAGATCTAAACAATACAAAATACATAAATAATAGATCTAACCTACAAGGGGGTTAGATTGCTTACCCGTTTATGGTGAATAAACTCCAAGAACAATCTTTCATCCAATCCGAGCTAGTTGAGAAGCCAAAGTCTTCCAACGTGTGTCTCCAAACACCACCAGGTGGATGGTGTTTCAAGCCGCCGGACCTCCTCGATATGCTACCGGAATAATCCCGAGGATTATCCCAACTCGAAACCCTTAGTAAATAGCCGAAAATTCTAAGCTAATTTACTCCCAATAATTCAAAAATATATGTTGTGATTTTAGGCTTGTGAGAACTTTCTTTATATAGGAGAGTAATCCTTGTCCTCCAAGGATTTAATAATTAACAGATAATCAATAAATTAATCCTTAATATAATATATATCCCAAACAAATTAGGATAAATAAATATATTATCCAATATTCAATGATTTATCATTTAACAAATAAATAATTAAATCATATATCAAATAATTATCCAAGAAAACTAATTTCTTTCTAATTATTTAATACATAAAATGCGCCCCACCCTAATTGGAGATAGGCCACACGCATTTTTCATCACATTGGGCCGAGTCCATGAAAAATTTCTTTTCCATGTATTTAATTATCTAATCCAACTAAACAATTAATCCACATATCAATTAAATAGTCCAATCCAACTATTTAATTATAATTGAGGTGAAACGACGAGAAAACCTATGCTATGTTAGGAGCCACATCGGGGACCATGGACCCATATTCAGTAGCTACAATAAATTAAATAATATTATCCGTCAGACCGAACAATAATGTTCAATCTATTAATTCCGGGATTATACCACCATAAACCCGAAACTGAACTCTGACGAATATAGATAACTTACACTCAACCATGAGTTGATAAGGTGTCCACTGATATAATCTTTACATACGGATAAATCCTCCATAGACTATTCGTTTCGATTCGGGATATCTCCGTAAACCCTTATTGAAACCTCTTATCATTATTTACCATTAACCCCCTAGTGATCAATTAGTTCATAACTAATATAATATGAACTCCCGGGATCGATCGGTTTCTAGGATTAACATAAAAGGGAACTCGTTCGTCTACTTCCCGAGGGAAGGAATGGATTCCATATTCGTGATAGCACAGACTACTCACTCATTCTAGAATAGAGCCAACGAGAAGTGTTGGACCACATACTACGAAGTGATCCTTACTAACACATCAAACTCTACCCTAGTCTAAGCAGTTGTCTGTGATCACCTCAGGATTGAGATTAATCCATATATGTGAAGGATGCAGGTTCTTAGATCTAAGCGAGTTAGATCTACGCGCAGCGGATGGATCACGATTTATATATCAAAACACATAATTAAAGGACTTAAACTACTACAAGGGGGTTAAGATCAAGTTACCAATAGTAGGAAGAGATGCCAAGATCTTCCGATGTGTTCTCCAAACGGCGGTTGGTGGACACCCTTCTTGATACACGAACCTCCTTGATATGCAACACCAAGAAAAACTCCAAGTTTTTCTTCTTCCAAAAACCCTAGGCAAGAAAGAACAAATTTTCTCCCTTTATTTGTGGTGAATTTCGAAATTTGCCATGTAAATTTCCCTTGGAATAACTCTCATTTTATAGGAGAGTACATCCTTGGCCTCCAAGTATTAATTAATTAAATAAATAATTAATTAAACAAAATAAAAAGATATTTTCCTTAATGACTAATTGTGACATGTATTGACCAATAGGAAATTGTGGAAATATTACTCAACGAGACTGGTCTGCCGAGGCTTCACAGGTGCTCGGCGGATTCTTGCCGAGCCTCAGATTTCGTGCATAATATTTTGTACACCTTATTTAATTGTAAAATTAATTGTAAAAGACATATTAATTGTGAGTCATATAAACAATTAATATGTCAAACTCTAGTTTACTTTATGTCATAGACATAACTTTTACTTTTTACTTTTGCATGCTTGCCGCCCACATCTACATACTCAAGTGGCCGCCCAAGCTAGCTAGCTAGTCTCTCTATCTCAATTGTATCTATTTATACATCTTTTTACTCAATGAATAAACTAAGTTGAAGTTTACTCTTGTGTTTATCACATTCTCAAACTCTCTTCATGGTATCAGAGACTTACTGAGTTCTAAAATCCGCTGCAAAACTCGCTTCTTTTTCAGAGAATGTCAACATTATCCGAAGTTTCATCTTCTTCGGTAGACTCACAAATGCCTCGACAGACGGGATAACCGAACACTCTTCTTTTACAAATCATAAACTTGATGGTAACAACTACTTGCTATGGTCAAGGTCTATGAAAATGTATATCTCCGGCCGGGGCAAGATGGGATATCCGTCCGGTTCCAAACCCGCCCTCGCTCGAAACCGACCCCAAGTTTGAAGCATGGGACACGAGAAAATAACCAAGTCATGACCATCCTCACGAGGTCTATGACAAAAGAGATCGATGAGAACTTCATGATGTATGACACTCGCTAAGGAAATGCGGGACAATGCCGGAGACCTTTACTCAAAAAAGGACAATACATCCGAAGTCTATGAACTCGAAGCTCGTATTCAAAATTGCGTACAAGGGGATATGTCCGTAACTCAATACTTTAATCAACTATCTAAGGCATGGCAACACCTAGATATGTTGGAAACTCACCCCCGGAATGATGTTAAAGATGCCGCACTCTTTAAAGACATTATCGAGAAAAAGAGAGTATTCAAATTCCTTACGGATCGAATCCTACTCTTGACGATGTCGAGGTAGAATTCTTGCTACTAAACCTCTTCCAAATCTCAAATCCATGTTTGCCGAGGTCAAACATGAGGAAAGCAGAGAGGAAAGTGATGCCGCCGAACTCCCTACCGACAACCCTACCGAAGGTACGCCCCGTCGAAGGTTAATGAGACTTACGAAGCCTACCGAGAAAGCCGGAAAGTCGTTCGTGATCACCGCAAACGCACAAATCACACCAAGGACAATTGTTGGAAGCTACATGGCAAACCTAACCCCTCTAAAACCTCAAAACCAACCAGGGAAAGTCAAGGCAAACTTATCGCTGAAGAGGAGAATGACAAGAAGCCGAATGCTCGCCTTGTCGCCTTTAGCCTTTATTGCTCAAAGATCGTGAAGGTAGCTCCCCTACCGAAATGGCCACTCATGCTAAAACAGTATATTTTACTCACCTCTTAGTAATGAGACTTGGATTGTTGATTCGGGGCTTCTTCCCATATGACCGGTAATAAAAACCTTATTACCCAATATATGCCATGCAACCAAATTCACGTAATTAAGACTGCGATGGTTCGTTTCTTATGCAAAAGGTGTTGGGAAGGTTAAACTTACTAATCGATATATCTACGAATGTCCCGTTTGTTCCAAAGTTAGACCGTAACCTTATATCCGTCGGTAAACTCACTAAAGATCCGAATTGACCGTTGTTTTTAATAAGAATCGGTGTACATTCCAGGATCTTTCTTCTCGAGAAGTGATTGGGCAAGCTAAACCCCGCTCAGATCGTTTGTGATCAACCTTGCCGAAGACAAGATCGAAGACAGAATCCGCCTCGGCACTCGCACTCAAAACCTAGACAATATCATGTTATGGCATTATAGACTAGGACATCCAAGTTTTGGTTATTTAAAGTCTTTAATCCCCGAATTGTTTAAAGGATGTAATCTTAATAATCTTCAATGTGATATTTGTCAATTTGCTAAACTCACCAAATCTGTGTATGCTAAGTTACCTCACTTGCCCTCTTCCCCTTTCACCCTAATTCACAAAGTGATGTATGGGGACCCTCAAGAGTGAAAAGTATAACAGAAAAAGGTGGTTTGTAACCTTCATTGATGATCATACCGAAACACTTGGTCGTTCTTAATGAAAGACAAATCGAAGTTGGACCTATCTTCCAAGAATTTTATCACATGGTCTCCACCCAATTTGATACTAAGATCAAGATCTTAGAGACCGATAATGCTCGGAATACTATGAGTCTAACCTCGCAACTTCTTGACAAACAGAGGAATTGTTCATATCGGTAGTTGTGTGGAAACACCTCGGCGAATGGGGTTGCCGAAAGAAAGAACATGCATCTGTGGAAATGGCCGATCAATCATGTTCACTACACATGTTCCTAAATACATGTGGGGTGAAGCTATATTGATCTTGCTACATATTTAATCAACGAGACTTCCCACAGAGTGTTAGGTTTCAAAACTCCTCTCCAAACCCCGCCGACCACACACTCCTCTCATCTTATTACCCAATTGCCTCCAAAGATCTTTGGTTGTACTTGTGTTTGTTTATATCCATGCTCAACACGAAGTAAACTTGATCCTAAAGCTCATAAGTGCATTTTCCTTGGATATGCACAGGGACGAGAAAGGTTACAAGTGTTACTCTCCTACCGAAAAGAAATTTTACAATTCTATGGATGTGAAATTCTTTGAAAGGACTCCATATTACAAACCCCTATCGAGCCGATCACCGATGGAAACTCGATTGAGATTGAACTAAGTCTCGTTCCCTCGGCAAACCATTAACCCTCGAGCGGACTCATAATCTTCGCATCCCGCGGATACTCACATTACCGACCCTCGGCGGTCTGTCGACCCGTAGTCCGCCGACCCGAGCCTCGCCGGACCGAACCTCGGCAACTCCATCGAACCGCAGTCCGCCGGACCCCGGCTGCATCGACTCTCGGCGGTCTGCGAAGTAGATGACGGACCTATTGCTCTAAGGAAAGGGAAAAGATCATGCACCGATCATTCTATTCATACTTATTTATCTTATGATCGCTTGTCTTCTGTCTTTGCCATGTTTACACAGACCGGACTCTCACTCTATCCCTAGAAATATTCGGAGAGGCCCTTCAAAATGATAAGTGGAAGGTCGTTGTTAAAACAGAGATGATCGCTCTCTCTTGGATAATCATACTTGGGACCTCACAACTCTTCCCAAAGGCAAGAAAACAAGCTAGCAGATGGTTATTCACTATCAAATACAATGCTGATGGTAAAATTGACAAGTATAAAGCCAGATTGGTAGCAAGGGGATTCACTCAAACTTATGGCATTGACTATAAGGAAACTTTTGCACCAGTAGCAAAGCTCAACACTGTCA
Source organism: Gentiana straminea (assembly GCA_036785695.1). NCBI lineage: Eukaryota > Viridiplantae > Streptophyta > Magnoliopsida > Gentianales > Gentianaceae > Gentiana > Gentiana straminea. Next base: position 3,430,012 of record JAVUPR010000515.1, on the reverse strand, counting down.
GGGTACTGATTTCCCTAGCTGTCCAACTTGACTGGCCTCTTCACCAATTGGACATCAAAAATGCCTTTCTAAATGGGGACCTCACTGAGGAGGTTTATATGACTGTACCCCCTGGTTTTATCAATCCTCATACTCAAGGCAAGGTGTGCAACCGAGGAAATCTCTATATGGCCTAAAGCAATCACCAAGGGCATGGTTTGGAAAACTCACTACTGTGGTTAAAGCTGCTGGATATCATCAATGCAACTCGATCACACCATGTTTGGTCAAGACAACCAACCAGAGGAGGTCCATTCTAATTGTATATGTGGATGATATCATCCTTACCGGGAGATGACTCTACCGAGATCCGAACTTGAAGACTCTACCGGCAAAGGTGTTCCAAGTTAAAGATCCGGGCTACCTCAAGTACTTTCTTGGTATGGAAGTAGCTAGAACCACCAATGGCATTTCGCTCCCAAAGAAAGTATGTCCCGGACCTACCGAAGGAAACCGGCATCTTTGGGATGCAAACCCGCCGTATCTCCGGTAGACCCCGGCCATACCCTATCGCATGGTGACATTGCCGTCGTCAGAAAGAACAATATCAAAGGCTTGTAGGCAAACTCATATACCTTTCTCACACAAGACCCGATATTGCATATGGGGTCGGGCCTCGTCGGTCAATTCTGCATTGCCCTACGAGCAACATTGGGATGCAAAGAATAGGATACCGAGGTATTTAAAATCCACTCCCGGCCAAGGCCTCGCACTTCACCAAGTCTACCGATAGATCAATCAAGGTCTACACCGATGCGATTGGGCCGGATGTCACATTGACGGGAGGTCTACCACAGGCTATTGCTCATATATATGGGGGAACCCGGTTACTTGGAGGAGCAAGAAACAACCTACGTGTCAAGAAGCAAGGCTTGCCGAACTAAGGGCACTTGTACTTGGCATTTGTGAAGCTCTATGGCTAAAAAGTGCGGACCGAACTTCAAGAACCGTATCGGCAACCTATCACACTCGTTGTGATAATAATTCGGCCCTTATGCATGGCAGAAGATCCGGTCCATCATGATAAAACCAAGCATGTGGACATTGACGGAACACTTTCTCGAAGGAGAAGATTGATGCCAAGATTATTCAACTCCGATGTTCCCTCGCCAGATCGAATGCTCGATATTCTTACCAAGGCTATTCCACCTCTTATGTTCGGCGACTAAGTAGCAAACTTGGTCGCATCAACATATACAAATGTTCCGCTTGAGGGGGGGTGTGGAAATATTACTCGAGACTCGGTCCGTCGAGGCTTCACAGGTGCTCGGCGGATTGTGCCGAGCCTCAGATTTCGTGCATAATATTTTGTACACCTTATTTAATTGTAAAATTAATTGTAAAAGACATATTAATTGTGAGTCATATAAACAATTAATATGTCAAACTCTAGTTTACTTTATGTCATAGACATAAAACAATTAATATGTCAAACTCTAGTTTACTTTATGTCATAGACATAACTTTTACTTTTTACTTTTGCATGCTTGCCGCCCACATCTACATACTCAAGTGGCCGCCCAAGCTAGCTAGCTAGTCTCTCTATCTCAATTGTATCTATTTATACATCTTTTTACTCAATGAATAAACTAAGTTGAAGTTTACTCTTGTGTTTATCACATTCTCAAACTCTCTTCAGAAATCAAATAACAAGTCATCCAACCAATCATATAACAAGAATATCTTTTATTTTCCACATCACAAAAAATTAATTCTTGTGATAATTCAAGGAGAAATGGCGCCACCTAACTAGGGTTTTAGCCCACATAAAATGTCTTTTATGTGTATTATATTAATTAGCCCAACTAAATAATATCCATGCATATCAATGAATTAGCCGAGCCAATTAATTATCACTGAGGCCCAAATAACAAGAATATCATTCCGAATTACAGAAGCCACATCGGGGACCATGGACCTATAACCAGTAGCTCCAATAATTAATTATTCATCGAACAGAATAAGTACATTAATTATTAATTCCGGGATTACGCCACCATAAACCCGAAACTGAACTCTACCGATTATAGATGTATACTTATACTCAACCCATAGAGTGAATAATCGTCCATTGATATAATCACTACATACGGATTAACCCTCCATAGACTGTCTATTCTGAGTGGGAAGTCTCCGTGAACCCGACTCAGAATATCTTATCCTTATTTACCATTAACCCCCTGATGATCAATTAGTATGCATATCTGACTAGTAGCTAATTAGTCAAATGCGAAACTCCCGGGATCGATCACTTTCTTAGGGCAAACAAATGAGGGGACTGTCTCTCTACTTCCCGCAGGAAGGAATGGATTCCATGTCTGTGAAAATCAGAACTACACACTCATCAGAAGATAGTGCCAATGAGAAGTGGCTTGGAACACATATCTAAGTGAACCGTAACTAACACATCAAACACTACCCCGAGACAAGCAGCACCCTGTGATCACCTCAGGATTAAGGTTGATCCATATATGATCATCTAATGATTTAATAAGATTCCTCGATTACGGAATTATATCGGGAAATACGATTAAATCGGTCCAAATCTATATGAATGTCATCATATATAAATGCCCCACGTAGGTACCCTCTACCGACAACCGGATAAGACTATCACACCCTAAGGTGTTCGGGGCGCATTATTGGTGTTTTAATCAAGAGACCCTAAACTCGATTAAGTTCACCACGGACTAACGCTTTAAGTATATCACCACTAACTCAATCCTCACGTGTAATCCATACACCGAGTTAAGTGGTTACATACAGATATACTTAGGGTTTGCAGCAGTGTATTACTTTACAAGCACAAAGCAAGTAATAAGGTGAGATAAATTATGTCATCCATTATAAAAAACAATTACACAAATTGTCTTTCGGGCACTACACCTAACAATATGATCATCTTGTGATTCGATAAGACTTCTCGATCACGGAATTATATCGAGAACTCAAACCAAATCGGTCCATCCCTATATGATTATCATCATATATAAATGCCCCACTAGGTACCCTATTACCGACAGTCCGGATAAGACTGTCACACCTAAAGTGTTCTGGGCGCATTATTAACATATTAATCATGAGACCCGTACTCAGATTAATCAATGCTACGGACTAAGTTAATTTTAAATACATCTCACTAACTCAAACCTCTTGTGTATAGTCATACACTGAGTTATGTGATTACATAAACGAGGTACTTAGGGTTTTCAGTAGTGTCTTAATTATAAGCATACAAGCATATAATAAGATGAATTATTAATTCTGTCCTAAAACAATTATAATTGTCTTTCGGGCACTACACCTAAAAATCTCCCACATGCATGAAAGGCAAGTGGATTAATTATTTTAGAGCACACCCTTTATATCTATATCTACAAAATTCTCCCACTTGCTCAAAACAAATGAGCCGTATCCTTCTAAACTGTTCCCTCCAAGCGCATCTTAGTAATTCATCCTTACAAGCACGACCGGAGTGTGCCGCCGCAGGGTAGGTCAGTGACCCGGCGCGTACTTAGAATCCGAATACCATGTGACTTGGTACACTGATCAGGTAGGTGTTAGGTGTGATGCCCGAAAGACAATTTTGTAATTGTTTTATTTATAAATGAAATGATATTATTATTCATATTTATTATTCTCATATTCACCGATGTGACAATAGTATTTACACTACAGAAAACCCTAAAGTATATCGTTTATGTAATCACTTAACTCAGTGTATGGGATATACACGGGAGGATTGAGTTAGTGAAGATGTACTTAAAATACAATTAGCCCGTAGTAAAGTTAATCGAGAGTATCGGGTCTCTCCTTTAACGTGCTATTAATGCGCCCAGAACACAATAGGTTTGATCGTCTTATCCGGACTTTCAGTTAAGAGAACCTAATGGGGCATTTATATATGATAGATATATCATATAGGGCCGGACCGATTTGATTAGAGTTCACGATATAATTCCGTAATCGAGAAGTCTTATCGAATCAATGGATGATCATATTTATGGATATATCTTAATCCCGAGGTGATCACGATCAACCGCTTGAATCGGTATGAAGTTTGACTTGACGGTTAAGGATTACACCGAGTCCGTGGTCCGAATTACCCCATCTTGGCATTGTACTTGGATTGAGTGAGTAGTCCGTGTTATCACGGATACGGAATCCATCCCTTCCATTTATGGAAGTAGATAGACAGTTCTTTATTTGTTAATCCTAGAAACCGATCGATCCATGGAGTTTTATATTACAACGATTAGCTACCAAAGTGAGTTGTATGAATTAATTGATCACTAGGGGGTTAATGGTAAATAAGGATAAGAGGTTCTAAAAAGGGTTAACGGTAACTTCCCGATTTAGAATGAACATCTATGGAGGATTAATCCATATGTAATGATTATATCAATGGACGCTTATTATTATTCTCGTGAGGAGATAAATATAATCTCATAATCGGAGGAGTGCGATCACGGGATTATGGTGGCATATTCCCGTGATTGATTTATCGAATATAATTATTCTCGTTCGTAAGATAATTATTTATTTGATTTATCGGAGCCGCCGATTATTAGTCCATGGTCCCCGACGTGCCTCCTAATATAGCATAGCTATTCTCGGACGTCGAATCCGATAATATTAATTTAGTTCTTGTTGGACTTTATTAAAACGATATGTGAATTAATTGTTTAGTGGACTATTAAATTAGTTGGGCTAAATAATTAAATATGTGGAAAAGACATTTTCCATAATCTTGGCCCAATTATTGTGTAATGGCAAAATTAATATTGACTAGGTCAATAAGTGTATTTTCGCCCCACATATGTTTTTGGAAACAAGAATTATTTTCTTGTGTATTAATAAGACATGTGCATAAAATATTTATTGGATAAATATTTATGGTAAGAAATAAAGATAAATATTATTTTAGATTTGTTCTAGAATATTATGGGATTATATTTTATTTAATAGGATTATTATAATTGATTTTGTATTAATTATTAAATCCTTGGAGGTTAAGTTTTACTCTCCTATATAAAGAGAGTTCTCCCAAGCCTTAGACACAATAATATTTTCGACTTCTACCTCTTAGAGAGGAGAAGGAAAATTTCGGCCAAGGGGAGATTTAAGGGAAAATCTTGGAGATTTTCCGGGTAGCATATCGGAAGGATTCGAGTCGAGAATTTCCTTCCACCGGGAGTTGCTTGGATCACACGTACGGAAGATCGTGGTGCTCTTCACACTTCTTGCAATCTTCCCATTGCGGTTCTTCAACTTGGATTTTGAGATCCAAGAGGTATGTTCTACAACCCCCTAGTAGATATAGATCTAGTTAATTTTATTACGTGTAATTTATAGATCTAGATCCTTAAATCGCTTCCGTTGCGGATGATATTACTAACAGTGGTATCGGAGCCATGGTGATCTATATTTATACGTATAAAATATTAGATCTAAGCAGTGGAATATGCATGTGTAGATTGCATTATTTTCGTTTTAATTTTATTATTTTCGAAAATTTCATGATGAATGCTTGTGATTGTTGTGGTTGAAGAGATGGATTGGGGTTGGTATTGTTTATCCGTAGATCTATTTTGTAGCTCTTTTGATTAGCATCAATTGAGCATAGGATGTGTAATTTATTTTATGTCATGCGAAAAATTGTAAAAGGTAGTACCTTTTGTATTTATTTTTGGTTCCGTGTTCGAGACGACGAAGATCATTGTGTTGAAGATCATGGTGTTGAAGATCATGGTGAAGATCATCAAGAAGGTAAAAACGGGAGGATGACGATTGTTTTATTAATTTTTTTTTTCTCCAGAAAAATTTGGACACGGCGGCGGCAATCACAATTTGGTCCAAATTTTTTTATTTTTTATTTTTTTCTATGCGCCTGCCCTAGTTTGGGTTTGTCACATTTATTTTTTATTTTTTATTTTATTCCAACCCTTGGCCGAAAGGCCTGTTTGATTAAAAAAAAAAATTTAGCTGCCGTGAATTGTTAAAAAAATAATAATAATAAGTTTTTTTTTTATATAAAACAATTTGATAATATAGATATATTTTAAATATATTGGTATATTACGGCTTCCTCTCCTCGTCGTTCGTAGTTCGTGTCAAGATCGAAGGTTCAAGATCCGGAAGTTTCAAGATCAAGATCGAAGATCGAGATTTGAAGACTTAGAATTAGTTTTACTTTTCCTTAGAAAATAGGTTAGTCGGGGGTTCCAACAATCCATCTCGATGTTTAAATTTTCTGCAATTTATTTTTTATGTGTTTGATCATAAAATAGACATAAAATCGGAATTGCCATGACATGCATCATATCATAAATCCACTCCATGCATACATGTAGAATTTTAATTTTGGTAATTAAAATAGGCATGTATACAAACTCGCGTAATTAGTTGAAATTTAATTAATACGTGGTAATTAATTAATTTAGTAACTAAATTAAAGATCCGAGGACGGGTTATGAAATCGTTAAGCCTTTTCGGTGTGTGTTCTCGGTGAACCGCCTTAAAAGCCCAAACGAGATCACGTTTTCGATTCGTAGTGTTTACGAGTTTGAATGATGGTAAAAGAACAATAAATCATGGATAACAACGGTTCGCCTACAGGTTGGGTGGTCAACTGAGCTAGGCTCGACCGACTTAACCCTCCTAGTGTGATGTATGCACGGGGGTCCGGCAAGACTAAGCTACACTGGAGAGTGGAGGGGTGATTCTTTCTTATCTCATTGGGGGTGTCTTGACCCGACTTCGTCCGACTGTCACATATGTTCCAACGAATAGGACGGGTAGGCTTGCCTACGTTACCGACACCATTCGGAATCCTTGATTTGATGTACTTTTATGTTAACATCAAAAAGACGTGGTTAGTTAACCCACCACCACTTCCAAAATATTGAGTGGGAGCGGGGAGGCGACGGCCAACCCCACGGCCTCTACTATAGATACAAGAAAGTGAGAGAAGGGTGACGCCTCGCGGCGCTTTGATTTCGTCCCCTACGGATGGTGTTCACCCCTATCAACATTCATGGCTTGGTCTCCGAAAGGATAGGATTTCGGGTACTCGTCGGGTCACTGACCTATCCTACGACGGCACACTCGGGCGTACCTAAGAGATCTGATATAGTAGGTCACACTCATCATGGGTATTCTTGATAATATCTAGGCTAAAAAAGGAAGGTAGTCAATGAATAAAGGGATGTTCGATTCTCGTGGGATGTTTGATTCTCACAAGTTATTCATTGATGAGATTGTCTCGATTTAACCGTCATCTCTTTGAGCTACCCTACGGCGGCACTGAGATGCGAGGTTAAAACCTTGGAATGGTAGAGTAGACTTATCTTTTAGTTTACAATTCCTAAAATAAACTTATATAGTAGTGTTAAACTTGAATTAATATATGTCATTTTATTTACGGCATTATCCCTTACTAAATTGCTTAAAAATTAATTGACTAGTATTGACTTCGTTAAAAAGTGGAAAGTAACTAGGACGTTGAACTAGTTAATCGATAATGCAATTATTTTTCGAAAGAGATATTTTCTCTTAAGCCTTTTAAAAACCAGATTGACATATAGGTATGTCACTAGTGTCATTCGTGTCAAACGGGAGACAAACTTAGGTGATTTCGGACTTTGAAATTCTTCTAGTGAATTTTGAGTGTGTAGTGATTACACGAGTAATTTTCTAATTGAAAATTCGGAAAATCATGAAGTGTTACTAGTTGGACGATATTTGGAATCGATGAACTAGTGGGAGCTTTATGATTTGTTGTTTTTCTAGAACATTAGAGAAGTGTAACTGACTACACACGTAACCGTTCTAATTGAAAAACCGGAAAGTCATGAAATGTCGCTAATTGGACGATATTTGGCATCGATGAACTAGTGGGAGTTCTATGATTTGTTGTTTTTCTGGAAACATTGGAACTATAGATTTTTCTAATCGAAAAAATCGGAAACTCATAAAAATAAAGCATTGCTCGTTAGACGGTATTTGGAACCGATAAACTAGTGGGAGCTTTAATGTTTTGATTTATTGTTTTTTCTGGTATATTAGAAAATCCGAGAAGTCCCCACGAGTAACACTCGAAATAGACATCCCACGGTTCAAGAGTAGTGTCTACTCAAACGAACTGCTGGTTCAAGACTGTTTCCATTCACGGAAAGTCAATAATGGGAGAATATGTTTAAAAGTGTTAGTCATCTAAACTGAGAAAACTTTAAGGCTGAACCGAAAAATTAATTAACTGAAAATCATAGGATAAGGACAGTGAATTGGGATCACCAACCTATGAATCCTTGGAGATTTTCTCGAGCTAAGTTCTTTGGAAGAACAAGGTAGCAGTGCATTTAACGATTAAAGGAGTAAACAACGGGCAGTTAATTTTAGCTAGAATAGTGGGAGTGATATAAGGAAATGAATCTCGGATTCAACCCTTGGATATCACGGAAGATTTATTTGCTGTTTAAGATTCTTTGGAACGAATGGATTTGCCTTATATTCGATAATTTGTTTGTCGTATAGAAAGTGAATATACCATTTGTAGTACGAATCCAAGACTCGGACTTTTGTTTGATAAAGTCAAAACCACTTACAATTGCTGAAATATGTATATAAAACACATCTTAAGAACTATTAAAAGAAATTGGTTTCTATATTTAGATAAACGCTTCTTCATATTCCATAGTTAGTGCATAGTCCCTAAAAGACAAGACCTGAAGACTGGCTCAGGGTGATTCCTTTCTCCCGATCCGGTTAGATTGTCTCAAAGGTTCAATGACTAAGTTTCCTTTCAAAAGGGAAAGGATAATGGTTATAAAGAAGTAACATAGCTTGTTCATGACGACCTTCGGGGTCTGATGAAAGATACAAGCCAGTAGGAGCTTCCGAGTAGTGACTTCTTGTCTGATAACTATTCAAACACTCCGGAAAGTTTATCCAAAATATTTTGAGGTTTCTCTGTTTTCAACAGAGAAAGAGAATTCTATACTCGGAATAGGCCATTCATAGTCCTAGGGACTGATGCTCGGCCTACCTCATAGTGAAATGCTTTCACTAAGGGAGAAACCGTTGAATTACTTTATATAGTTTTAGATGTGCTACAATACACTGCTTAACTCAATAAAGATATTGGAAGCGAAATAACGGTTTACATTGACATGTAAGACCGAGAAGTCTACCTAGAATATGCTTTGGAATTTACGGATAAGGTGTGGATTCGGTTCACCCCACTTCCATAAATATAAGCATTTAGCACACGGTGCTTGAAGGTAAGACTGGTAATTTCGCGCATCCGTTCGGTCAATGACCATTCGTGATATATTTTTTTAAGCTATTGAGTATAAAGGTTTGTTATAAGATTCTTGAAATCGGGAAGGGACAGTTATACTGTTGCATCCTTCCTGATAGAGTCCATGAACAGCAAAACCTTGAACCTTGAAGTACGTTTACTAAAGGTAGTTACTAACTGATTAAAATCAGACCACATCCAACATCGGTTGTTGGTGATGACACTAAATACTACTAAACTAGATCAGAATTTCGATCCACCCGAATGTAGTGGGAGTATGGTTTATCCATTACCCATTACGGTTTCGGAGACTTTGTAGTCGAGGATCGATTGATGACCTATGGCTCTTTTGTGAGCAAAAGATATAGGATTCTGATAATAGAGGTTGGTTTAATAGCCATAACCCTGTGAATGGAGTTCGGTACTCCAATTCTGTTCATGCTCTTGTAGAACCACCGAGCGTCTCAGGCCCAGTGGGAGTAATTGGATCTACACGGAAAAGAGTAGAATGAGTTCGGTATTGCATGATTTCGTTCAAAAGCAGAAAATAGGGGTGATTCCCTGAGACTTTCTTGCCAAACAAACGGAGTCTGGATTCATTCGAAACAAAAGGGTATTGCCTTATGAACTTATGACAGGATGACTGTCAAGGCTTATGTCCTTTGTGGATAAAAAGCAAACCTCTCGGTCATTGGAAGTCATATATTTCTATAATATGTGGATTTGACCAGAATATTGATAAGTCTTTTGTAGACTGGATATCAACTTTAGTTCAGTAGTGAATATATAAATATATATTAGTGTTTGTGAAGGATAACACTGCACCAGTTGGCAACAACATGGGTGTGCTATCTGAAGTCAGAATATGACAATACCACAATTCTCTGCAACAGAGATTTGGACAACATTCGAAGAGTTTGACTCGGTCGATTTCATTAGAATCGATCATTTGGTTTCCCATCCATCTTATTGGTTAAGATGATGCATCTGTGTATGCAACATTCAACGAGGAAGTTCTACCCTATGCCTCAGGAATGACTCTCTAAATCTTCGGATCAAGAGAAATGGGATAGATTCTCTTTCTAGTAAGAGATGCTCAGGTTATTGAATGTCAACTTTGATCGAATCTTAGATTCGGCGGTTAACAAAGCAAGTTTAGTATGTCCTTTAGTATCTTGAAGAGAACGAGGAATAATATGCGGACATATTCGTGTGTGAACTTGGATATGTGTGATACACTGATTTTGACTTTAAGTCAGATTGAGGATGATCGTTAAGTCGATCTCGGGCTCAGTGTTTACTCTTGTGTTGAAGCTATTGCCTGGAGGAATCCGGCAACGCCAACTCGACTTTAACTAGTTGGGTGATTAGCGGCTTTTGTAGTAGCTAGAGAGGCGATATAGCTTAAGGATTTCCTTTTCATATCTGGGAGTGATTCTAGATTTGGAAGCCGATACCACATCATTGTCCAAACGATGAAGGGGTAGCTTATAAGGATTTTCGAAATCACTAGAGGTCAAGAGCATATTGGGAAAGTACCACATGATTACATGGACCGGTAACGTTTCGATTCTACGGATCGTCTCGAGCCGACAACCTGACTAATCATTAAGACCCATGACATTTAGATGTAGGTACTCCTCGAGTCACTGACCTATCCTACAGCGGCATACTCGGAGTGTACTTTGGAATCTGAAATTGTTATGATATGCTTAATGGGTACTAGAATACGGGATAGGTCTCCATTGCTTTAGAGCAAGTGGGAGATGTGGTTTGTTGTAGTTTAAATAATAGGGTGTGCTCTAAAACAATTAATCACATGCTTTCGTGCAAGTGGGAGATTGTTAGGTGTGATGCCCGAAAGACAATTTTGTAATTGTTTTATTTATAAATGAAATGATATTATTATTCATATTTAATATTCTCATATTCACCGATGTGACAATAGTATTTACACTACAGAAAACCCTAAAGTATATCGTTTATGTAATCACTTAACTCAGTGTATGGGATATACACGGGAGGATTGAGTTAGTGAAGATGTACTTAAAATACAATTAGCCCATAGTAAAGTTAATCGAGAGTATCGGGTCTCTCCTTTAACGTGCTATTAATGCGCCCAGAACACAATAGGTGTGATTGTCTTATCCGGACTTTCGGTTAAGAGAACCTAATGGGGCATTTATATATGATAGATATATCATATAGGATCGGACCGATTTGATTAGAGTTCACGATATAATTCCGTAATCGAGAAGTCTTATCGAATCAATGGATGATCATATTTATGGATATATCTTAATCCCGAGGTGATCACGATCAATCGCTTGAATCAATATGAAGTTTGACTTGACGGTTAAGGATTACACCGAGTCCGTGGTCCGAATTACCCCATCTTGGCATTGTACCGGGATTGAGTGAGTAGTCCGTGTTATCACGGATACGGAATCCATCCCTTCCATTTATGGAAGTAGATAGACAGCTTCCCTTATTTGTTAATCCTAGAAACCGATCGATCCATGGAGTTCATATTACACGATTAGCTACCGGTGAGTTGTATGAATTAATTGATCACTAGGGGGTTAATGGTAAATAAGGATAAGAGGTTCTAAAAAGGGTTAACGGTAACTTCCCGATTTAGAATGAACGATCATGGAGGATTAATCCATATGTAATGATTATATCAATGGACGCTTATTATTATTCTCGTGAGGAGATAAATATAATCTCATAATCGGAGGAGTGCGATCACGGGATTATGGTGGCATATTCCCGTGATTGAATTATCGAATATAATTATTATGTTCGTAAGATAATTATTTATTTGATTTATCGGAGCCGCGATTATTAGTCCATGGTCCCCGACGTGCCTCCAATATAGCATAGCTATTCTCGGACGTCGAATCCCGATAATATTAATTTAGTTCTTGTTGGACTTTATTAAAACGATATGTGAATTAATTGTTTAGTGGACTATTAAATTAGTTGGGCTAAATAATTAAATATGTGGAAAAGACATTTTCCATAATCTTGTCCCAATTATTGTGTAATGGCAAAATTAATATTGACTAGGTCAATAAGTATATTTTCGCCCCACACATGTTTTTGGAAACAAGAATTATTTTCTTGTGTATTAATAAGACATGTGCATAAAATATTTATTGGATAAATATTTATGGTAAGAAATAAAGATAAATATTATTTTAGATTTGTTCTAGAATATTATGGGATTATCTTTTATTTAATAGGATTATTATAATTGATTTTGTATTAATTATTAAATCCTTGGAGGTTAAGTTTTACTCTCCTATATAAAGAGAGTTCTCCCAAGCCTTAGACACAATAATATTTTCAACTTCTACCTCTTAGAGAGGAGAAGGAAAATTTCGGCCAAGGGGAGATTTAAGGGAAAATCTTGGAGATTTTCCGGGTAGCATATCGGAAGGATTCGAGTCGAGAATTTCCTTCCACCGGGAGTTGCTTGGATCACACGTACGGAAGATCGTGGTGCTCTTCACACTTCTTGCAATCTTCCCATTGCGGTTCTTCAACTTGGATTTTGAGATCCAAGAGGTATGTTCTACAACCCCCTTGTAGATATAGATCTAGTTAATTTTATTACGTGTAATTTATAGATCTAGATCCTTAAATCGCTTCCGTTGCGGATGATATTACTAACAGTAGGTTGGCGGCTTGAGTCAATCTCTGGGATCGAAACTTTGCATTTCCATCTAATCCGGTGGTACACTTTCAATATGCCTTTGAGTCAACACTGAGGACAAGATTTACTTAACGATCATCCTTAATCCGACCTAAAGCCAGAATCAGTGTTATCACTTATATTCTAGTTTGCACCTTAATATACTAGCATATTATTCCTCATTCTCCCGAAGAGACTTGAGGATTCACTAAACATCCCATTTAGTATTCATCCACAGGTTTAGATAATCATTCCTGAGAGGTAGGATAGACTACATCGTTGAATGTTGCATAAATGCAAGAATATCTTAACTAGGTGAATAGATGGGATTGCCAATGATCGATTCTCGAGAATTTGAGCGAATCAAATCCTTTAGAATGAATCCCGATGGTATGTCAGACTCTGACTTCAGATAACACACCCATGTTGTTTCCAACTGTTTCAGTGTTACCATTCACAAACAGTAATCTACATACTACTTTACTAAAATCGAAGCCCAGTCTACGAAAGACTTATCAATATTCTGGTCAAGTCCACATATTAAAATATATGACTTTGAAATGACCTAGAGGTTTGCTTTAATCCCCAAAGGATATAAGCTATGGCGAGTGCATCCGGCCAAAGGTTCTTTCGAATAAATTAAGATACCATTAGTCTCGCAAAAGGTCTTAGGGAATCACCCCTATTTTCTGCTTTGTAACGAATCCGTTATTTGTTCTTTGCTAAAACCCTTCTGTTCTGAATAAATTCAGATTCCGTTGTTCGGCAAGGAAGTCTTAGGGAATCACCCATATTTCCCGCTTTCTGACGAAATCAAGCAAGACTGAGTGGTAAGAGAGATCACAGTCTGGTTAACTCTCTACATTTTAGGGAATCACCCCTAAATTACTTAGCTTTGCGTTGAAATTTAAACTTTCATATTCATTCGAATCTTCTCCGTGTAGTTCCAATTACTCCCACTGGGCCTGAGATACTCAGGTGGTTCTACAAGAGTTTCAACAGAACTGGAGTATCAAACTCCATTCACAAGGTTATGGCTTTTAAACCAACCTCTATGATCAGGATCCTACACAGCCCACGAAGGACTATAGGTCATCAATCTACCCTATAGACCGTAAGGTCCTGCCATGGGTAATGGACAAACCATACTCCCACTGCGCTCGGGGTGGATTGATATACTGATCTAGTTTAGTAGTTTTTATTAGTGTTATCACCAACTGCCGGTGTTGAACGTGGAGTGAACAAATCAGTTAGTAACATCTTGAGTACAAATACTTCAAGATCTAAGGTTGTTATTTATAGACTCTATCAGACCGAGTTTGACAGTATAACCGTCATTCTCTGATTTTACTAGTTTTATAACCAACCTTTACTCAATGCATTAAGATATTTCATGATCTGAACATGTACGCAAAATTTCCAGTCCTACCTTCAAGCACTAAATGCTAAATGTCTATATTTACGGAAGTGGGGTGAACCGAATTCACTCCTTATCCACAAATACGTAGGCATCTTTTAGGTAGACTTCTCGGTTTTTCATTACAACGTAAACCGTTATTTTGCAACCAATATCTTAAATGAGTTCGAGACGTATCGTAACACATCAATAACTATATAAGGCAAATTTATGGTGTATCCCTTAGTGAAAACATTTCACTGGGAGGCAGGCCGAGCATCAGTCCCGAAGACTACGCAATGCCCTATTTCTGAGTATGGAATACTCTATCTCTGGTGAAATCACCAAATATTTTGGATAAAATTACCGGAGTCTCGAATAGCTGTCAGGCAAGATGTCACTACTTCAAAAGCTCCCACTAGCTTGTACCTTTCATATGACCCCGAAGGTTGTTATGAACAAGCTATGTTACTTCTTTAAATCTATTACCCTTTCCTGGATTGAAAGGAAACTTAGTCATTGTTCCTTTGAGATAGTGTTCCTTTGACTGGGAGATAGGAATCACCCTAAGCCAGTCTCCAGATCTTGTCTTTAGGGAATATGCACTAATTAAAAGGATAGAAAGAAGCGTTTATCGAAATACGGAAACCATTTGCATTTATATTGTTTAAGATGTGTTACATATACCTATTCAGCATTTCTTAGTGGTTCTGACTTTATCAAACAAAAGTCCGAGTCTTGGGTTCGTGCAATGTGATGTATAACATTTATATGATAAAAATTACGAGGTTTTATATACGTTATCGACTCTTTTTATATAATATATAAGAAATTATAACGATAATCTTATAAAATATTAATAGTTATGAATAAATCTAAATACTATAAAAATCTAGTAAAAGTAATAAAAAGTTATAAATTTTGTACCGGGATAATAACCGGAGTGTCGTGTCAGATTTACGTGGGTATTTTTGGTATTTTATTTGCAGATCTTAGGTAAACCAAGACCCCGAGTGACGACACTTTTTGAAGTAAAATCGTATCTTTTGAAGGAAGTAAGGAAGTGCCACGAGATTTAAAGTTCAAGCGGATCAATAGTTCGTGACACCATTATCGAATTATATTTTCGACGAACAAATGGCCCATCAAAAAGGCATTTTCTGAAGAAGAGTCCTTCATGGAAGTTATATATCTTTTCAAGAGCTTTCCAACGCCTCTTGAATTATGTCATTTGGAGATCCAGAGCTCAAGTTATGATTTTATCAAGTTTCAGATCAAGTTATGGAATAAAAAGCTACCCGGATCAATCCGGATTAACCTCGGATCGATCCGAGGAAACTTAATGATTATCCAAAGATGTGGTCCTGAGAGAATAATCGAGGGATACTATTTTTTATTCCCGGATCGATCCGGCATCACCTCGGATCGATCCGGCCCTGAAAATCTTGCTTATAAATAGAGCAGTTCATACAGCTTGCAGGAGTGTACCAATATAGTTTCCTAACCTCTTTTTCTTAGAAATAGTATGTATGTATATAGGCCTTATGCCATAAATAAAGTAGTATCGTTATAATGCTCGAGAAGTTATCAGAAGATCAGTGTTGTTGAAGTCGTTGTAATATCCGGAAGAATACAGCATCTGATTCAACAGTTGTAATCGGGTAAAACTTCTTAAGTATTTATGATTGTTATGTTTTTCGTTGTTATAATGTTTTTAGGCTAAATCTAATAACTAGCCAAAGTTATGTAATCGTTTTATTTCGATCTTTTCGGTAAAGGAATGTTGTCTAATTAAAATTTACTAAAATTGAGTTAATTGAATCTTTTTCTATTCTGTAACGTATTGATAATATTCGGATTGACGTAATTAACCAAGATGAATCGCACCATATAACCTAACGATGAACGATCGGAGAAGTTAGGATATGAGATAAAAGATAGAAAAACCGGAGGGTAAAATTGGCCGTGCGAAAGCGTGACTACGGAATCCTATTTCCTACCCGGGGGTAGATTTGTCTTGGGAAAGATGGATCTTATTAAAATTGTGCTCGAGATCGTAATAATGTTAAAATCAACGAGTTTAATTGAAACTAAAACCGGAAAGTTAAATCGATCCGCACGACAACCGGAGCCTTTTGAATAACATCGGCCATCGACTAATGGAATAACCTCTTTTATCCGGGGTAGATTTGTACTCGGTACTGTTCGGACTAACTTGAGATTAGCATGGGGCGATTGTGGAGATTCAACGATGACAATGACATATGACAATTTCATACGCTCGTGTGAGGAGGAATTGTTAACTTCGGGAGTGCACCGTTTCATTTACTCAATTGGACCTAATATAAAAGGAAAGATCGAGCACATTCCGTTCACTGAAAAGATCTTATAAATCAATTATATAAACTTTGGCTAGTTCTATAAACTTATCCGTCTAAACTATATATTGGTAACTATATATTTATATCTATATATATATTTTGCAATTTATGTATATCTATATATATTTATATATCTATATATATTATATTAGAATAATTTTTATATTACGCATTTATTTTATGTTAAGTAGAATAGTAGTGATCTGTATTATAAAATTGCGGTTTAGATCGAGTTAATAACAGCTCTTTGGTGTTTAACCACACTTAAAAGAATTACCAAGTTCCACGAGGATTCGACACTCGACTCACCATACTAGCACTACAGTTTGACCCGATACACTTGTCGGTTAAGGACTGGTATTAGCACTAGGAAAGGCCACGTCAGCTTTCTGGCGCCGTTGCCGGGGAACGTCGCTAATTTCTTTTTTTGTCTATGGTTACTACTTGTATTAGCTCAAAATTCTCGAGAATAAGTCAACACTTTTCTTATCCCATTTCTATCTTATTTTTCGTTGGTACTTACCTTATAGGTAAGTTACCTATTTTTACTACTATAAATTTCGTATTATTTTCTAATTTCGTTAGTTGATGACCAGAAGTGGTAAGGCCCCACTCACTCCTCATAAGCCTGACATAAACACTTACGAAAGGCAGCTAAGAGTAGAGAGTAAACGAGGTCATACTAGTCAGGGAAATCCTGACGAATCATCTTCAAACAAAAATACGAGAATGGCCGAAATCAGTGATGAAACACCTGAACAAGGGCTAGAACATGCTCTAGGGCATGGACAGAACCCTGTTAACCCTAATAATCAAAATAATAACAATAGAAATAATCAGAATCGGAACCAGAACAATCGTAATAACCCACCAAACCCGAGACCTATATGTGATCAAACTATAAGAAGAAACCAGACTAATAATCCCATTCTTTTACCCAATGAAGGAGCGAATAATTTCGAGATTAAATCTCATCTTTTTGGTTTAATTGACGCAAGAGCCCAATTCTTAGGAGAGGATGATGAAGATCCACATCATCATCTCTATCTTTTGAAGAAGCGTGCAATACGGCCAAAAGTCAAGGTGCTCATAAGGAATTAACAAGGATGACTATGTTTCCTTTTTCTTTAAAAGGACGAGCCCGAGATTGGTTTATGTCTCTTCCACATCATTCACTTACTAGTTCGGAGGAGATTCAAACTGAATTTCTGAAACAATATTTCACTCCTGGACGAAACTTGGAATTAAAAGTCGAGGTTGCTAACTTTAGACAAGGATCTGAAGAAACGCTCGAGAATGCCTTGGAAAGATTTAAAAAATTGTTAAGAGCTTGTCCCGACCATGGTTATTCCTTAGATATGCAAATTCAACTTTTTTGTCGTAAATTAAGGAAAGACTCACGTGCTGATGTAGATCATGCATGTGGTGGTTCTTTAATGATGAGTGAAGCTCAAATAGTTTACGATGCTATAGAAAAGATTTCCAAAAATAACAGAATGTGGGAAACCGGTTCTAGCACCAGAAAAGTAGCTTTTGCAGGAGAATGTACATCTAATACGGAAGTTCTAGCACATTTAGAAAATTTGAGTAGGAAGTTTGATGGCCTGCAAAACAAAAACCAAAGTTCAGAAAATAGTACACCAACTGAATACTCAAATCAGGATAATATGCCATTAGGGATTGAAGAACCAACAGGATACTCAAGAGAGGAGGTGAGTTTTCTTCAGCAGCATAGGAATTTGAACAATGCATACTCAAACTCGTTTAATGCTATTAGAAGAGATCATCCTACTTATCGATGGTCGAAAACCCTAGTAAGCAAGGACAACCGCCATATCCAGCTCCATATAGGAATATGAATAATAATCAAGTTTATCAAGAAAACACATCTAATCGAATTTACAATCATTACCTAGATCCTATCCTCAACATACCACTCAAAGTATACCGGTAACTCAAAGTTCAACTCAACTTTGCGAAGGAGTTGAAAAATGGGAAAAATTAATGGAAAATATGATGGGTGTAGTATCTACTCAAGCTAAGAATATGGAAACAATGATGACTTCTATTGGTACGGTCTCTAAGGATACGAGTACAATGAAAACATCTATGAGTGGACATGATACCGAGAATGAGAACGATAGAAGCCTCATTAAGGAATATGGAAGATCATTTGAGTAGGGAAGGTGAACATAATAACGGTAGACCTCCTGGAGGATTACCAAGTAATACTGAAAGAAACCCAAGAGAGGTAAATGTTGTAGTTACGAGAAGTAGAAAACTCTGTGGTAGTAATGGTGTAGAAAACTTCGGGAATAATGAAGTAGAAAATGATTTAGATGGAAAGAATGATGGAACTAAAGATGAACTTGAATTCACTGATGAGGAAGAAGAAATTATAGAGAATTTCTTGAAAAGGAATAGAAGTTTGGAACCTGAAAATGAAGGTGAAAAATGGGTAAAAATCCCTAGGATTTTGAGAGATCCCATGGATAAAGATTTAAGGAATTTATTCAAAGAACATGTTAGAGTAGAGGATAATGAAAACAAGGATGAACAAGAAGAACTGAAGGAATCTGAAGTAGAGATTGATTCAGGGAATGTCTTAAAAGAAAAAACTCAAGATCATGATACTTGGCGATCAAGTAATACTCAAAGGTTTAAGGAGAAAGGAAAAGAGAAATTGAATTTGGGATCAAAGGTTGTAGATTTAGAATCTTTACCTTACCCACCTAAAGATCAAATTAAAAAGATTAAAACTTATCAGAAGTATGCTCGTTTCCTTGATACTTTTCGTCATATTCATGTTAATATCCCTGTTATCGAAGCTCTAATTAGTATGCCTGCTTATGGAAAATTTCTGAAAGATATTCTGTCAAACAAGAAAAAACTAGAGGAATATGAGAATATATGCCTAAATGAAGAATGTTCTGCGGTTTTGCAACATAAGTTACCACCTAAACTGAAAGATCCTGGAAGTTTTACCATTCCATGTGAAATTGGAGGATTTCTGTTTAAGAAGGTCTTATGTGATCTTGGAGCTAGTATAAACCTCATGTCTTATGAGGATTATAAGAAGCTAGGCATAGGAAATCTTACGAAGGCGAAATGACTGCGGATGGCGGATAGATCGATTAAATACCCTAAAGGAATTATTGAGGACGTATTGGTTAAAGTAGACAAGTTCTATTTTCCGGTAGATTTTGTAGTTATGGAAATGGAAGAAGGATATTCGAGCGCCACTTATCTTAGGTCGACCGTTTCTAGCTACAGGAAGAACTTTAATAGATGTTCAGAAAGGAGAGTTAATTCTGAGAGTCAATGAAGATGAAGTTACTTTCAATATTTTCAAAGCTATGAACCATCCATACAAATCACCAGAATCATGTTCTTTTATAGAAGATATTCATTCTGTCTATGATAATCAGTTGCCAACTTTTGAAGACAGATTAGAAGAATGCTTGACTCTATCTATCTATAGGGAAGATGAGGAAGACACCGAAATGAAAGAGATAATTCTTTCTCTAGATAAAGAAAGTTTTACTTTTAAACCATCATGGCATAAGTATTTGGAATTAGAACTAGAAGGACCGGTTCTTAAACCGTCAACTTTGGAAGATCCACCTAAGAATGCGGAATTGAAACCGCTACCTTTAAATCGAAGTATGCTTTTCTTGAAACTGATAATCTATTACCGGTTATTATTTCATCATCTTTAACTGAGCAACAAGAAGATCAATTACTTAGAATGTTGAAAAAGCATAAGAAAACTTTTGGATGGACAGTTGCCGATATTCGAGGTATTAGCCCTGAGATTTGCGTTCATAAGATAATTCTGAAGGAAGATGCTAAACATTGTATTCAACCGCAACGCCGCCTCAACCCAAATTTGCAGTTAATTGTTAAGAAAGAGGTCATTAATCTATTAGAAATGGGGATAATATTTCCCATATCAGATAGTGAATGGGTAAGTCCAACTCAAGTGGTACCAAAGAAAGGAGGTTTCACAGTGAAAGAGAATGAATGGATTCCGACAAGAGAGATTACAGGTTACCGAATGTGCATTGATTTTAGAAAACTAAATGATCATACTAAGAAAGATCATCATCCACTTCCATTCATAGTTCAGATGTTGGAACGTTTAAGTGGATATAAGTATTACTGTTTCTTAGATGGTTATTCAAGATATTTACAGATATTCATTGCAGCAGGAGATAGAGAAAAAACTACTTTCACTTGTCCTTATGGAACTTTTGCTTATAAAAGAATGCCGTTTGGTTTATGTAATGCACCAGCTACGTTTCAAAGATGTATGATGGCTATATTTGCTGATATGGTTGAGAAATTTTTAGAAATTTTTATGGATGACTTTAGTGTTTACGGAGATTCATTTGATGTTTGTGTGTTACACTTAGAAGGAGTGTTACAACGCTGTGAAGATACCAATTTAGTACTAAACTGGGAAAAATGTCATCTAATGGTATCAGAAGGAATTGTTTTAGGTCACAAAATCTCTTAAGAAGGTATTAAGTTGATAAAGCTAAAGTCGAAGTAATTGAAAAATTACCTCCACCAGTTAATTTAAGAACCCTAAGAGGATTTCTCGGACATGCAGGATTTTATAGAAGGTTCATTGCCGATTTCTCGAAAATAGCAAAGCCTCTAAGTCATTTGCTTGAAAAGGAAGTACCTTTTAACTTTGATAGTAAATGTATGGAAGCCTTTCAGACCTTAAAAGCGAGGTTGACTCTACGCACCGGTGTTAGTAGCACCGGATTGGAGTTTGCCGTTTGAAATTATGTGTGATGCGAGTGATTTAGCTGTAGGAGCTGTTTTAGGTCAAAGATATAACAAAATTCTCAAAGCTATCTACTATGCTTCTCACACATTAAACGCAGCTCAGCTAAATTATGCAACTACAGAAAAAGAACTGTTGGCTGTAATTTTTGCCTTAGATAAGTTTAGATCGTATATTGTTGGATCTAAGGTAATAATTTACACAGACCATTCAGCCCTGAAGTATTTACTCAGTAAAAAAGATGCTAAACAACGTCTTCTTAGATGGATTCTCTTACTTCAAGAATTTGATATTGAAATTAAAGATAAAAAAGGAAGTGAAAATGTAGTAGCAGATCATCTAAGTAGAATGTAAAATGATGAAGAAATAGGAAATGAAATTAAAGATTCATTTCCTGATGAACAACTATTTAGAATAGATACTCCTTCAACCATGCAGTTATTAAAGAATAGAATTCCTTCTAAGGAATTGTCACCCTGGTTTGGAGATATCATTAATTACTTAACCTGTGATTATATTCCGTCTCATTGGACTTGGCAACAGAAAAAGAAGTTCTTTGATGACTTAAAATTTTATTACTGGGAGGAACCAGACCTTTTCCGTAAATGTTCGGATGGGATAATCGAAAAATGTGTGCACGATAATGAAATTTTAAGTGTTTTATCATTTTGTCATGATCGTGAGGCAGGAGGCCATCATGGAGGTTGGAAAAGCTTGCTTTTAAAGTTTTACAATGTGGTTTTTATTGGCCTACACTATATAAAGATGCATATAAGTATGTTAAATCTTGTGAGTCTTGTCAAAAATGGGGAAATGTATCTAAAAAACATGAAATGCCTATGCAACCTATTTTAGAATGTGAGTTATTTGATGTTTGGGGTATAGATTTCATGGGACCATTCCCTATATCTTTTGGAAAAAGATTTATTCTAGTAATGGTAGATTATGTTTCAAAATGGGTAGAAGCTGAAGCTCTTCCCACTAATGATACCAAAGTTGTCATGCGATTCCTTAAAAAGAATATATTTACCCGTTATGGCATTCCGAGGGCTATCATTAGTGATAGATGGTCACACTTTTGTAATAGACCATTTACCAAGATAGTTGAAAAATATGGTGTAACACATAAGTTAGGAACGCCCTATCATCCGCAAACCAGTGGTCAGGTAGAGGTGTCTAATAGAGAAATCAAAAGAATCGTGGAAAAACAATTGATTCAAATCGTAAAAACTGGGCAGTTAAATTAGACGATGCATTATGGGCGTACAGAACAGCTTTTAAGACACCAATTGGTTGTTCTCCCTATAAACTAGTCTTTGGTAAGTCTTGTCATCTCCCGGTTGAGTTAGAACACCGAGCCTTACGGGCTATTAAATTTCGAATTTCGATCCTAAGGTTTGTCGGTGATCATAGATTGCTTCAATTAACGAGAACTAGAAGAATTTCGTCTCGATTCTTATGAAAACGCTCGAATCTACAAGGAACGCACGAAATCTTTTCATGATGAGAGAATCTATAGTCGTGAGTTCCATGTAGGTGATCGAGTGCTCTTGTACAATTCACGTTTAAAGTTATTTCCGGGTAAGCTTAAATCAAGATGGACGGGTCCATTTAAAGTAACAAGGGTTTACAAATGCGGAGTGTTGAACTAACGATGGAAATACGACTTTTATAGCCAATGGCCACAGAGTAAAGTTATTTGTGGAAGGAGAAGGAATCATACTGAAGGGAGAAGTAATGTTACTAACTGATCCCCCGACAAAATTGAAAAAGCAGAAAAATCAAACAAATTGAGAAGCAGAGGAACTAAAATTTTTCCCAGCCGAATACCAGGTGCTATCTATCTTTCCTCTACTTTTCTATGTTTTATATGTTTGAGCTAGTTTCGTCTTTTACCGGATAGACGTAAAAGAACTGGATGTCTTTTCCAGATAGAATAGGAGTTTTTATTTTGTTTTTGAAATTAGGCCTTGATAAAGATGTTGCGTTTAAAATAGAAGCTTTAGTTTTTGAGAAAAACAAGCAATTGTTGAGAGAGATCAGATTGAGAGAAGTATGTAATGGAAAATCGAGAAGCTCGATAAAGAGAAGGGCAAAGTTTTTAAGGAGATGCAGAATCTGTGGAAAAAGTGAACATGATGGGAAATGCAGGGAAAGCACAACCAAATCCCAGGATGAGTGTTTGAATGTTGTTAAGAAGGGAATGATTAGGTGGTTATCCGAAAATCCCGATGGAGATCAAAGGCAAAATTCGAACGCCTCATTTCTTAAGGTTAGGTTGATAGAACGTTACGTCAGAACTCTGGAAGATTTAGAAGTAATGGAATTAGGACCCTTTATGAATTATATAATATTTATAAAATTTTTATATAACTTTTGAAAATTTTATAAAAAGGATCTTTATGAAATTACTTAAAAGTTTTATAAAGTTTTTATACAAGGTTTTATTTAAATTTTGTAGAAGTTTTATTAAGGTTTTATAAAAAATTTTATTAAGTTAAAAAAAAAAAAAAAAAAAAAAAAAAAACCTTTGGTCGGATCGATCCGACCTAACCCCGGATCGATCCGGAACCTGAAAAACCTAAAAAAAGGGACGGGGTCCCTCCTTCTTCTTCTTCTTTCATTTTTCTCAAACAGCCGCCCCTCCCCTCTCCCCCAATTCGAATTTTTTTCTTCAAATCATCACACAACATTACTATTAAACTACCCCAACTCTTAAACTTTTCTCATTTTCCTCTCCTCTCTTCAAACTTTCATTTAAATTGAAGAATTTTTCAAGGGAAAGCTTCAACTTTCATTCCGGCGAATTTTCATCTTTTCCGGCCAAAATTTCAACCTTTTAAGCATTAGAAGGTAACATTGTAGTCAATTATTTTGTTAATTTCGTTTTTTCTAAGCAACTTTTTATTTAATTTTACTATATTTGTAACTCATTTGTGTTGTTTTGTGTTGTTTTGTTGTTATTTTGTCACTATCGTAGAATGGCCGAATCATCAAAAGCTAGTAAAAAACGTAAGCCGCATATCCCTACCCAAATCCCGGTTATAGAAACTAGACCTTTAACAGAAGAAGAATTGGCAGTTAGTTTTGAAAGAACCGCGTCTGCTATGACTAAAGAAAGCGTTGAAAAATAAATTTGGAAAGTGTTTAGTTGCAATAGAGAGGGGCTTAGATTTCAAAGATTTGGGAAGGGAGGTAAAAGAAATTTTGAAAGACGACAGTGGTTGGAGTTAGCTAGTTTAAGGTCGGGTGAAATTAACACAACCTTAGTAGCTGAATTTTATTCTCTGGTAGCAACTCATAATGCTACAGAAGGTGGTGAGTTAACTTCTGTCAACCTAAGAACTAGGACAGTACCGTTTAATCCTCAGATTATAAATACTATTTATGGTATCCCTGATATACCAGAGAGTGAGGATTATTATACTGTATGGAATCTAGATGAGCCTGCGGACTTTGATTATATTGTATCACTAGCCCGAATGAGTTAGATCCCACGCCGTCGGCATGAAAACGGTTTTCCTATGGAAAATGTATACGGGATATGAGAGCTATTAAACGTTTTATCAGTTCCACTATTTACCCTACTCGTCATTTTACATCTTTTGGTAAAGAGGATCTATGTATTGCTTGGGCTATGGTCAACGATGTACCTGTGGATGTAGGCAGGGTAATGCATAGAAGGGCCAAGGAATTTGTCTCGACTGCCAAACCAGGCAGTCACATGCCTTTTCCTTGTTTTATTTCTTCCTTATGTCGCCAAATAGGTGTCCCCGAGCTTCCAAATGATAATTTGATGGTGGTTGATGACACGCTTATAGGTCCTAGTTTACCACTTAGGCCGGCAGGAAGAATAGATTTTATGAACCTTAACCGCCAACGACCTCAGCCTACTCCACATGTTTCTCAATCCACTGCTGTCCCTCCTTCATCCAGTCAAACTCAAAGTCAATTTCCAAATACCATCACATACGACATGTTTCAATCCATGGCCTTTGATATTCATCGTGCTAATGCCAATATGGCTGTTTTCGCGGAAAGGAATAGGTTATGGTCTGAAGATTTACGTCAAGGCATGCGAGGTATATATCAAATGAATATACTGCAAAACCCTACCTATGCCGAGATGGATATTCCGCATTGCCAATCCCAGCCATATACCTTGCCCGATTTTATTCCGCCAATCCCACCTCTCTCAGACTTCCAACAAATGCTACATTCTTTTGGATTCCAAACTAGTGGTGTAGGGGATTTTTCGCCAGGTACTACGGCAGCTGCGACGTCGGGTTGGCCAGGATTTGGATCATTTGACCATACCACGACGGGATGGGGGAGCACTTTTTCTGATGTCACGAGAGAGATGAGCTCGATGGGACTAGATAGCTCGGTTCGGATGTCAACATATTTTCAAGATCCATTCCAAGAATCGACTTATGATCCGGCCAGTTCTCAAGCCATGCCTAGTTCGAGCCACGTCGAGATGAGTGATGAAGAGGAGTGATTTTAAACATTTTATGATTATTGACATTGAAAACAATTTATTTTTCGTACAATTTCATTTTCGTACAATTTTAGGTTATTTTGGTTTTATTTTGGTAGGATTTTATTTTAATACGATCTTCGTAGAATTTTATTTTACTTTCGTTTGATTTTATGTTAGTACACACCGTGTAGTAAAATTTATCGTTATAACATAATAAAAATGAACCGAAGTTAGGGAGAAAACTTATCACCTAGAAAAATCTAGGCATTTTACAAGCAAAAACAACTCTGTCCGTGAATAGTAAGTTTCCGGATCGATCCGACCTAACCCCGGATCGATCCGGCATGAGTGCACCGACCTGACAGGATTGCTAGTTGAGAGGCCGGATCGATCCGGTAAGTACAAAAACGCCAAAAAGGAGATCTTTCCTACTTTTACTTGATAGATACATTTCTATAAAAGGAAGGAGTTGCAGCCCCCAACTTTGCTCATTCCTTCTTTACCTCTATCTGTCTTAGTTTACTTTCTGTATCTGATAAAATAATGTCTCACCACTCCTCTCCCTCGGTCAATAGTTACGAACCACATACGCCTGATGGTGTGGTTCCCGAAAGCCATGCTTCGTGTTTTCATAATGACGTTCCGAGACGTCTAAATTTCGTCCATTCTCCTATTCTAATGGAGAAAGGCTTGAATACAGAAAAAATTGATCAGTGGGGACGGAATCTAATCCGAGGTTGCGGGTGGAAGAAGCTGATTAGGACTCACAGAGGAAGAATTAACATTTCAATTGTCAGAGATTTTTATGCGTCTCTTACTGATATAACGGCAGTGGCCTCGTCTCATCTCATTACTGTTAGGGGCGTCGTTATTTCATTTTCTCCAATTATCAAAAATCAAATCTTTCAAATCCCACCATGTACTTTTCAGCAAAACCCACACTACGAGTTTCTTTGGGAACTCGGAAATGCTTACAATGTTGTAAATCGTACTGCAGAAGCCTTTAAATATGTGTTTCCACTGTTTGATCATAACTATGATTCTTCGACTCTGGCTTTACCCCCTCATCTGAGGGCGTGGAAACGCTTCATTAATTCCCGGATCTATCCAACTAGAGATTTTTTAGGAGTTACGGATGATGAGATGCTACTGTTGTATGCACTAACCGTGGGGGCATACATTGATTGGGGGATTTTGATGTTCAAAACGGCAATTAATTTTGCAGTAGAGAGGCGTAATAGGGGAAAACCACTACCGTTTGCCTGGGTTATCTCTCAACTATGTGTGCAACTGAATCAAGTACCTGAGTTTTCTACTGACGAGATTTTTCCATCTCGTGATTCTCAGTTGGGATTGCTTCCGGTAGATACTCCCGGATGTTCATCTACGGTTTGAGGAGTTGTTGGAAATCAGTTAGAAGTTGTTGTTAAGTTAGTACTCGATTAAGTTAGTCGTTTAATCACTTTTTAATTAGTTTTCTTTAAAGTTTGTAATAGTTTCATTAATGTTTAATATATATGTCATTTTCTTTAATAAAAAATAATATATGTTGAAAAAAAAATCAAAATCGTATAAAATTTTAATTTTATTTTCGAACCTACTTTTTATTACTCACTGAACATCGGGACGATGCCATTTCGTAAGTGGGGAGTAGAGGTAAGTTAGTAAAATAAAAATTAAAATTTTCTCATATAAATTTATACTTAAATGCTTAATACTTAGTTTAATTTTTCTTGAATCAAAATAACTAGATAATATATAATTAATATGAATAAAAATAATATAAATTTGTAAGAATAGATTTTAATTAAGTAAAGTAAATTAGATATATTATAATTATATTATATATGTCAATTTTAGATTTTTATTATACATAAATATTATCAAGTAATTTTCATATGAAATTTAGCAAATATACTTATATTATAATGAAATTTTAGAATAATTTTCTTTTCAAAACGAATTATGAGTTTGGAATTGGATTAGGAATGATGAGATTTTTGGCACCATAAAAATATAAACTATAGCCAAATAGCCTACCTAAATAAATTTCTAATTTTTGTCCCTACCTCAGCCTTGATTAGAGTGATCAAGACCTCACTCGAAAATAGCCATTTTTTATTATAACCGACCTTAGCTTATTTTGGTCTACATTTCCTAAAAATCCCACGAGTTTGTACGTACTTATGAAAGGAGATGACGACACAAAAGCTAAGAATGGTGTATGCTGAGATTGGAAAAAATTAGATAAGTATTAGTATATTCGATCTTACCTCATGACGCTTGCAAGATAGTCGATTTTGGTAATAAGTTCGGATATGTTAATATTCTATAAAAGAATTAAGAACGAAGCACCATATTTACACAGAAGTAATCAAATACCAGGTATCTTCCTTATCTTTGATTAATAACTAAAAATCGGTTGTAGCTACCAATGATTTGAGTGCAGTAGGGTGTTATCTCGAAATGTCCTATATCACTATGAGGTTTAAAAGCTCCCGATAAAAAGTCGAATCATAAGATCTCAAGAATGATTACAAGTTTAAGGAAACCGGACTTGTAATTTTCGATCGAAAGAGTATTACTCCGATCAATCTTGATGAAGCAATACTTGTAAGTTTGATTTTCTACACACACGCACGCTTTTAGTTCTTAATATCTTATAAAAAAATTTAAAAAAAAATAAAAATAAAAAAGTGAAATAATATCAGAATGTTATTAATCGAGGTATTTTTGATCAAAATTATGAAGGTGTAAGTACGTACGACTTGCTTCTTTCTCTTTTGATTTTTCTTTTCTATCCTTTCGATTGACCAACATCCTGAGCCTAAAAAGTATAAGCCATTTTGTCAACTACTTGACTTAGTCCTTAATTCCAAATATTTCATATAAGTTGAGATAGGAGAATGATTCTAGAATTTTAACTATATTTAAGTAGATTATGCAGAATTTCCTTTGAATAATAGTTGCTAAATAATTTATCTAAGTTATCTACACTTTTCATCTTGTTAATTTCTAAGAAAGATATAATTAATATGTTTATAATATTGAAATGATATTTTACTAATTTGAAATTTAATCTACCACGTATATCATTTTTATTGTAATTTTTATATATTACCGCTTATTTTGCTCGAGGACGATCAAAGAGCTAAGTGGGAAGTAGTTGATGTATAACATTTATATGATAAAAATTACGAGGTTTTATATACGTTATCGACTCTTTTTATATAAAATATAAGAAATTATAACGATAATATTATAAAATATTAATAGTTATGAATAAATCTAAATACTATAAAAATCTAGTAAAAGTAATAAAAAGTTATAAATTTTGTACCGGGATAATAACCGGAGTGTCGTGTCAGATTTACGTGGGTATTTTTGGTATTTTATTTGCAGATCTTAGGTAAACCAAGACCCCGAGTGACGACACTTTTTGAAGTAAAATCGTATCTTTTGAAGGAAGTAAGGAAGTGCCACGAGATTTAAAGTTCAAGCGGATCAATAGTTCGTGACACCATTATCGAATTATATTTTCGACGAACAAATGGCCCATCAAAAAGGCATTTTCTGAAGAAGAGTCCTTCATGGAAGTTATAGATCTTTTCAAGAGCTTTCCAACGCCTCTTGAATTATGTCATTTGGAGATCCAGAGCTCAAGTTATGATTTTATCAAGTTTCAGATCAAGTTATGGAATAAAAAGCTACCCGGATCAATCCGGATTAACCTCGGATCGATCCGAGGAAACTTAATGATTATCCAGCATGTGGTCCTGTAGAGAATAATCTGAGGGATACTATTTTTTATTCCCGGATCGATCCGGCATCACCTCGGATCGATCCGGCCCTGAAAATCTTGCTTATAAATAGAGCAGTTCATACAGCCTGCATGAGTGTACCAATATAGTTTCCTAACCTCTATTTCTTAGAAATAGTATGTATGTATATAGGCCTTATGCCATAAATAAATTAGTATCGTTATAATGCTCGAGAAGTTATCAGAAGATCAGTGTTGTTGAAGTCGTTGTAATATCCGGAAGAATACAGCTTTTGATTCAACAGTTGTAATCGGGTAAAACTTCTTAAGTATTTATGTTTGTTATGTTTTTTGTTGTTATAATGTTTTTAGGCTAAATCTAATAACTAGCCAAAGTTATGTAATCGTTTTATTTCAATCTTTTCGGTAAAGGAATGTTGTCTAATTAAAATTTACTAAAATTGAGTTAATTGAATCTTTTTCTATTCTGTAACGTATTGATAATATTCGGATTGACGTAATTAACCAAGATGAATCGCACCATATAACCTAACGATGAACTGATCGGAGAAGTTAGGATATGAGATAAAAGATAGAAAAACCGGAGGGTAAAATTGGCCGTGCGAAAGCGTGACTACGGAATCCTATTTCCTACCCGGGGGTAGATTTGTCTTGGGAAAGATGGATCTTATTAAAATTGTGCTCGAGATCGTAATAATGTTAAAATCAACAGTTTAATTGAAACTAAAACCGGAAAGTTAAATCGATCCGCCTGACAACCGGAACCTTTTGAATAACATCGGCCATCTGACTAATGGAATAACCTCTTTTATCCGGGGTAGATTTATACTCGGTACCTGTTCAGACTAACTGAGATTAGCATGGGGCAGTTGTGGAGATTGAACTGATGACAATGACATATGACAATTTCATACGCTCGTGTGAGGAGGAATTGTTAACTTCAGGAGTGCACCGTTTCATTTACTCAATTGGACCTAATATAAAAGGAAAGATCGAGCACATTCCGTTCACTGAAAAGATCTTATAAATCAATTATATAAACTTTGGCTAGTTCTATAAACTTATCCGTCTAAACTATATATTGGTAACTATATATTTATATCTATATATATATTTTGCAATTTATGTATATCTATATATATTATATTAGAATAATTTTTATATTACGCATTTATTTTATGTTAAGTAGAATAGTAGTGATCTGTATTATAAAATTGCGGTTTAGATCGAGTTAATAACAGCTCTTTGGTGTTTAACCACACTTAAAAGAATTACCAAGTTCCCTGAGGATTCGACACTCTGACTCACCATACTAGCACTACAGTTTGACCCGATACACTGTCGGTTAAGGACTGGTATTAGCACTAGGAAAGGCCACGTCACTATGAATGTTATATTCATCGTCAATAAAACAAACAAATTATCCTATTGAAAATGAATACGTTCATTCCAACGAATCCGAAAACAGAAGATACTCAAGAATTGAATCCGAGATTCATTTCCTTATATCACTCACACTAGTTTATCTGAAATAACTGCCCGTTGTCTAAATTATTTATCGTTTAATGCAAAGCTACCTAGTTCTTCCAAAGAACTTTAGCTTTCGAGAAAATTGCTAAGGATGTATTGGTCAGTGATCCGAAATCACTTTCCTTATCCTCTAATTTCCAATTTATTAATTTTCCGGTTTAGCCTTAAACTACTTAGTTTAGATGACTAACACGTATAAACATTCTTTCCCATTCTCGACTTTCCTTAGATGGAAACAGTCTTGAACTAGCAGTTCGTTTTGAGTAGACACTACTCTTGAACTGTGGGATGCCTAATGATAGTGTTACTAGCTTGGACTATTCGATTTTCTAATCGACAAATCATAAGAGCAAAGCTCCCACTAGTTTATTGTTTCCAAATACCGTCTAACTAGCAACACTTTGTATTTATGATTTTTCAAAGATTAGAACATCACCTACAACTAAGCTCCCACTAGTTTATCAGTTCCAAATACTGTTTAACTAGCAATGTTGTGTTCATGATGTTTCAAAGATTATAAAATCTCCAAAACTAAGCTCCTACTAGTTTATTAGTTCCAAATACTGTCTAACTCGTAACTCTTTATTCTTGTTTTTACAATGAATGGAAAAACTCTTGTGCAGTCCATTACACATTTCTAATGATTCAAAAAAACAACAAATCATAAGACTAAGGCTCCCACTAGTTTATCAGTTCTAAATACCGTCTAACTAGCAACGCCTTATGTATATGATTTTCCAAATTTTCAATTTAGAAATTTGTTGTGTAATTACACTTTTAAAATTCACTAAATGAATTTGTCTGATAGTCCTATATCATCTTTTGTAAACTAATTATGGTCGTCTCTCGTTCAACACGAGTGACGTCCGTGACATACCTATACTATGTCACTTAAGTTTTTAAAGGCTCAAGGGAAAAATCTCTTCCGAAAAATTAACTGCATTCTTTTGATAATTACAACGTACTTGTTACTTCCACATTTTTAATGAAGTCCTATTACTAACAGTTTAGTAGCCTAGAGATTAAAGTTGTAAATAAACATGACAGAAAGTTAAATTCAAAATTAAAATTTCACTACTAGATTTTTATTTTAGGAATAATAAATACGTTTAAAGTCTATCCTACCATTCCAAGGATTTAACCTCGCATAGTACTGTCCGAGAGGGTCGATATCAGCACTATGGCGGTTAAACTGAGACAATCTCTCACAATGATTAAGCTTCGAGAATCGAACATCTCACGGGAATCAGACATCCCGGATCTTAATCATTGATTACCTTCCTTTTTCTAGCCAAGATATTTCTAAAATACCTTTAATAAGTGTGACCTACTATATCAGATCTCAGAGTACGCCCCAAGTATGCCTACGAGGGGCAGGTCAGTGACCCGACGAGTACTCGAAATCCTATCCTTTCGGAGACCAAGCCTTGAATTTTGATAGCGGTGAACACCATCCGAAGGGGGCCTAAATCAAAGCAGCACGAGGCGCCACCATTCTCTCACGTGCTTGCACCTATAGTAAAGGCCGTGGGGTCGGCTGTCGCCTTCCCCGCTCCCACTCAATAATTTGAAAAAGTGGTGGGTTTACTAATTACGGTTTCGGTCTTGACAATAAGAAACAATAAATCAAAGTACTCCGAACAGGGTCGGTTAAGTAGGCAAGCCTACGCCGTCTTATTCGTTGGAACATATGTGATAGTTCAGGTTGATCCGGCAAGAGAAGCCCCGTTTAGCCCGAAGGCTTATCGGCTATGCTAAGTCTTGTCCCACCACTGTAATGTACATCACACGTGGTGGGGAGTCGATCGAGCCGAAGCTCGGTTGAACTCGCCCAACCATGGTTAGACCATTTCCGAACCCATGTACTAAGATTTTACAATTTCTAAATTATCAACCAAAGCGCAATCTCGTTTCTGTTTAAGGTGGGTTCACCGAAAACTCAACAATTTATCTAAGTGGGATTCACCGAGAATCCATCACTAAAATCGTAACGATTGACAAAACCCGGTTCCTCGGTTTTTATAATTAGTTACTTATTTTAATTAACTACCACATATTAATTAAAAAAGCTTTTAACTAATTATACGAGTTATACATGCCTAATTTATTCGAAATAAACTAGCTACATGTATGCATTGGAGTGGAATCATGATATGATGCATGTCATAGCAATTTTCCGGTTTCTATCACATAATTTCGATCATACACGAAAAAAAAATAAACGGAAAAATTAAACACCGAGATGGATCGTTAGTACCCCCGTATCTAACCTATTAAAAAAACACAAACCCTAACTAGGGTTTACTATTTTCTAATCTGCTACTGCCGTATTTTATCGACAATTGGATATCCAAACGAACTTTGATCGTCACGAAACTTTATGGACCTGTTCTTCACTCCTCCTAATTCAATCTGAACGGCTGGATCTTTGTTTCAACGGTCCAATCTCTTCCAGAAATTCGACGAACTGACAGCTGGGGCTGCAGTGCTTTTACGACACAGCAGCAACTTTATTGTAACGATTGGATATCGAGATGGACTCCGATCGTCACGAAATTTTGAGGGCCTGTTCTTCAAATTATAGTCTTCATTCTGACCGGAGGGATTGTCATTTCAACGGTTCAATCTCCGGGAATAAATAAAAAAACCTAACAGAAACAAAACAGATCTACTTCTAGGAAACTAAAATTACAAAATTTCTTATACTCATATAAACGAATTTATATGGGTTTACAACAGATCTAACGAGTAAACAATACCAACCACAATCCATCTCTTCAACCACGACAATCACACGGCAACATACATGATATAAAATTCGATGCACATACATACATACAAAATTTAAAAAAAAAACATCTAAAACATGTTTTTTCCACTCCTAGATCTAAAATTTACATACTTTGATTGATAGATCAAAGGCTCTGATACCACTTGTAGGATGTAATATCGCCGGATGGATCATAGATCTACCCGATTACGCAGCGGAAAGTACAAGATCTAGATCTAAACAATACAAAATACATAAATAATAGATCTAACCTACGAGGGGGTTAGATTGCTTACCAGTTTATGGTGAATAAACTCCAAGAACAATCTTCCATCCAATCCGAGCCAGTTGAGAGCCTAGTTGAGAAGCCAAAGTCTTCCAACGTGTGTCTCCAAGCACCACCAGGTGGATGGTGTTTCAAGCCGCCGGACCTCCTCGATATGCTACCGGAATTATCCCGAGGATTATCCCAACTCGAAACCCTTAGTAAATAGCCAAAAATTCTAAGCTAATTTACTCCCAATATTTCGAAAATATATGTTGTGATTTTAGGCTTGGGAGAACTTTCTTTATATAGGAGAGTAATCCTTGTCCTCCAAGGATTTAATAATTAACAGATAATCATTAAATTAATCCTTAATTTAAATATAAGATAAATATAATATATATCCCAAACAAATAAGGATAAATAAATATATTATCCAATATTCCATGATTTATCATTTTACAAATAAATAATTAAATCATATATCAAATAATTATCCAAGAAAACTAATTTCTTTCTAATTATTTAATACATAAAATGCGCCCCACCCTAATTGGAGATAGGCCACACGCATTTTTCATCACATTGGGCTGAGTCCACGAAAAATTCATTTTCCATGTATTTAATTATCTAGTCCAACTAAACAATTAATCCACATATCAATTAAATAGTCCAATCCAACTACTTAATTATAATTGAGGTGAAACGACGAGAAAACCTATGCTATGTTAGGAGCCACGTCGGGACCATGGACCCATATTCAGTAGCTACAATAAATTAATAATATTATCCGTCAGACCGAACAATAATATTCAATCTATTAATTCCGGGATTACACCACCATAAACCCGAAACTGAACTCTGCCGAATATATATAACTTACACTCAACCATGAGTTGATAAGGTGTCCACTGATATAATCATTACATACGGATAAATCCTCCATAGATTGTTCGTTTCGATTCGGGATATCTCCGTAAACCCTTCTGAAACCTCTTATCTTTATTTACCATTAACCCCCTAGTGATCAATTAGTTCATAACTAATATAATATGAACTCCCGGGATCGATCAGTTTCTAGGATTAACAAATAAGGGAACTGTATGTCTACTTCCCGAGGGAAGGAATGGATTCCATATCTGTGATAGCACAGACTACTCACTCATTCCAGAATAGAGCCAACGAGAAGTGTTGGACCACATACTACGAAGTGATCCTTACTAACACATCAAACTCTACCCTAGTCTAAGCAGTTGTCTGTGATCACCTCAGGATTGAGATTAATCCATATATGATCATCTTGTGATTCGATAAGACTTCTCGATCACGGAATTATATCGAGAACTCCCACCTGATTTAGACCCATAGGTTTTCTAATCCTGCAAGTCCCGGAAAAAAAAAACAAAAAACAAACCCCTGTATGTTCATGATAACAATTTTTTTATATAATCTTTAAAATAAAATAAAAATCATTCACAGTGAAAAAAAAAATACAACAGTAAAATAAGCTCAGTAATTTTGTAATTTGCAAACCACGGTTCACAAAAAAAATAAAATAAAATAAAATTTTGCAAGTGACTGCAACATTGCAAGCGACGGCGGCAGCACGAGGACTCCTCGTCAGATCGCTGATGGTCACCACCAGTCCACCACCGACGGAAGGCGGAAATCATCATATACCAATATGAAATTTTCCATCCCAACTCCCAAGTAAGTCACCATTCCTTCATATTTCATCAATTGATTTTTAGAAATGGAAAAGGCAAAAAACCCTGTTTTTTTGGTTTGCTTTATATTGAAAATTGAAGCATTAAAGACTGTTTTTGTAATTACTAATTATGTTTGTGAGGGAATTGACTAATTGGTAAATGGTAATGGTGCTCATTGAAGATAATTTTGGCAGAATAATTTTGGCACTATGACAATAGGTCAATAGCTGAAAATTTGTCATATTAAACAAACCCCAAATAAGCTAAATATGAAAATAAGTTGTTATTGTTAAGGATTAATTGATTGATGTTCTTGTTAGGCTTTCTTCCTCCTAATTTCCCTATCGACAAAAAATTTGTTGCTGCCTACTTGCTAAATGGACTTGAAATTGTGAATTGTTGTGAGGTTGATCATTAGTCAAAGTTAATGGTTGTTTTATCCATCTTGAATTAATTTTATGGAAATCGTGTATTGTATTTGTTTTGAAGACACGTTGCTTAATTTTTTTTTATTTTAGGGTATACATTATAATGGCACATCATGAACAAAAGAAAGAAAAAACATTTTTTTCATTCTTTAGAAAAGTTGACACATCAAAAAGTGACGCACCTTCGCTTCACGGGGTTGCTTCGGCTTCATATTGAAGAAATTCCTCCTAGTTCAAACTCTCATCCTTCTAAGTTTCAACGAGTTGAAAGTGACTATATCCCTGTCGAACTGAATCTTCAAAGGGATCCTGGGCTGCGTATTCCAATATGGGAACATCCTATCAATAAGCGAGATGAGACTAGGAGAGCTTATATCGGAATGGGTCCATTTCAGCCACATCTTCCACAATATCCTATGATTAAATTTGGAAGTCAAAATCGCAGTTTCCGGTACAACTAGTTCAAAAAATTCTCATGGTTAGAGTATTCTCCTTCAAAAAATGCTGCGTTTTGCTTTCCATGCTTCATTTTTTATGTGCATCCAACGCGGCATCATGCATTTATTGTTGATGGATTTACCAATTGGAAGAGGGTTGGAGATGGTGATAATTGTTGCTTCTTGAAACATGAGAGTGGCCCCAATTCACCACATAATAATTCTGTGGATTCAATTAATGCATTAATGAATGTACCTCGACATATTGAGAGGGTAATTAATGCAAAAAGTCGGGAGGAAATTCAAAAGAACCGGCTACGGCTTGGAACAACAATTGAGAGTGTTAAGTGGCTTACTTTGCAAGGTTGTGCTTTAAGAGGTAATGACGAATCTATGCATTCACTAAACCAAGGAAACTTTCTACAAATGATAAAGCATTCAGGAAAGTTGAGACCAGATATTGGCTCTGTTGTCTTAGAAAACACTCCTGGAAATGCAAAATTCACCTCACCCATGATTCAAAAAGAGGTTCTAAATATTATTGCGAAAAAAGTAAGAAAAATGATTCGTAAGGAAATTGGGAATGCTAAGTTTTGTTGCTTGGTTGATGAATCCAAGGATTTGTCTAATAAGGAACAAATTGCTATTGAATTGAGATTTGTTGATTCTCATGGTTTTGTGCGGGAGCGTTTTTTTGATGTTGTACATGTTACGGATACAACTGCATCAAATCTTAAAAATGAGATATGTGATGCTCTTGTTCGATCCAATTTAAATGTTAATGACTTGCGAGGCCAAGGCTATGATGGTGCTAGAAACATGCGTGGTGCGTGGAATGGGTTACAAGCGCTATTTCTTAGAGATTGCCCATCTGCTTATTATATTCATTGTTTTGCACACCGTTTACAACTGGCACTATCGCAGCTGCTGAAAAAGAAACTTCTATTTGGTTATTCTTTTCTAAATTGACCACTATTGTGAATCTTGTTAAGGCTTCTCCCAAACGTCATTGTGAGTTGCAATCTAATCAAGCTAATGAGATTGTAGATTCAATAGCTATTGGTGAGCGTGAAACTGGAAGGGGGGCCAACCAAATTGGCACATTGCACCGAGCGGGAGTGACTCGGTGGAGTTCACATTTTGATTCAATTTGTGGTTTGATAGACATGTACAAATCTACTCTTACGACACTTTGTAGCATTATTGACAGTGGATCGTCTAATTCTACATGTGGAGAAGCAACCGGTGCTTTGAGGGTGATGCGATCATTTGAATTTATCTTTATCTTGTATACTATGCATAAAATCATGGGAATAACTGATTTGCTTTCTAAAGCCTTGCAACAAAAGAATGTCGACATCTTGACTGCCATGGATCTTGTGTCATCTACCAAAAATCTTCTTGGCTTGTTAAGGGCTGAAGGTTTTGATCCGTTGATGAATAACGTGAAAGAAGTTTGCACAAAATATGATATTCATGTTCCGGATATGAGTGATCGTCACAAACATGCTACTGGTCGTTCGTGTCAACAAAAAGACAATATCACAGTTGAGCATCACTATCATTTTGACATATTTTACAATGCAAAAGATTTTCAATTGCAGGAGTTAAACAACAGATTTAGTGATGAAGTAGTAGAGCTCCTTAGATTAAGTTCTTCTTTGGATCCAAAGGATAATTTTAAATCTTTCAACATCGAGAATATATGCACCCTTGCAGAAGATTTTTATCACAATGACTTCTCTCGCCAAGACATTCATTTACTTAGATCACAGTTGGCACATTATGAGTATGATATCATTCAACAACAGAAGTTTCAGGGCCTCCCAAAGTAGCCAGAATCAACTCAGACTTAGGTACAGGGTATCCAGCCGTATTTAGGTTGTCTGTATAAGACTTCATTTGGGCAAGGTAATTTGCCATAGACTTTGAACCTTTAACAGCCCTGGTCATTGCACTCTTATACTCCAACATTCTAGACTTAAGGTTTCCAAGATAATCCAGACCTCTCTAGCTGAGGTACACCCTACAACTTCTTGCAAAGCCTGCTCTGTCATAGAACTCATCAACCAGCCGATAAGCAACTGATCTGATAGACTCCATTCCTCTGCAGTTTGTGGTCTATGATAGGGTGAGGGACTGACAGAAAAGGGCGATGAACTTAATCTTCCATGTGCATCCTAAAATTTGTCCCTCCAGTCTATGACCTCGTATTATAAGCAACACAGTTGACTTCCATAGTGAATAGTTAGATCTATCTAACTTAACATTGCAAGTCTGGTTCAAATTACTCGTAAATAGCAAGGGAGACAGTGGAATAGGATTCATGGTGTCCAAATTTCCTAGTACTGGTGCAGACGACAAGTTGGAATAAACTGATGTTCCAAAGGGTATACCTGAAGTAAGTGGATAGCTGCTATTATGCATGCCGCTGAACGGTAGATACCCAGTTGGCCCGAGTCCGACATGTGAAGACAAGCCATGAGTGGTAACAATCGGTGGAAAACCGGTGTAGATTCCGGTAAAGATAGTGGAAACTCCTGGGATTGCTGTTCCTGAAGTTGGATCAGCTGAGGTTTGTACATTTGATGTTCCAGCAGTAGTAAGAGCAGACGTAGCTGCTGTTATTGTTGTGGTTGGAGCTCCGGTACTTATCTTGAGCTCATGCCGGCATCACCTAGCTCTGCTACCAACACAAAATTTCCAACAGATGATAGAAGGCAAAATCTTTTGCATTAGATTCTCAGTACAGACACTTAGCATATTTATCACACACACCTATAACAAACTTGGGACAGGTGGCATTAGTAACAAATTACCACACTACCCTTACAACTAAATCATTTTGCTTAACAATAGTTAATACTGAGAAAATACAATGATTCTCACCATTACGTCAAGTTCTATACAGTTATGTTTACTAGCATGAAAATCGTATATTTCAAACCATTTCCTTGTATTTTTATTAGCATTTTCATCATAAACTCGTAATATAACATTATAAAAACATAAAGCTTTAGCACTATTAAGACAGACCATTTTTAACATATGGCATGAGACTTTTAAGGGAATTTCACTAAATCTATCAAGAACATCACAACAAGGATTAAATATAAGCTTGTACTTGGGGTGTCTTTAAGAAAAATGTTAGATTTTGTACGATGCACTTAAAGGCTCCCCTTAACCTATTCATAAATTTTTAAATATATGGGATTGATTTTAGCCTTGTGACCGATGATGGTTATTGCTATCAATCAAGTTTGAATCAAGTTTTAAATATTTGTTTGTTCTTATTTAAGATAAAGGCCTTGATCATAGGAATGAGATCAAGTGCAATAGTAATATTACCTGGTTGTGATGTGAGATGTTTAGAACAAAAACACCGTTGTTTTGGTATGAAAAGATGAATTAAACACACTAAAACCATATCGTTTTGGTATAAATTCATCCACTCCACGTTGTGCTATAGTTCAACATAGTGGATCTCATATCTTTGACGATACAATATGTTGTCCATTACCCATATACTTTGATACTCTCACCCGCAACCTTCCTTATGTAATTAAGTGTCAAATTCTTTGTGTAATTAAGTGTCAAATACTTATAAGTATGTAATACATCTAACTCTTAAATACACAATTAATATACCACTTTCTGGTCTTTCCCAACAAACACGCCAATAACCACACACATGGGTTCTATTGCATTGACTCCCAATTAAAATGTGTCGTCCGATAATTATTACATGTATAAAATAACAAAAATAATTTGATCTTTTTATTCACGTGACAATCCGACGATCCGTTTTAATAATTAATATCAGCATCAAAATTCCCCCCCGAAACATACCTTTCTTCCCATCCACACAATTGTGACATGACATAGGCTTTTAATAGCAATCCGGATCCTCTGCTTTTGTTTTCCCAGTTTTCTCCAGCTTTTGTGACGTGTTGGCACCTGATTGACTATAAAAACTGAGTTCGGCCCATGAAAACTGA
Organism: Gentiana straminea; assembly: GCA_036785695.1. NCBI lineage: Eukaryota > Viridiplantae > Streptophyta > Magnoliopsida > Gentianales > Gentianaceae > Gentiana > Gentiana straminea. The sequence continues at coordinate 3,388,996 of JAVUPR010000515.1, read as the reverse complement.
GACTCAGCTCGGAACTCAGTTTTTCAGCCAATCGGGTGCCTCCACGTCACAAAAGCTGGGGAAAGCTGGGAAAACAAAAACAGAGGATCCGAATCCTTTAACAGTAGGACTCCTAAAGCAATTATACTTTATCATTATGAGAGAAATCTTTGTGTGATATCTTGATTCGTTTGGAGATACCGTATGGTTCAATCTGAAGCACACTGTTTCGTTTCACTAGACAAAAATTTCCCCATTCTGGCCCCATGGGTAATGCTTCACGGTCAAAAGTCACCAATGGGTAAATAGGACTCTTTTGTCATTTTCCGCTTACCTTCTTTTGAATTGATTCTCTTACTGTGTCATCCATTGAAAATACTTGTATAGAGAGTGATTTTGAGGTGAAGCGACGGATAAAACAATCATAACCATACAGTTTAAATACAGAATGAAAATGTGTATTTCATATTGAACCACACGGCGCCTCCATACTTGTGGAGACACCACACAAGTATTTCCTGTCACCCATATGACCACACGCTTTCCACGAAATTATAATGGGAAACTTGAAAAAATATGTTTGAAAAGAGTATTATTTGTATGACAGGTTTAAAAGGATAATATTTGAAAAATATGTATGAAAATAATTTCGTTGCAGATTCGCTGCGAAATAATTAATTACGGAATCGTTACAAAATGTTTTGTACTATCAGACATTAAGATATGTGGAAAACCGATAATTGATGTAAAATGTTTTGGAGTTTTAATTGCACACATAGCAAATTACCATAATGCATTAGTTATGCATTTATGTTAGCAATTGTCATTCTTTTATGATACACTTTTATCACCGTTAATGAGTCGTTCATTTAACGGCGAGATCATATGAAATGATACATATTATGATATAGTGTCTAGTGTACGTATATCATATGTGCTTTTTTTTGTCGGAGGGGTGTTATTATCCATTTAATTTGTTAATAACTCTTTAATGCTACATAAATTTGAGTGACATTGAATAACAATAAATGAATCACGTATTCCATTCTTTCTTTTTTTTCTTTCAAAGGGATCATTTTATCAATAACCCTCAAAGAGGCAAAAAAACATAAGAGAGGGGGGGGGGGGGGTCTATCCTCGTCATGGCATGCTTGAGTTTATTCCTCCACATCCAGATACCATAGATTGCCTCATTCCACAGATATTTCCATCTCTACGTCCCAAAACAACTGCTACCATTCCTCGACAGATTCAATCGCAGCCAGTCCACAACTCTTGTGGTTCCAAAAAATTGCCTCTTATTCTCCGCAGATACACACTGATTCTAGATCTCCTTTGCCCAATGACAATCACGTAGTGCATGTAAGGTGGTCTCACTTACCTCTTCACATATGGCACATGTTGGATCTTCCACAATATGTCTAGAGTGCAACATCATATCCACAGGTACAGCTTCATGTGCAATGGTCCACAATAAACAATTATTTCTCTTCGGTCCTTTCAGGTCCCAATTGTGTTTCCATATGTCTTCCCTCTCAGAATATTCAGCAGTAGGAGTCAGCAAATTATATCCAGAAGCCACCGTGTACTTACCGTTAGCATCAACTTTCCATCTATAGCCTTGGCTGGTGTTTTCCAGGCCTCCACAAATCAGAGTATAAGCCTTGCATATGCCTCTCCATGTTGGGGAGCATCCTGTCTTAAATGTTACGGATACAAGGACGGAGCTTACATAGGGGCTAAGGGGGGGGGGGGGGGCTAAGCCCACCCGGCCCTTTTTATTTTTTGTTCTATGTAGTATGTATGTCTAGCTCACTAACTCATCAAACTACTAGATAATTAGCCTTACAATCCACCTAACATGAGCCGCTAAAAGTATATGTTACAACAACAACAAAACGATTCCATTGACCTCACACATTTATTTCCGACTCCACCACCATCATTTCAAACACTCAAAACATTACTCAAGTACCACGATTCTTTTTTATGAAAATAACGTGAGTGGTACCTGACGTTTAAAAAATAGCGTCAGTGATGATAGTGACGTTATAGTTACAGAAATGTCACTTGTGAGTAACGTCAGATCCAATGAATTGACACCGGAGTTAACGTTTGTAGTGTAGTGCGGGAAGGAAATAAATACATCATAAAGTATAAATAAATTTGTCGTTTGCAGAAAATTATGCCGTATAAATAACACTGAAAAAAAATTCTCAGCCCACCCGACGAAAAATTCCTGACTCCGTCCTTGTCAACAAGCTTTACAAATTATGCAAATATTTCGATTTGATAGATCTAAATCGGATCAAGGCATTTTGATGCAATAATTTAGTAGATCTAACAACATGCATAGCTCGATAAAGCGTCATACTATTTAAGAGCTTTACACACTCACTTGGTTTTTCGAGATGAGATTAGAGCATATCAAATGTCCCCAAAAAACGAAATCAGAGAGATATTACCCGATTTAAGAGGATGTACAATAACAAATGTGATTACAATATCACCTAACATAAAAAGAGCAAAAATGTCCTACATGGCACAAGAATCATAATCTATATTACGTTGACAACCACAATAAGAAAAAAAAGAGTTTTTCACTTTTATTATTAAAATATAATTTTCACCAATTTCAATAACCACTCATTATAATTCTACCACTAAATATATCATTCTACTTGTTTTTTTTTCCCTTTTCTTATTGAAGAAAGAGAGTCAGTAGGTGGGACTGTGGGAGTGGGTGTCGACTTTCTCACACCCCCACTCACGTTCATCTCAATTAATTTTTTCCCTTAATGTCACATTGTTCATTTTCTAAAAGCTGTCCTTCTCATTGTCTTTTTTTTAAACAGAAATTAGAAAATCAGGTTGTGTCAGACCATTGACTTGCAAATCCAATCGTACATTTTCTGACATGGAAAATCAGGTAAACGTAGGGTTCTCTACGTTTAAACGTAATGAATCCTACGTTTAAACGTACGGAAATTTGAATATTGCAACTTTTCTAATTTATTGAAAAAACCTACGTTTAAACGTATATTCATTACATTTAAACGTAAAGAATCTACGTTTAAACGTAGGTTTTTTCAATAAATTAGAAAAGTTGCAATATTCAAATTTCCCTACGTTTAAACGTATGATTCATTACGTTTAAACGTAGAGAACCCTACGTTTAACGGTAAGGTCCTGGAGGGTTTTGAATAACTCTCTCTCTCTCTCTCTCTCTCTCTCTCTCTCTCTCTCTCTCTCTCTCTTCTATCCCCTTCCACTAGTTCTAATCCCTACGTTTCTCATCGGTTTCTTTACGTTTGACGGCGATTTTGCACCAAATATTCGGATTTGGCACCTCTGCTCTCAAGCATAATGGATCAAAGCAATATAGAAAGTGTAAGTGTTTCCCCTTATGATGCATTTAAAACGTTTTATTGTTATATCGTTTTCCTAAATTATGTTGTATATATTTTCCAATTTTTAGTGTTTTGTAGTGGTGATTAGCCTGATATTTGTTGGCCTTGTGGTGATTAGTCTGATATTGTTGACTAATAGAGGGGATTAGCCTGATTTTTCTTTATGTGGGTTGAAGTAAGGGAGAAATTTTGAAGAAGACGATTAAGGGAGATATTCTGTGTTTAGGCTGGTTTGCTACGTCTAAACGGTTTGCTACGTCGAACGTAGGTTTTCTACGTCTGGACGTAGGTTTTTCTACGTCTGGACGTAGAAAACTGTTCTTAAGTCCTCTTTTGTATTTTTGTATGCAGATTTTTCCAGTCTTGATTGTAATTTGATAAAAACATGCAATATGTGGCTAGGTATGTTTAAATTTGGGACATTTAAGTTGATAGTGTATGAGTATGATGTTACTATGCATTTTTTCTTGTATATGTTGAGATTGATTGAGGCTTGATGGTGAGATTGATGGTTTGATCGTGCATAAAGGTGCTGTTCCTACCCAAAATGGTACTGAAAATGGCTTTGTTTTTCAGAGACCATTGTTATTGGAAATATTGATCACACTTACACTTACATTAATCATTTAGGTATTGGTAGCTCTGTTTTTTCTTCTTTGGTATTAGATGTACTATATAGTTGATTTACTTCACAATGTTAGTGTATAAAGCTTGTGATTGACTAGTTTATGTGTGTGATTGACTTGAAACAATGCTATTTGTTAACAGTTGATTGGCACTCATGGAACTGAAGTCTACAAAGTAAAGGAAAATTTGACATGGACTTTTAGAGGGGAAAAGAACAAGCTCTCGGATCTTCTTGACATTCACATGAGAAGGATCGGATTTGAGGGAACATTGAGAGGTGGGGTTTTTGGAGAATTCATTCAAATGTACGAGCACTGGCTTTTCCGCCAAAGTTTTGCAATATGTATGTTTCAGTGCCGTTTATCCGAATGTGGCCGGTGAGCTTCATTTTAGATTTGGTGAGACGACCGTGAAGTTCGGTAGGCGGGAGTTTTGCATGATGACCGGTTTTAGGTTTGGTGATCTCCCGGAAGCTCCCGATAGTTATTCCAGGTGTTTTGCTGAGGGGACATACGTACGGCCACATCCATCATCCTGGCCCAAAACCGATCACCATACCGGATATTGAGAGATGGTTATTGGATGAGGGTGAGCATCCTGAAGTTCTCTACCGTGTAGGTTTAGTCTACCTTATTCACGGTATTATGATGGGTCATGATAAGACTACTAAGGTACCTCGTGAGACCTTCTATTTGGTCGAGAATGTAGAAGGCCTAAATGACTTTCCATGGGGTACTTGGTTGTGGGATCAAACTTATAGAAAGATCTGTCGCATGATGAATACCTACAAGGAAAGTGCAGAAGGCAGGGTGACGATACAAGGGGTTATACATGCCTTACAGTTTTGGGCTTACGAGACCCTCCAGGGCATTGTTGTTCCGACTATTGCTACCACCCTCAGAGCTCCTGATGCAGCTCCTCGGATGATGAGATGGAGTTGTAAGACTACCCCTCCGCAGTGGAAGGGGGTGTTGGCGAAGGCAAGTAAGGTAATAAGCTTAATAAACATTTTCTCTTATTTATATCCGGTATGGTTAAATATTTTCTTATTGTTAATTCTAATGAAATATACATTGTTTGCAGAGCCCTGTTATAGGATACCTGGCTGCAAGGGAAGTTGATAGGGAGTTGATGCTACATAGGGGCATCCCTGATGCGGAGATTAATGAGCCGCCACGTGTGATCCCTCGGCCTGTACCAATTGCACGGCCACCTCCTAGACGTCCATCTACTACACAGCAAACACGCTCTGCTACACAACCGTCTGCCTCTACTTCACATCCCTCTACTTCACAACGGCCTCTACCTCCTCATTCATGACGTGTGCCGCATAGTTCATACACTGAGATGCTACAGGCGGAAGAAGATGAATCTGATGAAGAAGATGAAGCTGCTGGGCTTTATAGGGCTGTGAAGAGAAGGATAGATAATGGGTTGAATGACATTCGGGAGGAAATTCGCCGGCAGAATGACGTGAACCGGCAAGTAATTCGAGAGGTTATACAGCGGCAGAATGAGCATGGGGCGATACTTCTTGAACTTAAGGGGTTGATGCAGACGCTGTCATCCAGAGATCAGGTAAAAAATTATTTCATTGTCAATTTATTTATGCAATAAATTTAGTTGTATGTATTATGATACTAACCGGGCAACATCTTTTCGCCTACCCCTCATCGGCCTCCACCTCCTCCACCTCCTTCACCTCCTCCACATGATACTGACCGGGGCACATCTTCTCAGTTTTCCCCTGATGGGTCTACACAGGGTCATCGTACTAATCAGTCTCTATCTGGTCAGAATACTCATCAGCCTCCACCTGGTCAGCATACGCATCAGCATACTTATTCATCTCCTACCCCGTCCGCCGACGACCTGATGATGATGCTCGGGTTTGATAAGATTCTTGAAGGCATTTCCCAACCCGGGCAAGAGGGAGTGCAGTTGAAGGGAGTTCAGAATGAGGGAGTCGAGAAGGATTTCGTCGACGAATTATTCGTGGAGGATCCTTATTCGGGTAAGCATTATGTTATTTATATCTAATTATTGTTTAGTAGGTTATTTATATTGAAATTTGTATTATTAACATAGATATTGTTTGTTATCGTGAATTGATGAGAGTGCCTATTTTGATGCAGATACTGTCGATGCTACTACCGAGGCTACGACCCCTCCCGAGACTATGACCCCTACCATGGCTATGACCCCTACCGAAGCTACGACCCCTACCGTGGCTACGACCCCCACCCCTCCCGAGGCTACGCCCCCTCCCTCTCTCGAGGCTACGCCCCCTCCCCCTCCCGAGGCTACGACCAGCCAGGCATCGGTTGTGGAGCCTGAGATGGATTATAGTAAGTTATTTGATTTTTAATTTCAAAACTATAAATTATATTGTGAAATAACTTGTGAATGTATTGAAATTTGTTTAGCTGGTGGCCCAAGTGTTGTACAATTGGGTAAACGAAAGGCGGTTGATGTAATTGACAGAAAATTGACGACCCGTCAGACTACTAGCCAACCACGGTATATAACTGACGGGTCTCACATAGTCAATATGCCTAGTGATAACGTTGTGAGATGGTCAGCGTGGAAAAAGTTTCCGGATGAGCTGGAAAACAAGTTCACAATGTGGTACCAACAAGAAAATCCGCCCCCAATTGAGATTCCGACGGGGTACGCAGCTGGTTTCCGCCTTACAGAAAAATTTGGCAAGGAGTGGTTCACACGTATCCATGGCCCTCTTTCAGAGTTAGACCGAGAAGTATATTCTTGTGACTTCATTTTCATATTTCTGATTTCATTATCTCTAACTTATTTTTGCATGCGTACAGCATGTCGATGCGTATCTAGACCTGATAGAACGGCAAATGGAAGCACATCCAGGATGCTTTCAACCGCATACGGCCATTGCATACTCTAAATTTGCCGCCTTTTGTGGGCAAGGTCATGTAGATCAGGGAAAGCCGCTAGATAGAACGGTCATTCCAGACTTTGTGGATCGGTACGTGAAGCAATGGGATGAAAACACCGTGATCTACATTCCCTGGTCCATTAGTTATGCTCACTGGGTAGCTGTCGAAGTGTGTATTCCCGAATGGAAGATTAGGGTGTAGGATTGTCTGTCGGGGCAGCCGTATAAGGATGATGTGAAGAAAAACATCAAAGCGTGGGGTGTTTCGTTTAGGAGAGTGTTGGAGATGGATGCTCGTCTACGTCAACTCCCACAAATGGTTGATCCAGCGAAGCCTCTTTTTGATGTCAGAATAGTAAAACCTGAATTCGTACCACAAATGCCAATTCCGTAAGTGTTATAAACTTCAAACTATTTATTATATTATACGGTTTATACTATTCTTACACTTTGTTCATATTATACGGGGGTGATCAAGTGGGTATACACGGTCAAGTTCATTGAGCATTTGATGCACAAGGAAAACTTTTCTCGATCCATCATGACAATATGCCGTTGCTAAGAAAGAAACTTTGTGTACAGCTATTTAATCAAATAGTAGATATATAGGTATTTTTGTGTATGTTGTTTTGACAAACTGTGTAGGAATTTTTGGTGTATGTTATATTTTTGGTATTTTGTTGTCTGTTGAAAGCCATTTATATTTTTGGTGTTTGTTGTTTTGATGAGTATTCAATTTGTTTAAAAAACAACTCAACTTAAAATGCAACATTCAATTTGAATTTATCTACGTCCAAACGTAGAGAATGAACGTCCAAACGTAGGGAATGCTACTTTCTCTACGTCTGAACGTAGAGAACCTAGTCCAAATGTATGGCTGCAACATTCTCTGCGTTTGAACATAGATAACCTACGTCCAAACGTAGGGAATGCAACATTCTCTACGTTCAAATGTAGGGAATGCAACATTTTCTACGTCCAAACGTAGGGAATGCAACATTCTCTACGTCCAAACATAGGGAATGCAAGTACTAGTGTGGTACATGGCAATTATTGTTGTTGTACAAGTACGAGCCATTTCTCTCATTTCTTCAAACTCTTTTAAGTAGTGTAAAGAGAACCACTTCTTCACCTTTCAATTTATAATCTACACTGAAGCAAATGGATAATGATCGTTTCTTTAAAGTTCTTGATGGCGGTTTCGCAACAAGTTTGGTATGTCATTATTAATTTATTTACTTTTATATCACTTGTATTATGATCAAACAAACGTGAAATATATCTTTTTTCATAGACACTACCTCCAGCATACGTTAATAGGTTGAACGACACGCTGAGGAACCTAGATATGGCCGTTCTCAAAAGCCGATTAGGGACATGGGAAGTGAGGGTTGGAGCCACAGACAATGGAATTCTTCATTTCTTTGGGGAAGGTTGGGAGGAGTATGTGGCGGCTCATTACTTGAATGAGAGGGAGTTTATAGTGTTTGAACACAGAGGGGATTTCACTTTCGACACTCTTGTTTATGATCACACTTCTTGTGAGAAGACTTTTTCTGAGACCGATGATGCAGATGATAATGCAGGTGATGATGCAGGTGCAGGTGCAGGTGCAGGTAACCAAAATCCCCATTTTCAGACAACGCTGCCAAACTGGGTATTTTCACATGGTTGTTATTATGTGGTGAGATATTTAATATATTTTTAGTTGTTTTCTTGTTTGATATTTTTTCCCCATTTTGAAACAGTATTTAAATTTGTTTGTGATTTGTAGAGTATTCCAAAGGCATTTGCGAGAACAAACGACATGTTGCAAAACAAGACCGTGGAACTGCGAATTGCCACAGGGGAATCATGGCCTGCTAGAATTGTCTATATGGTAAATCAAAAAGTTCGTTTAAGCGGGTTGAATGATTTCATTACGGACAATGACCTAAATGCAGGAGATGAATCCAGCTTTGAAGTCATTGATCAACCTATAGAAAATCACGTCGTGTTTAATGTGGTGATTACTAAATATTGAATATCATTTATTTAGGCGTCATCCTATCCTATTTATTGATCACCCTTAGTTTATTTAAGCGTCATCTTATTGTTATCTCAATGTATCATTACTCTTTGTTATTATGTTTGTAAGCCATGTATCATTACTCTTTTTTCTTGTGTGTAAACCTCGTAATAATTATAGCATGCGTACTGAGGTAGCGTAATACAAGACAAGCTTGATTCCGATTAATAACCGAATACAATCATTACTACAATCCATTAATAAAATACCACATTCTATTAATACGTTACACAATAACGATCCATTCTAATACCACCATAACAAAAATCAATGACTTCCTACCGGTATTGCGTGCAACTAGCTCTGTTATGTCCTGGATGTTTGCAGTTAGTACATACATTCTGATGGCCTTGATGTTCCCATTCAGAAGGGATTCTAGTGGTATTAATTCTACCTCTTTTTGGAGCTCCACTGGCATCAGGCGCATATCTCATATTAGGCACTCCGACTTTCATGTTTCTTACCGCCTCCGGAACATCCCAATCCTCCCTGTTAGGAACTGGATATATGCTACGCATGTAAATCTCCTTGAAACATTCAGCTCTATAATACCATGAACAGAGTTTGGGTGGACTAATTCTACGTGTTGTTGCGGCTGTTATAGCATGCGTACATGGTATTTCCATTTTCTCAAAATAACCACAATAACACTTCCTCTCTCGTAGATTTACCGTCCCATGAAGCAAGTTATTTCCATGAACCTCAAACTCATTGGGGTTAATAGGATTAACCATGAACTTCCTTCCAGCAGTAATATTCGAAGCCACTATTTTATCGATCTCCGGTGCTAACACAGTCGCACAATCAAGCGCCTCATGTCGTCTATCATTATACCATCTCTACAGTGTAGCTCTAATGAATTCCAAGAGGCTAGGAACAGGCCAACGACGAGCTCCTCTAATCGCACAGTTGAAACTTTCAGCGTAATTGCTTGTCATTAAGGCGTATCTTTTCCCAGGAAATTTGGCACGCGCCCACCGTTCAACACCTATTTCTTCTAGTTTTAGATATGCGCCAAGACATTGTGCCTTGATTAGGGCATACTTTCGGAGAAATTCGGCCTCCGAGAATGCATAGGCTGTTTGATAGAATGTGTCTTCACAAAAACCGTAATCCTTCCATTTTTTTGTTAGATTGCCCTTTAAATGATGATAGCAAACACCGTGATATGCATGTTAGGAAATCTACGCGGGAACGCAGCGTAATTTAAAATTTTATTTCCTTTTAACCAGGATCGACTTCGTTTAAGCAATAAACAAACGAGTTAGTAGACGGTGGTTACCTTGGTTGATCTAAAAGATCACGCTTTGACCGTCTAGGGAGAGTAGTTCTGCATAGAGCCGCCCAAGTGTTCGGCCTCTACCGCTAGTCCACACGAACACCCGGAATCCCATCATGGATTGCTATTGGAAAACTCCGGTTGCTTAGACCGGCCTTTTTCCCTCTCTCCAACTCTCTATAGGATGCTCTCTATTTTACACAAGAACTATTAGTTCTTGGAATTGTGATGTACAAAAAAGCTTGACACCCACCTCCTTTTATAATGGATGTGGCGCCCCAGATAGAGTAGAGGAGAAGTAAACATTTTCCTAATAAAATAAGGAAAATATATTTGATTGATTTATCTCATTTAATATAACATCTTATATTAAATAAATCAGGATATTGTCAATATCTTATATTGAATATTTCCAAGATATTGTCAATATCTTATATTGACTATATTTATCTTATTACCATAAATCTATTTTTCCAAAATCTATTAATATCTAATATTAATATTATGGTAATCTTATTAATTAAATTGCACAATCCAAATGTATCATATACACAATAAATTGTGCCAAACTCATTGCCAATTCACGTGTTGGCCATTATTTGCCAATTCACGTGTTGACCACATATATACTATATATATATATACTAGTGAGTTCCGGCCGTGCAAGGCACGGCGACAAACTGCCCTGGAAAAGTCTATACGACAGCAGCAATTAAGGAATGTAGATGAACAGTTACTTGTTTCTAAAGGAGCCATTTCATATATGGTCATAAGAGAAGAAGTTGACGCATAAGTAGATGTTCTATTGGCAATACAAAATTATTTATACCTTTAACCATTTGAGTAAGCCGTAGAAAAGTAAACAATTCACAACAAGAAATAAGCAATTTAGTGTAAGATGATTGAAGAAAGCACCATACATAACCTAGATTCATGAAATTGATGCAAATTGGTCTATATATGAACAAGTTTAGGTACCGGCATAGCAGAATAAGTAGAATCAAAAGTGGATGTTCTTTAGTGACATGATGTAATAATTTGTAACATCAACCAACTTGCACCATCCCCGAGTACAGATAAAGCTGCTCGCTTCTTTTTTCAATGAAGCGCATAGATAAACACACACAATGAAAACAAAATATGAACAACAATATAAAAGCAAAATTTTATGAATATCAGGGTAAATTTTTACAGAAACAGAGGCATGTAAATTCCTCAAGACCTACATTTCTCAATCAGCAGAAATCTTTAATCAAATATTTTCTCATCTTTCTTCTTATTTGCTGAGGATGAAAGATGAGTCACCATAATACTTTAGCCACTAAACGTAAAAGCCAATTGGTCTTATTCCCTAACCATAGCTATTTCAACTGAGCAACATCAACTTAAACAACTTTGTTTTTCGGATTCTTTTTTTTCTTTTTGGTATAAGAAACCTGCACATTTTCTAGGCATGCAGATTGCTCAATGTGATAGTCATTCTGCGGTACAAATATGCATTTAAGCCGAAAAAAGGAGAGAAGAAAAAACCAACTCTTTGATAGCCGCATCACCTCTGCCGCGCACGTCGTCTACAATTGGCTGAACCTGAAAGATTTAGACTAATACTTTCAAAAAGCATCGTAAACCATGACCAGTATGAAGAAAACATAATAAGGTAGTGGAAAAAATGTTCCCAAATGCCAAGTATGTGCTCACCGTGCTTATAATTGAAGCGAAATCAATTCGAGGATGAGCTTTTTGCTTATCCACCTCGAACTGGGAAAGACCAGACAGTCTATAGGACTTCATTGAGCTCTTTATTATGAAACAAAAGGATCATGCATAACTCATCAGACAAGAACAAAGAGGAATTATTAACATTCAACATTGATTTCTTATAAAACACTCGACAGTGAATTGTGAGTGGGACCAAAGCTATCTTTTTTTTCTAAATAAACACCACGATACATATTCATCACCAATGTTGAACAATAATCAAGAATGTAGACGTGATTCGACCGCATACCTAGTTGGGAATTGTTAAGAACGCTTGGTGATATGAATATCGGAGGATTAGAAGCTATGACACTGTTTTTATTGAAATATAGGAGTCTACAATCCATCCACGCCTTTATTCAAATAAATAAATTAGAAATTGAAACGAGAAGCGGATATAAGAACAAATTTAAAGAGTATTTCACCTGTTCCACCATCACCGACGATAACAAGCCTTAAACTCGGGCAATCAACAGTATGCTGATTCCACAATGCCTACCATCACTGCAAAATTCAAATGAATTGAAGAACAAATAGATCTATATATATCTATATAAAATCAATCAAAAAAGGAAAAACGAAATCAAAACGCAACATCGAAAAGCTTTACCATTCGTTCCTAAATAGTATTTCCTGCCTGAGTTGCGGTTGTTACTGCAGAGAATTCATGATGATTGAGCTGGGGCCATGGGGGATAAGAAGAGGCCATGATAACTGCCAGATGCTTTAAAGCTTTCACAGCAGTAACTAACTGGAATAAGAAGCAGATATCATTCTAAAGGAAACCAAACAGCGGTTTGAACAAAAAAAAATAGAGCAAATAACTAAGCATATTTAAAGAGGAAAATGGCACCGAAACTTAGAGAAGATAGTAAACTGTTGATTAAAAAACAATTAAAATCGTACCGACATAGCAATTTTTGTTCATAGCCTGTAGCATGCATCACTGAAGCCAGCCGAATCTGTCATCCATGACCGAATGAAGTAAGGAACTATCTTCATTTCCTTTTGAGTCACGGGATCATCAAAACGTCTCCCAATCAATCTCTTAGTCCCCAGAAGTGTGTTGGTAGGGTTTGTGATTGCCTGACGCTTGGCTGGTGTTCCAACAAGCTTTTTCCCCTTTGGAGTAAAAGCAACCACCGATGGGGTTGTTCGTGCACCTTCGGCATTCTTAATCACCTTAGAGTTCGCACGAACCATAGAAGTCAATGATACAAGAATCATGTCGGTCAAGTAAAAGATAACTTATATGCAAAGATTATACCTTTCCTTCCATAAGAGCAACACAAGAGTTAGTAGTACCCAAGTCAATACCAATGACTTCATTCGCAGCAGGTTTTGAGATATTGCAATTAGCAACAAAAAAAAACAAAGGTTCTAAACAATGGAGCAGGACAAAAATATTTATACACGAACGAAACAAATAAACCAGAGGCAATGTGCAATTATTCATACCAGAAGGGTCGAGCAAGACCAGCCCATTTCGATTTAGGATTAGATGCATTTCCGGCCAACTGCAAATAGTCATCGAAACCAAATTAGAAAATCAAAGTTGCATTTTCTTTGCAATAATACACAGAGTATCATCAATATATAACATATAAATTGCAATTCCATACGCCAATCTCAACGGAGCTAAACCAAAATCATTTGAAAACTCCGAACATGACCAGCCGAATTTGAAACCAGTATATGACAAAATTATTAGAAAATATCCAGAAGTAAAAGCTGTATCTCTATACACCAAGACCCTACGCTTTCCATCTGCAAAAGCTGAAAAGAACAATAATCAACCCCAGACCTTAACTACAAGATTGCAACAAATACAAAATGAAAAAGGAATATGGCTCCAGACATGAATCAAACCTGAAGCCAAACAAACCTTTGTAACTTCCATTGTGACTGCATGCAACACCAGCAGATCTCCTTTTGGTTTTGAACAAACCAAGCTGCAACTTTAGAACATCAAAGAAACATTAATAAACCTCAAACCCTAAGTACAAACCTGCAATAAATAGAATATGAAAAGGTATATGGTTCCAAACATGAAATACTCATAAGAAGAATCAAACTTGAAGCAAAACAAACCTCTATAACTTTCATTCTGACTTCATGCAACCACCAGAAGATCTCTTCAGGGTTATGACTTATGAACGAACTAAACCCCAATATGACATGTGAGAATCGAGAGATTAACTGCTCATCTTTAAAGAAATACGGATAGGTATGTTTTTAAACCCAAACAAACAAAGCTAATTGTTAATCAAGAAACAATTAAAGAAGTACTAACATACCCATTTTTCTTCAAAGCGAACAACATGCATCACACCAGTCACAGAAATCTATCATCCATGGCCGGCCGCAGAACGAAATCCACGAAACACTTCAGCAGCACCTCGAGGTAAGCACCATTGCAATGCAATTTCCACCACAAACCCCATGAAAGTAAGTCGGCATCCACCAGAAATCGGGCCGTTCCATCAACCAAACGCGAGACTGGACGTGGAAGAGGCACCAGTGTATAGAGAAGAAGAAAAAAAATGCGTCATGAAGCCTTGAGAGGTAGATTAAAGGGTAGAAAACGCTTTTCTTCAAACGAAGGGAGAGAACGCTTTTCTTCAGATACTCAACGGAGGCGAGACAGAGGCTAGGGTTGTGTATAATTGCATCAACACTCCAACATTGGTTTTGTGATATTAGACCTAGGTATATGGATGTAAAAGGGCCGATTAAAAAGGCTTCTATCCTTTGGTGTAAATGGGCCATACATAAAAAAAAAGCCCAAACGTGAAAAAATGGCAAAAACCGTCGACGTGTATCACAGCTTGAGCTTTTGCTCTTTCTTTATATATAGAAAGATATATATATATATATATATATATATATATATATATATATAAAATTAATAATATAACACTATGATTAATTAATTTGCAAAATACATGTGTATCATATACACATAATAATTTCGACATACATACATCATATGTATATTTAATTAATCAATATAATTAATATCTTGTATTATATTTATTCATAATAAATAAATACCACCATATTAATTTACCACTATAACCTTTATAGTATCGAGATAAACTTTCCTTATTTGGTTATCATCTATAACCACATTTTAATCCGACTAGATGTTCTTATGTGTGTGACCCGATAGGCTTCCGAATATGTAGGCCGTAGACACAAAATGCAAATTACGAAAATGCACTTCATGCCTAACGATCACGGGATAGCGTCTAGCAACACACCGTGACCCCCAATCATCGGAAGAGTCAAATGCAATAACTACTACCTTTCATGTGAAACAGTTACCGTGTAACTTACAATCCTATCGTTGTAATAATATCCATACGGTCGTTAGTCGAGTGTCAAAACATCAACGACCGTATCTTATAATCTGGATATCATGCTCTCTCGAAGTAACTCGTTTACTCCCACTTTGCAAAGATTCACGAGAGTAAGACATTCCTTATAAGAAGGCCATTTCGGATATTCGATCCCTATCACAGGATACGCGACTCCCGGACGACCAATCATGTATACTCCGCATGCTTCAGTATCATACCCAATCACTACCGCATGATCGCCCCGTGGCTAGGGGAAACCTCAATAGTGTCAAAGCATGACAATCCACACCGTGATGCCATGAAGACTCCGGTCCTAAGGATAATTACACAACCGCCACATAGTGTGACACTTATCCGTGTAAGTGGGTCGATCTAACGTACGCATTCTCTAATACACGTCCACGTACGGTCAAGCGTCTCTACACTTCGATAGACGAGATCTATCTCTGCCCTTAAAGACAGAAGACATCTAATACGTGCTAGTCTGTTTATACTATCAATGTCTTGTTCAATAGTACATCAGCCTAGAGACATTTAAGTATCAAACTTATTAAAGTGATTAGAGATCTCATCAACCATAATCGCCTATCATGGTTTCTCTATCACATTTTAATACTAAGGACGTTATCATATAACAATTCATAATTGGTTCTTTAGAAGAACAGATGTATGACAACATAAAAGCCATTTAACATATGTATAAACATAAAGAAATAGTAGAAATGATCCGACCCGGTCGGATCCGGTCCAACCCGATTGGGTTTAGGACACTATTTCAACAATCTCCCACTTGGCCTAAAACCAATCACTCGCACACACAAGACCAAGTTGAAACACAAGAATCTCATGCAATACTCGCAACTAGCCCTAGCCATAAACGGATCGCTATCCGTGGGGGCCTCAAACTATCATCATATCACGCTCCAAATGACCAAGTCAAAGGAACCGCCTCAACACACACACGGATCTCTGACGAGACCTCGGTCCTTGCTGTAAGCAATGAATCCACTTACTATATCAGCTATATAAAAAGGTGGAAGAACCGTACAAGGTTCAGAAATGAACCTTCTAGATCCATATACTGCTCCCGCTGCGCCTCTAAGGCACTACTGTGTTTTGGCCTAGTTGTACAATTTACAGTGACCCATATGCTAGAATATTTCCAGCTCACTGTATCACTTAATCAAAGTGATTGCAAACCCAGACTGTAGCTCCCGCTTGCCTTCATAAGACTCAGGATATACGTCTGTATAACTATATTTATTTAATTCCAAGTTTCAATAAACTAGGAACTCTTCCTTAACTTGTTTTAAGGATGTTCTCGACATTCACCAGATTTACTTTCATACTTGCTCATGACTATTCATGAACTAAACATCTGGCATTTCCTTTATGATGGTTCCAATTGCCGTAGCAAAGGAAACCTTTCATAAGCATCATCTTTCACCTCATCTTCAGGACGAACGTCCTAATATAGATAGATCTTGAGAACACTGGCTAGCAGTATCCGTCGCGATCTATGCTAAAATCTTTTAGCATCACATCTATACAGGTAAACTATAATCTAACAGCAGTTAAATCTATCACTATAGATTCTTATTTCCAAAATTAAGAACTGCCAATCCAAGTGCTTTCGTAAAGACCTTGAACTAACAAACATTAATTGACTGTGACATGGGTATTAATTCTTGAGAGAGATATCCAATACCTTACTCAAAAATCGTAACACTCCCACTATCCATATTGCACATGGGGCATATCCTTCTTTTGACTAAATCAAACTTCTTTGATTATCAAACAAAGAAATTGTCTAGAGAAACTTGTTTGAGTCCATAAATGGATCTCGTGGGCTTACATATCATGTCATCATCTATGAACATTGAGCTTTCTACCCAACGTCTTCAACACTATCATATAGTCATGATACGAAGTTATAACAAGCATAGTCTGAATAGAACTGGGCTTAGCCTTACGGGGACATTCCCTCTAGGTAAGACAGACTAGGTTCACAACCTGGTTGTCACTGATGGAATCTAATTCAGATATCATGGCTCCTGGCCATATCTCTCAATCTTGCCTTTCAAACATTCTTTTATGAGTCGTGAGATATTCATTCTTCAAGATGAACGTACCTGCAGCCCTTTCAGGCTTGAGGTTATCTACAGACTTACAGAACTTTTGTGTGCACTGAGCAGTGATCTACACCTCATCGCTGTGTGGCGTCTGCTAACGTTCCATTGGTTGAATATATCTTTGTGGTTCTCAAACTCTTTTGAGATCTGATTCACTCCCACTGTTTCTCTTGGAAGAAACACTTCCTCTAGAAGACAGCATGTTTGGAGACAAACGCATTTTTCTCCGCGGACGAGTAAATAATATCTACCGTACTTGCTAAGATATTCCACAAAGTCTCATACGTCGTACTAGGCTCCAAGCCTTTCTGACTTTGCCTGTGACAACTTCAAATCATCGGTTAAGATAGATTTGACATTATCGTCTTCCATATCTAATATGGAATTTATTCAACCTTATTCTTTGGAACTCGGTTAAGTATAAGGGCACTTACCCGAAACGGGTAAGGGATACATCGCATGACTTGCGTCACACCTTTATCATATAAAGTGTTATTTCCATTTTGGGAACACAATCTAATTGCGTATCCCAAAGATGGTATCCTTCAAGGGAGAATCTTATTCTCTTTCAGACGACTTCTGAAACACTCTTCAGGTATTAATTACTTCAATCCAATTGAAGATTAATTCCTAAGTAGCTCATCAATCTCATATTCGTACTAGCTCGAACTTTTTGGGCTTTCCGAATTATGCACTTCACTGAGTACACTTGACCATTTCTAAAAATAATCGTAGAGATTAACAAACAATTATTTGTGGCATTAATTGTCATAAGCCAACAAACATCGGTATGTTTAGGCTTTAGACAATTTTTCTAGAATTTATAACATTTTCATAAAAGGGTATTTTAGTCTTCTTTGGATAAGATACGTATGACCCACATGATTCATAATCATATGGTTCAACATCATCAGAATGACGTTTAAGTACACGCTTCTCTTCTAGAGAGTCGACATCTAGAACAACTACAAATATCAAGGATAACAACCATACAAATATTTAGTTGAGATCTCATAACATATATCAACTATATAGTGACATCAATTTAGTATGTTAGATTCAGTGACCTTCCAACTTTATCGGAATAACATTTATTCTTTACAATTGAATATGTCTACTAAATCCTAACAAGATAACGAAAGTATGTTCTTCATAAGAACCGGAACATAATAACATTTATTTAGTTCCCTTATCAGTTTACTAGATCCAGAATATGGTAAGTATTACAACATTTTCTTCACCTTCCATATCTGTATTTAATCTTTCTAATTTAATCACTCTCGTAAGATATCATATATCTTAGAGTTGACTTTGAACTTAGATAGATTTATCTCAACTCATTTGCCTAGAATAGAAACTTCAATAAGTTCTCTATTTAAGCACTTGCCCTAACTTCCCTTTTTAATCCTTTAAGCACTTGAAAATGTTTCTTATTGTAGTCTTCATAAGATTTAAGAAAGATCACAAGAGCTATGTCTTCAATTTCCTTTTATAAAGAAAATCTAAAGTTTATTAAATAGTTTACTTAACCTTTTGAATCGTATTCAAAACATTGACTATTTAATTAACCTTTAAGCAATGATAGAATTAAGTCGATACTTAAATCTTACAATTTTGAAAACAACCTTTCCAAAATTAGATGTGGTCATTCTTATCCAAATACGTTTGAATTAATTGTCATCGTATGATCGAATGATCATCTTGGATCGTATCCAATATATGACTAATTCCTTGAAACTTATTTCAAATGATTTAATCATATCATGAGCTTCCACTTTCATTAATAATTAAAGTCTCGGAGCACTGCATCAATTATGTAATCTCCTTGTCTCTAACTACTATAACGGGATGGCTCATGTCATTGCTTATTTTAAAAGGATTAAAATTACTTAACCATATTTGAGAACGTTTCTCAAAATTAACAGTCATAATTTGGTTTTACTAATCGAGAATAAAATATAAATATAAAGTTTGCTAAAACTACAACATAAAAATGAAAATAAAAGAGTGTTGTTGTTTATACACGCAAAATCAAAAATGGTCTTTTGATTTATGATTTTGCTCCCACTAGTCAACTACTCCCAATTGACTTTCAAGAATCTTTCAAAATTCTTTAGTGGCCAAGATCCCATCTGGTTACCCCGATTCCCGACGAGGGCCGATCAACCGGAATAATTCGAAAGGTATGTAACTCTTACCAATCACATCTCTATGTGACTCTTGGTGGTTGACTAGTCAACTCTTTGATAATTCACATCTTTATGTGGTAGTCAACCCCTTGCCTCTAGAATAAGACGGTCCTGACGAGGGCCAATCACCGCAATACTCTAGTCAAGTCATAACCCAATATTCGCGAGATCTCATACGATCATATCTCAATAACGACGATATACCCATGGTAGGTCAACTCCCGACGAGGACCGATCAGTTGGATCCGAACAAAGGCTCTTCACCGTCGCTATAATATTGGGAGACAATTTTCGACTTGATTTTTGTTGTGGAAGTATTTACGTAAATTAATTCACTTAATTAATTTTAATTACGGTCTCATCAAATATATCTATCTCTATAGACATACATCCTACACATTTATCTAGATCGTGCCTAGTCATGCATCTATCGTATCATATAAAATAAATACAAGCACAAAATAAATAAATGCGTAAAGTAACCGGTATGATCATGGACTTTTCCTAGGTGCGGTTTCGAATACAAACTGACGAAACCGCGGGTCCCAATCTAAGGGTAGCTGCAACCGCCAATAGGATCTTTAATGCTCCATTCTCCAATGGGATTTTTATTTTCTTCTTTCTTTGGTCTTCATCTTCTGCTCCATTCTTGTTACATTTAATTCTATCTAATAAAATAAATACACCCGCCGTACACGGGGGGAGCTAACGGGAATGGGATAAAATACAGAAAATAAACTAGGTCACGTTCTTCATAACGGCCTAGGACAATTTTTAAACCAACAGAAAATTAAATCATTCACATCTATCATATCGGTCGAGTCCAAATCTACGATCAATCGGGGTCCATATAATCATATTATATCTACTATATCTAATCCATACAATAAAATCTTATGAAAAAGATAAAATTAAAATTTAACTACTTGCGTCTTAATTAATCAATTAACATTTAATCTATTAAATAATTTTATCCAATCAATTAACTAATTAACATTTAATTAATTAAATGATTTTAATCGAAATAAAATTAACGATTAATTTTAAACGATTTTAATTTTAATTTTAATTAATTAGAACTATTCTAAAAATAAATCAAAATTAAAATTAAGTCTCTTTTGTTTCTTTCCTTTTGATTCTTAATCAAAATGGATGCATTTGGTTTCCTAAACCAAAAGGCATCTTCCTAAACCAAATTTGGCTTAGGCCTGGCCACTTTCCAAAATCAAAATTTTGGAAGTGGTCTAGGCCTTTTACAAATCAAATATTTGAAAAGGGCCTAGGCCTATTCCAAATCAAATATTTGGAAA
The DNA here is from genome assembly GCA_036785695.1 of Gentiana straminea. Lineage (NCBI taxonomy): Eukaryota > Viridiplantae > Streptophyta > Magnoliopsida > Gentianales > Gentianaceae > Gentiana > Gentiana straminea. The sequence goes on along the minus strand of JAVUPR010000515.1, from coordinate 3,367,974 downwards.
GGCCAAATTGTTTTGGTTTAGGCCTGGCCACTTTCCAAAATCAAAATTTTGGAAGTGGCCTAGGCCTTTTCCCTAATCAAATATTTGGAAAGGGCTTAGGCCTATTCCAAATCAAATATTTGGAAAGGCCAATATTATTTTAATGCCATGCGGCATCCCAATGGCCCAAACTATTTGAATCATTGGTTAGCCACATGACACAACTAAACAAAGGAGATATTAATCACAACTATGAACAATATTGAATCACAAATACACAAAACAAAAACGAGGGACCACCGCATCACACCAAGCAGCCGCCGGCGCCCGGAGGCCGCCGCCGCCGCCGGCGATCACACGGTGGTGGTGCCGCCGCCGATCGGCCGAGCACCACCAAGGCCGCCCCTTTTTTTTTTTTTCGTGTATCAATTTTGCAAATAAAAAATCTTTCATCTTTTAATTACGTGATTTAAACGATAAAATTAACTACGCACAATAACATGCTTATTGCTTAAGCTCGAAGCTCACTCTGATACCACTGTTAGGAAATCTACGCGGGAACGCAGCGGAATTTAAAATTTTATTTCCTTTTAACCAGGATCGACTTCGTTTAAGCAATAAACAAACGAGTTAGTAGACGGTGGTTACATTGGTTGATCTAAAAGATCGACGCTTTGACCGTCTAAGGAGAGTAGTTCTGCATAGAGCCGCCCAAGTGTTCGGCCTCTACCGCTAGTCCACACGAACAGCCCCGCGGAATCCCATCATGGATTGCTATTGGAAAACTCCGGTTGCTAGACCGGCCTTTTTCCCCTCTCTCCAACTTTCTATAGGATGCTCTCTATTTTACACAAGAACTATTAGTTTTTGGAATTGTGATGTACAAAAAAGCTTGACACCCACCTCCTTTTATAATGGATGTGGCGCTCCAGATAGAGTAGAGGAGAAGAAAACATTTTCCCAATAAAATAAGGAAAATATATTTGATTGATTTATCTCATTTAATATAACATCTTATATTAAATAAATCTAGGATATTGTCAATATCTTATATTGAATATTTCCAAGATATTGTCAATATCTTATATTGACTATATTTATCTTATTACCATAAATCTATTTTTCCAAAATCTATTAATATCTAATATTAATATTATGGTAATCTTATTAATTAAATTGCACAATCCAAATGTATCATATACACAATAAATTGTGCCAAACTCATTGCCAATTCACGTGTTGGCCATTATTTGCCAATTCACGTGTTGACCACATATATACTATATATATATATATTTAATTAATAATATAACACTATGATTAATTAATTTGTAAAATACATGTGTATCATATACACATAATAATTTCGACATACATACATCATATGTATATTTAATTAATCAATATAATTAATATCTTGTATTATATTTATTCATAATAAATAAATACCACCATATTAATTTACCACTATAACATTTATAGTATCGAGATAAACTTTCCTTATTTGGTTATCATCTATAACCACATTTTAATCCGACTAGATGTTCTTATGTGTGTGACCCGATAGGCTTCCGAATATGTTGGCCGTAGACACAAAATGCAAATTACGAAAATGCACTTCATGCCTAACGATCACGGGATAGCGTCTAGCAACACACCGTGACCCCCAATCATCGGAAGAGTCAAATGCAATGACTACTACCTTTCATGTGAAACAGATTACCGTGTAACTTACAATCCTATCGCCGTAATAATATCCATACGGTCGTTAGTCGAGTGTCAAAACATCAACGACCGTATCTTATAATCTGGATATCATGCTCTCTCGAAGTAACTCGTTTACTCCCACTTTGCAAAGATTCACGAGAGTAAGACATTCCTTATAAGAAGGCCATTTCGGATATTCGATCCCTATCACAGGATACGCGACTCCCGGACGACCAATCATGTATACTCCACATGCTTCAGTATCATACCCAATCACTACCGCATGATCGCCCCGTGGCTAGGGGAAACCTCAATAGTGTCAAAGCATGACAATCCACACCGTGATGCCATGAAGACTCCGGTCATAAGGATAATTACACAACCGTCACATAGTGTGACACTTATCCGTGTAAGTGGGTCAGTCTAACGTACACATTCTCTAATACACGTCCACGTACAGTCCAAGCGTCTCTACACTTAGATAGACGAGATCTATCTCTGCCCTTAAAGACAGAAGACATCTAATACGTGCTAGTCTGTTTATACTATCAATGTCATGTTTAATAGTACATCAGCCTAGAGACATTTAAGTATCAAACTTATTAAAGTGATTAGAGATCTCATCAACCATAATCGCCTATCATGGTTTCTCTATCACAGTTTAATATTAAGGACGTTATCATATAACAATTCATAATTGGTTCTTTAGAAGAACAGATATATGACAACATAAAAGCCATTTAACATATGTATAAACATAAAGAAATAGTAGAAATGATCCGACCCGGTCGGATCCGGTCCAACCCGATTGGATTTAGGACACTATTTCAACAATGCATTGGGAAATACCTGACCAACCGCATTTCTAATAGCCTTGTGTCTGTCAGATATAAAGCTCAAATTTTCAGCATGGATACCTTCAATGGCCACCCTCAATTGTCTCATGAAATACCCCCATGAATCATTGCATTCTTTTTCAGCAATACCGAAGGCTACAGGGAATAGGTGGTCATCGGCATCTACAACAACAGCAACAAATAGTTGCCCTGAGAAACGGGTTTTTAGATGAGTGGCGTCCACACACAAAATAGGTCGACAATACTTGAAACCACGACGACTTGCTCCCAAAGCCATGAAAAAACTACCGAACCTTCCCAGTTATCAAGCCGAAAGTCAACATAGGTCCCTTCATTGGCCTCACGCACCATCCACAGTACGAGGGTATCGCATTGTAACACTCCGTCGGTGAACCTCTAACCAAAGCATTCTCATCATCTCGTGAGCTCGGTATGCTTGGTCATAAGTCAACCGTACACCGTAAGTTGTGAGCATGTCCTCCATAGTATGTCCGGGTTTATACTCATTGCCGAGTTCTTCCATTTTCTCGACTTAGCGGACTCGCAATAACAATAGGTGTTGCTTGTCGATTGTCATTATCCGCATTCGAGAGGCACAAGTATGCACATCATTCAATGTTGTGATCTCAAATGTATGTGTTGTATTTGTCTTCACCCTTTTCGCCCTTACATGCCATTTGCATGTATCGTTTAGACATGTGTAATACAAGCAACATGTGTCCGACCTACCCAATCTCATCTGAAAATTATTGGCAACCGCATACGATTTTATTTTCAAATTAAAATCTTCTTTCGAATCATATTGCTTCCCAATGAACAATTCGTTCACGTCATTCATATGTAACGTACTGGTAGATAGACACCGCGGTAAATCATCATCTTCAAATGTGGGAATCCTCCAATTTCCCGAAAAGCTAATCATAGGTTCTTCTCTCCATCGGACCAATAGGGCCGTTATGCTCATTACTAAACTTGTTGAAGAGATGAAATAGAACCAAAGTATATCTTTTTGATCCGAGGTTGAATCGATCATCAGAAGAAGAATTAGGCCAAAAATTAGGATACATTCTGGGAAAATCAAACTTCCATCGAAGAGAAGCAAATGAAAGGCTTTCATGAATAATCTTCTCGTACACTAGCCCTAGCATTGGCACCCTGATTATTGTTGTCATCCCTGCCCGTTTGATCGGTTTGAATATGAGGTGCAAACGGAGAAGCCAAAAAACTAGTGACTGATCCACCAAACAAATTATATGGCTGTTGGATAGGTTGAGCACGACTACTTGAAGGTTGGTTAAGAGGATACTGAAACGGATTATGTGATTGGATATTTATAACATTTTAACTTGGAGGACCGAATTCAAATGGAGCAGTGTATTCACTAACCATTTCAACACGAACATGACTACTTAAAGGTTGATTTGAATGATTATGACTTGGTCTGACTGGTTCACACTGAAACTGTTGGTCCGAAGCTTCACCAAGCCTTTGTGTAGGAACATGGTTTTCAAACCCACTACATCCATACTGTTGCTCGAATGGATTAAAATTTGGATCTGTAGCAAGTTCTTGTACCGGAGAAGGGAAATTACCAAGACTATAATCTGAATTATTGTTATCATCCGGGGCATTGAAATCTTGATTTAAATCAATGCCATCATCCTCAAATATCGGTTCATTGTTTGCCTCCAGTGGTGTAGCATTCACGCAAAAAATCACATTTTTACTGTCAGAGGCCGCTTCGATGTAACCATTTAGTGTCTCGTCGTCTAAGATATCATCAGGTGGTATATTCCCCACACTAGCATAACTAAACAAAGCTTTTACGCCAAGCTTTGAAACAGACCGGTCAATACCAAGCCTCACATTATCCAACAACGCATTCAATCTTATGTTCTTTCAGACAAATAATGAGAACATCGATCCATTTACATGATTCCACCGGTTATAGAGAGGATCGTACGTAAATTCTCCGTTGAACGAGACAACAATCATAGAGTTGCGATTATCTGTTTTTTTTTAAACAATTCAAGTCATTATTGACATTCCATATAATAATTCAAAACCCTACCTAAGCAAATTTATCACAAATAGAAAATAAAATATACTTACACGAAAACCCTTCTAATTAAACCCTAACAAGAAAACAAAGACTATTTTCCCCTTTTAAGATGTTTCAAACAAGGAAACTAAGACTTTTAACACTTAAAACTCTTTCGGTCTAAGTTTAAGTGTGATCAATATTTCCAACAACAATGGTCTCTGAAACAGAGCCATTTTCAGTACCATTTTTGGGTAGGAACAAGACCCTTATGCCGCATCAAACCATCAATACGGACAATTCCATTACTACCAACAACAAATTTCCCAACTTCTCAAAACTACAATACCAAATCAACAATACCAAAGTTTACTACAATCGAACAATACCAAAGACTTAAACACACTACTTAGATGTATAAACATTACATAAACAACCTACTAAAAACACACATTTTGGTTAAATACATATCATTACTACAATATAAATAACATAATCACTACTTAAAACACACATTTCAATAAATACATATCATTACTACAATATAAATAACATAATTACTACTTAAAACACACATTTCGGTTGAATACATATCATTACTTACACTAAACCCTATTAATTAAACACTAAACAATAACACTAATTAAGAAAAGACTTAAACACACTACTTAAATGTATAAACATTACATAAACAACCTACTAAAAACACACATTTAGTTTAAGTACATTTCATTACTAGCATAAATACCATAATCACATTGAGCACTTGAATTAAGACAAATTAAATAGCAAAAACTTACATATTTGAGCACTTGAATGAGGAAGAAATGGACTTGAAAGATGAAGAAATGGTTTAATAATGTATATTAACATGCAAGACTCAGAAGGAATGAGAAAAATAGCCCGTAATGTGGTGTATATTGAACAAGTACCTTACAACAACATTAATTGCTATCTACCACTTCCAAACGTAGATAATTGCTTTGTAAACGTAGAAACCCTACGTTTAAACATAGATAAATGCGTTCTAACCTACGTTAAAATGTAGAGAAATATACATTTATTGCAACTTTTCTAATTTATTGAAATAACCTACGTTTAAACGTAGGTTCTCTACGTTTAAACGTAAGGATACTACGTTTAAACGTAGGTTATTTCAATAAATTAGGGGTTGCAATAAATGTATATTTCTCTACGTTTAAACGTAGGGTTCCTTACGTTCAATGCTGTTGTACAATAAATGTATATTTCTCTATGTATTTAATGATGTTGTACAACAGATCAATGGTTTCTTGCGTTCAATGGGTAAATACATAGAGTTATATGGTATTGTACCAGCTTCATGCCCTTTAAATAATTTTGCAGATTTGAGCAGAGAATTGAAAGCAAGAAAAAATATAGTAGTTAGTTAATATGATATACAATCAGTAAATCTACTAAAGTCTAAACAAAAAGAAGCTTATACAGCCATAATGGATGCAATAACAATGAATAAACATTGTTCATTTTTTATAGATGGTCCAGGAGGCACTGGTAAGAATTTTCTATATAAAGCTTTATTGGCTACTGTTAGATCAAAAGGCAATATAGAATTAGCTAGTGCTACTTCTGGAATAGCTGCATCTTTATTGCCTGGTGGCCGAACAGCACATTCCAGATTCAAGATACCAATAGACCTGTCGGAGATTGGTACATGTAAAGTAAACAAACAGTCTTCGCTGGCTTTCTTAATCAAAGAATGCAAATTAATTATCTGGGATGAGGCACCAATGTGTAAGCATAAGGCTATTGAATCATTAAATAGTATGCTGCAAGATATACTTGATTCGAATGAATTATTTGGAGGTAAAGTTGTAGTTCTTGGTGGTGATTTTAGACAGACACTTCCCATAGTGTCAAGGGGGACCAAAAATGAAACTATCAATGCATCATTGATAAGTTCTCCGTTATGGCGTACCTTACTACAATTAAGGCTTACTAAAAATGTTATGGCAGCCTTAGATCCAGCCTTTACAGAATTCTTACTGAAAATAGGAGATGGCTCTTTTCATACAGCTGATACTGAAAATATTAGGTTACCAAATTCAATTGTAATACATCATAACAATGTACAAGATGGTTTGAACAAATTAATAGACTTTGTTTACCCAAATATTGAATCTAGTATGCAAAAAGATATTCAGAACATTAATACTGCCATTTTAACAACCAAAAATCAATTTGTTGATGAGGTAAATGAACTTATGATTAACAAATTTCCAGGAATATCATGTCAATATCTAAGTTATGATGAGATGCTTAATGTATCGGATCAAGCGCAGTATGAAGATCTTTTAAATTATCTCTCACCAAATGGTTTGCCGCCGCATAGACTTCATTTAAAAATTAATGCACCAATTGTATTACTAAGAAATCTTGATCCAAGTGAAGGCCTTTGTAATGGAAACTGATATGTCACAGCTTAAAAAAATGTTATACAAGCTGAGATTCAAAATGGTGGTTTTACAGGAAAGAAGGTATTCATTCATAGAATACCTCTTCAACCAACCAATGAAGAGTATTATCCAGTTCCTTATAAACGAATTCAGTTTCTGATAAGGCTTTGCTTTGCTATGACGATTAATAAAGCACAAGGACAAACACTTGATTTAGTCGGTATATATTTACAAGAACCAGTATTTTCTCATGGTCAGTTATATGTTGCCTTATCTAGGGCAAAACAAATCGGCTTCGGTTAGAGTTTTAATTAGTCCATTCTATTTTGATAAGCACACCATAGACGATACCAAAAATGTGGTCTTTAGAGGAGTATTAGAAAAAAAACATGTCATCCATCTAGATTTTCCAATAAGTTCATTAAACATCGTAGGTAAATGCTTGGTATATGACTGTGTGATTAAACTAGCTAATCCTTTTGCTAACAGTATTTACACAACAAATACACCAATAATAATTTCTTCTGTTTGTGATTTTTATGTTATAACCAAAGGGACGGAATCAACGAGTGATGTACTTTGCTGTTGAAGTTGTCAAACTGAGAACTAAGTGGACTGTATTAGTTCAGGTTATAGAAACACGTCTAGTGGAAACAAGTAAATCGACTACTAATCCAACCATTTATCAGAACTATTGGCTGACTGGTATGATGGTATGTGGTACTGATAATAATCATTTTGCGTTTACGTCTTTAGGTGTACGCTATGATAAGGAACTTTCAAAAAGAAATAAAGGCGTTTATACGTTTAGGGTACAATGACAGATGTACCATTTTATAAATGGTTTGAATGCATGTGATGACAATTTGAAAAATCTACAATTTTATTATCATGATACTGAATATGAAATTCCACGGAGAATAGAAAGTTCTCCACGATTATTAAAAAATATAGTTAAGCAACTTATGCTTGTGTTAGAAAGAAACCCGTACACCAAATTTTTTAGAGCCTTGAAAGAACATGATAACCTAGCTGAAAGAGAAATACTTTTATTTTGTAACCCCACAATAGATCAGAGGGTGTACAACAAACCAACAGTTTCACAAGTGGCCGCCATAGTTGATTTGTCGGATGACGTAAGTACACTTAGAGAAAGAAATATTCAAGTTTATACCCATAGTGACAAGCCACGTACAATTCGATATTATTATGGTTGTTATGATCCTTTGCAATATCTTTTAATATTTCCATACGGAGACATTAGATGGCATCAATGTATTAGTAAAAGAGATAGTAATCCGGGTAAACGGAAACGTCAAACAATAGTAATAATGATTGAAGGAATTAACCCTGCTACGGCGTTAAATGTAGATGATCTTTTGGAACACAAACAAGAAGGTATCTAGAAAAGATATGTTATTGGGATTATGCGTCATTTTACATTGCTTCTTTTTTTCGTTTATTTCTTTTCTCTTTTTTCCATTTTCAGTTGTTGATTTACGTGCTAATGATTCGTCCAACGTTTCAGTTCGTGATTACTATGCCTATAAATTTCAAATTAAGGATAAAGATGAATCAAACATTTTACATTTTGGTAGATTGTTTCAACAATATTGTGTAGACATGTTTGTTAAAATGGAAACACAAAGGTTAGATTGGTTTAAATCTCAACACGATAATATAAGAAGAAATTGCTTACAGGGCATCGCTGATGCGATGGCTTCTGGGGAAAGTCATTGTGCACAAGTTGGTCATAGAATCGTACTGCCAACATTTTTTGTTGGTGGTCCTAGACATATGAAACGAAAGTATTTAGATGCTATGACCTTAGTAAAAAAATATGGAAAACCAGATTTGTTTATAACAATGACATGTAATCCAAATTGGCCAGAGATAAAACAATACTTACTAAAAGGAGAACAAACCCAAGATAGACCAGATTTAGGAGTAAGAGTCTTTCACGGTAAACGTGAAGAACTTAAGATGGACCTTTTTAAAAAAAAAATCGGCCAAGTTGCTGCATATACTTATGTCATAGAGTTTCAAAAAAGGGGATTGCCTCATGCGCATCTGTTATTAATATTAAAACCTCAATTTAAGCTATTTAGGCCTGAAGAATTTGATAAAAAAATTTCACCTGAATTACCTGATAAATCAAAAAACACTCATCTGTACAATTTGGTCATCAAACACATGCTTCATGGCCCATATGGTCAGGCTAATCCTGAAAACGTGTGTATGAAACGGGCTGGGAAATGTTGGAGTTCATATCCCAAAGTATTTTGTAATGAAACTGTTAACACATCTGATTCATACTCTACATATAGATGTAGAGATGACGGCCAGAAAGTTAAGGTAAGGAATGTTTGGCTAGATAATAGATGGGTAGTAACTTACAATGCTTATTTGTTAGCCAAATATGATTGTCATATAAATGTTGAAATATGCTCTAGCATTAGTGCCATCAAATATATATACAAATACGTTTGTAAAGGAAATGATAAGGTTATGTACAATATTAGTGATAGTAATAATAATGAGTTTATAGATGAGATTAAAGATTATGTCTCTGCTCGATGGGTGGCTGCTCCAGAATCTTTATGGAGAATATTTAGATTTACAATGGGTGAAATAAAACCGTATGTTATTCATTTATAGGTTCATCTACCAAATCATCAACCAATTACATTTAACAAAAAACAGAACCTTACTAATGTGTTACAGAATAGTTTCATAAGAAAAACAATGTTAACTGAGTTCTTCTACATGAATACACATAATAAAGATGCACAAAATCTAAACTGCACATACACTAACTTTACTGATTATTTTGTCGGGTTGAATGATAAAAAAAACTTGGAAACTGAGACAACGTGGTAATTCAGTAGGTAGAATTGTCATTGTACAACCTATGAAGGTGAACGATACTTTTTAAGACTATTATTGTCAAAAGTAAGGTGTCCCAAATCTTGTCAGGATTTGAAAACTCATAACAATAATTTGTTTGAAACATTTCGTGAATCAGCTTTAAGTCGTGGTTTTTTAGAGTTAGATGACAGTCAAGAAAAATGCATGGAAGAGGCTTGTGGTTTTTCGATGCCATATGAGTTGAGGCGTCTGTTTGCTACCCTATTAGTTTACTCATGCCCAAACAAACCCAAAAAATAATGGAATCGGTTTGAAAATGAAATATCACAAGATTATATTAAATCTGCTAATCCTTCCCCTTTAGCGATTAGAAATGTTGTTTTACAACAGATCAATGGTTTCTTGCGTTCAACGGGTAAAGACATAGAGTTATATGGTATTGTACCAGCTTCATGCCCTTTAAATAATTTTGCAGATTTGAGCAGAGAATTGAAATCAGAAAAAAGTATAGTAGTTAGTTAATATGTAATGCAATCAGTAAAACTCTAAACAAAAAGAAGCTTATATAGTCATAATGGATGCAATAACAATGAATAAACATTGTTTGTTTTTTATAGATGGTCCAGAGAGCACTGGTAAGACTTTTCTATATAAAGCTTTATTGGCTACTGTTAGATCAAAAGGCAATATAGCATTAGCTAATGCTACTTCTGGAATAGCTGCATCTTTATTGCCTGGTGGCCGAACAGCACATTCCAGATTCAAGATACCAATAGACGTGTCGGAGATTGGTACATGTAAAGTAAACAAACAGTCTTTGCTTGCTTTCTTAATCAAATAATGCAAATTAATTATCTGGGATGAGGCACCAATGTGTTAGCGTAAGGCTATTGAATCATTAAATAGTATGTTGCAAAATATACTTGATTCGAATGAATTATTTGGAGGTAAAGTTGTAGTTCTTGGCGGTGATTTTAGACAGACACTTCCCATAGTGTCAAGGGGGACCAAAAATGAAACTATCAATGCATCATTGATAAGTTCTCCGTTATGGCCTACGTTACTACAATTCAGACTTACTGAAAATGTTAGGGCAGCCTTAGATCCAGCCTTTCCAGAATTCTTAATGAAAATAAGAGATGGCTCTTTTCATACAGCTTGATACCGAAAATATTAGGTTACCAAATTCAATTGTAATACAACATAACAATGTACAAGATGGTTTGAACAAATTAATAGATTTTGTTTACCGAAATATTGAATCAGGTATGCAAAAAGATATTCAGAACATTAATACTGCCATTTTAACAACCAAAAATCAATTTGTTGATGAGATGCTTAATGTATCGGATCAAGCGCAGTATGAAGATCTTTTAAATTATCTCTCACCAAATGGTTTGCCGCCGCATAGACTTCATTTAAAAATTAATGCACCAATTGTATTACTAAGAAATCTTGATCCAAATGAAGGCCTTTGTAATGGAACTAGACTGATATGTCACAGCTTAAAAAAAATGTTATACAAGCTGAGATTCAAAATGGTGATTTTACAGGAAAGAAGGTATTCATTCATAGAATACCTCTTCAACCAACCAATGAAGAGTATTATCCAATACCTTATAAACGAATTCAGTTTCTGATAAGGCTTTGCTTTGCTATGACGATTAATAAAGCACAAGGACAAACACTTGATTTAGTCGGTATATTTACAAGAACCAGTATTTTCTCATGGTCAGTTATATGTTGCTTTATCTAGGGCAAAACAAATCCGCATCGGTTAGAGTTTTGATTAGTCCATCCTATTTTGATAAGCACACCATAGAAGATACCAAAAATGTGGTCTTTAGAGGAGTATTAGAAAAAAAAACATGTCATCCATCTAGATTTTCCAATAAGTTCATTAAACATCGTAGGTAAATGCTTGGTATATGACTGTGTGATTAAACTAGCTAATCCTTTTGCTAACAGTATTTACACAACAAATACACCAATAATAATTTCTTCTGTTTGTGATTTTTATGTTATAACCAAAGGGACGGAATCAACGAGTGATGTACTTTGTTGTTGAAGTTGTCAAACTGAGAACTAAGTGGACTGTATTAGTTCATGTTATAGAAAAACGTCCGGTGGAAACAAGTAAATCGACTACTAATCCAACCATTTATCGGAACTATTGGCTGACTGATATGATGGTATGTCGTACCGCTGCAGTATTTACTTCTTACAAATATTTGTTCCATATTTCCGTTGCAAGATAATAAATTTGTTTCTTGATTTAAAACAGGGCACTAAAATTCCTGCTATTGTGTTTGACGATGACGTGGGTTTCTTTGAACGAAGTTTGCTTCCATATATACAAGCGATACTATATATCCAATGCTTGTGTAAGAAAATTATGTCGCGGCCATTAATTAGTCGTCCCACAAATAGATAGGTTTTTTCCTAGGATATCAATTATTTATTGGTTATTTAAAAGGGGTTTACTTGTACAACTCGGCTTTGATGGACAACCGAGATTAAAGCTAAACACTAGGTCATTCGGTTTCGGTCCTCTCTCCGCCTATAAAAGCAATGCTTTACTCCATCATAAAGCATGTTCAACCCATTATAGATGATGTTTCAAAGAATCTACCATGTCATTTTGATTTACAACTTGACACCATTCGTTGAGTTTGATGTTCGAATCTACCATGTCATTTTGATCTGACACCATTCGCTGAGTTTGGTCGACATGCTGATCGAGAAACTGATATTAGTAAGTTGCTCTATACTTGTTTATAACCAAGTTCGAATCAATTTCTCTTCAATTAAGTGATTAAAGAATACTTTTTACTTTGCATGTAGCTGTCAAAGCATTGGTGCTAAAAAGTTTCCCGATAAAATTTTCCAGGTGTGGTCTTTGGTCGAGAGATTACCTGTTGGTCAATAATGAGTAAAATATGTTGATATGTTCAGTTTTTATATTGCTTAAGTTTTATTTGTTTATTTTGTTAATAAATATGTATTCATGCAAATGATGATGCATTGGTTTTCTTGAACTGATGATGACCTGTATAGTAACTAATAATCTAGCAGAATGCTACATGTATGTAGCATTTCATTTTTATTTTAACAAAATCCACTTTTGCTGCTTATTATAAATTATGAAATGATAATAGGAAAAAGACGATCATCCTATGGACATGGAAATATGGAGCAGCAGAACCTATCAGCATTGAACTTCAGCACAGCCTGTAAGATCCTCCATTGTTGATTGTAGAAAACACCAAAGTCATTACGTTTAACGGTAACACTTGGCATGACTCATGTACCATTCTTACATTGTATTGTTTACAGGAATTGGAATTTGCATTTTCTGAGTTGCTCTATTAATGTATCGTGTTGAAACTATTCTGAAATAATTAAATTAACAGAGTCTCCCTCTGAATCTTGCTTTTAATACAGGTTATTCTTATGGATATGTAAACGATATATTTTAACATATGTTATTTTTTGGGTGCACGCATTTCATTGTCCACAAAGCACACAACAATGTTTCTTCAGGATACACCAATATCAGAAGATGTTCCCCTGAAACAATGATATGATTACCAAATACATCAATTTATTAATTGTTCATTACAATAGATTATTAATATGCTCAAGCACGTATAACACTAAATATTTACATCTTTCTCATCGTTAATACATCTGGTTTTTTTTTGGGATTGGTGTGAAATTGTTTTCACGTTAGGTACAAGGACAATGCGATGAAATTGTGGCATTAGTACATGCCAAAAAATACCGAGATCCTACTATGTTTCGAAACACCATAGCTTGCAGACATCATTCCAATTCAGATGGCTGTGAATTCCATTGATACCGTAAAGTCTCATGTTAATTAATGGTACATTTTCTTTATGTTTAATGTTACACCACTCTTCTGACATGATATTCACATTAAACGCAGCTGAAAATATGCTAGATTGCCGGAAAAATCAGTCTTATTTTAGGGCAAATGAGCTTTTGGTTTCCTTCATGTTCCAACTGTAATAGGAACATGAATGCTGAAGAAGGTTGGGAATAGTGGTGTGTATCATGTGAAGAGAATATGGTGGTGAAATATAGGTAATTTTAGAAAAGAATGTGGTTCAATAAAAACTTTTTTCCTTACAGGGGTTTCCCTACGTGTATACTAATAGATGTTAATCTAAACAGTGCCACTTTGATGTACGGTTGTCTGATGAATCAGGCACGCTCCCTGCTGATTTGTATACCCCTGATGCGGAAATATTACTTGGATGTGATGCGGTGCAGCTTGAGGAAAAAATATGCCGGTCAGTAATGAAAAAGTACAATATAATACAAAAACATTATACAAAATTATTCAGTGTCCTGTTTATAGAATGAGTTTCATGAACTTTTCTTTTATATCTCATCATGCAGCTGCCTTTACTTGAAGCTACGATAAAAGCAGCTTTGGAAGATAAACATGTGGTGTGTTTCATCAAAGTTTATGATAGGCCTTTCTGAGAAGTCAACATGAGGACATTTCCAATTGTCAAGCTGTATGCCTATGAAGATTTGTATCCATCTACCAAATTCATTCCACATGAAGATAATGCTGAGGCTTCAAACATAGCACTTGATGATATCACAAATGATTGCTCCTTGGCAAAGACCACAGATGTGCAGGCTGAATTCTTCACCCCAAGTACCAAAAATGTTCTGGATGAGCTTACACATGAAATGATCCAGCATCTGAACAAGACCAGCCAATAGGTTTGAAGAGAAGTTTATTTCCAACTCTTCTGCTTGTGCAGGTGCCTCTGCTGCAGTACCGAAGGCATCAACACTTGCTATAGAGAAAAAAGGGGACGATTCTTCGATAACTACCATGGAGGTGACAAGTCCAGTGAAAAAGAACAAGAATGAAGAAAAGAGTATTTGATGCAAGCTGAAATAGTTCTTTTGTGAAGATGTTTTTATGTCACCCAAAAACTTTATGAAGCCTTTTGTTTTGTTTATGAGGAACAATTGCATAGTATTATGTCACATTAATCAATACATCATAGTTTGATTAATGGACAATAATATGTGCAACTTATATAACCTCTGTTTACTTCAAGTTTTTTAGAAGACAATGGCATGTAGTATGCTTATATAATGCTTTTGATAATGCATACACGGCAAAACATACTTTTGATGTAAGATAATGAATATGAAGTCCATGCTTTTGTTTCTGTATTAACTGCATGGGGCTCTATATTGTAAAATATAAATATGTTTGACATGTAATATAGTTTATATAAAGCCTTTTCTTATCATTTTAATCATCTATCGTGCCACTTTTTCGATTTATTATATAAGGTTTAAAGTTTATGTATACGTTAAAGATATCTTACATGGACAGTGTAGACATATATAACATTGACCTACATAATTACAAACCGGGGCAACAATAGTGCGGAGCACGAATGCTTCTTTTCCTAGTATATGATATAAAAAGGTAACCATAATACAAGTATGTATATATATATATATATATATATATATATATATATATATATATATATATATATATATATATATATATATATATATATATATATATAACTTTGATATATCAAATAGAAATAATATAATATGACACATTATAAGATGAAGGGATGTCATGATAAAAAAGGTCATTAGACACATTTACTAAATTTAAACTCTTAATGTGACATGCACATAGACTTGGATAAAATACTTAGATAGTAATTTATGTCACATATAGAAGTAGATAGAAATAAGGACAATGTGACACGCATAAAAATATTGATCAATTTATTTTAGTCACATTTAAAATATAGAAATTAAGCTTTAATGTGACTAAGACTAATTTTCAAACTTATGTCACTTAAGATAAAAACATTAATTGTGACATACTTAATTGTAGAGTAATTATGAGATATATCCCAAAAATATATATTTTGAAATACATCAACACAAACTACTCAACACTTCTACCCCTACGTCCACCGGAACATCCGAGCTATATACTCCGGTTACCAAGAACTCGCATGTCATCCCTAATACCTTCACCATATCTTTCTTATTCTTCTTCGACTGATTTTGCATGGCATCATCTATCGCGCTTATAACCTTCATCTTTCTTTCTTCATCATATATGGAAATACAAAAAAAAAATTAAAATTTGTATTTACTCGATGGAAAGCACAACAACAAATTGGTAAACACGATTATTCATACCTCTCTTGAATATCACTTATGTCTGCTCACACCCGACAGTCGACGCACAACAACTGATCGATACCATGTCATGTAATCACTTGTGGTTTCCCACTCAAATTTAGCCTTTCGCATCCGTTTACTTTTGTGCACCAGGAGATTAAGATAATTATGGAAGACGTCATCATCTGTGTAGGCGATAACATTTTATTTCGAACTCCCGCTTTTTTTTGTCGGAGGGATTGGGTCTCGTGGTATAGTTTGGACATGTCCTAACTGACGGACGACACGGTTGGGGTGATAAGGCCCATTTATGTCTAGTGTCCTTATACACTCATAATACCAACATATGTCGTCATCGGACAATGTTATGCCTTTTTTATATGCATTCCACACAACCTGCAACAATGAAAAGTGTTATAGGCAAAACTCAACAAGATTGAACATTAACATCCAACGAACCGACTTACATCTCACGCCTTCATCAAGTCCAAATCCTCTCTCAAATGCCATAGTGCAGTCATCGCACAATTGCATCATTCATTCCGCCAATAGGTTTCCACTTCATCGACAAAGACATCTCTCCTTCCTTGTACGCATTGTTTATGGGGTGTAATTTTTAAAATGTTCATAAATCCATAACTACATACAAATAATCAAAAAGTTGTCAAATTATTCACGAAAACCATCAAGACCCAAAGAAATTAAAATATACGATTATACCTCAAAGAGTGTAAGGTAACCGGACACTCCCGCAACCGTAATCACACTTACCTATGAAAGTTTCCGATACAGATGCGCAAGTGCCGCATCACCCCAAGCCCACTCATGCATTGAATCCAAATCACTCAAAATATGAAGATACGTTAGACGTATATTGTCTCCTGATCGGTCTTGGAAAAGGGTACACCCCAACAAATACAACAGATACTCCCGTACAACTTGATCAATTATGATTCAATTCTGGCCTTACCCGTAAGATTGTTTTTCATCCAACTTCTCGACACCCTTGACCCAAAACAATGGTTAAACTTAGTACCCACTAACTCAAAATCAATACCGAGAAGATCACGCACAAAGCGTACCGGGTTGACATCTTTCGTAAACTCGTAGTTCACTGCCTGTCCACTAACCGGTAACCCCGTGATACAATGGACATCGTCAAGTGTGATAGTCATCTCACCAAACGGTAAGTGGAAGGTGGTTGTTTTTGGTTGCCACCTCTCAATAAATGCACAAATGAGAACTCGTGGCTTGCAAGTAAGAAGTTTGACCAAACTGTACAACGGATTGGCCTTTAGCCTTGTCTGAAATTCCTCGCATTCGTGCTCAACCTTCCAATACTTGATTGACGTTGTGTATTTCTTACAGCTTACGAAACTCCAATCCTGTACAAATAAACGAATGAAACGTCAAGGATATATAAAAACAAAACCGAGCTCAAATTATAGAACACTTTAAAAATTAATATACATGCTTTATCTTCATCAAACCATATCCACCATGTTTCTCTCAATCCCTCAACAATACAGTAGTGTCTACCTCCACATTACCACCACTATCATTATCACTATCATGTGAGCCCTCACCTGCCTTTGTTCATGCCCCGCCACTCCCAGATGCTGAGCTACCCCACCCATCGCTTGGCAAATATTTGATGCTCTGGGTGGCTTATTGGCCACATGCTGAATTGGTCCAACGATTGGGGTTTGGGATGCCTGAGATGTCATGTCATCAACTTGTCCAACAATTGAGGCAGAACATACCTCAGACAACTTTAAGATGGTTCTAAACCAGCAACCACATCCTCATATGCATCTCGTGTTTCATCTCATTCGACTGCCTCTGGAACCACTACTGGTTGCTCAACATCTTCACTTGCAACAGTCTATGTTGCCACTCCCTCTTGACCACCTTCTTGAAGAGGTTCTAACGATACTGCACTTGCAACTGTCTCTGTTTCCACTCTCTCTTGACCAACTTCTTGAAGAGGTTTTAACGACACTGCACTTGCAACTGTCTCTGTTTCCACTCCCTCTTGACCACCTTCTTGAAGTGTATCTAACGACACTGCACTTACACCAGTGTCAGTTTCTCCCTCCACCTGCTGACCAGTGTCAGCTCCAATATTCCTCTCACTTTTCCGCTTCCTTTTATATGCCAAACCAATTTTTCTCAAACCACCAACAATGTGCATTTCTTGGCGGAATCCGTGGATCCTTAACAATTTGATCCACTTCAATATCAGATGATGTGTGCATTGTTTCCTCGTTCGTAGCACTAGATCTCATCCTAACCATGATTCTCTAAACAAAAACAAGACATACCATTCACGAAACAAGAATCATACTCAAATGATAAATTTGTAAAAAAAATTGAGAACAACGTCGGTGATTTTGACGTTGGTATTTCAACATAATAGGTGTTGTTTAAGGAAACATATCAAAGTGTCTAAAACGTCTACAAATCCAACGTTACGATTCAACACAAGCGTCAAAATATCTGTCGTTTGAACCTCAGACCCATTTTTAGTTATGTATTTGAAAATGCCACCAAACCTTACGCGTGTATTGATACTTGGCGTCACAAACTCTGACGTTGAAAAAGAAGCGGGAAATTCAACCAGACTATTAATGTCTAACTTGATGACGTTATGTGTTGGAAGTAGTGTCCGAAAGACAATTTATGTAATTGTTTTTGTTTAATAAATGACAGATTTTATTTCATCTTATTATTTGCTTTGTGCTTATATTTAATACACTGCTGAAAACCCCAAGTCGTATCATATGTAGCCATATAACATAGTGTGTGTCACACATGAGGATTATGTTTATAGTGATACACTTGAACTTTTAGTCCGTGGTGAACTTAATCAAAGTAAGAGGTCTATTAATTAAACCACCATTAATGCGCCCAGAACACTTTAAGGTGTGACCGTCTTATCCGGACAGTCGATATTGGTTATCTAAGTGGGGCATTTCTATATGATGTAGTCATATAGGACTGGACCGATTTAATTTGCATTTCTCATATAATTCTGTGTTTGAGAAATCTTATTGAATCACAAGATGATCATATTGTTGGAAAGGTGTCCTAAACCCAATCGGGTTGGACCGGATCCGATCGGGTCGGATCATTTACAGTCTATTAAGTTCATGTAATAACTTTATTATGATTAATAAAAGCACTTATGTTATTATATATATTGTTTGTCTTCATATTATTTGTTGTATATATATAGTAACGTCCCTAGTGTCAATCTGTGATAGAGAAACCATGATAGTGATTATGGTTGATGAGATCTCTAATCACTATAACAAGATTGGTACTGAAATGTCTCTAGTCTTATGTATTATCAAATGGGACATTGATAGCATAATCAGACTAGCACGTATTGGATGTCTATCTTTTAGAAGGTAGGGATAGATCTCGTCTATCGAAGTGTAGGGACACTTCGACTGTACATGGACGTGTATTAGAGAATGCGTACGTTAGACTGACCCACTTACATTAAGTGTCACACTATGTGGCGGTTGTGTAATTATCCTTTTGACCGGAGTCTTCATGGCATCACGGCGTGGATTGTCATGCTTTGACACTATTGAGATTTCTCCTAACCACGGAGCGATCATGCGGTAGTGATTGGGTATGATATGGAAGCATGCGGAGTATACATGATTGGTCGTCCGGGAATCGCGTATCCTATGATTGGGATTGAATATCCGAAATGGCCTTCTTATAAGGAATGTCTAGCTCTCGAGAATCTTTGCAAAGTGGGAGTAAATGTGTTATTCCGAGAGAGCATGATATCCAGATTATAAGATACGATTGTTAATGTATTGACACTCGAGATACGATTGTATGGATATTATTACAGCGATATGATTGTAAGTTACACGGTAACTGCTTCACATGAAAGGTAGTAGTCATTGCTTTTGACTCTTCCGATGATTGGGGGTCACGGTGTGTTGCTAGACGCTATCCCGTGACCGTTAGGTATGAAGGGCATTTTAGTAAATTGCACTTTGTGTCTACGGCCAACATATCCGGAAGCCTATCGGGTCACACGCATATGAACGTCGAGTCGGATTAAAATGTGGTTATAGTTGATAACCAAATAAGGAAAGTTTATCTCTAGACTATAAATGTTATAGTGGTAAATTAATATGGTGGTATTTATTTATTATGAATAAATAAAATACAAGATATTAATTATATACAAATTATATTAATTAAAGAATATTCCGGAAGTCAATCTTTTGACTATTGGGGTGCCACTTTTAAGTGTATAAGATACACTTGGATTGTGCACTTTAATCAATA
The DNA here is from genome assembly GCA_036785695.1 of Gentiana straminea. Classification (NCBI taxonomy): domain Eukaryota; kingdom Viridiplantae; phylum Streptophyta; class Magnoliopsida; order Gentianales; family Gentianaceae; genus Gentiana; species Gentiana straminea. The sequence goes on along the minus strand of JAVUPR010000515.1, from coordinate 3,347,551 downwards.
AGATTGCCATAATATTAATATAAGATATTAATTGATTTTGGAAAAATAGATTTATGGTAATAAGATAATTATATTCAATATAAGATATTGGCAAAATTAATTATAATAAAAGAGATAAATCAATCTAGAAGATTTTCCTTATTTTATTGGGAAAAGGTTTTCTTCTCCTACACACATATGGGGCGCCACATCTAGCTATAAATAAGAGGTGGGTGTCAAGCTCTTTTGTACATCACAATTGCAATAGCTCATAGTTCTTGTGTAAAAATAGAGAGCAATCCATAGTGAGTTTGTGAGGGAAGAAAAGGGCCGGTCTAGCAACCGGAGTTTTTCCGAAAGAAATCCAAGGAGGATTCCGGCAAGAGGTTCGTGTGGAATAGCGATAGAGGCCGGACGCGTGGATGGCTTGCGCACTGAACTACTCTCCGTTGACGGTCTTATAGATCATCTAAGGTATAACCGTCAAACTACTTAACGTGTTTATTGCATTAAACGAAGAACGATCTAGTAAAAGGAAATCGAATTTTAAATTCCGCTGCGTTAAACTAGTGATTTCCTAAAAGTGGTATCAGAGCGAGACTTTGAGCTTAAGCGATAAGCATAATTTAATTGCGTAGTATTTAATGAATAGATGCAAGATTTAAATCACGAGACGCTAAAAAAAAATTAGGGTTTATGGGGGTTCGGCCGACTGGCGGCGGCCCCCTCCTCTGCGGCAGCGGCGGCGGTGGCCTTATGGCTGCCGTCCGTCGGCTGTCCCCTTCCAATGGAGGTGATCGACCCTTTTCGTTTTGTGAAATTAATCGTCCATAGATATCTCGTTTGTTTAGTTGTGTCATATTGCCAACCAATGGTTCAAATAGTTTGGGCCATTGGGAAACCATATGGCATGTTTGCCTTTCCAAATTTTGATTTGGAATAGGCCTAGGCCCTTTTCAAATATTTGATTTGGAATAGGCCTAGGCCTAGGCCACTTCCAAAATTTTGATTTTGGAAAGTGGCCAGGCCTAAACCAAAATTATTTGGCCTTTCCAAATATTTGATTTGGAATAGGCCTAGGCCCTTTTTCAAATATTTGATTTGTAAAAGGCCTAGGTTTAGGCCACTTCCAAAATTTTGATTTTGGAAAATGGCCGGACCTAAGCCAAATTTAGTTTTGAAAATGAAACAAATAGGAGACTTTATAATTTTAATTTATTTTGAAAATTTCAAATTTAATTGAAATTAAAATTGATTTAAAATTAAATGTTAATTTTAATTTTCGATTAAGTCATATAATTAATTAAATGTTATTTAATTATTTGACGTGATAAAATAAAGACGCATAAGTAGTTAAAAATTAGAATTTAATCTTTTTCATAAGATAAAATTGTATGGATTAGAAGTGTAGATATAATGTGATTATATGGACCCCGATTGATCATGGACTCGACCAATAGGATAGATGGGAATGTTTTCTTTATGTTGGTTTTTGAAAAATTGTCCTAGGCCGTTATGAAGAACATAGTTTACTTTTTGCACTTATCCCATTCCCGTAAGCCCCCCCCCCCCCCCCCCCGTGTGCGGCGGGTGTAATTATTTATTATGTAACAAGAATGGAGCAAGAAGTTGAAGACCAAGGAGAGATAAAGAACCCATTGGCGTACAACAATAAAGATCCTATTGACGGTTGCGTATACCCTTAGTTTGTGACCCGCGGTTTCGTCGGTTGTATTCGAACCCGCACCTAGGAAAAGTCCATGATCATACCGGTTATTTTGTGCGCGGAATGTTGTGTATGTTTTACTTTATATGATATAGTAGTAATATGCACATAGTAGATGAGACCATAATTAAACCAAATTAATTAAGTGAATTAATTTAAAATTATTCCCACATCAAAAATCAAGTCGAAATTGCCTCCCCATATTATAACGACGGTGAAGAGCCCTTGTTCGGACCCAACTCACCAACCAAAGCAAGGGTTGACCTACCTCGGGTATATCGTCATTATCGAGATATGATCGAAAGAGATCTCACGAATATTGGGGTTATGACTCGATTAAGAATTCTCTCGGCCACCAGCCAAAGCGGGGTCGTTTGGATTTTAGAGGCAAGGGTTTGACTATTTTCATAAGATGAAACATTGTCAAAGAGTTGACTGGTCAAACAACAAGAGTCGTATAAGATACGATCGACAAATCGTTGTCCACCTGTTTAATTATTTTCAGCCCATCAGCCAAAGCTGGGGGTCGAGGTAGTTCGATGGGATCTTTCCCACTAAAGAAATTATTTTCTTGAAAGCCAATTGGGAATAGTTGGCTAGTGGGAGTAAAAACCTTATAAAATTTTTAAGTGCAAATTTAGGGTTTTTATACATGAGCTTTTACTTATTCTATCTTTATTTATTGTTTTAGAAAATGTCAAAAAAATTGAACCTTCGTTTTATCATCGAAAACAAGCTTGATGAAACTAATTTTCTCGATTGGGAAAGAAACCTCAAAATCGTTTTGAGGCACGAGAAGATTGGCTATGTCTTGGACGAGGCCCTACCGGAAAAGCCCGCTGAGGGTTCGGCTGCGGATGCTGTCGAGAAGTATAACAAGCACTGTTCTGACAGTACTGATGCTACATGTATCATGCTTGCTTCTATGACACCCGAACTACGAAACGACATGAGTCTATGGACGCCTACACAATCATGGTCCACCTAAAGGAACTCTATGCTTCTCAGTCTCGTACTGAGAGGTACGAGGTCTCGAAGGCCCTGTTTAGTTGTAAGATGGCATCTGGGACTGTTGTGGGGTCACACGTGCTTAAGATGATCGGGTACATAGAGAGGCTTGGGAAGCTAGGCCACAAGTTGGAACGAGAGTTGAGTATTGACTTGATTGTGCAATCTCTACCTAATTCATTCTCGCAGTTTGTGATGAACTATCACATGAACAAGATAGATTGCTCCCTAGCGGAGTTATTGAACATGTTGAAAACTGCTGAGGGCACTGTGGGGAAGGGAAAACAAGTGTTGCTGGTCACTTCAAGCAAGGGCAAAGCAAAAGCCCAGAAGAAGTCCAAGAAGGCGAAGGCTGCACCTAAGCCAACGCCTAAGATAGCAAAAGACAAATCCAAGGATGCTTGCTTCCATTGCGGTGAGACCGGACATTGGAGGAGAAACTACAAAGGCTTCTAGAGTACCAAGAAGAAGCATTCTGATGCTTCGACTTCAGGTATATTTATGATTGAGATCAACATTACTTCTTCTAAGTCTAACCACTGGGTATTAGATATGGTTGTGGTTCTCATATTTGTACGAATATGCAGGCACTAAGAAGAACTAGAGATCTGAGGAAATGAGAGGTGGACCTACGTGTTGGAAATGGAGCAAGTGTTGCTGCGTTGGCCGTAGGAGTTTATTTTCTTTCATTGCCCAGTGGGCTAGTACTAGAACTCAATAACTGTTATTTTGTTCCTGCTCTTACGAAGAGCATTATTTCTATTTCTGCATTAGATGTTGATGGATTTTCTTTTACGTTTGAGAATAAATGTTGTTCTTTTTCATGTGATGGAATCTTTTATGGTACTGGCATACTTAGCAATGGTCTCTACATATTAGATATGAATGTTGACGTACTTAATATAAATAACAAGAAAGCCAAAACAAATGACTTGAATGAATCCTACTTATGGCATTGTAGACTTGGCCATATAAATAAGAATCGCATTTCCAAACTCCATAAGGATGGAATGTTGGATCAATTCGATTACGAATCGTTTGATACATGCGAAGCTTGTTTACTTGGCAAGATGACAAAGTCACATTTTAGTGGCAAAGGGAAAAGATCCAATGAATTGCTTGAGCTCATACATACTGATGTATGTGGACCAATGTCAATTCAAGCCAAATGAGGACACTCTTATTTTATCACCTTCACTGATGACCATTCTCGCTATGGTTATATATACTTAATGAAGTATAAGTCTGAAACCTTTGAAAAGTTCAAGGAATTCAGAAGTGAAGTGGAGAAACAACTAGGTAAAGAAATCAAAACACTTCGATCCGATCAAGGTGGAGAATACCTAGATGGAGAGTTTCAAGATTATTTGAAGGAGAATGGGATTCTATCTGAATGGACCCCTCCCGGGACGCCACAAATGAATGGCATGTCTGAGAGGAGGAACCTCACCTTGTTAGACATGGTGCGATCCATGATGAGCTATGCAGTTCTCTCAAAATCGTTTTGGGGGTATGCTCTAGAAACCGCATCCTATACACTGAACCGAGTTCCATCAAAGACGGTTGACTCTACGCCATACGAGGTATGGACTAAGAGAAAACCGAGCCTAGGTCATCTAAAACCTTGGGGTTGTCCGACTTACATGAAGCGGATGATGCCAGACAAATTAGAGCCCAGGTCTGACAAATGTCTATTTGTGGGGTATCCTAAGGAAACCAAAAGGTACAAATTTTACCATCCTGAGGAACAAAAGGTGTTTGTTGCCAGGACTGGCCACTTTCTGGAGAAAGAGTTTATTCTGGATAGGGTCAGTGGGAGTAAAATTGATCTAGAAGAAATTCGAGAACCACTTACGGATAACAGTCAGTTGATGGAAGTAGAGGACTTGTCGCACACAGATGTGACGCCACCCTCTACCGTAAGCACACTAGCACCTCGAAGATCCACCAGGGAATGCCGTGAACCCGAAAGGTACACTGGCGTGTATCTCATGAAAGATAAGAACCCTAGAACTTATGAGGAAGTGCTATTAAGGCATGACAAAGAGAAATGGCTGGAGGCCATGAATTCTGAAATGGAATCGATGAAAGACAACCAAGTTTGGAACTTAGTTGATCCACCTGAGGGAATAGTTCCCATAGGGTGTAAATGGGTCTTTAAGAGAAAGACCGACATGGACAGTAACATGACTACCTACAAGTCTAGGTTAGTGGCAAAAGGATATAAGCAAAGACAAGGAGTTAACTATGACGAAACCTTTTCGCCTGTTGCCATGTTAAAATCCATTAGAATTTTGCTCGCGATTGCAGCATACCATGATTACGAAATCTGGCAGATGGATGTGAAAACAGCTTTCCTTAACGGGAACCTGTCTGAGGAAGTGTATATGACACAGCCTGAGGGTTTCACAACCAATGACACCAGGATGGTGTGTAAACTGCAAAGATCCATTTATGGGTTAAAGCAAGCTTCTTGGAGTTGGAATCTTCGCTTTGATGAGATAATCAAACAGTTTGATTTCATCAAGAATGAAGATGACCCTGTGTTTACAAGAAGGTTAGTGGGAGTGCCATTGTGTTCTTAGTGCTTTATGTAGATGACATATTGCTCATAGGGAATGATGTGCCTATGTTACAATCAGTCAAAGCTTGGTTATCCAAGAACTTCTCAATGAAGGACTTGGGTGATGCAGCCTATATTCTAGGAATAAAGATCTATAGAGATAGATCTAAAAGGTTGCTTGGTCTGTCGCAAGCCACCTACATAGACTAGATGCTGAAGAGATTCAGCATGGAGCAGTCCAAGAGAGGATTGTTGCCCATGTCACATGGGGTCTACCTGTGGAAGGGAATGAGTCCTAAGACAGAGGAGGAAAGGGCACAAATGAGTAAAGTCCCTTATGCTTCGGATCGGGTCAATCATGTATGTCATGTCATGCACAAGACCGGACGTCTCGTACCCTTTTAGTATGACTAGCAGGTACCAGTTCAATCCAGGTGAAGGTCACTGGATTGCTGTCAAGAATATCCTTGAGCACATGAGACGTACTAGGGATATGTTCTTGGTTTTCGGGAACGATGATTTAGTATTACGAGGTTACACAGATGCCAGTTTCCAAACTAACAAGGATGACTTTAAGTCACAATCTGGATTTGTGTTTACGCTTAACGGCGGAGCAGTGAGCTGGAAGAGTTCCAAGCAGGAGACTACCGCACTCTACAACGGAAGCCGAATATATAGCAGCCTCGGAGGCGGCAAAGGAAGCAGTTTGGATGAAGAAGTTCATTACTGAACTTGGTGTGGTTCCCTCCATTGACGGTCCAGTGCCTTTGTACTATGATAATAGTGGAGTGATTTCTCAGTCAAAGGAACCAAGGTCTAATCAGAAGTCCAAACATGTGCTACGGCGCTATCACTTGATTAGAGAGATAGTAGATAGAGGAGATGTAAAGATAGAGAAAGTCCACACGGATGATAACATAGTTGATCCGTTAACAAAGGCATTGTCTCAAGCAAAGCATGAGAAACATGTTCACTTGCACGGGCTTAGGCATATGGGTGATTGGCTTTAGGCCAAGTGGGAGATTGTTGGAAATGTGTCCTAAACCCAATCGGGTTAGACCGGATCCGATCGGGTCAGATCATTTACAGTCTATTTAGTTCATGTAATAACTTTATTATGATTAATAAAAGCACTTATGTTATTATATATATTGTTTGTCTTCATATTATTTGTTGTATATATATAGTAACGTCCCTAGTGTCAATCTGTGATAGAGAAACCATGATAGTGATTATGGTTGATGAGATCTCTAATCACTATAACAAGATTGGTACTTAAATATCTCTAGTCTTATGTATTATCAAATGGGACATTGATAGCATAATCAGACTAGCACGTATTGGATGTCTTCTATCTTTTAGAAGGTAGGGATAGATCTCGTCTATCGAAGTGTATGGACACTTGGACTGTACGTGGACGTGTATTAGAGAATGCGTACGTTAGACTAACCCACTTACATTAAGTATCACACTATGTGGCGGTTGTGTAATTATCCTTTTGACCGGAGTCTTCATGGCATCACGGTGTGGATTGTCATGCTTTGACACTATTGAGATTTCTCCTAACCACGGAGCGATCATGCGGTAGTGATTGGGTATGATATTGAAGCATGCGGAGTATACATGATTGTTCGTCCGGGAATCGCGTATCCTATGATTGGGATTGAATATCCAAAATGGCCTTCTTATAAGGAATGTCTAGCTCTCGAGAATCTTTGCAAAGTGGGAGTAAATGTATTATTCCGAGAGAGCATGATATCCAGATTATAAGAAACGATTGTTAATGTATTGACACTCGAGATACGATTGTATTGATATTATTACAGCGATAGGATTGTAAGTTACACGGTAACTGCTTCACATGAAAGGTAGTAGTCATTGCTTTTGACTCTTCCGATGATTGGGGGTCACGGTGTGTTGCTAGACGTTATCCCGTGATCGTTAGGCATGAAGGGCATTTTAGTAAATTGTACTTTGTGCCTACGGCCAACATATTCGGAAGCCTGTCGGGTCACACACATATGAACATCGAGTCGGATTAAAATGCGGTTATAGTTGATAACCAAATAAGAAAAATTTATCTCTAGACTATAAAGGTTATAGTGGTAAATTAATATGGTGGTATTTATTTATTATGAATAAATAAAATACAAGATATTAATTATATACAAATTATATTAATTAAAGAATATTCCGGAAGTCAATCTTTTGACTATTGGGGCGCCACTTTTAAGTGTATAAGATACACTTGGATTGTGCACTTTAATTAATAAGATTGCCATAATATTAATATAAGATATTAATTAATTTTGGAAAAATAGATTTATGGTAATAAGATAATTATATTCAATATAAGATATTGGCAAAATTAATTATAATAAAAGAGATAAATCAATCTAGAAGATTTTCCTTATTTTATTGGGAAAATGTTTTCTTCTCCTACACACATATGGGGCGCCACATCTAGCTATAAATAAGAGGTGGGTGTCAAGCTCTTTTGTACATCACAATTGCAAGAGCTCATAGTTCTTGTGTAAAAATAGAGAGCAATCCATAGTGAGTTTGTGAGGGAAGAAAAGGGCGGTCTAGCAACCGGAGTTTTTCCGATAGCAATCCAAGGAGGATTCCGGCAAGGGGTTCGTGTGGATTAGCGATAGAGGCCGGACGCGTGGACGGCTTGCGCACTGAACTACTCTCCGTTGACGGTCAAAGCGACGATCTTATAGATCATCTAAGGTATAACCGTCAAACTACTTAACGTGTTTATTGCATTAAACGAAGAACAAGCTAGTAAAAGGAAATCGAATTTTAAATTCCGCTGCTTTAAACTAGTGATTTCCTAAAACATATATGGATTAACCTTAAACCTGAAATGATTACAGACTCCTACTTGTTTCAGGATAAGGTTTGATGTGTTCGTTAAGGATCGCTAAGAGGCGCGGATCGAATCACTTTCATGTTGACACTATTCTGGGATGAGTGAGAAGTGTGTGTCTCATGGATATGGAATCCATCCCTTCCTGCGGGAAGTAGAAAGACAATTCTCTTATTTGTTAATCCTAGAAACTGATCGATCCGCGGAGTTCGTAATGGTTATGAACTAATTGATCACTAGTGGCTTAATGGTAAATAAGGATAAGATGTAGTGAAGAAGTTTACGGAAATAATCCCACTTCATTACGGATAGTCTATGGAGGGTTAGTCTGTATGTAATGATTACATCAATGGACACTTATCGACTCAACGTTTTGAGAATAAGTTATATCTATAATCGATAGAGTTCAGTTTCGGATTTATGGTGGCGTAATTCCGGAATTAATAAATTGAGTAGAAATATTCTATTCGATGAATATTTTATTCAATTTATTGTAGCTACTAGTTATAGGTCCATGGTCATCGGGTTGGCTCCTAACACGCGAGTGTTTTCTCGTTTTGGTAAATAATAGTATGTAAAATAGAAAAGACATTTTTTATTAAAATAAATGGCATAAGTGGCGCCATATTATGTGAGAAAAATAGGAAAAGAAATTTTCCTAGATTATGTCACATGTGTAATTAATTATTTATTTGTTAGATAATTAATGGAAAAGAGATAATATATTGATTTTTTGGGAATTATCTCTTATTTTATAGCAAATATCTTTTCCTTATGGGAATAGGTAATTGTGATGTGAAAATGATAATTCTCTATTGATTAGTTATTTTCCTATATTAAAGAGAGTTCCTCCCAACACAATAACACATTAAAATTGTGCCACTTTTCACCAAAATAGAAGAGAAAAATTAATTTATTGTTCTAGTCATTAAGAGAAGAAAAAAAAAACTAGGGTTTTTCTTGTTCATATTCGAGGAGGTTCTACGGCAAGGATCGACGTCCACCAGTCGTCGCTAGGAGATACAATCCGGAAGACTGCGGCTTCTTCCTCTCTATCGATTTACTATTCCTCTTCAATCAGGTAAATCTTCAACCTTCTCATAGTTATATTAATTATTTATATGGTTCATATCGTGGTAAAATTGCATGCGAATTTATTTGTAGCTTCCGCTGTGTATGATCGAGCGTCTCGATCGGTGCTGTGAATCAGATCTAACGATCCAATTATGGATCGGATCCGGATTCGGGTTTCTGTATATCCAGCATTATGTATGTCTTAAAACGTCAAAACTACTGATGTTTGGTGCGAGTTCCTTCCCCTTCAACCTCAGTCGAAAGGGTTCGAAGTAGCCGGAAAAAACCTGGAGAAAAGTCGATTTCCATACATATTGAACCGAAATAATACCGAAATGAAGGAAAAATGATAGATATTCACCACTTACGTGTTTTGGTTCAAATGTTGGCTATTGTTTCCTTCGATGTTCCCTCCACCGGTGATATTCACTTTATTTCGTGGTTTTTTGATATGAGAATAGAAAGAGGGAAGAGGGAAAGAAATAGATAGGCTAGTTAGTTTTTTTTTTATCAAGTTAGGTTAATTTATATTAAGTTAGTGTTTTTTTAATTTTACAAAGTGAAAGGACTAAATTGTATATGTTTGAAAAAATATATTATTTATGTGGTGTCATTATTGATTTTATGGTAGTACTGAAGTAAATGAAAAATAATTAAAAGAAAATGATGCCGATAGTATAACCGTTGTGCCGATCGAAGCCATTTTTTTTATGGACTTCAAGGATTATTCATTTATGTTTGCATTTGGACTTTAAGGACTTAAATTTTTTATTGATTAATGCATTTAGCCCATTTTCCCAAATCGGGACCGAAGAAAGTCATATTCATTTGATAAGGTTATTCATTTATCGAACATTTATTTATTTATCAAGGTTATGGTGTATTGTAATATTCCGATTTTCGGGAAAGGGCAGACTTGTCATTTTACGAAAACGAAATATTATTATTCTGACTTCTTTTATTGGAGTTAAGTTTTATAAGATATATATATACATATATATATATATACATATACATATATATATATGCGATTAACGAAGTAAGAAGTCTTATTGGATTAAGAAGCGAGAAAGCGAGAGGTAGAGTTTGAACGAATTAGCAATGTCTTCATCCCACAGAAATCAGCGGGATTACTTGATTGCAAAAGGGAAGTTGGCGTATGCAAGTGTAAGCAGGAATCTGTTTGGAACAGTTCCTAGGAATTACTTTAGGTCTCAAGTTAAGGAGACCTCAATTGAACTATAAGAATAAAACCTTCTATAGGCAAAAAAAATTCTCAGAAAAAAGATTGAAGATAGTTCATGCGAAATTCACTATTGATAATGAGGGAGACTGTAAATTATTGAACGTTATTACTCAGGGTACTAGTTCAGATTGCAGGCTTGGTCACGATGTCAATCTGTATGCAATTAACATTAAGGGGAAGGTTTTCATGCACGAAGTTATTCCTTATTCTGGGCTTCATATTTTTTGGTTTTTAATTGTCGATAAAAAAACCAAAGGGGACATCTGATGCTTTGAAGATGACCGATATTTTCGATGTCTTTGACAAAGATCCAACAACTGCAATGATTAAGGAAGATATGACAGATAGATTCATGGTATTAAGGAGGGGTTCATACTGGCTTGCACAGAAGGGTGACTATTCAGGAGGTTAAGAAGAACATTTTGTTAAGGAATACATCAAAAAAACAATTGTTGTCAAATACGGGGGTTCAACTACTGGGACTATTGTTAATATTCATGAGAATGCAATCTATTTATGTGCTGACAGTTCAGTTTTAGGAACAATATCTGTAATGACTATATCAGTCAGAATGTACTTTATACTTAATTAATAAAGGGGTTGATTTATTTCATACATTATTACATTTCCTAAAGCCCACTCATAGAACCTATTATCGTTAAAGATAGCGGATTTGTAACTCTGATCTGGGTTACAGAGCACGATACATGGAATGCCTCCCAGTATTTTCTATTTTTTTTTCATTAACAGTGAAATCCTTCTGGCTACCTAATAATTCCTTCTTAAAGGGGAGGAATTGGAAAGGGATATCATCTATTACATTGTACAATGCATGAAAATCATAACAGAAAAATCAACACCCCCACATAAATAATTATGACTGCCCAAACTTCTAGCCCAAGCTGTTTTTCCAGTTCTTGTTGGGCCTTCAATGATCATCGATATCGGGCGGTCCGGTTTGTTCTCCTGGTCCTGCATTTGATGGAGATGAACGGTTAACATTTAATACATCCCCAATGTCGTAATAACGTTCATTAATGTCCATAATAGTTTGTTCATGGGCCCATATGACATCTGTCATATCGAATGTATGGCCCAGACAAATAAGTAAGTTTTGGAAACTTACCAAGAACAAATTTTGTTATACCCAGTTAAGAAGTTCTTGTGGGACATTTACAAAATTTATCCATCTGGGTTGATACACTGGTGGTGCTTCAGGCCATCTGGAATTCGCTGCGTATTCCAGATTTCTGAGCTGTGTTGCCCATGTGTATGGTTGCTCACTTTGCATCTGGACAAGAAATCTGATTTGGATGTAGCCTGGTGATTATTGTTGACCAGATTTCATCTCTATTTTTCTTAGGGCTTCTTCTTGAAGCCTTAAGAACACCTCTTTCCTCAAAAACCCCCATTTTGGCTAGGTAATCGGCAACTGCCGCATCATGTCTGGGGACCTGAGTATTGGGATGATATGATTGTAAACCATTGGGTTCTTTGATGTCGAAGAACCTAGGGTCCTTCGTGTCAAATTTTTTCCCTAGTTGAACGAGGCAAAGGAGGTGCGGTTCACCGTCCTCGTGATTTTCAGTTCAAACTCTTCCATAAGAAATATTAAAATCTTTAAGTATATTAAATAAATAATCTATGACGAATAGAGGAATTAAAGGGCAATGTGGATGTTAAAAAAATTGATTTGCCTTGTAATCTATATGAAGCGTTTCTGCGAGGCATGATTATTTCAGAGAGAGATAGAGAAATAATGAGAGAAGGAGTTTTTGGTTTCTGAACTTTCTATCTACTATGGTTTTGCGGAGAAAAGGAGGGACATTTATAGTCCCGGGTCCCCCCGATTTTGCGAAAAAAATCACATCCATACACGTGGCAAAACCATATAATATTACTGGTTTGCCACGTCTGGCCGACACATGGTCCCACCACTATGATGAAAAGCGTTTATTCCCCATCTTTAACTGTAGTCATTTTGAAAAGCTGTCCCCCCGCTTTTCATGTAGCCACGTTCTCGCTTTAACTTTATTAAAGTAACAGCTGTATTTTGTGTCGGTTTTTCCAATTTTGCAATTATTAAACCCTTTATATAGTTGTTAGTACCCTTATTTATGCATTATCTGAGGAAAGCTTTTGTACTACAGGGTTTAATAATAGAGTTAGGAAAGAGTGAAACGGTGTCGGGTGATTACGAGACAGATTGCACCGATATCAAATCGGGATCCAAAGTGGAAACTGTTAAATTAATGTATCCTAGTTTCATCGACAGAGCATTTAACAAGATGAAGAATTTGTCAGTTATGATCGACAGCTGCCTGTTGATGTACAGACCTCAATGTCCTATGAATTCTGAAGGTTGTGTTAGAGTTAGGGTTTACGACAACAGGTTATGCGAACCTGACTATAAACAGGCAGAATTCGTTTTCCCAGTATGTTGTTGTTTGAATAAGACATTTTTTGGCAACACTTATGCAAGTTTGAAGGACAAGGAATGTCCCTGATCTATTACTTATGGCTTGGAAAATTCAAACATCAAGGCGGATGTCAATTACTGCAAGATGAAAGTTTTTTTGAAGCTATCAACGGTTAAGAGGCCTAATGAATTATGTTTTAGAGGTCCCTTTATTGACATCCGATCAAAATTATTTAGCAGAGAAAATGTGGACGTATGGCATTGTGCGTATAAGAAGCTCACTCTCAGTAGATGCCTTAGTGCTCGAATTGATAACAATGTTCAACCCAAGGTTATATCTTGTGGGCCTGGACACGCATTTTCAGATAATAGATCGTCTTTCAGTGAATTGGGCCGGCCCAGTTTGGACTTATTCGATAGTAAACCCTTAGAATCATCTACAGTTGTGAAGAATATTGGGCCAGATGCAAAGAAGAGTGTCCTGGAAGCTGAGAAAAGGGGGGTTTACAATCATATCATCCCACTACTCAGGTCCCCAGACATGATGCGGCAGTTGCTGATTACATAGCCAAATAGGGGGGTTTTGAGGAAAGAGGCGTTCTTAAGGCTTCAAGAAGAAGCCCTAAGAAAAATAGAGATGAAATCTGGTCAACAATAATCACCCAGGCTACATCCAAATCAGATTTCCTGTCCAGAGTACAAAGTGAGCAACCATACACATGGGCAACACAGCTCAGAAATCTGGAATACGCAGCGAATTCCAGATGGCCTGAAAGCACCACCAGTGTATCAACCCAGATGGACAAATTTTGTAAATGTCCCACAAGAACTTCTTAACTGGGTAGAACAAAATTTGTTCTTGGTAAGTTTCCAAAACTTACTTATTTGTCTGGGCCATACATTCGATATGACAGATGTCATATGGGCCCATGAACAAACTATTATGGACCTTAATGAACGTTATTACGACATTGGGGATGTATTAAATGTTAACCATTCATCTCCACCAAATGCAGGACTAGGAAAACAAACCGGACCACCCGATATCGATGATCATTGAAGGCCCAACAAGAACTGGAAAAACAGCTTGGGCTAGAAGTTTGGGCCGTCATAATTATTTCTGTGGGGATGTTGATTTTTCTGTATATGATTTTCATGCATTGTACAATGTAATAGATGATATCCCTTTCCAATTCCTTCCCTTTAAGAAGGAATTATTAGGTAGCCAGAAGGATTCACTGTTAATGAAAAATATAAGAAAAAACAGAAAATACCGGGAGGCATTCTATGTATTGTGCTCTGTAACCCAGATCAGAGTTACAAATCCTATCTTTAACGATAAAAGGTTCTATGAGTGGGATTTAGGAAATGTAATAATGTATGAAATAAATCAACCCATTTATTAATTAAGTATAAAAGTACATTCTGACTGATATAGTCATTACATATATTGTTCTTGAAACTGAACTGTCAGCACATAAATAGATTGCATTCTTATGAATATTATCAATAGTCCCAGTAGTTGAACACCCGTATTTGACAACAATTGTTTTTTTGATGTATTCCTTAAAAAAATATTCATCTTGACCTCCTGAATTGTCACCCTTCTATGCAAGCCAGTATGAACCGCTCCTTAATACCCTGAATTTATCTGTCATATCTTCCTTAATCATTGCAGTTGTTGGATCTTTGTCAAAGACATCAAACATATTAGCCATCTTCAAAGCATCAGATGCCCCTTTGGTTTTTTATCGACAATTAAAAACCATAAAATATGAAGCCCTGAATAAGGAATAACTTTGTGCATGAAAACCTTCCCCTTAATGTTAATTGCATACAGACTGACATCGTGACCAAGCCTGCAATCTGAACTAGTACCCTGAGTAATAACGTTTAATAATTTACAGTCTCCCTCATTATCAATAATGAATTTCGCATGAACTGTCTTCAATCTTTTTTCTGAGAATTTTTTTTGCATGTTGAAGGTTTTATTCTTATAGTTCAATTGAAGTCTCCTAACTTGAGACCTAAAGTAATTCCTAGGAACTGTTCCAAACAGATTCCTGCTTACACTTGCATACGCCAACTTCGGTTTTGCAGCCAAGTAATCCCGCTGATTTATGTGGGATGAATACATTGCTAATTCATTCAAACTCTACCTCTTCTTTCTGCTTCTTAATCCAATAAGACTTCTTACTTCTGTTAAATCTGCGATTAACAGAACGAAGGTTAGCCAACCTTCCCATCAATAGATGAGGATTCTCCTGTCCCTGAAACCCCACCATGTGGCATACAATATGCTCCCATGTCTGTATTGAGCCCTTTAATTGTTCCAATTGTGACGTAATCCAATGATCTACGCACATCGCTCTGAATCCTTCCCAATTCGTAGGATATTCGTCCACATCGAAAATACGTGAAACCATTTATAACAGTAAGAATGTTTAATATACTTAAAAATACAACAACTAAAATCCAATAATTGTAACTTACACAGATTTCTTCCATGTAAATAAAACTAATAATAGCATACTATTCTTTTGTAAACAATGTTTACTTGCGCTACACGCAACATCTAATTTAATTTTTTTTTCTCAGCTTCCAAGACACTCTTCTTTGCATCTGGCACAATATTCTTCACAACTGTAGATGATTCTAAGGGTTTACTGTCCAATAAGTCCAAATTGGGCCGGCCCAATTCACTGAAAGACGATCTATTATCTGAAAATGTGTGTCCAGGCCCACAAGATGTAACCTTGGGTGGAACATTGTTATCAATTCGAGCACTAAGGCATCTACTGAGAGTGGGCTTCTTATACGCACAATGCCATACGTCCATATTTTCTCTGCTAAATAATTTTGATCGGATGTCAATAATGGGATATATATATATATATATATATATATATATATATATATATATATATATATATATATATATATATATATATATATATATATACTTTTTTAAGGGTATTAGGTTTTGGAAAAACTTATTTAAGGAAAATAATCCCCATTATACTTAAAACCTATTAGAAAATCAGACTTTTCACCTCTTAATCTCCCTTCCTGCACATAAGAGCAAGGAGAAAGAGGCCAAGAGACTTTTATTGATTTTGAAGAAATCTTCAACCGTTTTCAGTTTCGAGAGAAACATCGGAATCGTCGTAAGGAGAGCATCGTTTCAACCCAAGAAAGTTGAAGCTTTGTCTAAGGTATGAATTTCGCCCTAAGGGCTGTATTGATCGTTTATGGTGATCTTCTATTCGTAGAATCGTAGTTTGATGTTTTAGTAGCCTTTGATCGATTCTAATTCGTTTTGGGATTTGATCATCTATGTGGTTGTGTGAAAGATCAAGGTTTTGCTGCAATTTTCTGAGATTGAAGTCGGTTTGTTTTGCTAAAAGGTAAGAAGGTCTTCCTACACGTTAATTACGGTTTATAGGGTTTAAGTTACGATTTTGTTGATGTTTTGATGGTTAGAATTCATGCTACGAGTTGTTTAAGAATCATAGGATGTTATGGCCCTGTAAAAGTCAAGTTTTTCTACTATTTTCTGAGTATATCGATGTTGAATAAGTTTGGAAACGATTAGGGATCGATTAGGTTCAAAAACTGAGTTTTTGGAGAGTTGCCGCGCTTGGTGCAGGCGCACCAAGTCCATTGCGGGCGCACTGGAGGCCCTGAACCTGAATTTTACATTCAGAGAGTTAGTGCGCGCGCACCGAAGCCCGGTGCGGACGCACTGGAGCCCGGTGCGGGCGCACTGGTCGAGCAGATTTTGGATTTTACATACAGAGGCTCAGTGCGTGCGCACTGAACCCCGGTGTGGGCGCACCGGCCCCTGTTTTGAGGAAAAATGTGGTTTTAAGCTTTATAATGAGTCCTAAATGTTAATCGTTTGATCTAACAACATTAATTAAACGTAAACAAGCCTCGATTGAGTTTCTGATGCGTTTGGTTCCGGCACCGGACGTACTCTTAAAGGGAGTTGAAGTTCGGGACCGTCGGACGGGCATGAAAGGGCTTGTGCTTTGATGAACTAGAGTTCATCAATGTCTGTGTACTTGATAGGTTGTAATGTCTAGTTGTCTAAGTGAGGGAGTAGAGTTGATAAGGTGAGTTTTATTTTGAAAACACTTAGGTGGTTAGATAACAACGGATAATAATTACATAAGTGTAGTAAAAGATAAAACGTCATCTATTCTCGGTTAGGCACTATTTCATATCGGCAATGTGATACGTTCATAAAAGGTGAACAACGCTACTGGCTCAAAAGGCTAAATGGTAGTGGAGGAAATTCATCGAACGTATACGCATACCGGGGAGACCCCGGAGTTAATCGGTGCTAATCACCGTTAGTTAGCAAGTATATCTTCAGGTTGATGAACGCCATGCACAGTGCCCTTGAGTGATGACGTAACCAAGATAAGCTAAGCTAGAAACGTATAGTCATGAAGTGTCGATGGGCATGGAATGAACCTTAGATCGAGTCGGTCTCATAAAGATAATTATTTAAATAAAAATTGTTAAAGAGCCTAATTAAATTGTAGCTTCTACTTCTTACTATGTACAATGTATTTACCTCAAATGCATGTTTATTTATGTGTTTGGGAGAGAGAAGACGAACAGGTAAATATGGAGTTCGATGAGGACTTTGATGACGACGTTTAAGGACGCCGAAGTTGAAGAATTCATTTATTCATGTTTTTATTTATTATTTAGGCTCGAAGTTGTTCGGGAATTTTGAAATTTTCTGTTTAGTACTTTTTGGAGGTTATCGTACGTTTTGGTTTCCGTTTGGTTTCCTTTTCGACGTAATAAATGTTATATTTCTATCTTTAGACACTGAGTTTCTATTCTTGGTTGATTGAAAAAAATTACCCAAATCTTTTTGCTTCCGTTTTGCTTAACTCGATACGACGTAGTATAGAATTACGTATAAAGTGAAATTTATTTTATTTTATACGTGTCGAACGTTTTTTTCCGAATAAAGACTCTGTATCCGGAAACGGGGCGTTACATGTATCGTGAAAGTTTCCCATATTATCGATGATGGAAAAACAACGAAGGTTCACGCAGGAAATACTTGTGTGAAGAGAGATTTTAAGGTGAAGTGACAGGTGAAACGATCAGAACCGTACAGTTTAAATACATAATGAACTTTTGTGGTTAATATGTCTACACTCTGTGTGTCTCCACACGTACGGAGACACACAAGTATTTCCCGGTTCACACTCGTTACCTACGTACCTGTCCACCTAGCACCTACCCCTCTTTGGAGGGAAATTTTTGCCAGCGTGTGTATAAGACAAAAACATTTTTGCTCTTAAAAACACACGTGTGTTTTGGTAGAAAAAGTTAAAAATGCAAAACAATCTGTTCCTTTAATAAAAAAAAAAACAATCTGTAAAACACCCGTGTTTTTAGTTCAACTCGTTACCTACGTACCTGTCCACCTAGCACCTTCCCCTCTTTGGATATCTTACTGCCGACCACTCTAGTCGAAACCTTTCGTTCCTGGCCAAGGAAGGATTCACCAGCATACTGTGCAGCCGGTCTCTCGTATCCAGTCACCGTTATATGCGTCGGGTCTTTCTCCTGTACCCAGCTCGCTGAAAGGAAGCTTTAGGGGTAAGTTGGTTTCTCATCTGCAAGGCATCAATAATTAGTCTTCGTAAAGCTTCTGGGTATACGTGTTTGCTGCATAAATATTGGATTTTTAGACCTCAACTTGGTGTAGCTTCTGGGTGTTTCTATCTAAATTGGATTTTTTTTTTTGACCTAAACTTGGTGTAATGGAGCTAATGATGATGCCCACAAAGCAGACTCCTGAAGTGTTTTGTTCAACTCGTACTTTCCGGGCTAGAAAGAGGAATCGAGGGCTTTCCACTTCTGTTCAGTTAAATGGTTTTCTGGGCTTTGAAAATCCAAGGCTATTTGCTCTCCCGGTTGGGGGTTTGAGAAAACAGAGAAATAATTTGGTTGTGGCTGTTTCGAGGGTGGAAGATTTGAGCATCAATGGTAAGTTAGGACAAAATCAGCTGAGTCATTTGCATGCTTCTCGCAATGTTGAAGAGTATGAGAGTAATAACCGTCTTCGTTGCTTAGTTAGGAATGGAGAGTTAGAAGAAGGTTTTAAGCATCTGGAAATGATGGTGTATAATGGGGATATACCGGATGTCATTGCTTGTACTAGTTTGATTCGAGGGTTCTGTAAGTCAGGGAAGACTAAGAAAGCAGCTAGGATAATGGATGTTCTTGAAGGGTCAGGGGCTGTTCCGGATGTCATTACATATAATGTCTTAATAAACGGGTTTTGTAAGTCGGGGGAGATTGATAATGCGTTAGAAGTTCTGGAACGGATGAGTGTGGCTCCTGATGTTGTTACGTATAACACAATCTTGCGATCCTTGTGTGGTAGCGGGAAACTGAAGCAGGCAATGGAGGTTCTTGATATTCAGTTACAAAGGGGTTGTTATCCGGATGTGATTACGTATACAATTCTGATCGAAGCAACTTGTAAAGAAAGTGGGGTAGAGCCAGCAATGAAGCTTTTGGATGAAATGAAGAGTAAAGGATGCCAACCTGATGTTGTCACTTTTAATGTCCTTATTAATGGGATTTGCAAGGAAGGTAGACTGAATGAAGCTATTAAATTCTTGGATCGAATGTCGCTTTACGGTTGCCAACCTAATGTCATTACACACAATATCATTCTAAGAAGTATGTGTAGTACAGGGCGGTGGATGGATGCAGAGAAGCTCTTGGCTGAGATGGTTGGAAAAGGATGTTCCCCTAGTGTGGTTACTTTCAATATCCTTATTAACTTCTTATGCCGGAAGGGACTATTGGGCCGAGCAATCGATATATTGGAAAAGATGCCGGAACATGGATGCACCCCGAATTCAATGAGTTATAACCCTTTGCTTCATGGGTTTTGCAAGGAGAAAAAGATGGATCGGGCCATCGAGTATCTCGAGAAAATGATAACTAGGGGATGTTATCCGGATATTGTCACGTATAATACATTGCTCACTGCCCTTTGTAAAGACGGGAAGGTTGACGTTGCGGTAGAGATTCTTGATCAGCTAAATGACAAGGATTGTTCTCCTGTATTGATTACTTACAACACGGTTATAGACGGGTTGTCGAAGGCAGGTGAAACGAAACGTGCTATAAAGCTGTTAAACGAGATGCGGAAAAAAGGTCTGCAGCCGGATATAATTACTTACTCGACCCTTGTTGGAGGGCTTGGTAGGGAAGGTAAAGTTGATGAAGCCATTGATTTCTTTTATGACTTGGAGAGACAGGGGGTCAAACCTAATGCCATTACCTACAATTCCATTATGTTGGGCCTTTGTAAAGCTCGAAGAACGGATCAAGCTATCGACTTTTTGGCTGATATGGTGGATAGAGGATGTCAACCTACTGAAGCCACATACAAAATTCTGATTGAAGGAATTGCTTATGAGGATTTAGCAAATGAGGCATTGGAGTTGCTAAATGAGCTGTGTTCGAGGGGAGTCGTGAAAAAAAGTTCTGCTGAACAAGTTTTGATCAAGATTTGAATAGCTTTTCGTGCTGTGGCCTGTGGGGGGCTCGGCCTTGGGTGATTATTTATTTCTTTTTGAGTAACTTGAGATAGGTATGTCTGTTTTTTTTGTTGTTCTTTTGTTTGCAAACAGGTATGTCTGCTGTGTTGTAAAAAAAGAGTAGTTATGAAGAACCTCCACTCTGCAACTTTTGTGTAGTGAAGCCATTGCAGCCAAAGGAAGCCATTCCTGAGAGATTATTCTGGTAATGTCATTCATCCAACGGTGGGTGTGTTTCTGCAAGCAAACTTTACTGTATTTCGCCATAAACGAGAAATGCTGGACACGAGGAAATTTGATTTCTGGACAAGATTACTTACGGTTTTGTAAGTGTCTTTGAAGATTCTTGTTTATCTTCAGTTTATTCTTTTTCTTTCATAATTTACTTGGTTGCGTGACATCAAAAAGTTGAATGGTGAAGACGAGAGATTTTGGGCTTACCAGAATGTTGTTTAAAATTGAGGTTAGTGGCTCATTGAAGACGAGATCCTTGATGATGCTTTGATACATTTTGGGTGTAGCTATGGTGAGAACTTGTTCTCAGACATAAACTGTTAGAAAATGTAGAACTTGTTTTCAGGCATAAACACTTAGAAAATGCAGAGGCACACATTAAAGGACTTCATTTATTTTATGTTTTTTCTATGCTTGTTTGATTGATGTATGTGTGTATCATCTTAAAGTAAAATC
Source organism: Gentiana straminea (assembly GCA_036785695.1). NCBI lineage: Eukaryota > Viridiplantae > Streptophyta > Magnoliopsida > Gentianales > Gentianaceae > Gentiana > Gentiana straminea. The sequence goes on along the minus strand of JAVUPR010000515.1, from coordinate 3,326,376 downwards.
CCTTTTCAATACCTATATATTAGGTGGTGGATATGACGTGAAAACGGATCCCAAAATGGGCATTACTGGTGCGTTTGTTTGTTTTTATAGCTTTTGAATTTTCTGGGTATGGGTTCGCCGGAGAGTGACGAAGGGGAAGGGAAGTGGCTTGGAATCTTTTTCCTGCACTTTTTAATTTTCTCAAAAATTTGATTGAATTTTTTTTTTTTTTTGAAAGGAATATGATTTGATATATATATATATATGTATTAAAGATGAATCCAAAAATAAATTCAATGGTGTATCTAAGCAAATTTGAAGACAACCGGAGAATACATGTGTTTTTACATTTTTTTAATTACAAACAAAAAATTGTTTAATAAAAAAAAAATCGGATTTCAACAGGGATACTGGCCCCTCTCCCCATCTGCCTCCGCCCATATATATACACACAAAAGTCATATAATGGCCTTCACGTATTTAAATAGGGGAATTTATTTGAACGAAATTGATTCTTCACGATTTAAATAGGGGATTTATTTGAACAAATTGATTCTTCCGATGCATCACAATATCTGTGCATCATTCTAGAATCGATCTTTTGAAGGTCAATTCTGAGTCAAAAAAACAGACTTCCCGTATGTAATTGTAATAATCAACATTCGAAAGTCAATTTTTAACTTAAGAACCGACTTTTATTTGATGTTCATTTCAGCTTATTAATGGTGTTTAATGATGATTATAGGTGATTGAATATTAATTGGATGTTTTGAACATTAATTGTGGTGTTTGACGGCAATATAAGTGATTGGTCATTATTTCGATACCTAATTTTGTTTATCATAGTGTTTATGATTATAGATTGATTGAACCTCAACATCAATTGTTTATTGTATTTTATATTGTGTTTATTGATGATTACAAGTGACTGAATATCAAATTAATGTTAATTTAAGTTTATTATTAGCTGCAAAACTAGTGAAAATCCTTGCACTTGCTAGTATTAACTAGTGTTTGAATCTTCATCTCTCCCACGATAAAATAAAATCTTGTTCTCATTCTCCCCCAAAAATGATTCTTCTTCTTATTACTATTATTAGTGTTTGAACATCAATTTGATGATTATTTAAGTTATTTATAGAGTTTGATGATATTGATTGAACATCAGTTTGATGTTTATTTAAGTTAATTAAGGTATTTGACGATGGTTATAAGTTTTTGAACATCAGTTTCATGTTTTAACATTAATATGACGTTTATTTGAGGTAATAATAGTGTTTGGTGATCATTATAAGCGCTTGAAATTATTATAATGCTTAATGATGATGGTAATTGGATGGACATTAAATTTGATATGATGCTTATGTGGATTGTGTTTGATGATGATTATAAATGACTGAACACAAATTATATTTTAACCAAAGTTTATTATAGTGTTTAATGATGAATATAAAGGATTGAACATCATTGTTGTTTATTGTGATGTATATAATGTTTAATGATGATTATAAGTGTTTGAACATTAAATCGATGTTAATCTAAGTTTATTATAGTGTTTAATGATGATTTTTTTAGTCAGTTTAATGATGATTATTATGTTTGAAAAACAATATGATGTTTAGTGTTTGACGATGATTGTGATTGATAAAGAACAATATGAGGTTTATTTATTGAATGATAGTGTTTGATGTTTATAAGTTGTTGAACATCAATATGATGATCGTTTAAGTTCAGTATAGGTTTTTAATGTTGATTATAAGCGATTGAATATTAGTCTGATATGTAATTATGTTCATTGTATTGTTTAATGATGTCTGTAAGCGATTGAATATAAATATGATGTATATTTAAGTTAATTTTAGTGTTCGATGATAATTGTTAGCTACTAAAGATCAATTTGATGTTCATAAGTTTATTTAAAGACCCATTAGACATTTGAATAATAATTTGATGTTTATTTAAAATCAATCAAGTACTTAATGATAATTACAGGTGCTTGAATAATTAATCAATGTTCATTTAAGTTTAATATAGTATGTAATGATATATCAATTAATTAGTTAAATTTCTATATGATATTTATTAGAGTTAATTATGGCGTTTGACTACGATGATTATAAGAGATTTAATATAAATTTGATGTTCATTTTTCTTTATTACAATGTTTAGTATTGATTATAGGTAATTGAACATCAAATTTGGTGGGTATAATCATTACTATGAAATGTATGACGATTATGGAAATCGTCTGACAAATCCGGGGATTTTCCTCTTAATGACAACCTGTCAAAGCTTCAAAAACAACGAAAAACGATAAAAAGAGGGGGGGTTGTTTTGGTGGTGGTTTAGATTGTATTTGAGAAACTGTATCTCAAGCTGCCTACGTATCCAATATATGTATTGTAATCAAGTATTCATAGTTCATTAGGGATTGTTTATATAGAGGGGCTTGTGCCCTAGTGTTTGCGTGTCCATGGTGGACTCTTATTTCGTGTTCCCTAAGGTAAATATAATGATGATTCGATCCTTGATTTTAGGAGATAATTATGGGAATATTTGAATGCCAAAATCAGAATAGTTATGATTAAGGATTCTTTCCGTATTTATCTGATTTAGTACGTGCGTATGAGGTTTGGTCCGAAAGGGACTTAGGCCGACCTACAAGGTCGGGCACTCGTGGGTCGACTTGATGCTTCGGCCGAACTGCAAAAGTCGGGAGAGAGTAGCCGAGCTTATACAACTCGGATATTGGGGATTTTGGCCCAAGGAAGCTTTTCTCTGTCTTCATTTATCGTTGGTCCACTATGAAGATGACACGTTGCGAGGTGCCGATCCGACCCTCTTCAGTGTACTATGATGATATACATTTAGATGTAGTTGAACTGAAAATGAATGAAATTAAGTTGCATGGTTATTACAATATATATAACATATGTAACTTTAATAAATAATAATTTGTTAGTTTAGTGGTAAAACGTAAACATGGTTTAGGTTTAGGCATTGTGGAGGTCAGGCGTGTGGTTTCGATTCTGCGTGAGGTTTGGGTATTTTTTTTTTTTGCCGGTTGCTACTGGCTAGTACTACTGTACTCTTGTTGAAATCGGATAAAACCAATTTCTGGAGATTACACGGTGGAAAGTGGCCGGAACACCGTCTAGCTATTTTGTGTCCATAAACATATATTCCAGCCGGGAATTTTGTGTCGAGAAACATATATTCTAGCCGGGCCGGGTTAATTTCCATATCAGGGGGAATCCAACCCTTCAGATACTTTAAATTACTTAGATCGAGGTAGAGTTGCAGTAATAGAAGTATCAATTATGAAATCATTGCCGGAACGAGGCCGGAATGAGAAAGACGGACCACCCTACCGGAAAGGGGTCGCAAGCTATGCCTTCCCAGGTGGTGCAACAATCTGTGTGACGATACGGGATTTCACCCCTCCATGTGGAATTATTTGATTGGTCCAGCTAGCATGTGGGGAAATCCAAGTCTGTTATCCACATCGGGTCGAATACGAGATGTACCAATGATTACCACGGCAGTCAGCAGATCTTGCAAGTGTCCCACCTCGAGCCCCCATGTCGATGTCATACGAGTCGAGACCAGAGTTCCAGCCCAGATTCCTAAGCCCAATATCCGGAGGGTAACTTGGGCAAGGGGCAAGGCCCAGTAAGGGTTATTTATGTCAATAGACCAAACCGCCTTAAGTTTAGGGTAGAAGAAGGGCTTATGCCTATAAATACACTAATCCAAGAACTACGTAAGGCTTGATTCCTGGACAATACACAGGATACGTAGGCAATCCAAGATACATTCTTGGACTCAGCCATAAAACACCAAAAACACCATCTTTTCTACAGTTCGAGCTGTGCATATTCTTCTTGACTCACCCTTAGATTACACGTGGCCCTGTTAAACCGGTGGTGCATTATTCAGCATCATCATTTGGTGCTAGAATGAGGGCCTTCTACCGGTGAGTTGGTAAGGATATCGCAATGGCACCACCAGTAAGAAGACAGAAACCAACGAGCGGCAAGAACCTACAGACGGAGGAGCACACGGATTTAGATCCAGCAGGGGTACAAATCCAGATACCTGAAATCCCCACTGGATCTAGGCCCGCAGTTGCACAACCACCAAAGCCCCAACTTCCCCCACAGTTGCAAGACATGGCTGATCACTTGGCGTCTTTGGATGAAGATTCCCTAAAACGAGTGGTGGCATATGCATTCATAGATAAAGGGATCTATAACACCCCTGATGAGCACTTGTTAGACCCACCAGGTTGAAAAGAGCTCGAAAACGCAAAGGGAAAGAAATCTGTCGACCCTCGAGAAGAGTGTGAAGACGAAGTAGAAGTCAGCGTCACCAGTGCCAAGAAGCTTCCTGGACTTGGAAAACCCCAAAGACAAATCGAGGATAGCATTCAAAATGAGTTTAACTGCATCGTAGGGAAGGAACAAGTCACTGACTGGCTCGAGTCACCATTCAGTTCCGAGTTAGAGCAATTCTCGATGCCCGAATCCTTTAAGCCCCCAAAGATGGAACCCTATGATGGCACTATAGACCCAGAGGATCACCTGTATCGATATATATCGCTGATGAGATTAAGGAATGCTAACGATGCCATGAAGTGTCGTGCCTTCGATACCTTACTCACGGGGTCGAGCTCGGGAGTGGTTTCATAAGCTACGACCCGGGTCGATTTCTAGTTTTCTACAGTTGGGGCAGAAGTTTCGAGATGCTTTTATTGGGAATAAGAAGTTCCACCTCAGTGCCACTCACCTCATGAACATCAAGCAAGAAAAAGGAGAGTCGACTATTGACTTCATGAGGCGCTTTAATCTCGAGGCCTGGAAGGTGCATAATGCCAGTGATGCACTTCAGGTCAATCCCTTTGTCGGAGGCCTGCGCAATATGAAACTATACGACAAGCTTTCTAAGAAGATGCCTAATGACATGGACGAATGTGTGAACATAGTCCACAAGTTTTGCCAAGGTGAAGAGGCAGTATGTCTGCACACCATTTCACTTGGCCTCAACTCGAGGAATGACACCCGAGGCCAGACCAAGGGTCGGCCTAAAGGGCGGAGTGACGAAGGAAAGTCGAATGTATTCGATCGATTGACCGCACCGATCACGAATCGGCTCGGAAAGAAAGGGAATTTAAAAGATCGAGATTTCATCCCTCTCAACCGATCTCGAGGGGAGGTGCTGGCCATCATGATTAAGAAAAATATCGCACGGACACCCAATCCGATGTCCAAAGATCCAGAAAAAAGAAAGAATACCCACAAATATTGCGACTATCATAAGGATGTGGGGCATGACACGGAAGAGTGTTTCGATTTGAAAAGAGATATCGACGCGTGTATCCAGGAGGGTCGATTAGATGAAGTGGTCGATAGATCAGAGAAGGACGAGCCCAAGGGTCGTCGAGAATATAAGAGAAAGAGTTATAACGGGGGGAGAGACCGATCGCCACGTCGGGAAAATCAGAGACGTCGAGACAGGTCGTCGGAACCGACTCGTAGAGATAACCGTAGGGATGATCGTAAGGAAGATCAGAATCGAGACCCCCACACGGATAATCGCATCGGATATGGTGTCAATACAATTGTTGCGGAACACGAGTCAGATCGACCTCGATTCAGTCGAAAGTCTACAGACAGATCGAGGGAATCGAAGAAACTTAGGTTCACGACGGAGGTGGGTTATGGACCCAAAGATGATATTCCAAGCTCCCACAGTCACAGTGAAGGTTTGGTGATAGAGGCAGTGATAAGCCGAGGTCTGATAATGAGGGTCTGCGTCGATAGTGGAAGTGCCGTCAACATCCTCTACTACTCAGCCTTCAAAGCCATGAAGTTGAGGTATGAAGACATTATACCGTTATCAACCCCTCTGTTCGGATTCACAGGGCAGGCCATCCACCCTGTCGGGTCGATTAACTTACTGACTACAGTAGGAGATGGAGAAAAGGGCCGAACAATGGAAATGACTTATGTCGTAGTTAAGGCCCCATCGGGTTACAACGCGATATTAGGTCGACCCGCCTTATACGACCTGCGAGCCATTATCTCTACCTTCCACAACAGCATGAAGTTTCCCACCTGGTATGGCACCCATGCGGTAAAGGGAGACGTGGAAGTTGCAACAAATTGTAGTTTGGTTACGAAAAAAGGGAAAGGCGTTGGATAGGTACTGGTTGAGGAGCTAATTCCTGAGGACGAGGAAGATAGAAGCTGGGTCTCTGTCGACCCGACAGAGGAGGTCCGCGTTTTGAAGGAGGAGGAGGGCCAAGGGGTCCAGATCGGGAAGTGGATACCACACCCCGACATGCAAGCCTTGGTCGATCTCCTGGTCGAATATCGAGATGTGTTCTCTTGGAAGGCCGACGATATGCCAGGCTTATCGGCTGATATAGCAGTGCATCGGCTCAATGTCGACCCGAAAAAGAAGCCGATACGGCAGAAGAAGAGAAACCTCGACCCTGAGAGGAAAGAAGCAGTAAAGAAGGAAGTGGATAAATTGTTAGTTGCTGGAATCGTCACGGAGGTATTCTACCCAGACTGGTTAGCCAATCCCGTCTTGGTTAAGAAGCCAGATGAGAGCTGGCGAATGTGGGTGGATTTCACGGATCTAAACAAGGCGTGCCCTAAAGATTCGTATCCACTTCCTAAAATTGATTAGTTAGTCGATTCGACGTTGGGTTTCGAGGTCTTCGGTTTTCTAGACGCTTACAGGGGTTATTATCAAATTTTCATGGACCCCCAAGACTCAGAGAAGACCGTCTTCATAACAGAGTTCGGAACGTTTTGTTTCGTGACAATGCCGTTTGGTCTAAAGAACGCGGGAGCCACTTATCAGAGAGCGGTCAACAAGATATTCGAGAAACATATAGGTCGTAATATGGAGGTCTATGTCGACGATTTGTTGATCAAGAGCCAGTCCATGGGACAGTTCCTTGTCGATGCTAGAGAAGATTTCGAGGTACTCCGAGCTGCGAACATGAAGCTCAATCCGAAGAAGTGCACCTTTGGGGTTCGATCGGGTAAATTTCTGGGCTATATGATATCGAAAGATGGAATTCAAGCTAACCCGGACAAGATCGATGTCCTCAAGAATATGCCTGCACCTCGTAATATCAAAGAAGTGCAGCGGTGGACAGGTCGGATGGCAGCACTCAACCGTTTTTTTATCGATATCCGCGCAAAGAGCGCTCCCCTTTTTCAAGATATTAAAGAAGGCAAGTCCTTTCCAGAGGGATGATAAGTGTCAAAGAGCGTTCGAAGAGATAAAGAATTACTTATCTGATTTACCAACGCTATCTTCACCTCGGGAAGGAGAGAAACTCCTGGTCTATCTAGCAATCTGTGAAGAGGCAGTAAGTGCGGTGTTGGTTCGAGAAGGAGAACATGGACAGGTTCCAGTGTACTGACAGACCTAAACCTAACCTTGGAAACGGCGCCAGAAAGCTGACGGACATTACCTAGGCTATACAGATCCTAACCGGCAGTGTACCGGGTCAAACTGTGGTGCTAGTATGGTGAGTCAGAGTGTCGAATCCTCAGGGAACTTGGTAATTTCTTTTACGTGTGGTTAAACACCAAAGAGTCATTATTAACTCGATCTAAACCGCAATTTTATAACACCGATCACTATTATTCTAGTCAACATAAAATAAATATGAAAATTAAAAACTATACTAACACGATATATATAAATACATAAATATATATAGATCTGCATAAACCGCAATTTATATATATATAAGTATAAGTATATATAGATACCAAAATATTAAACAGATAAGTTTAGATAACTGGCCAAAACTTATATAATTGGTTTATACGATCTTTCAATTAAATGAAATGTGTTCGATCTCTCCTTTTATTTTAGGTCCAATTGAGTAAATGAAACGGTGCACTCCTGAGGTAAACAATTCCTCCTCACACGAGCGTATGAAATTGTCATATGTCCATTGCATCAGTCCAAGGTCCACAACTGTTACGGTTTTTCTGAACAGGTCCCGAGTACAAATCTATCTTTAGATAAAAAGGAGTCATTCCGTTCGTCAAACGGTCAATTTTATTTTAAAGGCTCCGGTTGTCAAAGCCGGACGATTTAACTTTCCGGTTTAAGTTTCAATTAAACTGATGATTTAACATTATTACGATCTCGAGTACAATTATAATAAGATTCATTTCTCCCAAAACAAATCTACCCCCGGGTAGGAAATCGGATTCCGTTATCACGTTATTCACACGACCAATTTTACCCTCCGGTATTTCTATCTTTTATTTCGTATTCTAACTACGAGGCGTCAATTCATAATTAGATTATGAATTCCTCAGATCGATTAAATATGTCAATACGAATATGATTAAAATAGAAAAAGATTCAATTAACTCAATTTTAGTCAATTTAACTTAACAACATTTCCTTAACGAAAAGATCGAAATAAAACCGATTACATAGTTTTGGCCAGTATTATATTTAGCCTAAAAACATTATAACAACGAAAAATATAAAAACAAACATAAATACTTAAGAAAATTTACCCGAATACGGCAGTTGATTCAGAAATCGTATTTTCCGGACATTACGACGTCTTCAGCAAAACCGACTCCCGAGATTTTCCCGAGCATTATAACGATACTAAAACTACATTATTACGGCGTAAGGCCTTATTTACAACTATTACTAAAAATTAAAAAGAAAAGAAGAAGAGGAGAATATATATATGATATGGTTTATATATATTTGGTACCCCTCTTCATCTGCACTGATGCCATATATATAGGCAAACTGACCCTTCCCGGACCGGTCCTGAAACATCCCGGATCGGTCCGGTGTGATGAGTACCCCATGTTACCTAATCATCACTCAACACGTGCAGGGATTTTATTTAGATTTTATTTGTAATTAAAATTATATTTAACTTATAAAATTCATATCTTTTGATTCCGAACTCCAAACGATATGATTCAAGATCCATTGGAAAGCTTGTTGAATTCTCCACAACTTTCATCAAGACCATTTCTTCAGAAAACGCATTCTCGACAAGCCATTTGTATCCCGCGTCTTTTACGGGATCCTTTTCTAATTGAAATCAAATGACCACTTGATCACCATTTGAATTGTAGACCTCTAATCTTCGTGATTCAAAGTGTATTACAAAGCTCATATGAAGATCTTCAACTTTCATGAAGAACGTTTTCTCAGAAAATGTCTTTTTAACGAGCCATTCCCAATACATGTCGTTTTCAAGATTCCGTTATAAATAAAACGACTACCCATTTGACATTTAAATTGAGTGACGCTTTATAACTTCCTTCCAACGACTTGTATTGACTTCAAAAAGTGTTGCTACTCGGGATTTCGGTTCATCTTAGGATTACGCAATGAAATAAACACAAAATACCCGTGTAAAATATACACAACACTCCGGTCACTAAAACCGGTACAAAAACTACAACTTTTTACTATAAACACTAACTTTTACTACTAACTATACTAAACTATAAAAATTAATATTTCATATCAATTGTATCATAATATTATATATTTTATATAGAATTTGTCAATAAAATGTAATAAAATCACGTAAATTTAGTCATATAAAAGTCATACATCAACAACTCCCCACTTAGCTTTTGATCGTCCTCGAGCAAAAATAAGCGGTAATATATAAATAACAGATAATATAATTGATCAGATTAAAATTTTCAAAGTAATATATATCGCCAATATTATAAACATATAAATTATAACTTTTTATAAAAATTTAATAAGAAAGAAAATTAAGTATCAAATATTAATTAGATGGAAACATGCATGCAATAATTCATAAATATAAATAAAATATTAGAATTATTTTTTGTCTCGATTATTACGAATTTCTGGAATCATTAACTAAGTCAAATAGAAGACACTATGGCTTATAATATATTAGGATAGGACATTGGTTAATCGAAAAGATAGAAAAGGAAATCAAAAAGAAAGAAGCAAGTCGTACGTACTCACACCTTCACATTTCTGATCAAAAACAATCTCGATTAGTAACATCCTCTTATTCCAACTATTTTTCAGATTTTCTCTCTTCTCTCTTTTTTTTTTTTTTTAAATATATATTAAGAACTAAAAGCGTGAGTGTGTGTAGAAAATCAAACTTTCCAGCATTGCTTCATCAAGATTGATCGGAGTACTACTCTTTCGATCTTGAATTACGAGTCCGGTTTCCTTAAACTCGTAATCATTCTTGAAATCTATTGATTCGACTTTTTCTTTAAATAAATTTTTTTTTATTTTTTTTTATGCCTTCATCCCAGCAATAGGACATTTCGAGATAATACCCTAGCTGGACTACTATCATTAGGCAAATCGGGAGCTTTATACCTCATAGTGATATAGGACGTTTCTAGATAACCCCTACTACACTCAAATCATTGGTAGCTACTACCGATATATTTTATTTTTATATTGTCGATCAAAGATAGGGAAGATACCTGATATTTGATTAATTTTGTGTAAAAATGGTGCCTTAATTCTTAATATAATTTTTTTTTTCATAGGATACTAACATATCTGAACTCATTGCCACAATCAGCTATCTTGCAAGCGTCATGAGGTGAGAACATCTATATTAGAATCTATCTACCTATTCTAATCTCGGCATAACCATTTTTCTCAACTCTTAACTCTTTCTGTCATCATCTCCTCTCATAAGTACGTACAAACTCGAAGGATGTCAAAGAAATGTAGACCAAAACAAGCTAAGGGTCGGAAATTTCGTGTTAATCAAAATGGCTAAATTCCGAGTGCGATCTTGATCACTCTTTAAAAAAACTGAGGTAGGGTCAAAAATTGGAAATTTATTCAGGTAGGCTATTTGGCTATAGTTATATTTTTTTTTTTTTTTTTTTTGGTGCCACAAATCATCGTCCCTAGTTCTGATTCCAAATTCATAATTTATCTTGAAAAGAAAATTATCTAAAATTTATTTATAATTATAAAAATTACTTGAATAATTCCATAAAAGAAATATTTGTTAACAAATTATTTAGTTATACATACTCAAAATCTTAAAAATCTTATAAAAGATATAAAATATATTCATAATATATCTAATATATTTTACTGAATCAAAAATTAATCTTCCCAAATTATATTATTTTTATTCATATATTAACTAACTTAAATTATTAAAACTAAGAAATAAGTAATTAAAGTACTAATTTATATGAAAAAGGTTATATATGATAAATATTTTTAAATTTTTCGAAAATTTTAATGAAATTTTCAAACCTAACTCTACTCCCCACTTACGAAGTGACATCGTCCCGATGTACAATGAGTGCGAAAAAGTAGGTTGGAAAATTAAATTAAAATTATAGATGATCGGTAATATTGAATAACGTCTACTACAACAAATACTAAACAAAAGTATATATATTAAACATAACAACAAAATTATTACAAACTAAGAAACATAAAAAGAAAACAAACTTATTAACTAGTACTACTAAACTTATTAAAAACAACCTTTAAAAGACTAACTTAAACAACTTAAACAACAACTTAACTCAAATTGACTCATACTGATGATGAACATCCCGGTGTATCAACCGGTAGTAAAGCAAACCTATTATTCCTAGACGGAAATAATTCATCTGTATGATATTCTTCAACTTGGCCCCACTGAACACAAAGACGTGAAATCATCCACGAATTTGGCATAGGCCTTCCATTCTCCCTGGTTAGTGCAAAAGTCAAAACAGTCCTCTGAATGAGAATACCCCAGTCAACGTATTCTCCATTCGTCAAAGCATACAACAAAAGATTCTCATCATCACTTAAACTTTCAAATTGGTATGTTGGATAAACGCGTGAATTAATAAAACGCTTCCACACTTTCAGATGTGGAAGTAGAGCATTGGTTGATAAATCATGGTTTTCATCAAACAAAGGAAACAAACATTGAAAAGATTCATGTGTTTTATTCAGACGAGCATAGGGATCATTGAGTCCCCATTTCATTTCAAAGTGTTGAAGTGAAATCGGTGGAATTTCAAATAGATGATTGATCAGCGTGGAAGAGAAGGGAACAGCCACTCCTCTAACCAAAACTTCCTGTGAAGACTCTATCATTGGTGTGGTTATCAAGGCAGAATAAAATTCTCGTACTATGGAGACATTTATTCTTCCTCTTGGTGTTTTTATAAATTTCTTCCACCCGAAGCCTCGAATCATCGTTTTGCCCCAACGATCTATCTTATCCATATTCAAACCTTTTTCCATCAAAATCGGAGAATTAGCAAAACGTGCATGCACCCTCAGATTTTGATTAGAAGCGAGAGACTCTGGAATAACAGCATCAGGGTCTTCTTGCTCATAAGAATTCACCGAAGGTGAAGAGTGATTCGACATTTTGGAAACAATTGGAAAGAAGTTAAAAAGATGAAGGTAAGTGAAAGTGAATTGGCAGGTAAAAAATGTTGGCCTGCATTTCCTTTAATAAAACATTGAAAACATACGTGCCTTCATCTAATTCACTCTCTGCATGACTCAGCAAGGTTTTTGTTCCCGGACCGGTCCTGATAAGTGGCGGATCGGTCCGGTACTAAGATATTTTAACCGAGCAAAGAGGTAAAATCCAAGTTTGATTTTTGTTTTTACCTTTCACATGTTGTACAATGCAATGTTTCCTCTTTGTAGGATGAAAAAATGACTCATTAACGATAAATATTTTTGGTATTTTCGAGTTCATACGGTATTAAAAATGACTAATATGTTCTGATGATTCTAACGAAATATTGAACAAAATGATATAAAACTAAAACGATTGTGAAAACGAAATTAAAACATACTAATATTGAAATCTAATAAAGTGAAAAATGCTGAAAAAAATGCAAAAATAAAAAAAGTTTAACAAACATAATGTTTAATCAAACAATGTCAACTTCGTCATCCTCCTCGATATAATCTTGAGAACTAAAGCTCGGTCCTGACTGCGATGTATATGGTGGAAATGTAGTCGTGGTCCGGACTGAACTATCTAGACCCATCGTACTCATGCTAGATGTCATCTGTGCAAACTCAGCAAAACCCCCCCAACTCTGTGTAGCTGTCGTCTGAAAACCTGTAGAAAAGACACCCTGACCGGTCGATTGGCTTCCAAAGGCATGTGACATTGGTCGAAAGCTCGAAGGTGGTGGTATAGGTCCAATCCACTGAGGTAATGTATAAGGCTCAGACTGAACTGGTGGATAAGCAGGATCATCAAAAGTAGGAGGACCAAACAACCGCTCCTGCCTCCTCAATCCTCTACGTAAATCATCACACCACTGCCTATTACTCTCAGCAAACAAAGTCATATTGGCGTGTCCTCGGGCTACATCAGATACTAAAGATTGAACCAAGTCATACATATTGGTATTTGGGAAAGATGACTGCTGAGGCTGACTAGGAAAAGATGGAAAAGATGAAGAAGATGTAGAAAGAGGTGGAACAGGTAGAGACTCACTACGTCTAGTCAGAAAATCTATCGTTCCCCCGGGAAGCATCCTCAGACTCGGGCCTATAAGGGTCTCATCTGCCTTGGATAACCTGTCGTTAGATAGGAAAGGAACCCCCGATCTATGACATAAATCTAAAATAAAACCAGGAAAGTACATATGACTTCCTGCCTTGGCAGTGACAATAAACTCAAAGGCTCTTTTATACATGATCTTCCCAACATCTATCTTAATATCTTTAACCATTGCCCACGTAATACATAAATCTTCTTTACTGAAGGCGGTGTGCTTGGTTGTGGGATAGAGAGTATGGCTCAAAAAACGTTTAATTGCCCTTAAATCCTTCATACAATTCCCATAATTAAATCTATTATCTACCCAAACAGCGTTTGCATCAAACTCCCTCTGAGCTCTCAAAGAAATCTGCTCAAACACTGTAGCATCACTCAGCCCTAATATATTCCAATAATCCTCATCATCTGGAAAGACTTCCACTCCTAAGATAGCATTGATAACAGCGGGATTAAAAGGAACACACCTCGATCTAAGAGATATTGACTCCAACACACTACCCTCAGTAGGCACATAAGTAGACAGACCTGAGTAAAACTCTGCTACTAAGGTAGTGTTAACCTCCCCTTCTCTTTTAGCAGCAAGGTCTAACCATTGACGTCTCGTGAAAATACGTCTAACCTCCTCACCTAAATCATCAAAATCCATACCTCTTTCCAACACAACACCACATTTACTATAGATCTTATCATATGCACTGATAGCTTGTGGTGATGCAGTCCTAGCAAACTAACAGATTGTTCTTCAGGTGTTAATTCTTTAAGTTCTACAACTGGGACTGGTATTGGAATACTAGGCTTTCGTTTCTTAGAGATTTTGCGACTAGAAGAGGCCATTCTACGATATTGGAATTAACACAACAACACAAAAATAAAAGAGTCACAACACACGTAAAAATCAAAACAGTTGAAAACAAACTACAAAAGTATGAAAAATTACGAAATTGATAAGAAAAGCAACTAAATTATACCTTATAATGCACAAAACGACTAGAAATTGACCGGAGAAGTCGGATGTCACCCGTTTGAGTTTGGGCTCGTTTTTGCTCCTTTTTGAAAATTTCAAATTGTATTGAAGAGAGGGAGGAAAAATAGAAAAAATTTGAATGGTGGGGTAGTGGGAGTGTTGAAAATGTGATAAAAATGGGTGGTGGTGGGACAAGGGGTGGGGCGGCTGTGTTTTTTTTTTTTTTTTGTTTGTAAAAGAGAAGAAATGGAGAAGAAGAAAGAAAATCCCGTTTGTAGGTTAAAAGTGTTCCCGGACCGGTCCTGATAAGTGGCCGGATCGGTCCATGTGCAATTTTTTTTTTATTTTTTATTTTTAAACTACATAAAAACTTATAAAACTCAATAAAAACTTAATAAAAACTAGAAAATATAATTTATGAATTTTATAACAATTTCTTAAAATTTATAAAATCTTTATAAAACTTATTTAAAAGTTTATAAAAATTCCATAACATTCCATTAAAAAAAACTTTTTATAAAACTTTTATAAAACTCTTTAATTTTATAAAGATCCAATTTTATAAAATTTTTAAAGTTATGCAAAAATTTTATAAAACTAAAAGACTTGGACTTACAGGGTTTCTAATTCTTCAATTTCTACAAACTCCATATTTCTAACATACCGTTCAAGCAAACTAAATCCTAGAAACGTAGCGTTTGAATTTTGTCTTGGAATTCCATCGGGATTTTCGGTTAACCACCTAATCGTTCCCTTCTTAATTACATTCAAACACTCATTCTGAGATTGAGTTATGTTTTTCCCACATTTCCCACTGTGTTCAATCTTTCCACAGTTACGCACTTCCTTAGAAACTTAGCCCTTCTTTTTATCGAGCTTCTCGACGTACCATTACAAACTTCTTTCAATTTTTTCTCTCTCAACAATTGCTTGTTCTGTTTAAAAACTAAAGCTTCTATAATAAAAGCGACATCTCTATGAAGGCCTAATTTCAAAAGCAAAACAAAAACTCCTAATCTATCTAAAAAAGACATCCAGTTCTTTTTACGTCTATCCGGTAAAAGACGAAAAAAGTTTAAACATATAAAAGATAAAAGATAAAGATAGACAACACCCGGAATTTGGTCGATTCCGGTTTCTCTACTTTTCGCTTTTTCGAACACGCATTTAATTTTTCGGAGGGTCAATTAGCAACATCACTTCATTTATCGGAGATTTCTTCACCTTCCGTAAATAGCTTCACCCTGTGACCATTGGCTATAAAAGTTGTATTCCCATCAGTTAGTTCAACAGCTCCAGATTTATAAACTCGTGTTACTTTAATGGTCCTGTCCATCTTGATTTAAGCTTTCCTGGAAACAACTTTAAACGTGAATTGTACAATAACACTCGATCACCTACATGGAACTCACGACTATAGATTCTTTTATCATTGAAAGCTTTTGTGCGTTCCTTGTAGATTCGAGCATTTTCATAAGAATCAAGGCGAAATTCTTCTAATTCTGTTAACTGAAGTAACCTATGATCACCGACAGCCTTAGGATCGAAATTCAGAAATCTAATAGCCCAAAAGGCTCGGTGTTCTAACTCTACTGGGAGATGACAAGATTTACCAAAGACTAATTTGTAGGGAGAACAACCAATTGGGGTTTTAAAAGCTGTTCTATATGCCCATAACGCATCATCTAGTCTAACTGCCCAGTTTTTACGGTTTGAGTCCACTGTCTTTTCTATGATTCTTTTAATTTCTCTGTTTGACACCTCTACCTGACCACTGGTTTGCGGATGATAGGGCGTTCCTAACTTATGCGTTATACCATATTTTTCAATTAACTTAGTAAATGGTCGATTGCAAAAATGTGACCCTCTATCACTAATGATCGCCCTCGGAGTGCCATATCTAGTGAATATGTTCTTTTTAAGAAATCGTATGACAACCTTGGTATCATTAGTGGGAAGAGCTTCAGCTTCTACCCATTTCGAAACATAATCTACCATTACAAGAATAAATCTTTTTCCAAACGATATAGGGAAATGTCCCATGAAATCTATACCCCAAATATCAAATAACTCACATTCTAAAATAGGTTGAATAGGCATTTCATGTTTTTTAGAAATATTCCCCCATTTTTGACAAGACTTACAAGATTTAACATATGTATACGCATCTCTATAAAGTGTAGGCCAATAAAAACCACATTGTAAAACTTTAAAAGCAGTTTTCCATCCTCCATGATGACCTCCTGCCTCACGATCATGACAAAACGATAACACACTTAAAATTTCATTATCAGGCACACATTTTCTGATTATCCCATCCGAACATTTACGGAAAAGATCTGGTTCCTCCCAGTAATAAAATTTTAAGTCGTAAAAGAACTTCTTTTTCTGTTGCCACGTCCAATGAGACGGAATGTAATCACAAGTTAAGTAATTAACGATATCTCTAAACCAAGGTGAATTTTCCTTAGAAGGAATTCTATTCTTTAATAACTGCATGGTTGAAGGAGTATCTATTCTAAATAGTTGTTCATCAGGAAACGAATCCTTAATTTCATTCCCTATCTCTTCCTCAGCCTCCATTCTACTTAGATGATCTGCTACTACATTCTCACTTCCTTTTTTATCTTTAATCTCAATATCAAACTCTTGAAGTAGGAGAATCCATCTAAGGAGACGTGGTTTCGCATCTTTCTTACTCAGTAAATACTTCAGAGCTGAATGGTCTGTGTAGATTATTACCTTAGAACCAACAATATACGATCTAAACTTATCTAAGGCAAAAATCACAAACCAACGGTTCCTTTTCGTAGTTGCATAGTTCAGTTGAGCTGCATTTAGCGTGTGAGATGCATAGTAAATAGCTTTGAGAATTCTATTATACCTTTGACCTAAAACAGCTCCTACAGCTAAATCGCTAGCATCACACATAATCTCAAAAGGTAAATCCCGCTTGGTGCTACCAAAGCTCAGTGCGAGAATCAACTTCGCTTTCAGGGTCTTAAATGCTTCCATACATTTACTATCAAAATTAAAAGATACTTCTTTTTCAAGCAAATGACTTAGAGGTTTTGCTATCTTCGAAAAATCTGCAATAAATCTCCTATAAAATCCTGCATGTCCAAGAAATCCTCTTAGAGTCCTTAGATTAACTGGTGGTGGTAATTTTTCAATCACCTCGACTTTAGCTTTATCAACTTCAATTCCTATTTCAGAGATTCTATGACCTAGAACAATTCCTTTTGATACCATTAAATGACATTTTTCCCAGTTTAGTACTAGATTGGTATCCTCACAGCGTTGTAGCACTCTTTCTAAGTGCGACAAACATTTACCAAAAGAATCTCCGTAAACACTAAAGTCGTCCATAAAAATTTCTAAGAATTTCTCAACCATATCAGAAAATATAGACATCATACATCTTTGAAACGTAGCAGGAGCATTACATAAACCAAACGGCATTCTTTTACAAGCAAAAGTTCCATAAGGACATGTGAAAGTAGTCTTTTCCCTATCTCCTGCTGCAATGAAAATCTGTAAATATCCTGAATAACCATCTAAGAAACAGTAATATTTATGACCACTTAGACGTTCCAACATTTGAACTATGAATGGAAGCGGATGATGATCTTTCTTAGTATGATCATTTAGTTTTCTAAAATCAATGCACATTCGATATCCTGTAATTTCCCTTGTTGGAATCCATTCATTCTTATCATTCTCTTTCACTGTGAAACCTCCTTTCTTTGGTACAACTTGAGTTGGACTTACCCATTCACTATCGATATAGGAAAGATTATTCCCATTTCTAATAGCTTAATCACCTCTTTCTTAACGATTAACGTAAATTCGGGTTGAGGCGGCGTTGCGGTTGAATACAAGGTTTAGCATCTTCTTTTAGAATTATCTTATGAACACAAATCTCGGGCTAATACCTCGAATATCGGAATCGTCCATCCAAAAGCTTTCTTATGCTTTCTTAACATTCCTATTAATTGATCTTCTTGTTGCTCGCTTAAAGTTGATAAAATAATAATCGGTAATAGATTATCAGTTTCAAGAAAAGCATATTTCAGATTTAAAGGTAACGGTTTCAATTCCAGATTCTTCGGCGGATCTTCTATTGATGATTTAAGAACTGGTCCTTCTAGTTGTAATTCCAAATACTTATGCCATGGTGGCTTAAAAGTAAAGCTTCCTTTATCTAGAGAAAGGATTATCTCTTTCATTTCAATGTCTTCCTCATCTTCTTTATAGATACACAGAGTTAAGCATTCTTCTAATCTGTCTTCAAAAGTTGGTAACTGATTATCATAGACAGAATGAATATCTTCTATAAAAGAACATGATTCTGGTGATGTATATGGATGATTCATAGCTTTGAAAATATTGAAAGCAACTTCATCTTCATTGACTCTCAAAATTAATTCTCCTTTCTGAACATCGATTAAAGTTCTTCCTGTAGCTAGAAATGGTCGACCTAGAATAAGTGGCGCTGAATATCCTTCTTCCATTTCCATAACTACAAAGTCTACTGGAAAATAGAATTTGTCTACTTTAACCAATACGTCCTTAATAATTCCTTTAGGGTACTTAATCGATCTATCTGCCATTTGCAGAGTCATTTCAGTCTTAGTAAGCTTTCCTATGCTTAGCTTTCTATAATCCTCATAAGACATGAGATTTATACTAGCTCCCAGATCACATAAGACCTTCTTAAACAGAAATCCTCCAATTTCACACGGAATGGTAAAACTACCAGATCTTTTAGTTTAGGTGGTAACTTATGCTTTGCGTGAATTGCGTAACATTCTTCATTTAGGCATATATTCTCATAGTCCTTTAATTTTTTCTTATTTGATAGTATATCTTTCAGAAACTTTCCATAGGCAGGTATATTAATCAGAGCTTCAATAACAGGGATATTAACATGAAGATGACGAAAAGTGTCAAGGAAACGAGCATACTTCTTATCAATTTTTGCCTTTTTGATTTGATCTTTAGGAGGGTAAGGTAAAGATTCTAAATCTATAACCTTTGGCTCCTTAATCAATTTCTCTTTTCCTTTTTCCTTAAACCTTTGAGTATTACTTGATCGCCATGTTTCAGGTTCTTGAATTTTTTTTTAAAATTGTTCCCTGAGTCAATCTCTACTTCAGACTCTTTCGGTTCTTCCTGTTTCTCATCCTTATTACCAGTTTCATCTATTCTAACATGTTCCTTGAATAAATTCCTTAAATCTTTATCCATGGGGTCTTTCAAAATCCTAGGGATTTTTACCCTTTTTCACCTTCATTTTCAGGTTCCAAACTTCTATTCCTTTTCAAGAAATTCTCTATAATTTCTTCTTCCTCATCAGTGAATTCAATTTCATCTTTAGTTTCATCATTCTTTCGATCATCTTCTACTTCATTATTCCCAAAGTTTTCAACCCCATTGCTTCCACAGAGTTTTCTACTTCTCGTAACTACAACATTTACCTCTCTTGGGTTTCTTTCAGTGTTGCTTGGTAATCCTCCTGGTGGTCTACTGTTGTTACGTTCACCTTCCCTACTCAAATGATCTTCCATATTCCTTAATGAGGCTTCTATCGTTCTCATTCTGGTATCATGTCCACTCATAGATGTTTTCATTGTACTCAGATCCTTAGAGACTGTACCAATAGAAGTCATCATTGTTTCCATATTCTTAGATTGAGTAGAAACTACACCCATCATATTTTCCATTAGTTTTTCCCATTTTTCAACTCCTTCTGCAGGTTGAGTTGAACTCTGAGTTACTGGTATACTTTGAGTGGTACGTTGAGGATAGGATCTAGGTAATGACTGTAAATTCTGATTAGATGTATTTTCTTGATAAACTTGGTTATTATTCCTATACGGGACCGGATATGGCGGTTGTCCTTGCTTACTAGGGTTTTCAGACCATCGATAAGTAGGATGATCTCTTCTAATAGCATTAAACGAGTTTGAGTATGCATTGTTCAAATTCCTATGCTGCTGAAGAAAACTCACCTCCTCTCTTGAATATCCTGTTGGTTCTTCAATCCCTAATGGCATATTATCCTGATTCGAGTATTCAGTTGGTGTACTATTTTCTGAACTTTGGTTCTTATTCTGTTGTAAACCATCAAATTTCCTACTCAAATTTTCTAAATGTGCTAGAACTTCCGTATTAGACGTACATTCTCCCCGCAAAAGCTACTTTTCTCGGTGCTAGAACCGGTTTCCCACATTCTCGTTATTTTTGGAAATTTTTTCTATAGCATCGTAAACTCGTTTGTGCTTCACTCATCATTAACGAACCACCACATGCATGATCTACATCGCACGTGAATCTTTTCTCAATTTACGACGAAGAGTTGAATTTGCATATCTAAGGAATAACCATGATCGGGACAAGCTCTTAACAGCTTTTTAAACCTTTCCCACGCATTCCCGAGTGTTTCTTCGCATCCTTGTCTAAAGTTAGCAACCTCAACTTTTAATTCCAAATTTCGTCCGGGGAGTGAAATATTGTTTCGAAATTCGCCTTTGAATCTCCTCCCAACTCGGTTAGTGAGTGGTGTGGAAGAGACATAAACCAATCTCGGGCTCGTCCTTTTAAAGAAAAAGGAAACATAGTCATCCTTGTTAATTCCTTATGAGCACCTTGACTTTTGGCCGTATTGCACGCTTCTTCAAAAAGATAGAGATGATGATGTGGATCTTCATCATCCTCTCCTAGAAATTGGGCTCTTGTGTCAATTAAACCAAAAAGATGAGACTTAATTTCGAAATTATTCGCTCCTTCATTAGGTAAAAGTATGGGATTATTAGTCCGGTTTCTCCTTATGGTTTGATCACGTATAGGTCTCGGGTTTGCGTATTGTTACGATTATTCGGTTCCGATTCGATTATTTCTATTATTATTATTATTATTATTATTATTAGGGTTAACGGGGTTTTGTCCATGCCCTAGAGCATGTTCCACCCTTGTTCGGGTGTTTCATCACCGATTTCACCATTCTCGTATTTCTTTTGAAGATGAATCTTGGTCGGGATTTCCCGACTAGTATGACCGCGTTTACTCTCTACTCTTAACTCGCCTTTCGTAAGTGTTTATGTCAGGCTTATAAGGAGTGAGCGGGGCCTTACCACTTCTGGTCATCAACTAACGAAAATAGAAAATAACTAGAAATTGACAGAAGTAAAAGTTGGTAATTTACCTATAAGGTAACAACCAACGAAAAATAAAATAGAAATGGGATAAGAAAAGTGTTGATTTATTCTCGAGAATTTTGAGCTAATACAAGTAGTAACCATAGACACAAAAAAAAAAAGAAATTAGCGACGTTCCCCGGCAACGGCGCCGGAAAGCTGACAGACCTAAACCTAACCTTGGAAACGGCGCCAGAAAGGTGACGGACATTACCTAGGCTATACAGATCCTAACCGGCAGTGTACCGGGTCAAACTGTGGTGCTAGTATGGTGAGTCAGAGTGTCGAATCCTCAGGGAACTTGGTAATTTCTTTTACGTGTGGTTAAACACCAAAGAGCTGTTATTAACTCGATCTAAACCGCAATTTTATAACACCGATCACTATTATTCTAGTCAACATAAAATAAATATGAAAATTAAAAACTATACTAACACGATATATATAAATACATAAATATATATAGATCTGCATAAACAGCAATTTATATATATATAAGTATAAGTATATATAGATACCAAAATATTAAACAGATAAGTTTAGATAACTGGCCAAAACTTATATAATTGGTTTATACGATCTTTCAATTAAATGAAATGTGTTCGATCTCTCCTTTTATTTTAGGTCCAATTGAGTAAATGAAACGGTGCACTCCTGAGGTAAACAATTCCTCCTCACACGAGCGTATGAAATTGTCATATGTCCATTGCATCAGTCCAAGGTCCACAACTGTTACGGTTTTTCGAACAGTCCCGAGTACAAATCTACCTTTAGATAAAAGGAGTCATTCCGTTCGTCAAACGGTCAATTTTATTTTAAAGGCTCCGGTTGTCAAAGCCGGACGATTTAACTTTCCGGTTTAAGTTTCAATTAAACTGATGATTTAACATTATTACGATCTCGAGTACAATTATAATAAGATTCATTTCTCCCAAAACAAATCTACCCCCGGGTAGGAAATCGGATTCCGTTATCACGTTATTCACACGACCAATTTTACCCTCCGGTTTTTCTATCTTTTATTTCGTATTCTAACTACGATGCGTCAATTCATAATTAGATTATGAATTCCTCAGATCGATTAAATATGTCAATACGAATATGATTAAAATAGAAAAAGATTCAATTAACTCAATTTTAGTCAATTTAACTTAACAACATTTCCTTAACGAAAAGATCGAAATAAAACCGATTACATAGTTTTGGCCAGTATTATATTTAGCCTAAAAATATTATAACAACGAAAAATATAAAAACAAACATAAATACTTAAGAAAAGTTACCCGAATACGGCAGTTGATTCAGAAATCGTATTTTCCGGACATTACGACGTCTTCAACAAAACCGACTCCCGAGATTTTCCCGAGCATTATAACGATACTAAAACTACATTATTACGGCGTAAGGCCTTATTTAAAACTATTACTAAAAATTAAAAAGAAAAGAAGAAGAGGAGAATATATATATGATATGGTTTATATATATTTGGTACCCCCCTCTTCATCCGCACCGATGCCATATATATAGGCAACCGACCCTTCCCGGACCGGTCCCGAAACATCCCGGATCGGTCCGGTGTGATGAGTACCCCATGTTACCTAATCATCACTCAACACGTGCGGGGATTTTATTTAGATTTTATTTGTAATTAAAATTATATTTAACTTATAAAATTCATATCTTTTGATTCCGAACTCCAAACGATATGATTCAAGATCCATTGGAAAGCTTGTTGAATTCTCCACAACTTTCATCAAGACCATTTCTTCAGAAAACGCATTCTCGACAAGCCATTTGTATCCCGCGTCTTTTACGGGATCCTTTTCTAATTGAAATCAAATGACCACTTGATCACCATTTGAATTGTAGACCTCTAATCTTCATGATTCAAAGTGTATTACAAAGCTCATAT
Organism: Gentiana straminea; assembly: GCA_036785695.1. Taxonomy (NCBI): domain Eukaryota; kingdom Viridiplantae; phylum Streptophyta; class Magnoliopsida; order Gentianales; family Gentianaceae; genus Gentiana; species Gentiana straminea. The sequence goes on along the minus strand of JAVUPR010000515.1, from coordinate 3,302,725 downwards.
GAAGATCTTCAACTTTCATGAAGAACGTTTTCTCATAAAATGTCTTTTTAACGAGCCATTCCCAATACATGTCGTTTTCAAGATTCCGTTATAAATAAAACGACTACCCATTTGACATTTAAATTGAGTGACGCTTTATAACTTCCTTCCAACGACTTGTATTGACTTCAAAAAGTGTTGCTACTCGGGATTTCAGTTCATCTTAGGATTCTGCAATGAAATAAACACAAAATACCCGTGTAAAATATACACAACACTCCGGTCACTAAAACCGGTACAAAAACTACAACTTTTTACTATAAACACTAACTTTTACTACTAACTATACTAAACTATAAAAATTAATATTTCATATCAATTGTATCATAATATTATATATTTTATATAGAATTTGTCAATAAAATGTAATAAAATCACGTAAATTTAGTCATATAAAAGTCATACATCATGTACTTTGTGAGTAGGGCACTACATGGAGCAGAGATCAGATATTCACCGGCCGAGAAGTTAGCACTGGGTTTGGTTCACGCATCGAGGAAGTTGAAGCCTTATTTTCAGGCACACCCTATTGCTGTAATAACTGACCAATCCCTGAAACAAATTTTGGCCAAGCCCGAGACATCGGGTCGATTAGCAAAATGGGTTGTTGAATTAGCTGAGTACGACATCGAATTCCTACCTCGTACAGCTGTTAAAGGCCAAGCTCTGGCAGACTTCATTGCCGAGGGATTATCAATTCAGCTAGAGCAAGAGAAACAAGCAACAGAGGAACAGTGGACCATCCATGTCGATGGAGCATCCAGTAAAGAGGGGGCAGGAGCTGGGTTACTATTGGTCAGTCCGAAGGGAGAAGAGTTCCCCTATGCGCTTCAATTCGAGTTCAAGGCCACCAACAATGAAGCAGAGTATGAAGCCGTGATTACGGGTCTGAAGCTGGCATCCAAGTTGGGGGTTGAGAATCTCTTAGTATATAGTGACTCTCAGCTAGTAGTCAATCACATACGAGGCGAATATGAAGCTAAGGAGGAAGCTATGAAGAGGTATTTGAAAGTGGTTCAAGGGTTGATATTGAAGTTTAAGACAGTTCGCATCGAACAGGTGCCTCGAAGTGAGAATAAGAGGGCCGATGCGTTGTCCAAACTCGCGTCAAATTTCAAATCAAAGAGGAAGGTCCTGGTTGAAATGTTATCAGAACGAAGCTATAACGAGGTCGATGTGCAGCCAGTTACTCAGGGATCAACATGGATGGACCCGATAGCTCTATATTTGAAAGACGGGATTCTGCCGTCAGATAAGTCCCAGGCAAGAAAGGTTCGATTGCAATCCTCCAGGTATGCTTTGTTTGATTACGTTCTTTATCGGAAATCTTTTGTGACCCCCTGGATGCGATGTGCCTCGGAAGACTAAGGGGCCTATCTGCTCGAAGAAATACATCGGGGAGTTTGTGGCAATCATTGTAGAGCTCGAATGCTAGCAAGGAAATGTAAACTAGCAGGTTATTTTTGGCCTTCGATGCAAAAGGATGCCAATCGTCTGGTGATGAGATGCAGAGCTTGCCAAGTGCATGTCGTGGTAACACACCAGCAAGCGCATGAGATGAATGTCATCGAATCGGTATGGCCATTTGACGAGTGGGGAATCGATATAGTGGGGCCTTTACCTCGAGCTCCGGGCAACTTCAAACTTGTAGTGGTGGCAGTCGACTACTTTACCAAGTGGGTTGACGCCAAGGCTCTTACCGACATCAAGGCCTCGACCATCAAAAGATTTCTTTGGGAAAATATTTTATGCAGGTTTAGGATCCCGAAGTATCTGATCTCCGACAATGGAACCCAGTTTCTAGATGAAAGAGTGCAGAATTGGCTCAAAGAGTACAAGATCGAGCATAGAACAACCTCAGTGGCCCGACCTCAGTCCAATGGGCAGGTCGAACAAACAAACAGACAGATAAAATTTGGTTTGAAGAAGCGGCTGGAAGATGAGGGTCGTGATTGGGCAGCTCAGCTGCCTAGCATTCTATGGTCGTATCGGACGGCACCCAATGCGGCCACGCAGGAAACTCCCTTCGCCATGGCTTACAGATGTGAAGCCGTCATACCTGCGGAGATCGGGTTATCCTCGCCTCGGGTTTTGGCCTACAATGTCGAGACAAACGCTGCCGATCGCGACAAGAGAAAGACAATGCGCATCGAATGGCTAATTACAAAAGGAAGTATAAATATTTCCAAGTAGGGGATCTCGTGTTGAGGAAAAACGAGGCCAGTAGGCAAGATCCAATAGGCAAACTCGAGCCGAATTGGGAGGGTCCATACAAGATTCTGAAAGTCCATCCTAAGGGATCGTATCAACTTGGCAGGTCGGATGGAAGTACAGTGCCTCGAACTTGGCATGCCACCAACCTCAGAAAATACTATGTTTAATCTATTTATTTCTCTGTTTCGTTTGCCGTTTTTATCTTTCATTTGTAACAAGTCGATACGACAGTTGGTTTCGATGCTCTTTATCTAAGTAATTTTCTTTCCAAATTATGCTTTACTTGCGCAAGTTCATGTAAAAAAGAAAAGGGGGGTAGAAGAAAAAAGAGCAAAATTCGACCACAACAACAATTCCTCGACACGATGGAGTTGGAATAAAATGGTGAATAAAGTGACAGTGCTTATATCACTCCCGACCTGCCAATAAGCCACGATGCGAGGCGGTCGGAAGATCCCACGATGGATACCTTATTCGACCAGTTCAGATGCACCACGAAGTGCGACAGTCGAATAAGGAGATTTCAATTCGACAAGATCATAAGCCTTACGAGGCAGACAGTCGAATCGAGCTCCGAACAAGTAGCCAAGTCAAGCCTATAAGGCAGCACAATGCTCAGTCGACTCATTCAAGTGTACCATGAGTCATGTACTCATACTACACTTCGAGGGGCCCAGGGGAATTAAGTCCAAAGGACTACACCCCACAAGGCAATGTTTGCCAGGGAATTAAGTTCAAAGGACTACACCCTAGACAAAAGGCATTCAATAAAAAAGCATAGATTGAAATTCAAAAGTCAAGATGCAAAGTTTTGGAGATGACCTAAACCTAACCTTGGAAACGGCGCCGGATCCTCCGAAAGCCGACGGACATTACCTAGGCTATACGACCATAACGAGGGAGATCCTAACCGGCGATCGAGAGCATGTACCGGGTCAAATTGTAGCTCTAGTCGTGAAGCGGTGAGTCGGCTATACGGATCGTATTCCTCGGGGAAAACATGGTAATTCTTTTAAGTGGGGTTAAACACCAAGAAGCTATTATTAACTCGATCTAAGTCGCAGTTTTATCAGTTTTATCGGGTTAGATCATGTTAGTAGTTAGATTAGTTAGTAATGTTAGAGTTAGATGTTAGTAAAACTAGAAAATAAAACAAATAAATACTAATATTATATATATTTTTGGATCTAGCCAAGAATACTTTACTGAATCAATATCTTTTTAGTAGAAATAAATGAGACAGATCTTCCTTTATTCAAGGTGTAAATTATGTGAAACGGTGCACTCCTCGGCTCAACGGCTCCTTCTCACACGAGCGTATGAAACTGTCATATGTCAAATTTAACTATCCTACGTCATCCAAAAGATCGGGTCACTACCGTTTTGTCATGCGGTCAATATTTTAGAATCTTCGTTAGAAATAGATAAATTGACGTAATTAGATCTCGAGCACAAATTTTAATAAGATTTGTTTTTCTAGGACAAATCGCCCCCGGGTAGGAAATAGGATTCCGTTGTCACGTTTTCACTCGGCCAATTTTACCCTCCGGTCTTTCTATCCGTACATTAAGTTCAAAATAGAAAGAGATTCATCATAATTAATTTTAATCATTTTTACCATAGTCAATCATCCGGATCTATAAAAAGAATAACTAATTCGATTTATATCTTGGCTAGATATATTTTTAGCTTAACATTATTATAGATATAGTATACATCATAATATTAGAATAGATTACCGATTACAACTTGTTGAATCGGGGTCATTTCCGCCGATCTACAATCTTCGATAATTATTCTACCATTATAACGATACTATAACTACTTTATTCATATATATATATAGAAACAACAAACATAATACTTTAGAAAAATACCCGATTACAAACTTGTTGATTCGAGGTTGTACTCTTCCGGACATTACAACGACTTCAAAGAATACCGAACTTCCGAGATTTTCCCGAGCATTACAACGGTACTAATTTATTTATATATATAAAAAACATATATATACATACATAGACATATGTATATATACGGGCCCCGAAAATAAAATAAAAAGACAAAAGAGATATAGATCTATATATATATCATATATATGTATATATGATCTACAACAAAAAAAATAAAAAGAACAGAGACGGAGAGAAAGCAGAGAAAGGGAAAGAAGAGGGGCAACGTTCATCTGCATCCGATCTCTCATATATATAGGCAAATTGATCAAGGCCGGACCGGTCCCGAAAGGGAACCGGACCGGTCCGGTGTCATCATTGCTAGATGACTCAAATTTGGATCTAGATCCTTCGATTGTGTATTTATTTGTAATAAAACTTCTAAAATTCATATCTTGAGTTGTAGACCTCCAAAAATTATGATTCAAACGTCAAAATTAAGCTCTCGGAAAATTCTTCAACTTTCATGAAGGACTCTTCTTCAGAAAACGCCGTCTTGATAAGCAATTCATACTCCGAACGTTTTTCGACATTTTCCCTAATACAAATCAATTAGCCACTTGACCACCATTTGAGTTGTAGAAGTCCGATTGACTTGATTCAAAATCCATTGGAAAGCTTTCTTGAAGATATACAACTTTTATTAAGGAAACTTCTTCAGAAAATGTCGTTTTGATGAGCCATTCGTATTACGAAGATATTTCGGGATTTTTACTAATCCGAATCGGTTAGTCAATTGACCATAACTTGAGTTGTAGAACTCCAATTGACGTGATTCAAAGTGCGTTGGAAAGATTATGTGAAGATCTACAACTTTCATTAAGAAGTCATCCCCTGAAAATGCCTCTAAGCTGGGTCAAATCTCCGTCGAAAATATGTAACGATTTAAGTACTTAGGAAAATTTGTTCCGTTGAACTCGTAAACTTGTGGCACCTTCTTCTAATCCTCTAAACACATCTTTTAGACTCAAAACATGTCGTTACGTGGAATCTTGGTCAATATATAATCCTGCAATGAACCACCAAAATACCAAACGTAAATCCGACACGACACTCCGGTTACTAAACCGGTACAAAACTTATAAAAACTTATAAAAATACGATAATTTATATAATAACTACTACTTATACATTTGAATAAAACTTAGTAATTTTGACTTGATTTGATACAATAATGCTCAAAATGGTATCAATATTGGGGTAAATGTCATAATAATGATCATAAATTTATCTCTCATCACAACCCCCTACTTAGCTTTTGGTCGTCCTCGATCAAAACAAGCGATAAAACAAAATGAATAAGAGATAAATTCATGAAGATAGAAGATATAAGGAACAACTAGATAATACAACCATTAGAATTACAACCAGGCGTTAACCTCAATATAAATGTATAACGAGTGTGTGTGTGACAAGCCTTTTCAATTTCCACTATCCTCTCTTGAATAAATCAAGCAAAACACACAAATATCCATTCGACATACCCTAATGACTTTCCTAGGTATAAGCGAATAACACTTCCACACAAAGTTCTTCCGAGTACTTATTAGGATAATCCCTAAAGCATATCATTCAGTTTATACTGGGGATAGTCAGAAGATAGCTAAGTTTTCAACCACGCTTAAAATTTTTTATTTTTTTATTTTTATTTTTTTATTTTTTTTTTTTTTTTTTTTTTTTTTCTTTTGATGAACTTAATTTCACATGTGTAGCATATGCCTTCATTCCCAAAGAATAGGACGTTTCGTGATAACACCCTAGCCGGACTACTATCATCGAGCGATCGGGAGCTTTTAAACCTCATAGTGATATAGGACGTTTCGTGATAACGCCCTACCGCACTCAAATCATTGGTAGCTACAACCGACATATAGATAGTTCATCTTAATTTGGTTGGTATTCTTTTTAACTTATATCCTTCCTATCACATTCAAACCTTCGTATATTCACGGTACACGTTCAAAAGTTAGGTACTAAGTTACCGCAATTATCTATAGAATAACCACTAGGATACCGAATGGATACGCTTTAAAATTTTCGCTTTCAATATCAAAGGCTTACGTGAAGGAATTCATGTTACACAAATATATTTGGAATTACAATGCACTTACGGTTCACGTTGGTTATACACATCCAAATTGATCATTATATCTTCAAATCCATGAAATATATACCTTATACAATTTATTTTAATCAACTAAATAATGCTCGAAAAAAATCGAAAACTAAGGGATTTATTGATACAAAATAAACATTAATTCCATTGCTAGACCAACGACTCCACTCCCCACTTACGAACTTACATTGTCCTCAATGTAAAGTGAGTGTAAATAAGTTGTTGGGAAAGCAATGGTGCACTAAAACAAGTCAAAACAAATACTCGGATGATAAAAAAGGGTGGGTGGGTGGGTCAAAGTTATGACCGTTGTGTGTGCAAATAAAATAAAAGTATGTGGAGTGTGACAGTGTAATGCAAAAGGGTAGATAAACACACCACATAAACTTTTATTGATTTAAAACACACAATATTCCACAGTAGTTGAACTAATACATGTCACACATTATTTGAAATTTAAAACAGACTAGATCATGATATGTAACGTATGGCAAAGTATTAACTCTGAGTCTTTTATACCCAGATCCTCAAGGGTTATTTCAAATCGTTCGAACAACCTAAGTCCAAAAAATGACGCATTTGAATTTTTCTCTTTTTTCTCCATCGGGATTTTCGGATAACCACCTAATCATTCCCTTTTTTAATGACATTCAAACATTCATCCTAAGACTTGGTGAAACAAAATGAAAATCAATCCGAAGTATTCGCAAAGTATCATCCAAAGTATGAGTAATTATTATATTTAACATTTTTACGGGCTGCCTCCCGGTAGCGCTTTTGGTTAACGTCGTTTGCTCGACCAAAATGATAATGATTAACTAATATAATATACTAAACAAAACGGGATACTTCTAACAATTACTCACAAAAGCACGTAACAATTAAGCACATAATCCACTAAAAATAAATGCTTAAGGAGTAAAAAGGAAGGATAGTACCCGTCATTGACTACATTTATAGTCTATAGCCGACTTTACCGTGCTTCGCTTTTTAAGGCACCGGTGGTGGGTCATCCTCACGCACCGCATCCGTCTTTTTTATCAATATTGCTTTCCAACATATGTTAGACGAATGCCGTCGAATCCAACGGTTCTTGACCTTTTCCTTTGATTTTCGAGCTTTGGTTTGCGAGCTTTCACATTATTACTTGGAGTCATCTTCTTCGCTACTCGCGTGTTAGTACGATCCACCACAAGAGAACACAAAGTGTCTACACAAGAACTAGATTCTAGTGTAATGTATGGATATTTCAATGAATTGTAAATGTTGAAGATAACGCGCTCATCATTCACTCCCAAACTAAGCTCTCCCTTACAAACATCGATGAAAGGGGTATTAATAGTTAAGTGCCGAAAAGTGTCAAGAAAATATGCATACTTATTATCCAACTTCATCTTTTTCATTTCATTTCTCGGGGAATGGGGGAGTAATTCAAGATCAGTAGGGTTAGAATGAATACCTCCCTTACCCTTGTCGTTAGATGAAGATGGTAAAGCTTCCTTGAATGATTGTGCCTTTTGAAGACATAGTGTGTCATCATTCAGTACCTTTTTCTTCAAAATATGCGTGGATGTGGTGATGCCCTTCCAGGTTGAACCGATGTGAATTTAGGTTGAGCCGGATAAGGTTCGGTTTGAAATGGCCCTTTAGATTCCATATTCTTCTTATATTTACCATCTAAATCATCATCTACTTCATTATTCCCGAATTTTTCTAATCCATTACTTCCACGATCCTTCCACTTCGGTAATAACAACATTTACCCCACTCGATTTCTTTCGATATTACTTGGCAATCCTTCGAGGGTTTACTTTTTTACGTTCTACTTCTCTACTCAAGTGATATTCCGTATTCCTCAATGAAGCTTCTATAATTCTTATTCGGTATCATGTCCACTCATAGATGTTTTCAACGTACTCATATCCTTAGTGATTTGTACCTATAGAAGTTATCATAATTTCCATATTTTGAGCTTGAGTAGATATCATACCTATCAGATTTTCCATTAATTTCTCCCATTTGTCAACTCCTTCAGGTTGAGTTGAACTTTGAGTTACCGGTATGCTTTGAGTGGTATGTTGTGGATATGGTTTAGGTAATGATTGTAGATTTTGATTCGTGGTATCTCCTTGATAACCTTGATATGGATTCTTATATTGAATTGGATACAGCGGTTGTCCTGGCTTACTAGGGGTTTCAGACCAACGAAAAGTAGGGTGATCTCTTTTAATAGCATCAAACGAGTTTGAATACGCGTCGTTCAAATTCCTATCTTTGTTTTAAAAAACTCACCTTTTCCCTTGAATAGCCTTCGGTTCTTCCATCCCTAATGACACATTATCATGACTTGAGTATTCATTTGGTAAGATATTTTCGAGTTTACATTTTTCCGGCTAATAAGCCGTCAAATTTCCTACTCAAATTCTCCAAGTGTGCTAGAACTTCCGTATTCGATGTATATTCTCCTACAAATGCTACTTTTCTTGTGCTAGAACCGGTTTCCCACATTCTCGTTATTTTTGGAAATCTTTTCAATAGCATCGTAAACTATACGAGCTTCACTCATCATTAACGAACCACCACATGCGTGATCTACATCCGCACGTGAGTCTTTCCTTAATTTACGACGAAAAAGTTGGATTTGCATATCTAAGGAATAACCATGATCGGGACAAGCTCTTAGTAGCTTTTTAAATCTTCCCAAGCATTCCCAAGCGTTTTCTTCGGATCCTTGTCTAAAGTTGGCAATTTCGACTATTAATCCAATTTTCTACCGGGAGTAAAATATTGCTTTAAAAACTCGGTTTGAATATCCTCCCAACTAGTCGGTGAATGATGTGGAAGTGACGAAACCAATCTCGTGCTCTTCCTTTTAAAGAAAAAGGAAACAAAGACATCCTCGTTAATTCCCGATGAGCACCATGACTTTTGGTCGTATTACACAACTCTTCGAAAAGATAGAGATGATGATGTGGATCCTCATCATCTTCTCCTAGAAATTGGGCTCTTGTGTCAATTAAACCAAAAAGATGAGATTTTATTTCAAAATTATTTGCTCCTTTATTGGGTAAACGAATTGGATTATTAATCTGGTACCTTCTTACGGTCTGATCACAAATAAGTCTCGGGTTTGGTGGGTGATTATGCTTATTCCGATTCTGATTATTTCTATTCCTTTGGGCATGATCAAGCCCTTGTTCCGGTGTTTCATTACTGATTTCAGTCATTCTCGTATTTCGATTTGAAGATGATACTTGGTCAGGATTTCCCTGACTGATATGACCGCGTTTACACTCTACTCTTAACTGCCTTCGTGTTTTAAATCAGGTTTATAAGGAGTGAGTGGGGCCTTACCACTTCTGGTCATCAACTATCGAAAAATAGAAAAATAACTTGAAATAGATAAAACCTGAATCAAATGGTGTTTCATTACTGATTTCGGCCGTTTTCATAACTCGATTTGACAATTCTTGTGGAATAGAAAATATCGAATAGAAAATAACACGAAATCGATAAAAAAACCACATTTTTTTTTCTCTCGGTAATTACCGAGTCCACTCGGTATTTACCGAGTGTATTTTTTTTTTTTTTTTTTTTTTTAATTTTTAAAAAATGGTATCTTACCAATAGGTAGGTACCAACAAAAATAAACGAACCGCGTTTACTTTCTACTATCGAAAATAGAAAATAACTCGAAATTGGTAGAAGAAGAAAATTGGTAACTAAAAGAAGGTAGGTACCAACGGAAAATAAAAAAGAAATGTGATAAGAAGAGTGTTGACTTATTCTCGAGAATTTTGAGCTAATACAAGTAGTAACCCTAGACACAAAGAAAGAAATTAGCGACGTTTTCCCCGGCAACGGCGCCAAAATACCGACGGACCTAAACCTAACCTTGGAAACGGCGCCGAAAGGCCGACGGACATTACCTAGGCTATACAGATCCTAACCGGCGTGTACCGGGTCAAATTGTAGCTCTAGTCGGTGAGTCGAGTCGTATTCCTCGGGGAAAACATGGTAATTCTTTTAAGTGGGGTTAAACACCAAGAAGCTATTATTAACTCGATCTAAGTCGCGGTTTTATCGGTTTATCGGGTTAGATCGTTAGATCGTTAGATTAGTTAGTAATGTTAGAGTTAGATGTTAGTAAAACATAAATAAAACAAATAAATACTAATATTATATATATTTTTGGATCTAGCCAAGAATACTTTACTGAATCAATATCTTTTTAGTAGAAATAAATGAGACAGATCTTCCTTTATTCAAGGTGTAAATTATGTGAAACGGTGCACTCCTTAGCTCAACTCCTTCCTTCTCACACGAGCGTATGAAATTGTCATATGTCCCATTTAACTATCCTACGTCATCCAAAAGATCGGGTCACTACCGTTTTGTCATGCGGTCAATATTTTAGAATCTTCGTTAGAAATAGATAAATTGACGTAATTAGATCTCGAGCACAAATTTTAATAAGATTTGTTTTTCTAGGACAAATCGCCCCCGGGTAGGAAATAGGATTCCGTTGTCACGTTTTCACTCGGCCAATTTTACCCTCCGGTCTTTCTATCCGTACATTAAGTTCAAAATAGAAAGAGATTCATCATAATTAATTTTAATCATTTTTACCATAGTCAATCATCCGGATCTATAAAAAGAATAACTAATTCGATTTATATCTTGGCTAGATATATTTTTAGCTTAACATTATTATAGATATAGTATACATCATAATATTAGAATAGATTACCGATTACAACCGTTGAATCGGGGTCATTTCCGCCGAGATCTACAATCTTCGATAATTATTCTACCATTATAACGATACTATAACTACTTTATTCATATATATATATATAGAAACAACAAACATAATACTTTAGAAAAATACCCGATTACGAATTTGTTGATTCGAGGTTTGTACTCTTCCGGACATTACAACGACTTCAGCAATACCGAACTTCCGAGATTTTCCCGAGCATTACAACGGTACTAATTTATTTATATATATAAAAAACATATATATACATACATAGACATATGTATATATACGGGCCCCGAAAATAAAATAAAAAGACAAAAGAGATATAGATCTATATATATATCATATATATGTATATATGATCTACAACAAAAAAAATTAAAAAGAACAGAGACGGAGAGAAAGCAGAGAAAGGGAAAGAAGAGGGGCATCGATTCATCTGCATCTGCTCTCATATATATAGGCAAATTGATCAAGGCCGGACCGGTCCTGAAAGGGAACCGGACCGGTCCGGTGTCATCATTGCTAGATGACTCAGCTGGATCTAGATCCTTCGATTGTGTATTTATTTGTAATAAAACTTCTAAAATTCATATCTTGAGTTGTAGACCTCCAAAAATTATGATTCAAACGTCAAAATTAAGCTCTCGGAAAATTCTTCAACTTTCATGAAGGACTCTTCTTCAGAAAACGCCGTCTTGATAAGCAATTCATACTCCGAACGTTTTTCGACATTTTCCCTAATACAAATCAATTAGCCACTTGACCACCATTTGAGTTGTAGAAGTCCGATTGACTTGATTCAAAATCCATTGGAAAGCTTTCTTGAAGATATACAACTTTTATTAAGGAAACTTCTTCAGAAAATGTCGTTTTGATGAGCCATTCGTATTACGAAGATATTTCGGGATTTTTACTAATCCGAATCGGTTAGTCACTTGACCATAACTTGAGTTGTAGAACTCCAATTGACGTGATTCAAAGTGCGTTGGAAAGATTATGTGAAGATCTACAACTTTCATTAAGAAGTCATCCCCTGAAAATGCCTCTAAGCTGGGTCAAATCTCCGTCGAAAATATGTAACGATTTAAGTACTTAGGAAAATTTGTTCCGTTGAACTCGTAAACTTGTGGCACCTTCTTCTAATCCTCTAAACACATCTTTTAGACTCAAAACATGTCGTTACGTGGAATCTTGGTCAATATATAATCCTGCAATGAACCACCAAAATACCAAACGTAAATCCGACACGACACTCCGGTTACTAAACCGGTACAAAAACTAATAAAAAACTTATAAAAATACGATAATTTATATAATAACTACTACTTATACATTTGAATAAAACTTAGTAATTTTGACTTGATTTGATACAATAATGCTCAAAATGGTATCAATATTGGGGTAAATGTCGTAATAATGATCATAAATTTATCTCTCATCTCTCGCTCCTCCAAGGCGGCGGATGGAGACTCGATCCTATTTAAAGCCACTTTGGTCATTAGCCGAGCACTCGCAAACGAATGATGTGAATTCGAGGAGTAGACAAAAATCACCAAATTAAAATAGTTAAGTGAAGACTTATAGCTCGGATAACTTTTGAATAACAATCACCCAGCTCGTCAGGAGCCATGGCCTCCATTTCGGCAAGACTCATGCCGGGGATCGTCTCGATGCCACTCGAGCCTTGAGGAGGGAGGTTGCGAGCTTCCTTCCCGGCCCCATGCCTCACCTCAGTTGTTTTTTGGCGTTTTCTCAAGATGAGATTCCCCTCAGGCTGCTCAGTCACCCGAGCCTCATCAGGTTGATCTCTCAGGATGTCGGATGTCGACACAGGAGTAAAAGATTGGGCCGGAGTCCTTTGACCCCCGGAGATTATTGCACCGGACACGGGTTTTTTCGACCTGATACCGGCTATCTCTTGAATCTTCTTGGGGTCAACCTTCTTAGGGTCAGGCACTTTGCCCACCGCCTCCAGCTTTGAAAAGAATTCCACTGCAAACAGAGAAAAATCGACATCAATACACAGTCAAAAAAGGAGCAAGTATAAAAAAAGAAAAAATACAAAAGTGTAACAGCTCGACAGAGTAAATAAAAATCCTACACAAAACTCGAACGTCCTCATCGAGTTCTAGATAAGCACCCGGACCCGCCGTCTCGATATCAGTGAAGGGGTATAAGGAATGCAGATTTCGAGTTGCGACATCGGGGCTAACTCTCTCGAGAATCCTACATTCAGCGGGGGCATCGGAGTCCAGCCTGTCATGACATTTCCTAGGCCTTTTGTACCAGGTATGGATGTCGATATCCTCTAACCTGTGTCGGATGAAGAAAAAATGAGGCTTCCACTCGCCCTGAGACGAGATCACTCTCCTCACAAACTCCGAGACCAGGGGACGCCTCTGGAAAGTGTACCATCCCGCATCTTGCAGACCTTGGATCGAATAGTATTGTCGGAATAAACGAACTGTGAATTCGACCTTAGCTATCCGACACGCCAATACGAAGCCCATAACGCTCCTAATTCCATTTGGAGCGAGTTGGGTGATGCAGATCTGATAGTGTCGGAGGACTTCTATGAGAGATGGGTCGAAGGGAAACCTTAATCCCTCTTTCAGTTGCGCCTCGTATATGGCACAGAACCTATGAGGAGGATCACAGGCGTATTGAAATCGACCGTGAGACACTTTGATGTTTTCAGAAGAGTATGGAATGCCATATCTTAGACAGACGGCTTTGGCTTTTTCCTGAGTTAGGTTGGATATACAACCATAAGGTCCTTGGCCTTTCATCCTGGTTTGGCGTTTGGTAACAGCAGGTCGAGAAGTCGATTCTTCTTCTCCTCCCTCTTCTTCTTCTCCGGCTACTCTCTCACCGGAGGGAAGCGGTTGCTCAGAATCTGTTCTCTCCGCCGATTCTTCTTCTACCACAACAAGTTCCTCCCTATTTTGAGAATCGCTCTCACTCCTAGACATGGAATTGAGAAAAAGCAAAGAAATAAAGATCAAAGGAAGAATTTGAATGAAAGTAAGGCTTACTTGAGATTTTCAAATAAGGCAGGAAATTTGGAATAGCAAATGAGAGACTTCGGTGTCTTGGACTCCTTTTATGCTCCACAATCTTGCAAATGATTTGAAAGGGCAGGATTTGGGGGCAGTTATAGAGTTTGAAACACGGTAATCAATGATAGAAACCCCGTGTGGACCAATGAGGACGCTTCGTTTACCGCACCCATTAATGCTGAGACAGAGTGATGTCATCCTACGACAGCCTACATCGGCTAAGGAGACAGCTGTATTCCTGCCTAAAGAAGGCCACGTATCGAAGTGATAATTCAAATTTTCAGATCCGACTTCAGCATACGAGATAGGCTTCTCTCCGATCTGGGGGGCTTATGACGATACGGGATTTCACCCCTCCATATGAAATTATTTGATTGGTCCAGCTGGCATGTGGGGAAATCCAAGTCTGTTATCCACATCGGGTCGAATACGAGACGTTCCAATGATTACCACGGCAGTCAGCAGATCTTGCAAGTGTCCCACCTCGAGCCCCCATGTCGATGTCATACGAGTCAAGACCAAAGTTCCAGCCCAGATTCCTAAGCCCAATATCCGGAGGGTAACTTGGGCAAGGGGCAAGGCCCAGTAAGGGTTATTTATGTCAATAGACCAAACCGCCTTAAGTTTAGGGCAGAAGAAGGGCTTATGCCTATAAATACACTAATCCATGAACTACGTAAGGCTTGATTCCTGGACAATACACTGGATACGTAGGCAATCCAAGATACATTCTTGGACTCAGCCATAAAACACCAAAAACACCATCTTTTCTACAGTTCGAGCTGTGCATATTCTTCTTGACTCACCCTTAGATTACACATGACCCTGTTAAACCGGTGGTGCATTATTCAGCATCATCACTGTGGTTGAAATCCATGACTGGAAAAGATTTGATGGGTCTGGTATGATTTAAGATTTGGAGCGAAGCAAAGTTGCTTTGTCGAGAGCATTAATGTTGATGCCGGCAGTGAAGAAGACGGTGGTGAAGGTGAAGGTGAAGATAGAAGCGAGCAGGTGGAGGGATGAGAAAATGTTGGGAAAATGGACGAGGGATGGATGAATGAGTTAATGAGGGACATTTATGTCTAAGTATTTTTTTCACATTTTTTTTATTTTTTCTAAAACTCATTAATTTGGGAAGCTTATGAACGGAAGAAAAGTTTGAAATTGGCTCTTATGGGTAATTTTCCCTTGTTAAAATGGCTTATTCTAAATTGTAATTTCATTTTGTATCCCTCCATTTAATGAATGCTCGTTTTTACTTTTTAGAGTGGAATATTGTAATTCCATGGTTAGTATTAGTATTAGTTAATTCCAAAAACGTTTTAGTATTAGTTGATTCGAAAATTTTACACACAAACTATACTTATTTCATTAGATAACATCTTTAGCTTGGAAGTTCAATATACAATTGAAAATTTTTGGCACCTTGAGTGACATGTCACTTTTGATAAACCATGTTTTTTAGGAAATTATTTCAAGATATTTTCTTTTGCTTTGTTAAACAATTTTTTTTTTTTTTTTATATAGCTTCCCTCTCCACTTTACTTCATTGTTCTCAATTATCCAAAGTGATGAAATTTAGGCTAAAAGAGAAATTATTGATTTATTTCAAATTAACATTAGAATTATGTATTTTTTAGGAGTTCTATAACCTTAAGCCATCATCCGCTCATTTTCTTTTATGTAGCAACTACATCGCAACTACATTTGAAGAACAATAACATTGTAATATATTTTCTACTTTGACATTTACTAATGATGTAATGAGCATCACCTCATTTACTTTTACATAACAACTACTACCTCCGGTCCAAAATATAAGTCACCATTGACTTTGACACGCATATTAAGGAGGCGATAACTAATCGAATTTTTACACTATCATGACGAAATTACCCATTGTTTACACTGCAATTGACTGAACAAGGGCTAGAGGGTAATTTCGTCATGATAATGTAAAAATTCGATTAGTTATCGTCTCCTTAATATGCGTGCCAAAGTCAACGGTGACTTATATTTTGGACCGGAGGTAGTACATCGCAACTACGTTTGAGGGCTACAACTGTGCATCACACGGTATTCCACCACTAAGTAAGAATTATGCATGCAATGGTCGGTCAAATTTTTTAGATTCCCTTAAACGACACTGTTTTTCGTAAATCACTCCATGCAAATCACTCCTCTATCGTATAGTCCATTATGAATCAGCCACGCCTGATTTTTTTCTTTTTGGAAAGAAATCATTACGCCTAATTAAATGACCGAATGTAAACGCTTGACAAATCCCTAATCAACGCATGTAGAAATTGCTTCGTCAGCTTGTACCGTTTGGCGTGTGGGAAGGCTATGGGTTTTACCCTATTTATTTAGAGGCTTGCAGTTATCGCCTCTGTTACTATCGATCATCCGATTTCTGCTCCTGTGCGTTTCCGTGATGCATAGTTCTTCTACCTTGATAATATCTATCAGATTCGTTCTATTGCTTGCCTAAGTCTCACTTCCAGTTTATGTAAATGATGTTAACTAGACTTAAGCAGTTACAACTAACATTTAACTTCCCATAACTAATCCTAACTGCATTAACTGGTGCTGCTGTTTACTATCAACTGGTTGTGGTTTTAGCAACTGGGGAGAACGTGTCAAGGTAATCAATACCAGTCTGTTGTGTGTAGCCTTTTGCTACTAATCTAGCTTTGAATCTCTCAAATGTACCATCTGCCTTTCTTTTGATTCTAAAAACCCATTTGCAACCTATTGGAGTCTTTCCTTGTGGTAGGTTGACTATTTTCCATGTGGTTGTCCTTTTTAATGCTTGTATTTCCTCCTCCATAGCTTTCTGCCATCTATGATCCTTCATGGCCTGTCTAAAGGTCTTTGGTTCTGTTTCTTCATTATAATTTTCCATAAATACCTTGTAGGAGCTACTGAGAAACCTGTCAGTATCTATTAGATCAATGCTATGTGGAGAAGTCATATGACATTGAAAGTCCTTTAGATAAGAAGGTTGAACTCTTTGTCTATTTGATTTCCTAGCGAAAGACGTCGAGTTCTTTGTTCCACCGGTACTGGTAAATCTATGATTGGTTGTTGCTGGTGCAACATAGGCTCCATTTGTTCTTGTGGAACATCAACTACAGGTTCCTGTGAATTAGGTGTTTGACATAATGTCTGCGTTTGACTACTGGAATTATCTGCTAGTTTATCAAAGATATGCAAAGAAGGATCTCAAGCAAGGATGTTAGTATTGGCAGTTTGAAGATAAGGAAAAACATGCTCAAAGAAAGAAGTATCCCTAAAGATGAAGATATCATCCCAAACCTCCTTAGCTGTTTCATACCATATTATTCTTTGACTAATAGAAGGGGAAACAGAGTGTACTAACCAATAAAAGACCATATTGTTGCACTGCTCTCATGCCGCGAACTTGGCATCATCTTCTAGAGGTTGAGGCAAAACACCATTGACAAATCCAAGCTTGTTTTTTGAGGACAAAATCATCCTCATAGACTTCCTCCAACTCAAATAAATTTCTGCAACTAAAACCGGCTGAACAACTACAACATTAGGGTTCTCACTTGCGTGGAGAAAGTAAGGATCGGCAAGATCTTGAGGAACAATATCTTGATCAACAGCCATTTCCAGAAACTTAGAAAAACAACAAGAAAGGAGTTGACAAAACGTCTAACACACAAAGTGCACTCATAAGTGCTCTGATACCATGATAATTTTCATAAACTGAAGCATGAACATTGAAGTAACAGTGAAAAATTGATTCAAGAAGATGAAGAATTCGGTGATCAAAGAAGAATTATACAATTGAAGAAGAAAGACTAAAAGTAGTAAACTATAATTAAAAAAGGTGAGTCTGCCTGATAGATTTGTGTGAATAACAAAAGCAATTGTCATTGAGTAAACACGAACCATTACAAGGAGTTTATATAGCTAGCCACAAGGCTATAAACGTAAATACAAAAATAATTAAATATAACTATCGTCTAATACGCTCCCTCAAGCTGACGGCGCTGTGCGAAGGCCAAGCTTGGAAATGAAAGTAGAAAAGGATAAACGTGGCAGCGGCTTGGTGAGAACATCAGCCAACTGATCAGCAGTAGCTACACGAGCAACGCGAACAAGTCCTCTCTCAACATGCTCACGAATGAAGTGATAATCGATAGCAACATGCTTCATGCGCGAGTGAAACACTGGATTGGCGCTTAACCGAAGAGCACCTAAATTATCACAAAAGATCACTGGAGTAGTCTGAACCGAAAAACCAAGATCTGCAAGCAGATAGGTCAGCCAAGCAATCTCTGCCGCAGTGTCAGCAACACATCTATATTCAGCTTCGGTGGACGAACGAGAGACTGAGGTTTGCTTCTTGGAGCTCCAGGAAATCGCATTCCTACCCAAGAAGACTATATACGCAGAGGTAGAAGTATAACCAGCTTCCCTATTCCCCCCCAATCAGAATCAGAGAAAGCATGAAGAGCCAACGGCGAATCCTGATATAACTACAGACCCATAGTGGCGGTGCCAGACAAGTAACGCAACACACGTTTGACTAACATCCAATGGTACTCAGTCGGTGCATGCATAAACTGAGCCAGCTTATTAACGGCGAACTGAATATCAACCCGCGTAAAGCATAAATACTGTAAAGCCCCCAAGATTTGACGGTGCGAGTAGGGTTTGAAAAAGTTTGGAGAGACAACGGGATCACCGAGAAAAGGCATCGGCGAGCATAGGCGTGGAGACCGGCTTGGATTCCTCCATATGAACCCGAGATAGTAACTCACGAGTGTACCTGGATTGCGTGAGGAGCATTCCCAGAGCAGAATGTGTGACCTCAACCCCCAAGAAATACGATAAGAGACCTAGATCCTTAATAGAGAACCTAGAGCCAAGCTGATCAATAATACCCTGAACCTGCTCCGCAGAGCTACCTGTAACAACAATATCATCGACATAGACCAAGAGCATAGTAATACTGGTGGACGTGCGACAAACAAACAGCGACGAATCAGCAACCGAATTAACAAAACCCATAGTAAGAAGAAAAGTTTTAAGCTCATGGTACCAGGCACGAGGTGCCTGCTTAAGGCCATAAATTGCCTTACGAAGCTTACACACAAATGTGGGTTTTGTAGCATCCTCAAACCCAGGCGGTTGACTCATATAGACATCTTCAGCTAGTGTCCCCTACAGGAAGGCATTATTGACATCGAGTTGGCGAAGGCACCAACCCATGGAAACCGCAATACTAAGAACAATGCGAATCGTAACGGGCTTAACGACAGGACTAAAGGTCTCAAAGTAATCCAAACCAGGCTGTTGGGTAAACCTTTTGGCAACCAGTCGAGCCTTGTACTTGCCAATCGAACCATCCGGTTTTCGCTTAATTCTGAACACCCACTTACAGCCAACAATATTCAAATCAGACGACGGGGGAACTAAGGACCACGTATCATTGCGAAGAAGCGCACTATACTCGTCAGACATCGCAACACACCACTGTGGACACTGCAAGGCCTGCTTGAGGGTAGAGGGCTCGGTCTCAAGGTAGCGGTTTTGTAACTGAGCTTGGAGGTTGAAGATGGTTCGAGGTTTGTATATTTGGTTTCGAGAGCGAGTTGTCATAGAATGTTGTGGTGGTGGGGGAGGAGGCGGAGGAGGGAGGTGGAATCACTACTGGAGGCATGAGATGAGCGAACAAGAGATGGAGACAAAGAAGGGCTATCGGATGGAGGAGGAGAGCTCTCGGGTTGGGCACTTGTGCTCTCGGTTGGGGGGGTTGCCGTGGGGAGAGGTTGAGGGACTGGAACAGCAGAGGGCTCATAGTACTCAGGAGGTAATAAGGCAGATAGAGGGGGTACAGAAGGGTCTACAGGAGTGGTAGCAAATGGGAATATATCCTCCACAAAGCAAACATCGCGTGATGTATACAGACGGGACGCAGATAGATCATAGCAAAGGTAGGCACTTTGAGTGAGGGAGTAGCCAAGGAAGACGCAAGGTTTTGAAGGGGACTCAAGTTTGTGATTATTATACGGTTTAAGCCATGGATAACACAGACACCCAAAGACACGAAGTTTGGAGTAATTAGGAGGATCCGAGAAGAGTTTAAGATGAGGGGAGAGCATGTCAAGATTTTTGGTAGGCATGCGATTGATGAGATAGACACCACACGACGACGCATATGACCAATAGGTGATCGGCATGGAGGCATGAGAAAGAAGAGTTAAGGCAGTTTCAGTGATGTGCAGATGACGTCGTTCAGAGATACCATTGTGCTGAGGTGTGCAGGTGGGGGACGTGAAGTGAGAGATGCCGTGGGCAGCAAGGAAGGGGCGCAGTTTTATATACTCTGTTCCATTGTCAGAGTAAAGAGTTTTGATAGGAGTATCTAACAATTTTTCGACATATGTTTTAAATTTGACAAAGGTGGAATAAACATCCGATTTAGAAGCTAACGGGTATAGCCACATGAAGCGAGTAAAATGATCAACAAATAAAACATAATACTTGAAACCATCAACTGAATAAACTGGGGATGTCCAAACATCTGAATAAATGACCTCCAAAGGTTTAACGGTACATAATGTCGAATCAGAAAAAGGAAGCCGGTGGCTCTTATTACAAAGACAGGAATCACAATAAGTAGAAGAGACAGAAGATAATTCTAAAAAATTATTCTTTGCAAGACTTTGAATGACAGGAAAAGCTGGATGGCCGCAGCGACGATGCCAGGTAGCAGCAGAGGCTTTGGACGCAGAGAAGGCGAAGAGAGCTTTTGAAGACCACGAGATAGGCCCCATCACCGACTTGTCCCCGGTGGAGGCATTTGCCCGTCTTCAAATCCTTCACCAAAAACGAGTCGTACAAGAATTCAATAGATACATAATTATCACTACAAAACTTTTGAACTGAAAGCAGATTGCGAGAAAGAGAAGGAACACAAAGGACATGATTCAATTTAAAGGAAGAGAGAGAGGTAGATCCAATGTGAGTGATAGCCAAGGAGCTACCATCACCAATGACTATACGATCCGTACCTTGATAAGGGGAGTGAAGAGAGAGCAGGCTGAGCTCCTGCGTCATGTGGTGAGAAGCACCACTATCAAGCATCCAAGGAGCAGAGGGATCAGAGTATTGCACAGGATAACTGGAAGAAGCATGCTGAGCAACATGAGCGTGGGGAGGCTGAGGAGGCCGTGAGCTGGCTTGGTTGCGGGGTGGACGGGGAAGATTGTTGTAGAGGGGATAAGTGGTGCAGCGAGTAGCAACATGACCCTGAACACCACAGAGTTGACAGAAGCCTTGATAGCCTTTGGAATTACGAGTAGGGGTACTCTTGGAGAAGTGGTTGGGGGAAGGGGAGGGCTGTTGGGGTCTCGGGTAGGGGGTGGGGGTTGCGGCATGAGGGGTTGTGGGGGCCGAGGTGGTTGGGGATAGGGGTAGTGGGATGTATTGGGAGAAACATGCATAGGGCGGGGTTGATGGTAGGCAGGGAAAGCAAGTATACGCAGGGGGTGTAACAGACTGACCTTGTGCAAGCGACGCTTCATGCATTAACAATTTTTCATGTAACAATGGCATAGCAATAGTATCATCACGAGCCTGAATAGCACTCACAAGATCCTTATAGTCACTACCAAGATTTTTTAAAATGATCTCAACTAATTCATCATCAGGCACTTTAGCATCTAGAGACGCTAGATCATCCGCAACAGTTTTAATGGCAGTGAAATATTGAGAGATTGACATTGTACCTTTAGCAATGGAATGTAAACGCAGCCTGAGGTGTCCACGACCCTTACTCTGTTTCCCATACGTATCAAGAAGGGCGTCCCAAGCATGTTTCGAATCGGTCGTATGTTGAATCGTAACCATATAGTCCTTGTCAACCGAACCCAAAAGCAAGTTATGGATCAAAGCATCCTGTTGTATCCATTGTAAATAAGCCGGATTAATGGGGGTGACAGTACCGGCGGCAGTGGGAATTGTTGGTGGCGGTTTGGGTGTAGCGCCGGTCACAAAACCCATTAGTCCATGACCTATGAGCAAGGTGGTCAATTGAAGCTTCCAAGCCGTGAAATTTTTGCCATCGAGCTTGATTGGAGCGTTGACAGCCGGGTTAAGGGAGGTGACAGCAGTGGTGGCTGAGAGAGAAGCAGCCGCAGGAGCACCAGAGGTGGCGGAGGAGGCAGCGGAATTGGCCATAGCGGCTGTGTGTAGTCGGCGGCAGCAAGCGGTTTGGCTGCGGCGGTGAAGAGGGAGAGGACGACTAGGGAAAAATTTGTTTAGGGATCAGAAGCTCTGATACCATGATAGATTTGTGTGAATAAAAAAAACAATTGTCATTGAGTAAACACGAACCATTACAAGGAGTTTATATAGCTAGCCACAAGGCTAGAAACGTAAATACAAAAATAATTAAATATAACTATCGTCTAATACTGCCTAAGTCTCACTTCCAGTTTATATAGCTGATGTTAACTAGACTTAGGCATTTACAACTGACAATTAACTTCACATAACTAACTATAATTGTATTAACTGTTGCTGTTGTTTACTATCAACTGTAACAAAAGCCCTGATTTACAAATGTTGTAGTTTATTTCTTGATTTAGCCTGTATTTGTGATTATTCGGTCTTTATTTTGCCTATTATGTAATAATAGATTCTATTGTTTTTTTCTTCGAATTTCTGCTAGCTACAGACCTGAAAGAAAATCCAAAGATTTTAGTAGTAATGTTATTTTTGATGAGTTCACCATATTGAAAAAGGTGGCAACATAAGAAGATGTAAGATTTAAGATGCTTCAATCAGTGGCGGATGCAGTGAAAAATTTCAGTGAGATAATCCGTCACAAAAATATAGTAACCCTAAAAAAATTATGTATTGGACGGGTAATTAGATCAAAAGATTTCGAGTCGAAACCAAGTTATACAAATAATTAGTTCAAAATTGATTTTTTTTATCAAAACGATATCGTTTTACATTTTTTTTTAAAATCTAGTGAAGTCACGTGACCCCTCTCCTCGTCAATAGATATGGAATGTGATGGAAACATATTCGTCTATTCTCGAAAAAAAAAGGGGGAAAAAAAGGGAAACATATTCGTCTACATATGAACGAACTGCTCTTCCATTTTGCTTCTAAATGTTTTCTTTTGTTGACTGTTCTTTTCGTTCCTTTCGGTAATAATTTTGAATGCTATTGTTTAGTATGGTAAGTTCTTCTGGATTTCGTCAAAACTGAGTAAAATAATCGTAAATCCAATTTAAACCGTAAATCGATCCAAATTAATCCGAATAAACTAAACCAATAACAAACCAAATGGATTCGTTTGGTTTGGAACCAAACCGAATTGCATTGAATTGATTTCAGATATTTTTAATTACACACAATCTAATCCAAACCAAACCAAATTTTTTATACATTAATTATATATATTATACCATTACCCAGCCGACCCAATATAACCCAATTTTATTTGATCATTTTGCTATGTTGTTTTGGTTGGAAGATACTCATAGTGTTTTGACAATTTTGTTATGTAAACATTCAGTCTTTTGCTTTTTTGATGTAAATATATAAATCAATACATGCATATATGTAAGTATGCAACTATGGAGGATTGATTGCAGCTGAATTATATTGTAATGTGTTGTTACTTGTTAGCTGTTTTAAGTTTTTTTTAATCATTTTAGTTTGTAATTTATTTTAGTTTGGATATAGCTATTTAGAGTTTATGTAAAAATGATTGGCTTTGTTATAGTTTTTTTAAAAGATTAGACTTGAAAAAATCGAAACTAACCCAATCCAAACCGAAACCAATTCGAACCAAACCATTGCCCCGTTTGGTTTCAGAGTGGACTGGACTCAAATGAGTCTAACTAACTAATTTCCCTCCATATTTCTTATTGGGCTGACCAAACCCGGCCCATTTGAGTAATTTGTAGTCCAACTTATTTTTTTTGTATTAATCCAACTCTCCAAAAAAAATAAATAAACGGAAATATATACCCCAAAATGAAACTACCGTTAACACCATTATTTTTTTTTGAGAAAACGTTAACACGATTATTATATCTCCTTTATCAATAGAAAACCACACATTTCTTCAAGTCTTGCAAAATTTGTTCAACCCCTCTCTCTCCTCCCTCCATGAATGAGCAGAAATCTTAGCATTTCCGGCAGTATTTCCGGCGCTATTTTCGGCCGCATCTTTTAGCCCTTTACCACCTTCCTCTCCCAAATTTCTTGATTCTCACCTTTTTTGTTACATCCGACGGGAATTCGAGATTGATTTCACCAACCCTAGATCCGGCGTTGCATCTCCATTTATCAGGTAAGTTCTGATCGATTAGGTGATTTTAAGCTGAGGGTTTGATGTTAAGCTCATGTATTCGAGTTGGGTAACCATTAATACAGATTCGATGTTTTTTTTTTTTTTTAATTCCGCAAAAAAGCCATCATTTTCTATGGGTTGTCATGCTTTAGAAATTTGTTTAGTCTCTGCGATTATGAATCTGGGTACCAAATACATAGTCACAGCCCAAATGGAAATAGGGTTGGGGAACCATTAACACTGATTCGGTCGGTGTGTGTATGTGTGTCTTTTTTCATCTGCAAAATCCACCCTTTTGTACTAAAATTAATTTTTGAGTTTAGTTGGGTTTGCCAACTAATCTTCAATTTGAAGTACTATAAGTTGTTCGGCTGGAAACCAAATTAATTACTATAAATATGTTCCTATAGGAAATGTACTAAAATTATTTTGGAGTTTAGTTGGGTTTTTTTGTCATTAAAATCAAATTAATTTCATTTTGTTCCATACTAGTTATAGTAAAATTCTTGAATTGCAGATGTCAAGCAGCGCAACAGGGAAAGATGTTTGCTAGTGGCCGTCGGAGCACACTGATGAACTTTTAGAAATATTGCTTGAATTTTACCGTCAAGGAAAGTCTACGGGAAAGTCACTGACAGAATCGGTTCGCCAAGAAATTCTGTCAGAATTGAATACCCGCACGGGTGTTAGTTACTCTGCAACTCAGCTTATGGATGAATATAAAAGGCTGAAGAAAAAATGGTCTATGTTCCGTATACTTATCAATGAGACCGGAGGTGGTTGCAGTTCTCAACGGCGTACAATTGACCTGCCCCCATCAAAGCTTGATGACTTCAAGGTATGTATGAATTGTAATTTGTTGACTTGTATGTTTTTAATTGTGGAATTTTTTTTTTTTTTTTTGAATGGTTTTATATTTGTGTTAGTGTACTCTTAGTAGAACACCTTTAAAGTATACATTTATTTGTTAGGTTACATCACAAAGGAGATCTAGAAGACAAGTAACGATTAGTTGCCAATAAAATAAGCATTTTACTAAACATTTTTCCTATATATAGTGATGATTTAATAGTAGATTGATGTCACTTTATTTTTTAACAATTGTTTTCCTTGAAGCCATTCCAAGAAAATGGATTGGAACGTTACGAGGACATGAATGAAATGTGGACTAAGAGTCTAAACCCTAGAAATGGAATTAACGTGAGCATATCTTACTGGCAGGGAGAATATTAAGTTGTCCAGAGTATTCGGTTTTAATTCAAGTTTGCTATTTGAGATTAAATTCTTATTTGTAGTCTGATGGAAAGTCTATGGGCTTGATACTTCATCATTTTACTTTGGTATTAGTTGTTTTGACCATCTGAGTGCTCAAGCAGCGATACGTCATGCGGTTTGGTTGAGCATGGGACTTTTGTGCATCTAAGCTGAATCAATGATCCATTTTTTAAAGAAAAATTAAGAAGGAAATTCATTTTGTATCAAATGTAAACATTGGTTTAGAAGCTCAAGGTCGGTTGTTTATGAATAAGCTCAAGGTTTCCTGTCATTGTTCAATAGGGAGATTTATATATTGCTATTACGCATCTGGTCAGCTTCTTGGGTTGAGGCAATATCCGAAACTGATTTCGGATATAGAAATGCAGATGAAAGGTAGTGGACTCTATTGTTGTGCTGTATATAAGTGGCAACAAATATGAACTTGATGTGTACTGATTGTGACCTTTTGATCAACACAACTTTTGTATTTATCAAATGTAAACATTGGTTACATTATTGCATTTTGTCCGGTGTATTGTATCACAACTTTACTACTGTAATGCTGTTGAAGTTATATCTTTTTGAGTTTAGTGTGGTCTGTATTTGATTTGAGTAATATTGGCTTTGAGTTGGTGGGTTATTAGCAGTGGTTGTGTTGGGCCATTTTTTTGAGAATAGGCTATGGTTAAAAGGGTGGCAGAACAGTGTCTATGGTTGAATGAATGGTATGAAGGCAATCTTTTGTTAATGGTCTTTTGCTAAAGGGTATGAAGTTGAAAATCATAGATGGTTACTCTAATATATATATATATATATATATATATATATATATATATATATATATATATATATATATATATATATATATATATATATATATATATATTGACAAACGAAGATGATTCTGAAAAATCTGAGTTTATGTAGCAAGAAACGCAGACCTTAAGGTGAGACCGTAACAATAGGGCCCGATTCTGGACATTTTCATGCACAAGATTGTTTTCCTTCTGCTTTTGGATGAATTGGGACACGAAACTTAATTTGAGTCTGTTTGGATGACGATTAATTTGTTCTTATTCTGATACATTATGTTTAACTTTAATTGTTGGATGCTGATTAATTTGCTTTTATTCCGATACATTATTTTTAACTACAATATTTTGTATATGTTTTTGTTCAATTGCTATAGTGCAAAGATGGAAGAGTCTGCAACTGAAGAACTGTCTAGCCAAATGGGTCATGAAGGGTCTAGCCAATCGGGCCGTGGAAAGAACAAAAAACATGGGACCGCTGAAGAAGACAAAGCACTGGTCGAGTCTTTGTTGGAACTTGTTGATTCAGGCACACACAGGGGTGATAATGGTTTTAAGCCTGGGTATTTGACCATATTAGAAGAAAAGATGATTTCGAGGGGGCATACCGCAATCAAGGGAACCCCTCACATAACATCACGCATCAAGATGCTAAAGCAAGATTATGGAATGAATGCTGAGATGCTGACATCAGACGGCTTATCGGGCTTTGGATATAATTCCCATACAGGATGTATTGAAGCACCGGATTCAGTCTGGGATAGCGTATTAAAGGTAACATCGCGTATGTAATTGTTTATATGTAGAAGTGATTACATGTGCTTACAATTGATTTTATCGAGCTCTGTTGTCCTCCGTGACATATATGCTATGAGTCACTTTTATGTGCCTTTGTCTGAACTTGAAGATGAGATGTTATGAAGTCACTTTTATGACATCTTGTTTCACCCATGTTTTTCTTCTATTCTTTTTCTTTCTTTTGAGCCTTTTTTTCTTTCATTTTCTTTGTGTTTTACAGACAAAATCAAAAAAGTTTGCTCGTCTACTCTACAAAGCGTTCCCCCATTACAATGACTTGCATGTTGTTTTTGGTCGTGATCGAGCCACTGGGAATGAGGCCATGAGCTTTGCTGACATGGTACAAGAGGATGAAAATGAGGAAGCTAATATTGGTGGGTCACCTTCTGTCCCGGCTGCCGGGCAAACTAGAAGAAGAAAGAGAAGCAGTCTTACTAATGAGATTGCATCAGCCATGAAAGAAATTGGTGAGAAAATAACTGAAACGGGAATGGTTTTATCTACAACTTTACAGGCCGACCAGAAAATGGATATGCAAAGGCAACTAACGCGTGATATTATGAAAATTAACCCCATGATGTCAATTGAGCAAGAGATGTTCCTTTTGGGTAAAATTGGTAAGGATGTTGATATGCTAAATATGTTCAGTGAATGGGATGATGAAAAGAAAGCGAGATTTGTGACTTCACTACTTAATGGCCGTGTTCGTGATCCTAATCTCAATGATCATAATGTTTGATCGTTGTGGACTACGGCTCTTGGTATTGTTTTGGACCATGGCGGTAGGTTTTTGTGATGGTAGTAGTTATTTTGCTTTGTATTGCACTATGTTGCATTTTTTGGATAGGCTAGTCCTAACTAGCGTAGCAAGTGAAAATAGTTTTGTTGGCATATGATGATATATATTGTGCTACGATAATTTGGTATGTTTTCAATAGAATGTAAACATGTAATGCACTGATGTATAATGTGCTATGATTATGTATGATAATTCCGGTAGAATATAATTTGAATGAAATGTAAAAATGTTTCTAGTGGTTGATGTCTCATAATTATAACATTTGATCTACTATGTTGGCTAATGACTAATTTACGATCTTTATCTTTTGTGGATATTGACATTTCGAATATAGTGGCATACGGTGAGAAAAAAAATTCACCCACCTACCTATCGCCCCCCACCCTCACCCACCTCGCACATACCCACCACCCACGTGTTTTATTAATTTTGATTCTATTCCATCTCATTCCATACATTTTTTGGTAGTGGCAATGTGTTGAAATTATTAATAAAATTTGCAAGGTTTTTTTATTTAAAAAAAAAAAATTTACCCCTACCCACCCCATCCCACCACCCACCCTCCCCACTTCCCCCAGACACAACACCCACGTGTTTTGTCAAATTTTATTTTATTCCATCTCATTCCGTCCATTTTCTAAGGTAATGAAAATGGACTGTTTTCATTCCGTTGGAATAAAATTTCATTCTATTCCGTTACCTTATAATTATACACAAACACTGGAAAAGTCATTTCATTCCATTCTATTCCTGCGACATACAGAATTGGAAATATCATTATAAAAAAATGTTGAAATTTAAATTTATTTCAATCAAATCTTCTATTTTTCCAAACAAAGGAATGGTAAATTTTCGTTTTATTATACCAATAACAAACGTTGGAATTGAATGACGATATTCTAGTATCATGCATAACAAACGCGGGAATGGAATTAATTATTCCATTCCAATCCATTCCATTCCTGTCATTTTATTCCATTCCATTCCATTCCTACGTAACAAACGAGCCATAAAGGTACCGCCACCGGTAGTTTTGCACGGAGTAGTAGTAATGCTCATACGTCCGCTATGGAAGAGAAGGAACAGATGTGTAAGGAGTTTGCACGTGCATCTGGAACTTCTCGTCGGTGCAAATCACCTTATACTGTCAAGATGAATGAACGACGGTGTAAATCACGTTTTAGTGTTAAGAGAAATAAAGGTCAGTGTAATATGACTCATTCAGATTCTGGTATTTGGAGTGTGGAGCGGTGCGTAGGCGATGTTGGTCAGATGGATGGGCCACAACCATGCATATAGAGAACGCCCGTACACAATTTGGTGACCGAGGGTTACGAACCACTTACATGCACTTTAAAGAAGAAGAACGACGGAATTGGGTCTTTAAGTACTGTATTGGGAGTGTTGATCGATCACAAGAATAATAATTAAATGGTTATGACAATTCTATTTAGTTTTTTAATTGTATCGTTTACAAATGTGTGTTTTCATTTTGAATGGTAAACGATGAAACTGTCAAGAGCTAGTTAACATATTATCTTAGTCTTTATCTATTTCTATTTTCATAAATTGCAATTAATTTTCTGAACCATTTACACGTCAACTTGCATTTGCAATAGTACATCACATGCAATAGTGTTGTTTTAGACAATGTAATGTGACTTTTTTTTTTTGACAAAGTCCTTGTGGATAAAAAAATAATTTACAATAACTCAATTTTAGATATTAGGAACCGTTTCGTCGTGGGTGGGATAGTTGGTCTGCTCACAATCTTGTTCACAACATGGATATTAAAATAATCATAAGAAAAGTAACAGATGGTATTTTTATTTTTATATTTATTTTTCTAAGGGGATGAAGAAGCTGAGAAATTTATTTTGGTATAATTAATTCGCATAATAGATTTTCATCTTTAAGGCTATTGTAGAACATAATGTGGGTGTTGGTGTGATTGTGATGCCACGTACATCATTTTCTATTCTTTTGATGTATAATGACAACAGGAATGAGTTAACTATTTTATGTGCTCTTATAATCATACTTCAGCATCAAAACTATTTATTATTACTTCAAATTCCGACTTAAACTCGCCAGCCTATTAGTTTAACATATATAATTTTCTGAACCATTTACACGTCAACTTGCATTTGCGCTTGGACAATTTTTAGGATCATTCTTCAACACCAAAATTATTTATTTTTGCTTCAAATTCCGTCTCAAACTCGCCAGCCTATTAATTGCACATATATACTCCATGTCCCACAATATAGGTCATTCTGGTCTTTTGGCTTATAATATAAGGCATTCTCACCTTCCGAAATAATATTATTAGTCAATCTCATAAAACAATTTAATATTTTGCTTCGAAATATTAATAAAAGAATTTATTTATGAGCTTTTTTAATCAGTGTGAAATGGTCTAAATGCCTGTATTATAGAACGGATGGGAATATATTTTAAGTACTCCTTCCGTTTCATAATAACTGAGACAGTTGCCAAAAAATTTTGTTCCATAATAAATGAGGCAGAACATTTTCCAAAGCATCATATATTGTTAATTTTCCTACTTTACCCTTATTTAATAATATGGTAGAAGTTAAAAGAAGATTACATTAGTAGTATTATAGGGATTTTTTAGTCATCACATCTAAAAAGTCATAGCATTAAATCACTTTTTAATAAACGTGTTTTTGACAACTGCCTCAAATATTTTAGAACGAAGGGAGTATCTTAGTTGTCGGTTTGATAACACAATTAAGTACTTAATCTTTCTTTCTTTCTTTTATGCTATAGTAGTATACATTTATTTGCTTTTCATACTTATTTTGTATGTTTGTTCTTATATTTCTTTGATATCAATATAGTACGCACTTTGGATCTAGTCATGCTCTTATAATTGCTTTAATCAATGTATTATTTTAATTTTGTTATTTCTTATCAATTTAATCAATGTGAAACATTGAAACTGTCCGATACATTTTTTCTTTTAATTCATGATGTATTAACTGAAGTATAAATACATAAAATAAAAATGAAAAATAAAAAAATTGGCAGCAAGAAAGTGAAAAGAGGCATATGTAAATAAACTAAAAATGAAAAATAAAAAAAACATACGTTAACAGCTTCAAAAAACATACGTTAACAGCTTAAAAAGGCATATGCAAAGAGGCACATGTTAAAATTACAAATTACCAAGAAAGTGATTAAGCTGCAAATAGATTTCGAACTAGTTAAAAGCTTAAAAACATCGTACTGACCTTAAAAAAAACACCGTACAAACTTAGAAAAATACTTGAACAATATTTCAAATACTACAATTACTTAGTGGGAAATCATCATCAGCGTCCCCCATCATCATCATCGTCGTCCGTTTAATCGTCAGAGTCTTCTTCTTCATCAAAGCTCTCTTCCTCTTCATAATCGTCCCCGCTATCGTCTCCGCCTTCTTCGCAAGGATCATCTCGCTCCTCACCTGGCACACGCTCATTCTTATTAGTTTCCTTAATACTTTCCCTTAGCATATGCTTAGCCCAACATCTTCTAACTTTATCCAACCAGTCTGTGTACATGTCACAGATGAAAGGCTCTTTGAACTTCAACGACGCCACCATACACGCCCTAGCACTTAGCCCTTTCAGACTTTGCAGATTAGCACTGCAAGAATTGGGCTCCAACATCCAGAATTCAGATAGGGTGTTGAATTTCCTTGAACACCCGAATAGTTGTCCGAAGCTTGTGAATGGTAGGCTGCGTTGTTGTTAAGCCAGCTTTCGTAGTCAAAATTATCGTTGACTACATTTTCATTTCGTATGTTGGTCGAATCTGACACCAAATCAATAACATTGTTGGGGGTTTGGGTAGCCCTGTTAACTTTTTGGCGTCAATTGCGTCCACCGAGTGATGTTGAAGAATGAATACTTATAACATCCTTGTTTTTACGGTTGGCCATCGGTAAGCTACACACAAATGATAGATATGTAACAGATCAACTTTAACAAAATAATAATATAGCAGCCGATAAATATTACGTAAAAAAAAAAACCAATTAAATAGAAACAATTTATTGCTTGCAGAAGCTACCAACCTGCCAAATAAAAATGATATGACAATTCAGGAGCAACCCGAGTCTTTCAAAACCAACCCAAACCAATTCAAACTCACCCTATCGTCAAGCACCATTTTCAGTCCGATTTACTGAAGGTAATCGGAAAAGGTAGAGGGTCTTTCTGTCAATATATGAATTTGTTCTTCTTCATTCACATGTCCATCTGCAACAAAGATTCGAAAATAAAAGGACCTTCACGAAACTCCTAGTCGCCGCCGGTGAATGACTGCGATGTCCGACATCGGTTCCATCTTCTCCCAAAAATCCCACCTCCCTGACGACACCGTTTTCTACTCCGTATTCGCCGATTTCATCTCCACCAACAGTACCGCCGCCGCCCCACTCCATGACCTGCACCTGCAAATTCTCCAACTCATTTCTCCACTCACCACCCCTTACATTTTCCAGCATCAACCCTTCACTCTAACCCCCATACATACCCCCTTACCCCACCTCCACGGCAGCCTTCGCTTTGGTGACAACCTAGACGACGAGTGGTTCGTCGTTTTCCTCCTTTTACCATCTCGAAACACTTCCCTAACCTTTCTATCTCCGTCCACGACTCCGATGGACAATTCCTCCTCATTGAATCTGCTTTCCATTTGCCCCGTTGGGTCAATCCAGAAACTTCCACCAACCGTGTTTTTATCCGTCGGGGCCGTCTCTATATACTCCCTCCGTCTCACCTCCCAGATACTCCTTCAACCGCTACTGCCCTTAAATTCTTATGTGAAAACGAGGATAACCCAGAAATCCTTCGTGCTACTCCAGATGCTGTTCAGCTTTGTTTGATGAATAAAATCAAAGAATATCCTGAAAAGGCGGAGAAGAATATGCATAGAGTGAGAGTTCGGGTGCCCATTAAAGTAGGTTGGGTTTTAAAGAAGGAGCCCTGTTTGATTTCCCTCGCGGTTGAGGGGTTTTACGACAGGGATGTAGATACTATGAAGTATGCGGATAAAATGGAGAGGTTTTTGCCAAATGGAAAAAATGAAGAGATTGTATTAATGACGGTAAAAAT
The DNA here is from genome assembly GCA_036785695.1 of Gentiana straminea. NCBI lineage: Eukaryota > Viridiplantae > Streptophyta > Magnoliopsida > Gentianales > Gentianaceae > Gentiana > Gentiana straminea. The sequence goes on along the minus strand of JAVUPR010000515.1, from coordinate 3,269,431 downwards.
GTCCAGGGCAATGTATGCCCAGTTAATGGGGCAGACATTTCGGCCTCCCAAGCGGTATCCACAGATGCCAAGTATCAGCGATAATGAGGCTTATAAGGAGTCGGAGTTGGGAATGAAGATTGCATGTGGGTTGGAGATGATGTATCAATTGAAGAAAAGACAAGGGGAAGAAGGAAAAGGAAGCAGTTGGGAGGTTTTTATGAGTACTTTGGAGAAAAGTGGTTATTTCGACGGGTTGTTGACTGGTTCTAAAGAGTACCAAAGATTGATGAAGAATGCGGAGGAATATTACAACAATAGTTCTTTGCATTCCAAAGCGAGGTTAGGGCAAATCACTAGCTTTTAGTTTGTCACTAATCGTGTTTTATTTACAGAGCTTTGTTTTTATTTCAATGATTCTTTTGGACATTTGAGTTGCTGGTATGTTTGTGTGTATCTTATTTCTGATTTGCGTTGTTAATCATGTTGTTATGATGGTAAAAAATTGAGTCCGTAACGCTTTTTTGCAGTGAAATTTTGAGCACTCCAGTTAAGCGTGTAGAGGAAATACTATCTCAGCCGTATTCTGCTGATGTTTTTAAGCGTGAGGAGCTGCCACCATCGGATGATGACTCATGGTTTTATGGTGGGGAAGATGAGCTTAATTCTGCTCTTCAGGAGCGTCAAAAGGAAATGGAACTTTTTTATTCCAAACAGAAGAGGAAACAGAAGGTAAAAGAGGATGTGGAGGGGGGCCCTTCAGGTTGCAATCTGGAAGAAATAGCTAACTCCATGAAACAGTTTGTGGACAAGATAGCAAGTCACGAAGGGGCAGAGGTTCCCGAGAGCAGGTACACTCAACCATAAGTTCCTTATAAAAGAAGGGTCTCTCACGGATTCTATTTGTGGCTATTCTGCCTTTAAGCTGATACACTGTTTGTGCGATACTATGCTAGGAATTTGAAAACCATATTGGCTTTATGGAGGAATCTTCTATCTTTTTTATGCACTTCAGATGTGATATCAAGCATTTTTGCCACATGCAGATTGCATATGTAGTAGTCCCCAATGTGGCATGGCTACATTTGATTTTCTGTTTTAACTTTTTTCTTTCCCATTCTTTAGGGACATGGTAGGCATGGACCTTGATTTAGATCGTTTTATGAAAGGCATGGAATCCACAATGAGAAGCCAGGGTTTTGCAGACACAGGAAGTGATTTTGATCTTGAAGAAGGGTCCTCATCTGACATGGATTTTGGTAACGCCCTTTCTATGCTCACTTTTATTTTATCACTTAACAACATGCTGGCGGAATGATAATTTTCCACTTTCACGTGTCACCTATTTTTAAACTCATGCAAATAACCACTGAAAATTTACCGCTAATAAGACATGGTAGGAACTCTAATATGTTGGTTGTGTGCTATTTGTAATGCTTAAATCTTGCAATAGTCCATGTGTCCCAGAGCTTGTGGAGGTTGGCGCCTCTTTGGCTTTAACAAACCATCTTACCAATCTTATACACTTAAAATTAAATGTTCTCAGGCATTTATGCACCAAGCAGAGAAAAACATAAGCATACACTTAGAAACAAAACCTTTAAACACATGAAGTGATAAAAATGCTTCGATGCTTGAGTCCTTACCTTGATTTCTTTGGGTGTTAACTGCAAATTCCTCCCCTTCTACGGGATAAAATTCTTTTCTTTCAAGATTTATCCCTTGTTTCTTAAGAATATAACACTTAGAACTTGATGAACATGAAAAACACTTACTTATTCTTGAAGAATTCTAGGATTACTGCACTTTGTTTGCAACACTTAACTTCAGAATTTGAGAGGAAAAAAAAAATGAAAGTTTGAGTGTGTGTGTGTGTGTGTGTGTGTGTGAATGGAAAATAAAAGAAAACAATGCTTCTTTTTCGCTTTTAAGGTTCTGGGCCAAAGGGTTGCATCAAAACTGAAATGTAATTAACTGAAATTCTTATTCACAGATTTGTGTTGGATCAATTCACAACATGATTTAGAAGGGAGGGTTGAATGAATCACGGGGATTTTTTAATTTATTTCAAAACCAGAGTTGAATCACAAATCCTAAAATATAAAGTGACAGAAGTTCACTTAGTAATTTATTAGAAATGTGAAAATAACCTTAGTGATCAAAAAAAGTCTAGAGTGAGAGAAAACACGAGTGAAAAAAATCATTAGAAAGATTAGCACTTTTAAACAAGTTTTATAAGACAGATTGTATCAACTAGAAAGATTAAGCAAAACACGTTTTATCTTGAGGATCACTTAACACGAAATGACTAAGTTATGTTTAGTTTTAATTAATAATTAGGTGGCAAAACACAGGATCAATATAGATTAAAAGAAAATTAATCAAGTTCTCACTGAATTATGCAAATTGACAAGATAATGTATTTCACTTAAATAGATATATGCAAAAAAGGATCAGAATAGAAAGAACTAAGTTATTACATAAAATTTTAGTCCACAGTTCTGATTACACCAAATAACTACAGCGGAGGCTTAAAATATTAAAAAAATGATTACACACTTCAGAATACAAGATGTTCAGCTAATTAACAAAATACACAAGCACTTCAAAGCTGAAATTACAAGGCTGATAGCTCAGCTGTATAGGTAATTGAGAACAAAGTATCGTTTTGTTTCCACAGATGCAGATCTATTTTCTGTGTATAATCTTTATAGTGCATATATTTTTGGCAAGCAGATGATTCCGAGGACAACAATGAAAGTGATGAGGATACTGTGAAGGGACTCGATTCTTTTATGCAATCTTACTCTGATGCACTTAACAAGGAATTGAAAGCCACCACCCTGGACAAAAGTTTTATCCGTGCAAATGAGCAAACCATGAAGCAAGATGAGGTAAAAGTTTTCAGTTTTTCTCCCCCCACCCCCACTACCACCACGACTAAAAGAAAAATAATACTCCTCCATGTATTTATTTGCCCACATTTTCTTTTTGGGTTGTCTCAAAATACTTACCCACCTTGTGCATATTTATTGGAATGCCTTTGTTACATTTAATGCTCCAACAACCATTTATTTTTAATCTGGGGTTTGAAGTGATTTTCTGTGCTCTGATGAGTGTTCCAACTTAAAATGCAGGGAACATCTAAGAATTCCACGGGTGAAAAGATGGAAGAGGAGGAGGAGGAATTGAGTCCGTTGGATGTGGATGTGAACCTGGTAAAAAATATGCTGGAATCCTTTTCATCTCAACAAGGGCTTCCTGGACCTGCATCCAACTTACTTGGACTAATGGGTCTGCGTCTTCCCCAAGACGATAACAAGAAAGGTCATTAATTTGATCTAGTTGCAATCTTTTGTTCATTCCTTATAATTTTCTTTTGTTTAATCGTCTTTGAATTGGCCAATGAAGGCTTTAAGTTTATGTCTTTTGCTATAATTTTGTGTACATGGCTAGTGTAGTATGTGTATTGATTTATTTTTTTGAGTTTCAAGTCTCGGGTAAAAGTAGTCATCAAACAAAGTGCTTCATTCGCCTTTTTCCTGTTTAGAATCGTCTACTTAATGTAGAAATTTTACAACACACAGAGGAGTACATAAGAAAACGAAATACGAAACATATAATAATACAACATATGATGTTCCACCGTTTTGTTTCCCTTGACGATGCTTCATTTGCCTTCTCCACTTCTCGTTGATGTTGCTCTCAATGAGTTCAGTTCTCCCCTCACACAACTCCTTAATGTTGATCTCAAAAATCGAGAGTCGCGTATCAAAGTGTTTAGCATCACAAGATTCTAGACCGAAATATCGGCTTCTTGTAACAAAGAAGAATAGGCTGCAATTAGTCTATTACAAACCAACAGTGAGGAGATATCTATTATCAAACCATTTGGAACGGAAAAAAAAAATCACCGCCAAACAAAGAAATCAAACAAGAACTACAACCAAAAGGGCATAAAATACCAAGAACACCAGTGCGCGTGCAGAAACAACACTGTATCGTTTTCCCACTTATTGAAACCTCAATGCGCGCACATTGCCCCTAATTTAACCCTAAACAACAGTTTTATGCTCTTTAACGATTTCTAACACTTTCCGAACATGATCAACATCAAATTAACATAAAAAAACAGCAGGAAAACACACCTTTTACTAACCATAGCAACACATACTTCCAAGGTAACGTCTAAACATGATTTCTAACAACAAACCACATCAAAACTCAAACCTTAACCTTACAAATCATAATTTAAACTATAAGAATACTCTCTTACCTTTTAGCAAACAAAACTCCAAACCAAACTTGAAGAAATCATGCGGCACTTCCCCAAAGCCTCAAACAAGACCTATGTGATCATCCCCAACTTTGAATTAGTCATGATCACAAGTTGTATAGCAACAATTCTACGAATTTAACCAAGATGAACTACAAACTTGATCACATCCAATGATTGGGGTCGAAATTCATACCTTTAACAAAACTCCGAACTTTTAGTGTTGAAATGAAGCCCTCTTCACGCTGATCACACAACTCTAGATGAATCTGCAAACCGATTTTTGGATTAGCACTTGTTATGGAAAACCTCTTCGTCTTTTCTCTTACTCTCAAATTTTCTAAAGTTCGAATAATGGGAATACTCTTCTGACAACCCTCCTTGACTAGTGGGAGGTTATTATTTGTCAAAAACAATTCCCATAGCACATAATTTCCTATTAACTCTCAAATAATAATTCCCATTTATATTTATACGAATATATTCAAGATTATATATATATATATATATAATTTTCTAAACTGAAATATAATAAATATAATATTACGTTTTTGTAAAAATGACATATAAATCTTTTTCCGAAAATCGGAATATTATAGAAATAGTAGTATTGCCTTTGAAAAAAATAATCATAATTTATGTTATTTTACCACTAAATTATCCTTTTAACAAGTTGTAAACGCCGTACGAATAAAACAGAATTTGTTTCCACTAGAGTTGTAATTTAAACTCTGCAAGCTATCCATTCACCATTCAATAACAGACTCCATATATATTCGCATCTACAGATTTACCCCATTAATTACTCAAATTCATTTCCTTTTCACTCCATAAACAAATGGGGATAGTTGAAATAGAGGGCGCAAGTAGCCATCCCAATGGCGGTGAGGAACTCGTTGTGAATGAAGAAGAGCTCTCCCCGATTGAAGAGGTCCGTTTGACAGTGCCCATAACCGACGACCCGACCCAACCAGTATGGACATTTCGGATGTGGGTTTTGGGTCTAGTTTCCTGCGTCCTTCTCTCTTTCCTCAACCAGTTTTTCTCTTACCGGAGAGAACCACTGGTTATAACCCAGATCACCGTACAGGTCGCAACTCTACCCATCGGACGGTTCATGGCTGCTGTGTTGCCTACAAAGCAGTTTCAAATTCCTGGTTTCGGGTCAAAGAAGTTCTCGCTTAACCCGGGTCCGTTTAACATGAAGGAGCATGTTCTTATATCTATATTCGCAAATGCCGGATCTGCGTTTGGAAATGGGTCGGCTTATGCTGTTGGTATTGTGGATATTATTATTGCTTTTTACCGGAGAAAAATTTCTTTCTTTGCTAGTTGGCTCCTCATCATCACTACACAGGTATACTCTAAAAATTATTATAATATTCTCTATTAATTACCACTAAAAAGTTTTCGTTACACTGTTTAGCTAGGTAGCATGCATAATAATAATTTGATCATTTCATATTTGTAATGATGATGGCTGTTTTGTTATTAAACAATTTTTCATGACGTTCATAACGGAACCCTTGAAACGTAAGGTGTTATCGTCGTAGGGATAATTAACACCTACCGTCAAATTATACTACTATACTATGCTAGTGTCACGTCGAGAAAAGTTATTACATTGTATCAACTATGATGTTGTATACCTCAATCAATAAAAAAAAAAAAACACCATATAAATAGGCTATTAAAACTGCCGAAGCCCTAATATTACCACATCACATATCCATTTAAATAAATAAATAAACCGAATCCCCCTCCCAAAAACAAATAATACCTGAACCTTAAACAAAACTCCATGATTTGAGGAGCCTAACACAATTGCTTTCAAAAAAAACAAAAAAAAAAATCTACATGCTTGCATTAAAAAGAAAATCTGTGCAACTAAATAAATAAAAAACACAATAATGGTTCTCTGGTTCTTTATCAATTCTGAAAATTTCTATTTTTCCTAAAGATTTTTAATTCAAAGTATCATAATAATTTATAAATATAGTAGAAATAATCTTTAAAAAAACACAGAATCTCACAATATCCGAAATGAAATAACAAAAACAACTAAAAAAACACACATCAACCTAATAAAAGCCAAAAAAATGACAACAACTTAAGGTCCAGGCGTATTCAACTTGTCCTAATTGAAAACAAAGTTGGCTATTTTTATTTTTTTATTTTTTTTCCAATATGCATATATTTCTTTGCACCAGTTTGGCAGTTTGTACAGTTACTCCTTTGCAGGAAAGAGATTGGTTTGTGATAAGTATTCCATCTTTCAGTTTTTCTTTTTTAAAACTAATTCTATTTATTTTTTTTTTTAAATTTTAAATCCTGGAGTTCTGTCTTAATTTTCGCTAGTTTTTATCTGCTAATTTTTTTTTTGATTGTGGAAGATATTGGCACTCCTCAAATCATAGAGTTTTGATTCGTTTTTTTTTTTTTTTTTTTTTTTTTTTTTTGGACAAGCAATGTGGCCGTATTGGCCATTTTAATAAACTAATTATATGGCATTTTTTTTTTATTGGTTTAAGTATACCACATCATTAATCTAGTTGATACAACAGTGATATAATAACTTCTCTCGGGTGGCGTTGGCCAAATCCTAACAATTTTGGACGAGAAACCTGATACAATGGCCGCACTAGCTCGTTAGTGTACAGCGTATAGGGATAGGTTTTCTACTAAAATAATTTCTCTTCATTTCATAAAAAAATATTTATTTGCACCTCAACGATTTTATTAATATACCTATAGTTGATTCGATCCGATGAAAATCGAATATATTAACAATATCTGTCATAGTTGAATCTGAATCAAAATTACAGAAAATCACATACATTTAACTTTCACATTATCGGTTTTGTGAGCTTTTAGATTTACGAATAATAATTCAATATAGAAAAAGCAACTACGTCAGTGGGGGTGATTTTGAAGTAATAAACGTTGGTTTTCCCGAGAGAGAGTTGCCAATGATGAAGCAGTAATGAATGAAAAGAATTCTTGTAACTACTATTCTAATCAATGCATTTAGTTTTCTTGGATGGCTCAAAAAAGCTGCTTTTTATTCTCGATTTTGTCTTTCCTTCTCATCATACTCTATATTGTTGTTTATCAACCAGCAATACCTTATGTCATTTTAATTACAACCCCGTCAAAAAATGTAAAATTTATTTATGACTTTTTTCACAATTTAAAAAAATAGTTAAATGTCATTATTTTAATAATAAAAGTCTGAAATATCGTTTGACTGTTATCATGGACGGCTTTAGAAATTTAACTATACATATCGTAAATTTATCATATTTTATAATTACTAAGTTCAATTTTTATATATTATAGTTCAATACGGATTAGTAGGGATCAATATAAGAAAATGTCGGTATACATATAAAATGTGTACCTAAAATGAATTTTCACTGTAATATTTTTCTAGCGGGTCAGGTGACCCATTTGTTAGTATGTGTAGCCACCCAAGACTGTTATTGTTAGTATGTGTAGCCGCCCCTGACCGTTATTAATGCAAAACTAGTATAGAAGTGTAAAGTGAATGGATGTATAATAAATTAAGTGTAGAAGAAAGAAAAATATAATAAATGTTTATTGATAATCTAAACGGACTCATATTATGAGACAAAATCAAAAAATTTAACGGATTTATATTTTGGGATGAAGGAAGTATACAACAGCAGTAACGGACTCACAAAATAATTAGAGGGTGATCTTAATTTTCACTTTCAAAAGATACCACAGAAAATTCCCATATAAAGAAGTAATTTAATTCATCAACAGAGAATATAAATCTAGTCATAAACTAGTACCCCTCCGTTTTTATATATATGTTGCAGAGAGAAGAATAACACAAATTAAGAAAGTAATTAATATGTGTATTGAAAATATTTTTTTTATTGGAGATGTAAATATTTTGTTGGTAAAGAAGTTTTTAGTATTGGAATTGTGTTTTTTTTTATTGGAGATGTACTACCTCCGTCCCACAAAAAGTGTCCATTTTTTGTTGGACACGGAGATTAAGGCGGAGGTAGTAAATATTTTGTTGGTAAAGGAGGAAAAAATAATAAATACTGCATTGGAAATGTAAAATGACAGATAAATAAAAAAATGACAAAAACTTAAATGTGAAAAAAACGGAGGGAGTAGTAAATTTTAATTACTTTTGTGCGTTTTTATTGTTTTTGTTATTTTATTTAGAAAGAGTAATACTCATCTCTCCGCCCCATAATATGAATTTTCTTCTGGTTTTTCCACACTGTTGAAGAAAGTTAAAGAATGTCGTCATAAATTTGAATGTTAAAAATCTAAAATTCCATTTGATTATTATTCATGTTATAGTTGTAAAGTAATCAAAGTTGTTGAATTCATATTAATTAGAGGTTTGAAAAAAAAAAATTTAATAAAAGGCTCCTCGATCACCATTCATTTTATAGTTGTAAAATAATCAAAAGTTGTTGAGTCGATATTAAATTAGAGGTTAAAAAAAGAAAAACTTAATAAAAGGCTCCATTGGTATCATGAAGGACTGGTATAAAATAGAAAAGCAAAAGGCCTGATAGTAATAAGTTTACACACCTACATATTTTTAGCAAAACAAAGCTTACTCTTGCTCTTTAGCAAGTATTTTTGCCCCTTCTCGGTTGTGGAGTAGTACGTTACTATATATAAGTTTTTTCGGATATATATATATATATATATATATATATATATATATATATATATATATATATATATATATATATATATATATCTGTTAAAGCAAGCATCGAAAATTATTATTCTTCTCAAAGAAAAAAAAAAAAGAATTATTATAGTTGAATTGGTTTGTGGTTTGGGCAGGTTCTTGGATACGGTTGGGCTGGGCTTATAAGGAAGTACGTAGTAGAGCCTGCACACATGTGGTGGCCCAGTACACTCGTCCAGATCTCTCTCTTCCGGTGAGTTTTTTGTGTAGTATATGCAGGGGGATTTTACAATACAACTAATGAAAACATCCACCAAAATTACATTCGTCACATCATATTAACTACTCCCTCCGTTTCTTATTATCTGTCGTATTTGATAAAAACACAAATTAAGAAAATGAGTAATTGCATTGATTTTCATTATAAAATACTTAAAAAAATATTGAAAAGTGTAGTAGTGTATTGGATATTAAAGATTGATAAGTTGAATGAGTCTAGAAAGTTGAAAAATAATACTATTGTTAAACGAAAATAGTATTAAAATATGTATTGAAAATATAACGATAAAAAAGAAATTTTGATTTTGACAGGAACGGGGGAGTAAGTATCCTTACCATTTGTAAAATTAATGTCATAAGCGTGTCGGTTTAAGTATTAATGTAATAATTGGGCTAGAAAAAAAAATATACAGTAAAAATGTATTATTAACGTATAATTAAATCCGGTGTGGTGGTTTAAGTAGTTTATACTGTATTGATTTGAGTAGTACTACCTCCGTCCCAAAATGTAAAGTCCGTTTGAGTTTTTCACACAGATTAATAAAGTTGGTTATGTATAATTAATTTTGATGAAAAAGACTAAAATGAGTTTTGACTGTTATTAATATAAAGTAGTGAAAAGTGGTGGTGTATAAAATTCGATTTTTTAATAAATAACACATTTTGACTTTTCGGGTTGAAATAACACATTTTGACCTCTAAAAAGTCGAATTTAATAAATGCTTTCAAATATATTAGGTGTGGTGCCATTAACAATGCCCATATAATAAATGTGGGGTAAAATGAGAAAAATTTAGTAAATTCTCTATTGGTATTTAAAATGGACTTATATTATGTGACAAATTTAAAAAGCTAAACGAACTTATATTTTGAGACAAAATTTGTTATCAATTGTAAAGGAAAAAAATGGTAGTGTAGACCTTTAATCAATAAATATGGGTCATACCAATTAATTGATATCACCTTTAATCAATAAATATGACTCATACCAATTAATTGATATCTGTTCCAAAAAAAAAAAAAAAAAACTGATATCACCATGATCAACCACACACAATGTAATTACACCACGAACATTAATTGCTGAATTACATTACATTACAATCTGGGCAAGAAAATGGAACAGAAATGAGTAAAATTAGAGAAGCTTTGATATCGATGATGGTGTTCATATATTTTGTATGTATGTACAGGGCGCTGCATGAGAAAGAAGACAAATACAACAAGACAACGAATAAACGACAAATGGCACGTTCAAAATTCTTTGTGATTGCATTATGTAGTAGCTTTTGCTGGTATTTATTTCCAGGCTATTTCTTCAATACCCTCCAATCAATATCATGGATATGCTGGGCTTTTCCTCAATCTGTAACTGCTCAACAGATTGGTTCTGGTCTGAACGGTTTAGGAGTTGGATCTTTCACATTGGATTGGTCTACCATTGCTTCCTTCTTGTTCAGTCCTCTTATCTGTCCATTCTTTGCAATTGCAAACGTTTTCGTTGGATACGCTATCATTCTTTATGTTGTGATCCCGGTTTCTTATTGGGGGCTCGACGTCTACAATGCTAAAACGTTTCCTATATTTTCGTCTGATTTGTTTACTGCACAAGGACAAGAGTATAATATATCAACCATTGTTAATAGCAATTTCGAGTTGGATAAAGCTCAGTATGCTCAACAAGGAAGGATACATTTGAGCACTTTTTTCGCTCTTACGTATGGATTTGGATTCGCTACTATTGCTTCCACGCTTACTCACGTTGCCTTGTTTTACGGAAAGTAAAACTTCCTATATATTATTAAATCTTTATCTTTGCATTATTAAGATTAATAGAGATTTTTGTAATTCGGAAAATGAATTTTGAGATTTTTTTTTCGCAGGGAGATATATGATCGTTACAAGGAATCTTCAAAGGGAAAAGTTGATATTCATACAAGATTGATGAAAAACTACCCAGACATACCTCAATGGTGGTTTTACCTACTTCTCGTGGTGTCGTTTTTAGTGTCTCTAGCACTATGCTTGTTCATGAAAGATCAAATTCAAATGCCTTTCTGGGGACTTATACTTGCATCCTTCCTTGCTTTCATTTTCACCCTTCCTATCAGCATCATTACTGCCACCACTAATCAGGTAGCTTGCTATCTTGGATGTGATGATCATAAACTTTTCCGGGAATCTTCTTAATTACGTGTTATTTATTACATTTGCAGACTCCAGGGTTGAATATTATCACAGAGTATATCATGGGTGTAATATATCCCGGAAGACCTATTGCTAATGTGTGCTTCAAAACTTATGGCTACATGAGCATGACCCAAGCTGTCTCCTTTCTTAGTGATTTCAAGCTTGGTCACTACATGAAGATTCCCCCAAGATCAATGTTCTTAGTGCAGGTAATTAATTTCGTTTTTTTTAAACAAGATTGGGCTTAAGAGATATACTTTCTCGGTTTTGAAGTTCAACCCCTCATCTTGTATGTTGTTAGGGTATATATTATCAACAGACTTAACATGCGTGTTAGGAGATGGAACACAAGATGACATAGATGTACAGTTCCGTCCCTGGACATAGGCCAACAGAGCCACGACCTATAGCCCTCCGAAATTGATCAAAATTAGGGGCCCGATTTTTCTTTTTTGTCCAATCAGTTTATTGGTCTAAACATGTGATATCTTTTAAAATCTGTTTGTTTCTTTCAAAGGGCCTCGTTCTGGTTATTTAGCCTAGGGCCAATAAAAACTCCGGGACGGCCCTGTATATGTATATATAGAAGATATACAATGAACATAGCTTATATAGATATTCTCTTGACTATTTAAATATGATCAATAACCTTGGTCTGCATTTTACTTTTTCAGTTTATTGGAACCATGGTCGCAGGAACCGTTAACCTCAGTGTTGCGTGGTGGCTGTTGCATACCGTAGAAAATATATGCCACCAGGATAAGGATTCAAACAGCCCATGGACATGTCCAAGTGACCGTGTCTTCTTCGACGCCTCTGTTATCTGGGGTTTGGTTGGTCCCAGGCGAATTTTCGGTCCTTTGGGAAGCTATTCCGCACTCAACTGGTTCTTCCTTGGAGGTGTATTCGGACCATTCGTTGTATGGCTTTTGCATAAAGCATACCCGAAATATTCATGGATTCCACTCATTAATCTTCCCGTACTTCTTGGCGCAACTGCAAATATGCCACCGGCAACTGCATTGAACTACAATTCTTGGATCTTGGTCGGGACGATCTTCAACTATTTCGTGTTCCGGTATAGGAAGAAATGGTGGCAAAGATACAATTATATACTTTCTGCAGCATTGGATGCAGGGGTGGCTTTTATGGCTGTGTTTCTTTACTTCACACTTGGCATGGAGAATAAAGGCATTGTTTGGTGGGGTACTAATAACCCTGAACATTGTGATCTTGCTACTTGCCCTACTGCCAAGGGCTTATCTGTGGATGGTTGCCCAACTTTTTAGTTTTTCTTTTTTGGGTCAATTTTTTTTTTTATTTTTATGTGATGTAGTTCAGGGATTTTCAATCTGCAAATGGAGAAGAATCCTCAATGGAGTCATATGTATATACAATGATCTTATGTGTTTGAAAAGATGCCTTTATTTGCAGTATTATTGCAACATGCTATGATTGGACGATATGATAAAATTTAAGATCCATCATCATATCTTTTTTTTCCTTCCTTTTTTTTCTTAAAGGTCCCAGTAATATTCGGAATCCACTGATCCGACTAATCCGAAACTTCCTAACTACTACCAATTATATAAAAAATATATGAATATTTATGGGTCAAGGGTTATTATTTGAACTTTTTAGCGGGTCGATAAGTAGATATTAATACATAAAAATTTTAAATATTGTAAAAAATACCTATAAATTTTGTTTTTTTGTTAGATGGTCAATTGACCCAAAAGCTTGAAGGTGACGCCGCCCCTGACTACCACTGTCATAAGTACAACTCAATACTGGAAAAGTAAGTCTGTCGAATATGGGTTGTCTAGTCTAAGTAGCACAATAACGGGTAATTCTGACGTAGGGAGCCTCTATTACACCCGACTTTACGAATCGTGCCACGTGAACGAAAAATAACAAAAATGTTTTGTTTGTATATATACACATGGAACACATCTGACGCGATCGAGTCTAATAGAGACTCCTTGCCTAACAATTTTCCCGCAATAACCCTGTGACTCATCGTGGCCCTCTACAAATGATAAGTATAATGATTCTGCTAGCAACTCAAGTAAGATAGCCAAAAATCAAAAGCAAACTCTGGGAATATATGGGAAATATTGTCTAGTTATCTCTTCACTGCAATATTATTAAAAACTAATGTAAATCTTAATAAATTGAAGTGCAACGTAAAATGATTGAATGCAATAAATGAGAGTTATTATTCGCACCACGTCAAACCTACCGCTGCACCATTTTGTAGTTTGCACCACACCTAAATAAAAAATCTACCTTTACACCACAATGATTTTGAAACTTATTTCACTCTTTATTTACACCACAATTTCTACCTCTACACCACACTTTATAACTATTTCCATACCAATTTATTTTTATTACGAATTAGTCCCCCTATTTTTACCTACCTTATATCACACACCTCTACCTACAAACCCCAAAATTTCCCACCATAAACACCTTCTTCTTCATTAAACCCATTTCACAAACCCTTATCTTCATAAATTATCACCATCTTCACAAATCTTTCATCTTCATCATCATCATAAACCCACATCATCTTCAAACTTTTTTTCATCTTCTAATCTTCTTCTTCTCCATCTTCTTCATCTACACCTTTGTTTCATCATCTTCACTTTCATCATCCTCACCAATTTTTTTCCCCCTCATAATCATATCTACACCAAATCAATCAATAGCACAACAAAAAAAAAGCTTCTTTGGAGGGTCTATAACAATTTTCAATGGATGAAGGCAAGGAATCAAAATCACATCTTGGAGAAAATAGGGTTTCCAACACCATGGATGAGAAGGTACTTTTGAAATCAATAACCTATTTGATGTTCTTTTCCTTAGATTAACATGTCAAAATGCAAAAATGTACATGAAATCAGGATATTGAACTCTCATTTTGTGTTTGGTGAATGATTTCAAGCCAAAGTTTAAGCCTTTTCTTAGCTAGATTTCGACATGATCGATACAACCTTACCAAAGTCGGATTTCATAGATTCGACCCTAGTAAGGTCGAATGTCACTAATATATGCGACACTGTCAGGGTCGCATGTGGCTAGTTCGACCTTGTCAGGATCGAATGTCTAAATTGTTTCACACTTGGACATTGTCCAAGGTATGTGCACCCTATTATCGCGTTTTTTACGTGTGACAATCGACTTTGGTAATATTGATATATTTATCGTCTTATGTGGGTTTTGGATGAATTAGATCGGTGGAGAATTTTGTGAAACAAGTGAACAAGTTGAAAACGTCCGAGAATCAACAAACGTGGACGATATAATTCGAGATTTGCCACATTTAGATGAGATTTCCGAAGGAACCAAGACCGAAGTTCATGTCAATGTACAAGTACCATTGTATTTCTACTTGTTAAGTTTTAACGTTGTTTACTACAATTATTCATGATTTGACGATAACTTATAACATTACAGGTAGACGACAACATTAGCCAAAATGATGGTCGTGATGACAACTTCCCTAGTGAGGATGAAATCATCGCATTAGAATTGTTGAACCAAAACATGACGTTAGTGGTAGTAGATGAAAATACACAAACAATATTTATACCGGTGATGCATTCATTACCGAACATGTAATTATATATTCACCGATGTGACGTTAGATGTGAAAACTTAATCCCAAGATCGCTAATTGTTGGTAATAATCACATGTGTAGGTATTCAACACTGACACAGAAGCTATTGAATGGATGAAAGAAGTTGCAAGCAACATTGGGATTGTACTAATCATGTGGAAGTCAGGCTACTCAGAAGGTCGAAGTCCTTATGTGAAATACGCTTGTGAAAGGGGTGGCGACGCGCGCAAGGACTATGTGAAGAAGGATGGAGGTGTTGGGAAAGGTAAGCCCCGAAATACTTTCTCAAAAAAATGTGGGTGTCCATTCCTTTTGTTATTGAAGAGTGAGAAGGCAGTCGTGTTAGTAATACCATCCGCAACGGAAGAGATTTAAGGATCTAGATCTATAAAATACACGTAATAAAATAACTAGATCTATATCTACAAGGGGGTTGTAGATCATACCTCTTGGATCTCAAAATACAAGTTGAAGAACCGCAAATAAAGAACGAACGAAGGTGTGAAGAGCACCACGGTCTTCCGTACGTGTGATCCAAGCAACTCCCGGTGGAAGGAAATTCTCGTCTCGAATCCTTCCGATATGCTACCCGGAAAAATCTCCAAGATTTTTCCCCAATTATTTCCCCTTGGCCGAATTTTTTTTTTCTTCTTCCTCTCTAAGAGGAGAAGTCGAATTTTACATGTGTTATGAGGCTTGGGAGAACTCTCTTTATATAGGAGAGTAAACTTAACCTCCAAGGATTTAATAATTAATACAAAATCAATTATAATAATCCTATTAAATAAAAGATAATTCCATAATATTCTAGAACAAATCTAGAATAATATTTATCTTTATTTCTTTCCATAAATATTTATCCAATAAATATTTTGTGCACATGTCTTATTATTTAAAAAAAAATAATTTCTTGTTGATTAAAACAAAGCAAGGGCCGAAAATTGTCACTTGTGACCTAGTCACAATAACTTTTGACTAACACACCAAATTGGGCCAAGATTATGAAAAATGTCTTTTCCACATATTTAATTATTTAGCCCAACTAATTTAATAGTCCACTAAACAATTAATTCACATATCGTTTTAATAAAGTCCAACAAGAACTAAATTAATATTATTAGGATTCGACGTCCGAGAATAGCTATGCAATATTAGGAGGCACGTCGGGGACCATGGACTAATAATCAGCGGCTCCGATAAATTAAATAAATAATTATCTTACGTCAGAATAATTATATTCAATAAATCAATCACAGGAATATGCCACCATAATCCCGTGACTGCATCCTCTGATTATAAGATTATATTTATCTCCTCACGAGAATAATAATAAGCGTCCATTGATATAATCATTACATATGGATTAATCCTCCATGATCGTTCATTCTAAATCGGGAAGTTACCGTTAACCCTTTTTAGAACCTCTTATCCTTATTTACCATTAACCCCCTAGTGATCAATTAATTCATACAACTCACCGGTAGCTAATCGGTGTAATATGAACTCCATGGATCGATCGGTTTCTAGGATTAACAAATAAGGGAACTGTCTATCTACTTCCGTAAATGGAAGGAATGGATTCCGTATCTGTGATAACACAGACTACTCACTCAATCCAGTACAATGCCAAGATGGGGTAATTCAGACCACAGACTCAGTGTAATCCTTAACCGTCAAGTCAAACTTCATACTGATTCAAGCAGTTGACTGTGATCACCTCAGGATTAAGATATATCCATAAATATGATCATCCATTGATTCGATAAGACTTCTCGATCACGGAATTATATCGTGAACTCTAATCAAATCGGTCCAAATTTCATATATGATATATCTATCATATATAAATGCCCCACTAGGTTCTCTTAACCGAAAGTCCGGATAAGACAATCACACCTATTGTGTTCGGCGCATTAATAGCACGTTAAAGGAGAGACCCGATACTCTCGATTAACTTCACTACGGGTTAATTGTATTTTAAGTACATCTTCACTAACTCAATCCTCCTGTGTATATCCCATACACTGAGTTAAGTGATTACATAAACGATATACTTAGGGTTTTCTGTAGTGTAAATACTATTGTCACATCGGTGATTATGAGAATAATAAATATGAATAATAATATCATTTCATTTATTAAATAAAACAATTACAAAATTGTCTTTCGGGCATCACACCTAACAATCTCCCACTTGCACGAAAGCATGTGAATAATTGTTTTAGAGTACACCCTATTATTTAAAATACAACAAACTACATCTCCCACTTGCTCTAAAGCAATGGAGACTCATCCCGTATTCTAGTACCCACTAAGCATATCATAACCATTTCAGATTCCAAAGTACACTCCGAGTATGCCGTCGTAGGATAGGTCAGTGACTCGGGGAGCACCTACATCTAAATGTCATGGGTCTTAATGATTAGTCAGGTTGTCGGCTCGAGACGATCTGTAGAATCGAAACGTTACCGGTCCATCTAATCATGTGGTACTTAGTAAACAATGAGCCTGAGATCGACTTAACGATCATCCTCAATCTGACTTAAAGTCAAAATCAGTGTATCACACATATCCAAGTTCACACATGAATATGTCCGCATATTGTTCCTCGTTCTCTCAAGATACTAAAGGACATACTAAACTTGCTTTGTTAACCGCCGAATCTAAGATTCGATCAAAGTTGACGTTCAATAACCTGACCATCTCTTACTAGAAAGAGAATCTATCCCATTTCTCTTGATCCGAAGATTTAGAGAGTCATTCCTGAGGCATAGGGTAGAACTTCCTCGTTGAATGTTGCATACACGGATGCATCATCTTAACCAATAAGATGGATGGGAAACCGATGATCGATTCTAATGAATTCGACCGAGTCAAACTCTTCGAATGTTGTCCAAATCTCTGTTGCGAGAGAATTGTGGTATTGTCGGATTCGACTTCGGATAACACACCCATGTTGATTCCAACCGGTGCGGTGTTATCCTTCACAAACACTAATGTATGTATATATTCACTACTGTATAAAATTGATATCCGGTCTACAAAAGACTTATCAATATTCTTGGTCAAATCCACATATTGTAGAAATATATGACTTCCAATGACCGAGAGGTTTGCTTTTTATCCACAAAAGGACATAAGCCTTGACGGTCATCCTGTCATAAGTTCATAAGGCAATACCCTTCTGTTTTGAATGAATCCAGACTCCGTTTGTTTGGCAAGAAAGTCTCAGGGAATCACCCCTATTTTCTTTTTGCTTTCGAACGAAATCACGCAATACTAACTCATTCTACTCTTTTCCGTGTAGATCCAATTACTCCCACTGGGCCTGAGACGCTCAGGTGGTTCTACAAGAGCATGAACAGAACTGGAGTACCAAACTCCATTCACAGGGTTATGGCTTGTAAACCAACCTCTATTATCAGAATCCTATACTACTCACAAAAGAGCCATAGGTCATCAATCGATCCTCAGACTACAAAGTCCGCAGAAACTGTAATGGGTAATGGATAAACCATACTCCCAATACTTACTGGGTGGATCAAAATTCTGATCTAGTTTAGTAGTATTTAGTGTTATCACCAACAACCGATGTTGGACGTGGTCGATTTTAATCGATTAGTAACTACCTTGAGTAAACGTACTTCAAGGTTCAAGGTTTTACTTGTTCATGGACTCTATCGGGAAGGATGCAACGATAACTCGTCCCTTCCCGATTTCAAGAATCTTATAACAAACCTTTTTCTCAATGCTACAAGATATAGAACGATTGGTCACTGACCGAACGTGTTCGCGAAATTTCCAGACCTACCTTCAAGCACCGTGTGCTAAATGCTTATATTTATGGAAGTGGGGTGAACCGAATCCACACCTTATCCGTAAATTCCAAAGCATATTCTATGTAGACTTCTCGGTCTTACATTTCAATGTAAACTGAAATTTCGCTTCTAATATCTTTATTGAGTTAAGCGGTGTATTGTAGCACATCTAAAAACTATATAAGGCAATTTAACGGTTTCTCACTTAGTGAAAGCATTTCACTATGAGGCAGGCCGAGCATCAGTCCCTAGGACTATATGATGGCCCATTTCTGAGTATAGAATACTCTATCTCGTTGAAAACAGAGAAACCTCAAAATATTTTGGATAAACTTACCGGAGTGTTTGAATAGTTATCAGACAAGAAGTCACTACTCGGAACCTCCTACTAGCTCGTATCTTTCATCAGACCCCGAAGGTCGTCATGAACAAGCTATGTTACTTCTTTATAACCATTATCCTTTCCCGATTGAAAGGAAACTTAGTCATTGAACCTTTGAGACAATCTAACCAGACTGCGAGAAAGGAATCACCCTGAGCCTGTCTTCAGGTCTTGTCTTTTAGGGACTATGTACTAACTATGGAATATGAAGAAGCGTTTATCTAAATATAGAAAGCAATTGCTTTTAACAGTTCTTAAGATGTGTTTTATATACATATTTCAGCAATTGTAAGTGGTTTTGACTTTATCAAACAAAAGTCCGAGTCTTGGATTCGTACTACAAATGGTATATTCACTTTCTATACGACAAACAAATTATCGAATAGAAGGTAAATCCATTCGTTCCAACAAATCTTAAACTGAAAAATAAAATTTCCGCGATATCCAAGGATTGAATCCGAGATTCATTTCCTTATATCACTCCCACTATTCTAGCTAAAATTAACGGCCCGTTGTTTACTCTTTTAATCGTTAAATGCACTGCTACATTGTTCTTCCAAAGAACTTAGCTCGAGAAAATCTCCAAGGATTCATAGGTTGGTGATCCAAAATCACCGTCCTTATCCTATGATTTTCGCTTAATTAATTTTTCGGTTCAAATTAAAGTTTTCTCGCTTTAGATGACTAACACTTTTAGACAGATTCTCCCATTCTTGACTTTCCGTGAATGGAAACAGTCTTGAATTAGCGGTTCGTTTGAGTAGACACTACTCTTGAACCGTGGGATGTCTATTTCGAGTGTTACTCGTCGGGACTTCTTGGAATTTTTAATATACCAGAAAAAACAACAAATCATAACATTAAAGCTCCCACTAGTTTATCAGTTCCAAATACCATCTAACGAGCAATGCTTTATTTTATGATTTTCCGATTTTTTTCGATTAGAAAATCTTTCGTACATAGTTCCAATGTTTTCAGAAAAACAATAAATCATAGAACTCCCACTAGTTCATCGATTCCAAATATCGTCCAACTAGCGACATTTCATGACTTTCCGGTTTTTCAATTAGAACGTTTACGTGTGTAGTCAGTTACACTTTTCTAATGTTCTAGAAAAACAACAAATCATAAAGCTCCCACTAGTTCATCGATTCCAAATATCGTCCAACTAGTAACACTTCATGATTTTCCGATTTTTCAATTAGAAAATTACTCGTGTAATTACTACACACTCAAAATTCACTAGAAGAATTTCAAAG
This sequence comes from Gentiana straminea, assembly GCA_036785695.1. NCBI lineage: Eukaryota > Viridiplantae > Streptophyta > Magnoliopsida > Gentianales > Gentianaceae > Gentiana > Gentiana straminea. Next base: position 3,248,929 of record JAVUPR010000515.1, on the reverse strand, counting down.
TCCGAAATCACCTTTGATCAAACTAAGTTTGTCTTCCGTTTGACACGAATGACACTAGTGACATACCTATATGTCACTCTGGTTTTTAAAAGGCTTAAGAGAAAATATCTCTTTCGAAAAATAATTGCATTATCGATTAACTAGTTCAACGTCCTAGTTATTTTCCACTTTTTAACGAAGTCAATACTAGTCAATTATAAATTTTAAGCAATTTAGTAAGGGATATAATGCTGTAAATAAAATGACATATATTAATTCAAGTTTAACACTACTATATTATTTTATTTTAGGAATTGTAAACTAAAAAATAAGTCTACTCTACCATTCCAAGGTTTTAACCTCGCATCTCAGTGCCGCCGTAGGGTAGGTCAAAGAGATGACGGTTAAATCGAGACAATCTCATCAATGAATAACTTGTGAGAATCGAACATCCCACGAGAATCGAACATCCCTTTATTCATTGACTACCTTCCTTTTTTAGCCTAGATATTATCAAGAATACCCATGATGAGTGTGACCTACTATATCGGATCTCTTAGGTACGCCCCGAGTGTGCCGTCGTAGGATAGGTCAGTGACCCGACGAGTACCCAGAAATCCTATCCTTTCGGAGACCAAGCCATGAATGTTGATAGGAGTGAACACCATCCGTAGGGGGACGAAATCAAAGCGCCGCGAGGCGTCACCCTTCTCTCACTTACTTGTATCTATAGTAGAGGCCGTGGGGTTGGTTGTCGCCTACCCCGCTCCCACTCAATATTTTTGGAAGTGGTGGTGGGTTAACTAACCACGTCTTTTTGATGTTAACATAAACGCACATCAATCAAGGATTCCGAATGGTGTCGGTAACGTAGGCAAGCCTACCCGTCCTATTCGTTGGAACATATGTGACGGTCGGACGAAGTCGGGTCAAGACGACCCCGTTGAGATAAGAAGGAATCACCCTCTCGCTCTCCAAAGTGTAGCTTAGTCTTGCCGGACCCCCGTGCATACATCACACTAGGAGGGTTAAGTCGGTCGAGCGAAGCTCAGTTGACCACCCAACCTATAGGCGAACCGTTTTTATCCAAGATTTATTGTTCTTTTACCATCATTCAATCTCGTAGACACTACGAATCGAAAACGTGATTCTCGTTTGGGCTTTAAGGCGGTTCACCGAGAACACACACCGAAAGGCTTAACGATTTCATAACCCGTCCTCGGATCTTTAATTAGTTACTAAGTTAATTAATTACCACGTATTAATTAAATTTCAACTAATTACGCGAGTTTGTATACATGCCTATTTTAATTACCAAAATTAAAATTCTACATGTATGCAAGGAGTGGATTTATGATATGATGCATGTCATGGAAATTCCGATTTTATATCTATTTTATGATCAAACACATAAAAAAAAATTGCGGAAAATTTAAATACCGAGATGGATTGTTGGTACCCCCGTATCTAATCTATCCTAGGAAAACAGTAAATTACATAATCTATGTCTTCGAGTCTTGATCTTCGAATCTTGAACTCGAACCGCCGGATCACGAACCACGAACGACGAGGAGAGGAGGCCGTAATATACCAATATATTTAAAATATATCTATATTAGATTGTTTTATAAATTTTTTTTTTTTAAAACAATATCGGCAAACCAATTAGGTTATATAAAAATAAAAAAAAATTAAGCTGCCGCCTTATAAAAATTAACCTGCCGCCTCTTTTTTTTTTTTTTTTTTTTTTTTTTTTTTTTTGTTGCTTTGACCTTTAGGTCAAAGTTGAACTTATGTTACCAAAAACACAAACAGCCGCATAAACAATAAATTAGGTTACCTACTACAAAAAAAAGTTGCTGCCGCATAAAAAGAAAATTGCCGCCGATTAAATAAAAAAAATATTAAGAGGAGAAGTCGAATTATTTTAGTAATACAACAGTCACTTCCGACATTCCTGTTCCACCCAGACGTACTGCGAGAGTGGTTCGGCCACTGGCTCGGTACGGCATGGATTTAGAGGCAAACGTAGTCGCCTCTGATGGGGTGGAAGATGATCCTCCGACTTATAAGAAGGCCTTACTGGATCACGATAAGGATAAATGGATTGACGCAATGAATCAAGAGATGGAGTCCATGTACTCTAACTCGGTCTGGAAACTTGTAGAACTTCCTCAGGGTGAAAGGCCCATTGGATGTAAATGGCTCTACAAGAGAAAGAGAGGAGTAGATGGGAAGGTTGAAACCTTCAAAGCACGGCTGGTAGCCAAAGGTTACACACAGCGAGAGGGTATAGACTACGAGGAAACCTTCTCGCCTGTGGCCAAGATGAAAACCATCCGCATCCTTTCGATTGCTGCATGCCTGGATTATGAAATCTGGCAAATGGATGTTAAGACAGCGTTTCTAAACGGCTTTCTTGATGAGGAAATCTATATGCGGCAACCGAGAGGGATTCATTGAAGAAGGTCGAGAGCACGTGGTGTGCAAGTTGCTCGGATCCATTTATGGGTTGAAGCAAGCATCTCGTTCCTGGTATCATAGATTCGATCACACGATCAAGTCTTATGATTTCGAACAACACTTTGCTTGAATCTTGTGTGTACAAGAAGGTTATCAAAGATAGTGTTGTATTTCTAGTGCTGTACGTTGATGACATACTCCTATTGGCAACGATAAGAGGATGATGTCCGACGTGAAAAGTTGGTTGACCACGCAATTCCAAATGAAAGATTTGGGAGAAGCGAGTTATGTTCTAGGGATCCAAATTATAAGGGATCGTAAGAACATGATGTTAGCTCTGTCCCAAGCAACTTATATAGATAAGGTGCTGGCACGCTTCAGTATGGAGAACGCAAAGAAGGGTTTTCTACCAACCCGTCACGGCGTTTACCTCTCTAAGACTCGGGGGCCTCAAACCCCGAAGAGGTGAAGCTATGGGAAGAGTGCCATATGCCTCGGTCGTTGGTAGTCTTATGTATGCTATGAGGTGTACGAGACTCGACATTTGTTGCGGCGTTGGATTAGTCAGCCGTTTTCAGTCAAATCCAGGGCAACCGCACTTGACAGCAGTAAAGAATCTCATCAAATATTTGAAGAGAACCATAAATTATATGCTCGTCTATTCGAGTGGGAGTTTGGAGCTAGCGGGGTACACCGATTCTGAATTTCAGTCAGACAGAGATGATTCTAAATCTACCTCTGGTTCAGTGTTTACGCTTGGTGGCGGTGCAGTAGAATGGAGAAGCCAAAAGCAATCCAAGGACAGCCGATTCAACAATGGAAGCTGAGTTCATAGCGGCCTCGGAGGCAGCTAAAGAAGCAGTTTGGTGAAGAAAGTTCATCAGCGGATTAGGCGTTGTCCCGAATGCTGAGGATCCTATTACTCTCTATTGTGATAACAATGGGGCCATTGCCAACTCTAGAGAACCTCGAAAGCACGGTAAGTCGAAGCATATAGAGAGAAAATGCGGGTGATCAACGATTTTGTCGATAGAGGGGACATTTCCGTCAAGAAAATCGCCTCCGCCGATAATCCTGCATCCATTCACCAAGACGCCGTCGATTGAAGCTTTTAGTCGACACTTGGAGACTATAGGTATTAGAGACATGTCTCATTTGCTTTAGAGCAAGTGGGAGTGATAGTTTTTGTATTTTAAATAATAGGGTGTGCTCTAAAACAATTAATCACATGCTTTCGTGCAAGTGGGAGATTGTTAGGTGTGATGCCTCGAAAGACAATTTTGTAATTGTTTTATTTAATAAATGAAATGATGTTATTATTCATATTTATTATTCTCATATTCACCAATGTGACAATAGTATTTACACTACGAAAAACCCTAAAGTATATCGTTTATGTACTCACTTAACTCAGTGTATGGGATATACACGGGAGGATTGAGTTAGTGAAAATGTACTTAAACTACAATTAGCCCATAGTGAAGTTAATCGAGAGTATCCGGTCTCCCCTTTAACGTGCTATTAATGCGCCCAGAACACAATAGGTGTGATTGTCTTATCCGGACTTTCGGTTAAGAGAACCTAATGGGGCATTTATATATGATAGATATATCATATAGGGGTGGACCGATTTGATTAGAGTTCACGATATAATTCCGTAATCGAGAAGTCTTATCGAATCAATGGATGATCATATTTATGGATATATCTTAATCCCGAGGTGATCACGGTCAACTTTGCTTGAATCGGTATGAGGTTTGACTTGACGGTTAAGGATTACACCGAGTCGTGGTCCGAATTACCCCATCTTGGCATTGTACCGGATTGAGTGAGTAGTCCGTGTTATCACGGATACGGAATCCATTCCTTCCATTTATGGAAGTAGATAGACGGTTCCCTTATTTGTTGATCCTAGAAACTGATCGATCGTACGAGTTCATATTGCACTGATTAGCTACCAGTGAGTTGTATGAATTAATTGATCACTAGGGGGTTAATGGTAAATAAGGATAAGAGGTTCTAAAAAGGGTTAACGGTAACTTCCCGATTTAGAATGAACAGTCTATGGAGGATTAATCCATATGTAATGATTATATTAGTGGACGCTTATTATTATTCTCGTGAGGAGATAAATATAATCTTATAATCGGAGGAGTGCAGTCACGGGATTATGGTGGCATATTCTTGTGATTGATTTATCGAATATAATTATTCTATAATTATTTGTTTGATTTATCGGAGCCGCTGATTATTAGTCCATGGCCCCCGACGTGCCTCCTAATATAGCATAGCTATTCTCGGACGTCGAATCCTAATAATATTAATTAAGTCCTTGTTGGGCTTTATTAAAACGATATGTGAATTAATTGTTTAGTGGACTATTAAATTAGTTGGGCTAAATAATTAAATATGTGGAAAAGACATTTTCCATAATCTTGGCCCAATTATTGTGTGATGGAAAAAATTAATATTGACTAGGTCAATTTAATGATTTTCGCCCCCCTCTTATTTTTATGGAACAAGAAATTATTTTCTTCTGTATTAATAAGACATGTGCATAAAATATTTATTGGATAAATATTTATGGTAAATAATAAAGATAAATATTATTCTAGATTTGTTCTAGAATATTATGGAATTATCTTTTATTAAAAGGATTTATTTTGTTTGATAAATAAAAATCTTTGGAGGTTAAGTTTTACTCTCCTATATAAAGAGAGTTCTCCCAAGCCTTAATACACATGATATTTTCGACTTCTCCTCTTAGAGAGAAGAAGTGATAAAATTCGGCCAAGGGGTATAAGGGAGAAATCTTGGAGATTTTTCCGGGTAGCATATCGGAAGGGTTCGAGTCGAGAATTCCTTCCACCGGGAATTGCTTGGATCACACGTACGGAAGATCGTGGTGCTCTTCACATCTTCTCACATTCATCCTTTTGCGGTTCTTCAACTTGAATTTTGAGATTCAAGAGGTATGATCTACATCCCCATTGTAGAATAGATCTAGTTGTTTTATTACGTGTATTATACAGATCTAGATCCTTAAAATCGCTTCCGTTGCGAATGGTATTACTAACAGTGGTATCAGTCGCCAGGTTGATCTATATTTATACGTATAAAATATTAGATCTAGGAGTGGTAAAACATGTAGATTGTTTGTCCCAATTTTTTTTAAAAAAAGGGGCCGAAATTTTGTTTTAATTTTTTTTTTTTATGTTATGAATGTCTTGGTTGAAGAGATGGATTGGGATTGGTACTGTTTACTCGTTAGATCTATTGTAGCTCCTTTGTTGTTAGGTGTGATGCCCGAAAGACAATTTTGTAATTGTTTTATTTAATAAATGAAATGATATTATTATTCATATTTATTATTCTCATATTCACCGATGTGACAATAGTATTTACACTACAGAAAACCCTAAAGTATATCGTTTATGTAATCACTTAACTCAGTGTATGAGATATACACGGGAGGATTGAGTTAGTGAAGATGTACTTAAAATACAATTAGCCCGTAGTGAAGTTAATCGAGAGTATCGGGTCTCTCCTTTAACGTGCTATTAATGCGCCCAGAACACAATAGGTGTGATTGTCTCATCCGGACTTTCGGTTAAGAGAACCTAGTGGGGCATTTATATATGATAGATATATCATGTAGGGGTGGACCGATTTGATTAGAGTTCACGATATAATTCCGTAATCGAGAAGTCTTATCGAATCAATGGATGATCATATTTATGGATATATCTTAATCTGAGGTGATCACGAGTCAAGCGCTTGAATCGGTATGAGGTTTGACTTGACGGTTAAGGATTACACCGAGTCCGTGGTCCGAATTACCCCATCTTGGCATTGTCTTGGATTGAGTGAGTAGTCGTGTTATCACGGATACGGAATCCATTCCTTCCATTTATGGAAGTAGATAGACGATTCCTTTATTTGTTAATCCTAGAAACGATCGATCGCGCGAGTTCATATTACAACGATTAGCTACCGGTGAGTTGTATGAATCAATTGATCACTAGGGGGTTAATGGTAAATAAGGATAAGAGGTTCTGAAAAGGGTTAACGGTAACTTCCCGATTTGGAATGAACAGTCTATGGAGGATTAATCCATATGTAATGATTATATCAATGGACGCTTGTTATTATTCTCGTGAGGAGATAAATATAATCTTATAATCGGAGGAGTGCAGTCACGGGATTATGGTGGCATATTCCTGTGATTGATTTATCGAATATAATTATTCTTTTCGTAAGATAATTATTTATTTGATTTATCGGAGCCGCTGATTATTAGTCAATGGTCCCCGACGTGCTTCCTAATATAGCATAGCTATTCTCGGACGTCGAATCCTAATAATATTAATTTAGTTCTTGTTGGACTTTATTAAAACGATATGTGAATTAATTGTTTAGTGGACTATTAAATTAGTTGGGCTAAATAATTAAATATGTGGAAAAGACATTTTTCATAATCTTGGCCCAAAAGTGTGTTGTGGCCGAAAATAATATTGACTAGGTCAATAATGAAATTTTCGGCCAAGTGTGATGATTAGTCAACAAGAAATTAGTTTTCTTGTGTATTAATAAGACATGTGCACAAAATATTTATTGGATAAATATTTATGGTAAGAAATAAAGATAAATATTATTCTAGATTTGTTCTAGAATATTATGGAATTATCTTTTATTTATTGGATTTATTTTAATTGCAAAATAAAATCCTTGGATATAAGTTTTACTCTCCTATATAAAGAGGGTTCTCCCAAGCCTTAACACACACTTGAAAATTTCGACTTCTCTTAGAGAGAAGGAGCAAAATTCGGCCAAGGGGTTTAGAGGAAAAATCTTGGAGGTTTTTCCGGGTAGCATATCGGAAGGATTCGAGACGAGAATTTCCTTCCACCGGGAGTTGCTTGGATCACACGTACGGAAGATCGTGGTGCTCTTCACACCTTGTTCGTTCTTTCTATTGCGGTTCTTCAACTTGGATTTTGAGATCCAAGAGGTATGTTCTACAACCCCCTTGTAGCTGTAGATCTAGTTATTTTATTACGTGTATTTTATAGATCTAGATCCTTAAATCGCTTCCGTTGCGGATGATATTACTAACAGTGGTATCAGAGACGCCAAGGTGATCTATATTTATACGTATAAAATATTAGATCTAGGAGTGGTAAAACATGTAGATTTTTTGTCCCAATTTTTTTAAAAAGGGGCCGATGCACATGCTTAATTTTTTTTTTTATGATTATGAATGTCTTGGTTGAAGAGATGGATTGGGGTTGGTATTGTTTACCCGTAAATCTATTTTGTAGCTATTTTGATTAGTATCAATTGAGCATAGGATGTGTAATTTATTTTATGTCATGCGAAAATTGTAAAAGGTAGTACCTTTTGTATTTATTTTTGATTCCGGGTTCGAGACGACGAAGATCATGATGTTGAAGATTATGGTGTTGAAGATCATCAAGAAGGTAAAAACGGGAGGAGGCATATTGTTTTATTTTCCGGCATATTTTTGTAAGTCACGGAATTTATTTTTTTTAAAACAGCATGCGGCAGTTGTATTTTATTAACTAATTTTTTTTTTGTGTGCTGCGGCACTAATGTGATCATGTGTTCATGCGGCCGAAATTGTTTCAGTTAGGTCACGCAAAATTGTTTTTTTTATTAACCTTGTTAAGACCATTAGGTCTTTGGTGAAAAAAAAAAAAAAAAAAAAAAACTGCCGTGAGTTTAAAAAAAAAAAAAATTAAAAAAAATATATATTAATATAGATATATTTTAAATGGAAAATTAGGGATAAGGACACAATCTGAAATATTTTTAAGTGACAGGACATCTACATATTTTTTATAGGGAGAAGGACAACCGCATAATTTTTATAGCGAGAAGGACAAACAGTGAATCCCGAAAATCGGTGAATCTCCCCGGTGAATCCCGAAATCGGTGAATTTTGACGGTGAATTTCGACGGTGAATCCCGAAAATTAGTGAATTTCGACGATGAATTTTGAAAATTAGTGAATTTCAACGAAGTGAATTTCGTCGGTGAATTTAAACGGTGAATTTCGAACACAAGTGAATTTCGACGGTGAATAAATAGTTTTGTCCTTTATGCAAAAGTTTCAAAAAACTGTCCTTCTACTTAATTGATGAAATATTTCTGTCCTTCTCCCTCATTCCCCCTATTTTAAATATATTGGTATGTTACGGCCTCCTCTCCTCGTCGTTCGTGGTTCGTGTCAAGATCGAAGCTTTGAGATCCGGAAGTTTCCAGATCGAAGATCGAGACTTGAAGACATAGATTTAGTTTTTTACTTTTCCTTAGAAAATAGGTTAGTCGGGGGTACCAACGATCCATCTCGGTGTTTAAATTTTCCGCAATTTATTTTTTATGTGTTTGATCATAAAATAGATATAAAATCGGAATTGCCATGACATGCATCATATCATAAATCCACTCCATGCATACATGTAGAATTTTAATTTTGGTAATTAAAATAGGCATGTATACAAACTCGCGTAATTAGTTGAAATTTAATTAATACGTGGTAATTAATTAATTTAGTAACTAATTAAAGATCCGAGGACGGGTTATGAAATCGTTAAGTCTTTCGGTGTGTGTTCTCGGTGAACCGCCTTAAAGCCCAAACGAGATCACGTTTTCGATTCGTAGTGCCTACGAGATTGAATGATGGTAAAAGAACAATAAATCTTGGATAAAAACGGTTCGCTTATAGGTTGGGTGGTCAACTGAGCTAGGCTCGACCGACTTAACCCTCCTAGTGTGATGTATGCACGGGGGTCCGGCAAGACTAAGCTACACCGGAGAACGGAGGGGTGATTCCTTCTTATCTCAATGGGGCTGTCTTGACCCGATTTCGTCCGACTGTCACATATGTTCCAACGAATAGGACGGGTAGGCTTGCCTACGTTACCGACACCATTCGGAATCCTTGATTTGATGTGCTTTTATGTTAACATCAAAAAGACGTGGTTAGTTAACCCACCACCACTTCCAAAATATTGAGTGGGAGCGGGGGAGGCGACAGCCAACCCCACGGCCTCTACTATAGATACAAGTAAGTGAGAGAAGGGTGACGCCTCGCGGCGCTTTGATTTCGTCCCCCTACGGATGGTGTTCACCCCTATCAACATTCATGGCTTGGTCTCCGAAAGGATAGGATTTATGGGTACTCGTCGGGTCACTGACCTATCCTACGACGGCACACTCGGGGCGTACCTAAGAGATCCGATATAGTAGGTCACACTCATCATGGGTATTCTTGATAATATCTAGGCTAAAAAAGGAAGGTAGTCAATGAATAAAGGGATGTTCGATTCTCGTGGGATGTTCGATTCTCACAAGTTATTTATTGATGAGATTGTCTCGATTTAACCGTCATCTCTTTGACCTACCCTACGGCGGCACGAGATGCGAGGTTAAAACCTTGGAATGGTAGAGTAGACTTATTTTTAGTTTACAATTCCTAAAATAAAATAATATAGTAGTGTTAAATTTGAATTAATATATGTCATTTTATTTACGATTATATCCCTTACAAAATTGCTTAAAAAATTAATTGACTAGTATTGACTTCGTTAAAAAGTGGAAAGTAACTAGGACGTTGAACTAGTTAATCGATAATGCAATTATTTTTCGAAAGAGATATTTTCTCTTAAGCTTTTTAAAAACCAGAGTGACATATAGGTATGTCACTAGTGTCATTCGTGTCAAACGGAAGACAAACTTAGTTTGATCAAAGGTGATTTCGGACTTTGAAATTCTTCTAGTGAATTTTGAGTGTATAGTGATTACACGAGTAATTTTCTAATCGGAAAATCGGAAAATCATGAAGTGTTACTAGTTGGACGATATTTGGAATCGATGAACTAGTGGGAGCTTTATGATTTGTTGTTTTTCTAGAACATTAGAAAAGTGTAACTGACTACACATGTAACCGTTCTAATTGAAAAACCGGAAAGTCATGAAATGTTGCTAGTTGGACGATATTTGGAATCGATGAACTAGTGGGAGTTCTATGATTTGTTGTTTTTCTGGAAACATTGGAACTATGTACGAAAGATTTTCTTATCGAAAAAATTGGAAAATCATAAAAATTAAGCATTGCTCGTTAGACGGTATTTGGAACCGATAAACTAGTGGGAGCTTTAATATGATTTGTTGTTTTTTCTGGTATATTAGAAAATCTGAGAAGTCCCGACGAGTAACACTAGAAAATAGACATCCCACGGTTTAAGAGTAGTGTCTACTCAAACGAACCGCTGGTTCAAGACTGTTTCCATTCACGGAAAGTCAAGAATGGGAAAATATGTCTAAAAGTGTTTGTCACCTAAACTGAGAAAATTTTAAGGCTGAACCAAAAATTAATTAACTGAAAATCATAGGATAAGGACAGTGATTTTGGATCACCAACCTATGAATCCTTGGTGATTTTCTCGAGCTAAGTTCTTTGGAAGAACAAGGTTGCAGTGCATTTAACGATTAAAAGAGTAAACAACGGGCAGTTAATTTTAGCTAGAATAGTGGGAGTGATATAAGGAATTGAATCTCGGATTCAATCCTTGGATATCACGGAAAATTTATTTTCGGTTTTAAGATTCGTTGGAACGAATGGATTTACCTTATATTACGATAATTTGTTTGTCGTATAAAAAGTGAATATACCATTTGTAGTACGAATCCAAGACTCTGACTTTTGTTTGATAAAGTCAAAACCACTTACAATTGCTTTGAAATATGTATATGAAACACATCTTAAGAACTATTAAAAGCAATTGGTTTCTATATTTAGATAAACGCTTCTTCATATTCCATAGTTAGTGCATAGTCCCTAAAAGACAAGACACGAAGACCGGCTCAGGGTGATTCCTTTCTCCCAGTCTGGTTATATTGTCTCAAAGGTTCAATGACTAAGTTTCCTTTCAATCGGGAAAGGATAATGGTTATAAAGAAGTAACATAGCTTGTTCATGACGACCTTCGGGGTCTGATGAAAGATACAAGCTAGTAGGAGCTTCCGAGTAGTGACTTCTTGTCTGATAACTATTCAAACACTCCGGTAAGTTTAACCAAAATACTTCATGATTTTCCGATTTTTCAATTAGAAAATTACTCATGTAATCACTACACACTCAAAATTCACTAGAAGAATTTCAAAGTCCGAAATCACCTTTGATCAAACTAAGTTTGTCTTCCGTTTGACACGAATGACACTAGTGACATACCTATATGTCACTCTGATTTTTAAAAGGCTTCAGAGAAAATATCTCTTCCGAAAATTAATTGCATTATCGATTAACTAGTTCAACGTGCTAGTTACTTTCCACTTTTTAACGAAGTCAATACTAGTCAATTATAAATTTTTAAGCAATTTAGTAAGGGATATAATGCTGTAAATAAAATGACATGTATTAATTCAAGTTTAACACTACTATATTATTTTATTTTAGGAATTGTAAACTATAAGTAAGTCTACTCTACCATTCCAAGGTTTTAACCTCGCATCTCAGTGCCGCCGTAGGGTTGGTCAACGAGATGACGGTTAAATCGAGACAATCTCATCAATGAATAACTTGTGAGAATCAAACATCCCACGAGAATCGAACATCTTTTTATTCATTGACTACCTTCCTTTTTTAGCCTAGATATTACCAAAAATATCCTTTATGAGTGTGACCTACTATATCGGATCTCTTAGGTACGCCCCGAGTATGCCGTCGTAGGATAGGTCAGTGACCCGACGAGTACTCAGAAATCCTATCCTTTCGGAGACCAAGCCATGAATGTTGATAGGGGTGAACACCATCCGTAGGGGGACGAAATCAAAGCGCCACGAGGCGTCACCCTTCTCTCACTTACTTGTATCTATAGTAGAGGCCGTGGGGTTGGCTGTCGCCTCCCCCACTCCCACTCAATATTTTGGAAGTGGTGGTGGGTTAACTAACCACGTCTTTTTGATGTTAACATAAAAGTACATCAAATCAAGGATTCCGAATGGTGTCGGTAACGTAGGCAAGCCTACCCGTCCTATTCGTTGGAACATATGTGACAGTCGGACGAAGTCGGGTCAAGAGAGCCCCATTGAGATAAGAAGGAATCACCCCTCCGCTCGCCGGTGTAGCTTAGTCTTGCCGGACCCCCGTGCATACATCACACTAGGAGGGTTAAGTCGGTCGAGCCTAGCTCAATTGACCACCCAACCTATAGGCGAACCGTTTTTATCCAAGATTTATTGTTCTTTTATCATCATTCAATCTCATAGACACTACGAATCGAAAACGTGATCTCGTTTGGGCTTTTACGGCGGTTCACCGAGAACACACACCGAAAGGCTTAACGATTTCATAACCCGTCCTCGGATCTTTAATTAGTTACTAAATTAATTAATTACCACGTATTAATTAAATTTCAACTAATTACGCGAGTTTGTATACATGCCTATTTTAATTACCAAAATTAAAATTCTACATGTATGCATGGAGTGGATTTATGATATGATGCATGTCATGGCAATTCCGATTTTATATCTATTTTATGATCAAGCACATAAAAAATAAATTGCGGAAAATTTAAACACCAAGATGGATTGTTGGTACCCCCGTATTTAATCTATCCTAGGAAAAATAAATTACAATCTTATTGTCTTCGAGTCTTGATCTTCGAATCTTGAACTCGAACTGCCGGATCACGAACCACGAACACCCGAGAGGAGAAAATGTTTTTTTAATTAAATAAATCCAATTATTATAATTAATCCAAAATTTTATTTTATTTTATTTGTATCATGCGGCTGTTACAAAAAAAATTATTTTCCAAATTATTATTATTAATTTTTTTTTTTTTTTTTTTTTTTTCAGTCGGCAGTTTTGTAGGAAAAAAAATTAGGTTTGCCCAAAAAAAACATACAGCCGCATGCATGAAGAACCCTAGCCGCATGCAATTTTTTATAAACAGGACTTATAGCGACGCTTTTCAGCGTCGCAGAAAGTCCTGTAAGCAGTTTTTAATAAAATTTTATCCGTTTCTCCTCGTTCATACCTTGGGTTTCGCCTTGATCTTCAATTTTCCAGCAAGATCTTCATCTTTTCCAGCCCGGATATTCAAAATTACAATAAAAGATGCTACTTTTACATATAAATTTCGAAAATTGACATAAAATAAATACAATTCCTATACTCAATTGTTACTAAACAAAGGAGCTACAATAGATCTAACGAGTAAACAGTACCAACCACAATCCATCTCTTCAACCAAGACATTCATAACATAAAAAAAAAAAAAAACAAATCGGCCTCATCCAGTTTTATCTTCTTGATGATCTTCAATACCATGATCTTCAACACAACATCTTCGTCGTCTCGAACCCGGATCAAAATTAAAAAACAAAAGGTACTACCTTTTTACATAATTTTCGAATTCAACATAATTAAATTACAAATCCTATGCTCAATTGATACTAATCAAAAAAGAGCTACAAAATAGATCTACGGGTAAACAATACCAACCCCAATCCATCTCTTCAACCACGACATTCATAACATAAAAAAAAAATATGCATGCATCGGCCCCAAGAAAAAAAATTGGGACAAAAAAATCTACATGTTTACCACTCCTAGATCTAATATTTTATACGTATAAATATAGATCACCTTGGCGACTGATACCACTGTTAGTAATACCATCCGCAACGGAAGCGATTTAAGGATCTAGATCTATAAAATACACGTAATAAAATAACTAGATCTATATCTAAAAGGGGGTTGTAGATCATACCTCTTGGATCTCAAAATCCAAGTTGAAGAACCGCAAATAAAGAACGAACGAAGGTGTGAAGAGCACCACGGTCTTCTGTACGTGTGATCCAAGCAACTCCCGGTGGAAGAAAATTCTCGTCTCGAATCCTTCCGATATGCTACCCGGAAAAATCTCCAAGATTTTTCCCCAATTATTTCCCCTTGGCCGAAATTTTTTTTTTCTTCTTCCTCTCTAAGAGGAGAAGTCGAATTTTACATGTGTTATGAGGCTTGGGAGAACTCTCTTTATATAGGAGAGTAAAACTTAACCTCCAAGGATTTAATAATTAATACAAAATCAATTATAATAATCCTATTAAATAAAAGATAATTCCATAATATTCTAGAACAAATCTAGAATAATATTTATCTTTATTTCTTTCCATAAATATTTATCCAATAAATATTTTGTGCACATGTCTTATTATTTACAAAAAAAAAATAATTTCTTGTTGATTAAAACAATGCAAGGGCCGAAAATTGTCACTTGTGACCTAGTCACAATAATTTTTGACTAACACACCAAATTGGGCCAAGATTATGAAAAATGTCTTTTCCACATATTTAATTATTTAGCCCAACTAATTTAATAGTCCACTAAACAATTAATTCACATATCGTTTTAATAAAGTCCAACAAGAACTAAATTAATATTATTAGGATTCGACGTCCGAGAATAGCTATGCTATATTAGGAGGCACGTCGGGGACCATGGACTAATAATCAGCGGCTCCGATAAATCAAATAAATAATTATCTTACGTCAGAATAATTATATTCGATAAATCAATCACAGGAATATGCCACCATAATCCCGTGACTGCACTCCTCCGATTATAAGATTATATTTATCTCCTCACGAGAATAATAATAAGCATCCATTGATATAATCATTACATATGGATTAATCCTCCATAGACTGTTCATTCTAAATCGGGAAGTTACCGTTAACCCTTTTTAGAACCTCTTATCCTTATTTACCATTAACCCCTAGTGATTAATTAATTCATACAACTCACCGGTAGCTAATCGGTGTAATATGAACTACATGGATCGATCGGTTTCTAGGATTAACAAATAAGGGAACTCGTCTATCTACTTCCGTAAATGGAAGGAATGGATTCCGAATACGTGATAACACGGACTACTCACTCAATCCAAGTACAATGCCAAGATGGGGTAATTCGGACCACGGACTCGGTGTAATCCTTAACCGTCAAGTCAAACTTCATACCGATTCAAGCGGTTGACGTGATCACCTCGGGATTAAGATATATCCATAAATATGATCATCCATTGATTCGATAAGACTTCTCGATCACGGAATTATATCGTGAACTCTAATCAAATCGGTCCGGCCCCTATATGATATATCTATCATATATAAATGCCCCACTAGGTTCTCTTAACCGAAAGTCCGGATAAGACAATCACACCTATTGTGTTCGGGCGCATTAATAGCACGTTAAAGGAGAGACCCGATACTCTCGATTAACTTCACTACGGGCTAATTGTATTTTAAGTACATCTTCACTAACTCAATCCTCCCGTGTATATCCCATACACTGAGTTAAGTGATTACATAAACGATATACTTAGGGTTTTCTGAAGTGTAAATACTATTGTCACATCGGTGATTATGAGAATAATAAATATGAATAATAATATCATTTCATTTATTAAATAAAACAATTACAAAATTGTCTTTCGGGCATCACACCTAACAAGTCGGCGGGTGGCGGGTGAGTGTGAAAAATGGTTTTCACAGCCATGATTTGAACAATTCAGATTTGGGACATTCGTTCAAGGGGCGTTTGTCAAAAGACGAGATAGACCTTGTTGAGAGTTTGACGAAGAGCGGAGCATGCTCTAAAGATATACTCATTGAGGGATATGAATGAAAAGAATGCAACTTCTGTGCAAACAATCTACAATCAAAGAGTGAAGTTGAAAAAATTAGAGAGAAACAATCGGACAGTAATTCAAGAGGTCTTTTACAAGGCTCGTGAAGAGGATGTGTTTTTTCGTTACTTACAAGATGGAGAAACAGTAACACATGTGTTTTGGGTTCCAAAGGACTCATTCTCATTGGTGAAGAATTTTCCACATGTGTACTAGATCGATTGTTCTTACAAGACAAATAAGTATAAGTTTCCCTTTCTACAGATTGTTGGGGTCACCTCTACCAACATGACATTCTCAATTGGTTTTGCTTTTCTAGCAAATGAGACAACTTTGAGTTACGAATGGGCCTTATGAAAGCTTCACGAGGCACTTATAACCATTGACACTCCGGTTAAAGTGATTGTTACTGACAAAGAACAAGCTTTAATGTCTGCCATCCGCACAGTATTTCCAACATGTAAAAATCTTTTGTGTCACTGGCACGTAGAGTAAGCAGTGCAAGCAAAGCTTAGACAGTCATTAAGTGTAGAAGCATCCACTGATATTGAGAAGATATAGAAGAGAATTATATACAGTGACACCGAAGAAGATTACTTCGCTGGAGTGGCTGAAATAAAGACCAACGTAAGCGTGAGTGTATTCAATTACCTAGAGGAAAATTGGTTGGGCGATTGCAAAGAACAATACGTGAATGTTTGGACGAATAAAGTGTTCCATCTTGGGAACACCCACACTAGCAAGGTTGAGGGAGCTCATGAAGTTTTAAGAATTGGTTACGTACTTCAAATTGCGACATGGCAACCGGGTGGAAATCGGTGGTGAACATGTGTGTGCAACAGTTTCGAAACATAATGGCGTCATTTGAAACATCAAGAACAAAGTGGCCTTCGAACTTAGATGGGAAAACGTGGTGTCGCTATCTACATGGGTTTGTGTCACTAGATGCTTTGACGTTGATCGAGGAAGAGGTGGATAGGTCAAAGAAAGTTGCTTTGGACTCAATAGATAGTGAGTGTGTGATTAGGAAAATGCACGGGATACCTTGTGCACATGAGATTTTTGGCATCTTACAGACAAGGGAAACCCTACCTCAGGATTGTGTTCATGAGCATTAGAAAATGTTATCATTGGATGGGCCGTCAAGAGATGATATCATTGATCTAACGCCACAAATTGCTCATTTCGTTGAAGTGTTTAACAGTTCAACCAATACACAACAAATGGAGATGGTCCAACGACTAATAGAAGTGGTTGATCCGGCTAAAACAATGCTTAGTCAACCAAAAGTGAAGATAAATCATCGAGGGAGGCCGAAGGTGAAGGCAACAACTTAATGTAGGATGGCAAATGACGAGCGTTCAACAACAAGATTTCCCTCATTGCATGAACACGTGGATGAGAAATATCAAAATCAGGTGAAAGAAGAAAATAAAACAAGAAAAAGGTCAATAACATGCAATGCGAGGAATAAAGTGGAGGACGGTATGGCGAGTGTTGATTCCACAAAAATGGAGAATCTTATCATGAGGAGTGTTGATTCCACAAAATTGGAGAATCTTATCATGAGGAGTATAGATATACCCGATCCATTTCAAGAATTCATCGAGTGTGTCATTGATGTAAAAGGTGATGGTAACTATGGATATCGAGTTGTTGCTGTGGCAATCGGTTTTCCTGAGAATGAGTGGCCTAAGATTAGGCGAGATTTGTTTTTGGAGCTTAAAGGAAATGAGGAACACTATGACAAATTGTTTAGGATGAAAGGCTTGAGCGTTCAACTTTTAAAGGGAAATCGATTTTAAAGGCAAAGGAAGATGCTCCAAATTTTTTTGGATGAAGACGTCACCAATGAACTGGGTTATATCGGAAAAGTACAGCGCCGTTGTGACTTTGTTTTGTGCTCAATCTAAGGGCGACAGTGTAACGTGTTTTCCAACAAAACAGAAGCCGAAAACCCCGCATCCCTTGAATATCACACTTTTGTACAAGAATAAGCACTACGCGTGTGTTACGATGAAAGATGATTGTCCACTACCTCCTATGATCAATCCGTGGAAGGAAGAAGCCCCTAAAGTGTCGGAAGAAGTAAGCATTGCATGGCTACAACTGTTTGGAGAAAGGGTTGACAAGGGAGAGAGATTGTTATATCCTAATGGTCGCTCCGCAGATCACGTTGACATCAAAGATTGATGGATATGGGATCTAGGCCTTATTTTATTTTCATAATTGCCAATTTCACTTTTGCTCCACCATCATTTTGAATTATGTTGTTGGTGGAAGTTCATTTTGTAAACAAAACTCACTTTTGTATTTTCTTTCGGATGCATTATTTTCATCTTTGAATACGGCTCGTCATCGTTTCGAAACTTAGTTTATAAACGGAATCGCGTTTGAAACGAGTTACGTAAAGGTTTAGCTTTAAAAAAAGGAAAACAGGGAGAACCGACCACCTTGAGGTCGAAAATAGGAGAAACGACCCCCTGGGTGTCAATCCAGGGAGAATCGACTTCACGTAAAGTCGTATCTCCTAGGATCGACACCCAGGAGGTCGAATTTTGTACATTCGACTGCCTTAAGGTTGTTTCTCCTGGTCATACTGTCCTTGGTCGTTTCTCCTGGTCATACTGTCCTTTGTACATTCCTTGGTCATACTGTCCAACTCCCCCCTCACATACCTCAATTGTTTATTTGTAGCTTCATCCGCCATGTGGAATGACGGATTCCATTTCTGTGTTCCGATATCCTCGCGGGTGATCGCTCTCCTTTTTTGAGGCCGTTGTTTGGGACAATGTTCGTATATCCATGTCTGAAACAAGAAAAAACCACATTTCTCACGAGATTTTCTTCATAATTATAATGTATAAGACAAAAATAGTAAAAATTTAGATGTACATCCAACAAAGTGAGATATCCACATACACCTTTGGTCTCGTAAGTGGCTTCTTTGCTAAGCATCCTATATAAATAGGCCAATGTGCCCGCACCCCACGCCCATTTATCCAATTGCTTCAAATCTTGTAAATAGTAAAGATATTTTACCTTCACTTTATCCCCCGATCTGTCTTGAAATAAAGTGCATCCCAACAATAACAACAAAAAAACCCTCTCGTGATTTGCTCGGCTGAAGCATTGCAAAGTCTGTTTTTAGACTTCGACAAATTCTTAATAATCCATGATGTCCTCAGAGAATATCCTGAGCAACGAGCCAGTTCTACTTGCACAATTTGGACAGGTATTCCAAGAAGATTTGATATCCAGACATCCAACGGACCAAGTTCTGCCTATTTCACTTCCTCCATCGGCTTTCCAATTATAGGGATTTCCAACAATTGTTCAACATCGTCCAAAGTTATAGTGGCCTCACCAAAAGGCATGTGAAACGATGTTGTTTCAGGATGCCAACGCTCAACAAAGGCCGACACAAGAACCTTATTCACCGTCTTATAAGAACCATTATAGAGGCGATACAAAATTGATTTTTATCATATTGTGTGTGGCCTCTAACTCCTCGTACAAATCCCAAGTAAGCATTTTGTTTGTGTATTGCTTGCACGTAATAAATCCACGATCTTTTTCAAAGCAAAGTAAAAATGGTAAATGTTGTTAATCAAATCAATATCATAATTAGAACATTTACATTGTAAGAGATAACTTATATTTACCTCCATCTTCAGTAGATGATGTGCTACGTGATCATGCTTGTTGGACTTATTTTAAGTTTTAATGATGAATGCCAGACTAGCTGTTATAGAGCAAAGGCAAAAAGATGTCTAGATCAAATGTATAGGTTTATTAGAGTTTGATCTTTGTATAGGTTTGATAAAAAAAGCATTGTAAAGAGGTCACCGACTTTATCGCAGACTGTCTAGGTCGAAGAGACTAGTTAGGAACCCGCCGAAGACCGAAGGCTGAGGGTTCAAACTCAGTTATTGAAGGCTAAGGGATCAAACTTAGTATTTAAAGTCAAGGATATGGAATCGAATTTAGGGAAGTCTGTGATGACCTAAACTGATTACATATACCTTGTGTACAAGGTCTGAGTTCCATAAGTTAAGTGATATTTGGAACTCAGTTATGTTCAAATTGGTGTACTCTAACTTCACAATAAAAATTTAGATAGAAGACTATCAGCTGAAGTGTTTTATAAACACAGCAAACTTCAGACAGCTGACTGACAAGCATTTCAGCAGACTTACATACACAGGAATCTGCTGAATGTAAATCTCGATTTAATCAAAGGTTACATTGGAAGATTACAAGGATAAGGATGGATTATAAGCCTTGATATTGTCAACAAATCAATGGTCAAGATTAAAAGAATGTTGGAAATATTCAGAGCTTTATCCAATGGAAACAAGTCAAAGGGTGGACAGACTGAAAACTGTCAAAAATCAAACTGACAGTGTCAGTACTATGTACAGGGACAAAAAGCAAGTCAAGATGAGGACAAATCTGAAACGGCTATGTTTGAATTTCAAACATAAGTCACATGATTCTCACCTATAAATAGAAGACTCCTGATTCAGATCAAATGATGAAAAATAACAGTCTATCTTAAGCTATCAAGTTTATTATCAAGAAATCTCCCTGCTGACATTCACTGAGCTTAAAGCTACTGGTCCAGAAAACTCTTCAAGTGTAACCTGCTATCAAGTTACATCAAGTCTACACACTTGAAGACATCAAGCTGTTGATCATTTCATCCTGATCAAGCTGCTGACTGTTGAATCATTCACTTGATTCAAACTTTCTTTTACAAGAAACATGCCGAAGACAGAGAAGCACTTAGGTGTCAAGAACTGTTGTTTGTGGTGGAGCTGGTGAAGAGGCAATCCTACCCTTCAAGGACCAGTGGAATACTTTGGAGCAACAATCCTACCTGTTCCAAATATTCAGTTTGTGAAGCCATAGTTATTGGTGAAGGATAGACATCTTAAGGATTTTTGTAACTGCAACTTCAAAGATCTCTAGTGAATTTCCTCCAACATCATAGGAGAAGAGTGAACTGACAAGATTACACCACCTAGAACCACTATAAAATTTGCCTACTTACTTTCTGCATTTACTTTCTGCATTTAGTATACTAATCACATCAACCTACTAAACTAGCAACTGAATCAGACACTTAAACTGCTGAGTATCTAATACTTAGTATCATATTTAAACAACAAGTAATAAGGCTTAATTTGAATTTATTCCGCTGCAACAAATTCAGTAATATCTACTGTTAGCAGACTACTGAGTGGTTAGCGACTCCTGAGCAGTCAGCAAGCTACTGACCTTGCTGAGTTTGTTAACTCCAAAAGTTTTAAGTGTTAAGTTTATTCACCCCCCTCTAAACTTAACCAAAGTCTTTTCAAGGGACCAAAAATGCTTTTTATCGTACAATTCATAGTTAAACTCGTCATCATCAATATCTAAGAGCAAATCGTCTTCTTCTCCACTCCCCTTAAAACCCTCTTCACTGCTTTCTTCTTCATTCCCATCATGGCTCCCTTCATCACTTTCTTCTTCATTCCGATCATCGCTCCCTTCACTTCTCTTTGTTAGGTGTAGTGCCCGAAAGACAATTATATAATTGTTTTAGGACAAAATTAATAATTCATCTTATTATATGCGTGAATGCTTATAATTAAGACACTACTGAAAACCCTAAGTACCTCGTTTATGTAATCACATAACTCAGTGTATGGCTATACACAAGACGATTAAGTTAGTGAGATGTACTTAAAATTAACTTAGTCCGTAGCGTTGATTAATCTGAGTATGGGTCTCATGATTAATATGCTAATAATGCGCCTAGAACACTTTACGGTGTGATAGTCTTATCCGGACTGTCGGTAATAGGGTACCTAGTGGGGCATTTATATATGATGATAATCATATAGGGCTGGACCGATTTGATTTGAGTTCTCGATATAATTCCGTAATCGAGAAGTCTTTTCGAATCACAAGATGATCATATATGGATTAATCTCAATCCTGAAGTGATCATAGACAACTGCTTAGACTAGGGTAGAGTTTGATGTGTTAGTAAGGATCACTTCGCAGTATGTGGTCCAACACTTCTCGTTGGCTCTATTATGGGATGAGTGAGTAGTCTGTGCTGTCACAGATATGGAATCCATTCCTTCCCTCGGGAATAAGACAGACAGTTCCCTTATTTGTTGACCCTAGAAATTGATCGATGGGCCCAATTCATATCATGTTAGTTATGAACTAATTGATCACTAGGGGTTAATGGTAAATAATGATAATATGTTTCGAGAAGGGTTTATGGAGATATCCCGAATCGAAGTGAATAGTCTATGGAGGCTTTATCCGTATGTAATGATTATATCAATGGACGCTTATCAACTCATAGTTGAGTGTAAGTTTATATATATATTCAGTAGAGTTCAGTTTCGGGTTTATAGTGGTGTAATCCCGGAATTAATAGATTAAATATTATTGTTCGGTTTGACGAATAATTTTATTTAATTTATTGTAGCTACTGAATATGGGTCCATGGTCCCCGACGTGGTTCCTAATATAGCATATACGATTTCTCGTCATTTCACCTCAATTGTAATGAAATAGTTGGATTGGACTATTTAATTGATATGTGGATTAATTGTTTAGTTGGACTAGATAATTAAATACACGGAAAATAAATTTTTCGTGGACTCGGCCCAATGTGTCAAAAAATGCGCATGGACTTTATTTACTAAGGGTGGGGCACATTTTGTATTAAGTGATTATTAAGGAATTAGTTTTCTTGGATAATTATTTAGTGTGTGATTTATCTTTTATTTGTTAATTGATAATTCATGGAATATTAGATAATAATATGATTTATCCTAATTTGTTTGGGATAATTATTTTATTTATCTTTTATTTGGAATAAGGATTAATCTAATAATTATCTCTTAATTATTAAATCCTTGGAGGACAAGGATTACTCTCCTATATAAAGAGAGTTCTCCCAAGCCTTATGACACACAACACAATTCGAAATATTGGATGGAAAATAGCTTGGAATTTTCGGCTATTTTCTTTGGGTTTGAGTTTTAGAAAAGCTTCGGGTTTTTCTAAGGTAGCATATCGAGGAGGTCCGGCGGCTTGAAACACCATCCACCTGGTGGTGCTTGGAAACACACGTTGAAAGACTTTGGCTTCTCAACTAGGCTCTCATATAGCTCGGATTGAAGATTGTTCTTGGTGTTTATTCACAACAAACCGGTAAGCAATCTAAACCCCCTTGCAGGTTTAGATCTATTATTTTATGTATTTTGGTTGACTAGATCTAGATCTATACTATTCCGCTGCGTAATCGGGTGGATCTTGATCCATCCGGAGATATTACATCTAACACTCTCTTCATCTCTCTCTTCTTCAACGCCTTCAATTTCATTATCTTCGTCTTCACTACCCTCTTCTCCACCACTATCTTCTTCTTCAGATTCTTTTGTTTCCTGGTTTCTTTCTTCTTCGTCACTATCTTCATTACAAATTTTATCCCTTATTTCATGTATTGACGCTTTTCTCCTCACACGTTTACCCCCTGTTTCTTCCAAATGTGTACTTGTTTTTCTTCTTCTATAAGAGGCAATCATTGCTTGACGTCTTCTTAACGGCTCCTCATCATTGATAGATGTACTATGTGCCCTTTGTCCTACCCATCTGCACACAAAGATGAAAAGACAAGTTCATGTCATTTCTCATTCAATTAAACACAAGCTACAATCATTAATGATCTTGGTTTCATGATCTAATCATTTTCACAATAAAGTAAAAAAAGGTTCCAGGAGAAACGACATTACCATTGTCGAACCATAGAGGTTCGACCTTACGCAAAGTCGTTTCTCAGTGGTCCGACAATTGTGTGGTCGCATCTTTGACAATCGACCCCAAGGGAGTCGAATTTTGTTTTTCCTCCTAGACATGGGACTTCCCCAAGGTCGCATGTCACCAAAAATCAACAATCCATTTCAAAACTTCTAAGGCTCAGTCCTTTGTCCAAAAATCGACATCATCAAAGTTGTTTCTTATTTCTATTATCTTTACACATTCATAACATAAATCACAAACTAATTGCATCATGAACACTACTACTTGTGCATAATTCATTCTCTTACGCATTTTATCAAACACTTGTAAGCATATGAAATAAGAAGAAGAAAAATAACAATTTCTACCACAATGCTTGAAATGGAAGATGAGAGATTGAATATAAACATAAACTTACCTTTTTCAGCCGCACTTAATGCCAAAAAATCGACTTTCTACTATGCCCTTCTCCGGAATCCCTTACAAATGAGAATGGGATAAAATGGTTTATGTGATAATGGGAATCTGGTGTTATGGTTTAATAGATTTGTTATGGAAAGAAGAAGAAAAAATAGTTGAAGATGAGAAGTTGAAGATGGAAGTTTGAAGATGGAGATTTGAATTTTTTGAAGAAGAAGAAGTGAGGAATGGAAGAAGAAGAATGAGAGAAATTAGGGGAAATGGTGTAATGTCGGTTTTGATGTGTTTTAGGGGTTTTTTTTTTGTAATTTTTAAAAATTTAGGGTATATGTAGAAATATGTAAATATGGAAATAGCAAAGTTTTTTTTGGCAAATGTGTGTTTTTTTTTTCTAAGTTTGAAATGAAAGTGTGGTGTATTGGTAGATTTGGGAATTTTAAAATAATTGGTGTGGTGTAAGAGGTAGATGCCATCTTTTTTCATTGAGTTGTGGTGCAACAGTAAGTTTGCCGTGGTGCGAATAAAGGGCTCCCAATAAATTGTTAGAGTATCTCCAATGCTTTCTTTGAAAAGCTTTACAAAAGGAAAAATAAAGCTTTACAAACAAAAAGAAAAATAAAGCTTTACAAAAGCTTTACCACTATTGGAGGTTGTCCAACTCACCAAAGCTTTGAGCGAAAGCTTTAAATAGACCGACATGTTTATCCAATGCCATGTAAATTTTTTTTAATATTTTTTTTATGGTTTGTGTGTAGTAGAAAAAATATTTATGCGTAGTGGGTCCATGTTATAAACTTTTTAAAAAAGTTTATGTATTGTAGAGCTTTTAAAAGCTCCATGACTGGAGATGCTCTTAGGCATGTTCCCTCAAAAGCAATAATATATTGTTTTAATCAAATAAAATGACTTTTGTGAAATAATCAATTTATTTGCATATTGGTATGCATTTAAATAACATCACAGAAAATCTCACGATGTTCGTTATGTGACTATCTTACTTAGTGCATAAGAATTATGTATGTGAGAATTGAGTTTATGATGATACTCCTTAAATAATAAGTATATGGTGAAATTGACTAAGTTTGAGTTTTTACGGTCAAACCACCATTGGTATCATAAAACACTTGGAGTGTGACAACATGATTCGGACAATCGATGTTGGACATCTTTGTGGCAATAACTTATACTCCCACCGTCCCAATTTGTTTGAGACATTTTGGAACTCTTGAAATTTAAGGAAACATCATTTATTACATTGTCTAGTTATTTAAAACATGATTAATTTACAATTACACCCCTTTTATATTGTCTTTACATTTTTCAATAAATGTTGATATGTGGGCATTTTAGACATTTAAGTAGCAACTTTAAGTTTAAAAATTAGTAATGGGACTTATTTTGGGACATCCATAAAAGGAATATGTCACAAACAAATTGGGACGAGAGGGAGTACTCCCTCCGCCCCGTAATGAATGACCTTTTAGTTTTTTTGAATTTGTCCCATAGTATAAGGTCTTCTCACATCCCAATTCAATATTAAATGCATTATTTTCACTTTCACGTTAAACAATGCAATATTATAGGTCACTCAAAAAAAAATAATTTACCTTGAAATTTTAAAAACAACTAATTTATTAATTTTCTTAAATTGTGTGTAAATCCCCAAAGCCCCTATATTGTGGGACGGAGGAAGTATGTGATTTAAATACACAAAACTTGGACCGATTTAGTATGATGATCTTGTACTAAATATATAATAAGAGTATTAATTAAATCACAAGATCACCATTTAAGGATTTAATCTATATATTGGTATGATTACAGACTCATGTTTTTTCAGGGGTGGTGCTTGATATGACGTTAAAGTTTTCTCCTTGAAGCTTTCCCAATCACGTCTATGTTGCCATCTGTTGGACTTATTTTTGAGTTTTAGTGATGAGTGCCAGACTAGCTGTTATAGAGCAAAGGCAAAAAAATGTCTAGATCAAATGTATAGGTTTATTGGAGTTTGATCTTGTATAGGTTTGATCAAACAAGCACTGTAAAAGATCAGCTGATCTACATCAGCAGACTTGTCTATATCAGTAGGGTACCTAGGTCGTAGACTAGTCGGGAACCCGCCGAAGACGAAGGCCGAGGGCTCAAACTCGCTTATTGAAGGCTAAGGGATCAAACTTAGTAATTAAAGTCAAGGATATGGAATCGAATTTAGGGAAGTCTGTGATGACCTAAACTGATTACATATACCTTGTGTACAAGGTCTAAGTTCCACAAGTTAAGTGGTGATTGGAACTTGGTTATGATTAAATGGTGTAATCTAACTTCATAAATAAAAGTTAGATAAAAGAAGTCAGCTGCAATGTCTTATAGACACAGCAAAACATGGATCAGTTGACTAATATGTACTTCAGCAGACTCATGATCATAGGAACCTGCTGATACATATACTTCGAATTATTCAAAGGTTACATTGGAAGATTACAAAGAAAGGGACAAATTAACAACCTCTCGATTTTATCAAACAAATACGATCGAAAAAAGCAAGTCAAGATGGAGATGTTAGGTGTGATGCCCGAAAGACAATTTTGTAATTGTTTTATTTAATAAATGAAATGATATTGTTATTCATATTTATTATTCTCATATTCACCGATGTGACAATAGTAATTACACTACAGAAAACCCTAAGTATATCGTTTATGTAATCACTTAACTCGGTGTATGGTATATACACGGGAGGATTGAGTTAGTGAAGATGTACTTAAAATACAATTAGCCCGTAGTGAAGTTAATCGAGAGTATCGGGTCTCTCCTTTAACGTGCTATTAATGCGCCCGAACACAAAAGGTGTGATAGTCCTATCCGGACTTTCGGTTAAGAGAACCTAATGGGGCATTTATATATGATAGATATATCATATAGGGGTCGGACCGATTTGATTAGAGTTCACGATATAATTCCGTAATCGAGAAGTCTTATCGAATCAATGGATGATCATATTTATGGATATATCTTAATCCCGAGGTGATCACGATCAACCGCTTGAATCGGTATGAGGTTTGACTTGACGGTTAAGGATTACACCGAGCCTCGTGGTCCGAATTACCCCATCTTGGCATTATACTTTTGGATTGAGTGAGTAGTACGTGTTATCACGGATACGGAATCCATTCCTTCCATTTATGGAAGTAGATAGACGATTCCCTTATTTGTTAATCCTAGAAACGATCGATCGCGCGAGTTCATATCACACCGATTGATCACCAAAGTGAGTTGTATGAATTAATTGATCACTAGGGGGTTAATGGTAAATAAGGATAAGAGGTTCTAAAAAGGGTTAACGGTAACTTCCCGATTTAGAATGAACGATCTATGGAGGATTAATCCATATGTAATGATTGTATCAATGGACGCTTATTATCATTCTCATGAAGAGATAAATATAATCTCATAATCGGAGGAGTGCGATCACGGGATTATGGTGGCATATTCTGTGATTGATTTATCAAATATAATTATTCTGTTCGTAAGATAATTATTTATTTGATTTATCGGAGCCGCTGATTATTAGTCCATGGTCCCCGACGTGCCTCCTTATATAGCATAGCTATTCTCGGACGTCGAATCTTAATAATGATATTAATTTTATTCTTATTAGAATTTAATTAATCGATATGTGAATTAATTATTTAGTGACTATTAAATTAGTTGGGACTAAATAATTAAAATAATTGGAAAAGACATTTTCCATAATCTTGGCAATTAGTGTGAATGGAAAAAATCACATTGACTAGGTCAATGAGATGGAAATTTCGACCCATGCACAATTTAGGTAACAAGGAATTAGTTTCCTTGTGTATTTAAAAGACATGTGCATAAAATATTTATTGGATAAATATTTATGGAAAGAAATAAAGATAAATATTATCCTAGATTTGTTCTAGAATATTTTGGGATTATCTTTTATTTAATAGGATTATCATAATTGATTTTGTATTAATTATAAAATCCTTGGGGCTTAAGTTTTACTCTCCTATATAAAGAGAGTTCTCCCAAGCCAAATAACACACACATATTTCGACTTCACCTCTTAGAGAGGAGAAGAAAATATTTTTTCGGCCAAGGGGTATTAGAGGGAAAATCTTGGAGATTTTTCCGGGTAGCATATCGGAAGGGTTCGAGTCGAGAATTTCCTTCCACCGGGAGTTGCTTGGATCACACGTACGGAAGATCGTGGTGCTCTTCACGCTTTCCTTCGTTCATCCTATTGCGGTTCTTCAACTTGGATTTTGAGATCCAAGAGGTATGTTCTACAACCCCCTTGTAGAAGTAGATCTAGTTATTTTATTACGTGTAGTTTATAGATCTAGATCCATTAAATCGTTTCCGCTGCGGATGGTATTACTAACAGTGGTATCAGTCGCCATGGTGATCTATATTTATACGTATAAAATATTAGATCTAGGAGTGGTAAAACATATAGTTTTTTTTGTCCCAATTTTTTTTTGGGGGCCGATGCATATGTTTAATTTTTATGCTTATGAATGTCGTGGTTGAAGAGATGGATTGGGGTTGGCACTGTTTACCCGTTAGATCTATTGTAAACTCATACAAACGATGAAAATTCGTCCATATGAGTATAGGAAATTATGTAATTCTTTTTTTTATTGCAATTTTAATTTCCAGAAAATAGATCTGTTTAGTAGCTGTTTAGTTATTTCGTGTTTCCCGTTGATCGAACCGTTGAAACGAAGATCCCTCCAGTCAGAATCAAGATTAGAAGATGATGATCAACTCCACAAATTTTGGCTTCGATCAGAGTCCGTTTCGATATCCGTTTGATGCTGCGAAGAGGCTGCTGTAACAGAAAAACGCAGGATTCACAGAAACCCTACCTGTGACTTCCTCGATTTTCTGGGAGAGTTTGGACCGTTGAAAAGCAAATCCGACCGTTCAGATTGATCAAATATGAGTTTTGGACGTACCATAAAAATTTCAGGTCAATCGGGATTCATCTCGATTCCCGATCTGCCTCAGGAAGTCCTTGATGCAGTGCAGTTAAAGTCAGATTCAGCAGCAAGTTTGGCGGTTTACTGGAGAAAATTGGTAAGTCTAAGCACCGATCCAACCGTCCATATTGAAGTTCAAGGAGTGAAGATAAGATCTGGAAAGTTTCGTCCCGATCCGAGTTCGTTTGTATGCCGATCGTCGAAGAGTTCGAACAGCTGCAGATTTAGTTAGAAAGTAGTAAACCCTAGTTAGGGTTTTGGTCATTTATTTTCTAATAGGTTAGATTCGGGGGTGCCAACGATCCATCTCGGTGTTTAAATTTTCCGCATTTATTTTTTATGTGTTTGATCATAAAATAGATATAAAACCGGAATTGCCATGACATGCATCATATCATAAATCCACTCCATGCATACATGTAGAATTTTAATTTTGGTAATTAAAATAGGCATGTATACAAACTCGTGTAATTAGTTGAAATTTAATTAATACGTGGTAATTAATAAATTTAGTAACTAATTAAAGATCCGAGGACGGGTTATGAAATCGTTAAGCCTTTCGGTGTGTGTTCTCGGTGAACCGCCTTAAAGCACAAACGAGATCACGTTTTCGATTCGTAGAGTCTACGAGATCGAATGATGGTAAAAGAACGGAAATCTTGGATAAAAACGGTTCGCCTATAGGTTGGGTGGTCAACTGAGCTTCGCTCGAACGACTTAACCCTCCTAGTGTGATGTATGCACGGGGGTCCGGCAAGACTAAGCTACACCGGAGAACGGAGGGGTGATTCCTTCTTATCTCAACGGGCCGTCTTGACCCGATTTCGTCCGACTTGTCACATATGTTCCAACGAATAGGACGGGTAGGTTTGCCTACGTTACCGACACCATTCGGAATCCTTGATTTGATGTACTTTTATGTTAACATCAAAAAGACGTGGTTAGTTAACCCACCACCACTTCCAAATTATTGAGTGGGAGCGGGGAGGCGACGGCCAACCCCACGGCCTCTACTATAGATACAAGTAAGTGAGAGAAGGGTGACGCCTCGCGGCGCTTTGATTTCGTCCCCCTACGGATGGTGTTCACCCCTATCAACATTCATGGCTTGGTCTCCGAAAGGATAGGATTTCCGGGTACTCGTTGGGTCACTGACCTATCCTAAGACGGCATACTCGGGGCGTACCTAAGAGATCCGATATAGTAGGTCACACTCATCATGGGTATTTTTTGATAATATCTAGGCTAAAAAAGGAAGGTAGTCAATGAATAAAGGGATGTTCGATTCTCGTGGGATGTACGATTCTCACAAGTTATTCATTGATGAGATTGTCTCGATTTAACCGTCATCTCTTTGACCTACCCTAAGGCGGCACTGAGATGCGAGGTTAAAACCTTGGAATGGTAGAGTAGACTTAATTTTAGTTTACAATTCCTAAAATAAAATATAGTAGTGTTAAACTTGAATTAATACATGTCATTTTATTTACGATTATATCCCTTACTAAATTGCTTAAAATTTAATTGACTAGTATTGACTTTGTTAAAAAGTGGAAAGTAACTAGGACGTTGAACTAGTTAATCGATAATGCAATTAATTTTCGAAAGAGATATTTTCTCTTAAGCCTTTTAAAAACCAGAGTAACATATAGGTATGTCACTAGTGTCATTCGTGTCAAACGGAAGACAAACTTAGTTTGATCAAAGGTGATTTCGGACTTTGAAATTCTTCTAGTGAATTTTGAGTATGTAGTAATTACACGAGTAAATTTCTAATTGAAAAATTGGAAAATCATGAAGTGTTACTAGTTGGACGATATTTGGAATCGATGAACTAGTGGGAGCTTTATGATTTGTTGTTTTTCTGGAACATTAGAAAAGTGTAACTGACTACACACGTAACCGTTCTAATTGACAAAACGGAAAGTCATAAAATGTTGCTAGTTGGACGATATTTGGAATCGATGAACTAGTGGGAGTTCTATGATTTATTGTTTTTCTGGAAACATTGGAACTATAGACTTTTCTAATCGAAAAAATCGGAAAATCATAAAAATAAAGCATTGCTCGTTAGACGGTATTTGGAACCGAAAAACTAGTGGGAGCTTTAATGTTATGATTTGTTGTTTTTTCTGGTATATTAGAAAATCCGAGAAGTCCCGACGAGTAACACTCGAAATAGACACCCCACGGTTCAAGAGTAGTGTCTACTCAAACGAACCGCTGGTTCAAAACTGTTTCCATTTACGGAAAGTCAAGAATGGGAGAGTATGTCTAAGAGTGTTAGTCATCTAAAACTGAGTTGATTTTAAGGCTAAACCGAAAATTAATAAACTGAAAATCATAGGATAAGGATAGTGATTTCGGATCACCAACCTATGAATCCTTGGCGATTTTCTTGAGCTAAGTTCTTTGGAAGAACAAGGCAGCAGTGCATTTAACGATTAAAAAGAGTAAACAACGGGCAGTTAATTTTAGCTAGAATAGTGGGAGTGATATGAGGAAATGAATCTCGGATTCAATCCTTGGATATCGCAGAAGATTTATTTTTCTGTTTAAGATTCGTTGGAACGAATGGATTTACCTTCTAGTCGATAATTTGTTTGTCGTATAGAAAGTGAATATACCATTTGTAGTACGAATCCAAGACTCGGACTTTTGTTTGATAAAGTCAAAACCACTTACAACTCTTTGAAATATGTATATAAAACACATCTTAAGAACTGTTAAAAGCAATTGGTTTCTATATTTAGATAAAAGCTTCTTCATATTCCATAGTTAGTGCATAGTCCCTAAAAGACAAGACCTGAAGACTGGCTCAGGGTGATTCTTTCTCCCAGTCTGGTTAGATTGTCTTAAAGGTTCAATGACTAATTTTTCTTTCAATCGGGAAAGAATAATGGTTATAAAGAAGTATCATAGCTTGTTCATGACGACCTTCGGGGTCTGATGAAAGATACAAGTTAGTAGGAGCTTTCGAGTAGTGACTTCCTGTCTGATAACTATTCAAATACTCCGGTAAGTTTATCCAAAATATTTTGAGGATTCTCTGTTTTCAACAGAGATAGAGTATAATATACTCAGAAATGGGCCATCACATAGTCCTAGGGATCGATACTCGGCTTTGCCTCATAGTGAAATGTTTTCACTAAGGGAGAAACCGTTGAATTGCTTTACATAGTTGTAGATGTGCTATAATACACTGCTTCACTCAATAAAGATATTAGAAGCAAAATTTCGGTTTACATTGACATGTAAGGCCGAGAAGTCTACCTAGAATATGCTTTGGAATTTACGGATAAGGTGTGGATTCGGTTCACCCACTTCCATAAATATAAGCATTTAGCACACGGTGCTTGAAGGTAGGTCTGGAAATTTCGCGAACACGTTCGGTCACTGACCAATCGTTATATATCTTGTAGCATTGAGAAAAAGGTGTGTTATAAGATTCTTGAAATCGGGAAGAGACGCTTATCTTGTTGCATCCTTTCGATAGAATCCATGAACGAAAAACCTTGAACCTTGAAGTACGTTTACTCAAGGTAGTTACTAACGATTAAAATCAGACCACATCCAACATCGGTTGTTGGTGATAACACTAAATACTACTAAACTAGATCAGAATTTCGATCCACCCAGAATGTAGTGGGAGTATGGTTTATCCATTACCCATTACGGGTTCGGCGGACTTTGTAGCCTGAGGATCGATTGATGACCTATGGCTCTTTTGTGAGCTGTATAGGATTCTGATAATAGAGGTTGGTTTTAATAGCCATAACCCTGTGAATGGAGTTCGGTACTCCAATTCTGTTCATACTCTTGTAGAACCACCTGAGCGTCTCAACCCCAGTGGGAGTAATCGGATCTACACGGAAAAGAGTAGAATGAGTTCGGTATTGCATGATTTCGTTCAAAAGCAGAAAATAGGGGTGATTCCCTGAGACTTTCTTGCCAAACAAACGGAGTCTGGATTCATTCGAAACAGAAGGGTTTTGACTTATGAACTTATGACAGGATGACTGTCAAGGCTTATGTCCTTTGTGGATAAAAAGCAAACCTCTCGGTCATTAGAAGTCATATATTGCTACAATATGTGGATTTGACCGTAATATTGATAAGTCTTTTGTAGACCGGATATCAATTTTAGTACGGTAGTGAATATATATATTAGTGTTTGTGAAGGATAACGCCGCACCGCTTTGGAATCAACATGGGTGTGTTATCGAAGTCGAAATACGACAATGCCACAATTCTCTCGCAACGAGAGATTTGGACAACATTCTTAAGAGTTTGACTCGGTCGAATTCATTAGAATCGATCACTTTGGTTTCCCATCCATCTTATTGGTTAAGATGATGCATCCGTGTATGCAACATTCAACGAGGAAGTTCTACCCTATGCCTCAGGAATGACTCTCTAAATCTTCGGATCAAGAGAAATGGGATAGATTCTCTTTCTAGTAAGAGATGGTCAGGTTATTGAACGTCAATTTTGATCGAATCTTAGATTCGACGGTTAACAAAGCAAGTTTAGTATGTCCTTTAGTATCTTGAAGAGAACGAGGAATAATATGCGGACATATTCATGTGTGAACTTGGATATGTGTGATACACTGATTTTGACTTTAAGTCAGATTGAGGATGATCGTTAAGTCGATCTCGGGCTCGTGTTTACTCGGTACCACATGATTAGATGGACCGGTAACGTTTCGATTCTACGGATCGTCTCGAGCCGACAACCCGACTAATCATTAAGACCCATGACATTTAGATGTAGGTGCTCCCCGAGTCACCGACCTATCCTACGACGGCATACTCGGAGTGTACTTTGGAATACGAAATGGTTATGACATGCTTAGTGGGTACTAGAATACGGGATAAGTCTCCATTGCTTTAGAGCAAGTGGGAGATGTAGTTTGTTGTATTTTAAATAATAGGGTGTGCTCTAAAACAATTAATCACATGCTTTCGTGCAAGTGGGAGATTGTTAGGTGTGATGCCCGAAAGACAATTTTGTAATTGTTTTATTTAATAAATGAAATGATATTGTTATTCATATTTATTATTCTCATATTCACCGATGTGACAATAGTAATTACACTACGTAAAAAACCCTAAGTATATCGTTTATGTAATCACTTAACTCAGTGTATGGTATATACACGGGAGGATTGAGTTAGTGAAGATGTACTTAAAATACAATTAGCCCGTAGTGAAGTTAATCGAGAGTATCGGGTCTCTCCTTTAACGTACTATTAATGCGCCCGAACACAAAAGGTGTGATAGTCCTATCCGGACTTTCGGTTAAGAGAACCTAATGGGGCATTTATATATGATAGATATATCATATAGGGTGGACCGATTTGATTAGAGTTCACGATATAATTCCGTAATCGAGAAGTCTTATCGAATCAATGGATGATCATATTTATGGATATATCTTAATCTGAGGTGATCACGATCAACCGCTTGAATCGGTATGAGGTTTGACTTGACGGTTAAGGATTACACCGAGCCCGTGGTCCGAATTACCCCATCTTGGCATTATATTTGGATTGAGTGAGTAGTCTCGTGTTATCACGGATACGGAATCCATTCCTTCCATTTATGGAAGTAGATAGACAGCCTTCCTTATTTGTTAATCCTAGAAACGATCGATCGCGCGAGTTCATATCACACCGATTGATCACCGGTGAGTTGTATGAATTAATTGATCACTAGGGGGTTAATGGTAAATAAGGATAAGAGGTTCTAAAAAGGGTTAACGGTAACTTCCCGATTTAGAATGAACGATCTATGGAGGATTAATCCATATGTAATGATTGTATCAATGGACGCTTATTATCATTCTCATGAAGAGATAAATATAATCTCATAATCGGAGGAGTGCAGTCACGGGATTATGGTGGCATATTCCTGTGATTGATTTATCAAATATAATTATTCTGTTCGTAAGATAATTATTTATTTGATTTATCGGAGCCGCTGATTATTAGTCCATGGTCCCCGACGTGCCTCCTAATATAGCATAGCTATTCTCGGACGTCGAATCTTAATAATGATATTAATTTTATTCTTATTAGAATTTAATTAATCGATATGTGAATTAATTATTTAGTGACTATTAAATTAGTTGGGACTAAATAATTAAAATAATTGGAAAAGACATTTTCCATAATCTTGGCAATTAGTGTGAATGGAAAAAATCACATTGACTAGGTCAATGAGATGGAAATTTCGACCCATGCACAATTTAGGTAACAAGGAATTAGTTTCCTTGTGTATTTAAAAGATATGTGCATAAAATATTTATTGGATAAATATTTATGGAAAGAAATAAAGATAAATATTATCCTAGATTTGTTCTAGAATATTTTGGGATTATCTTTTATTTAATAGGATTATCATAATTGATTTTGTATTAATTATAAAATCCTTGGGGCTTAAGTTTTACTCTCCTATATAAAGAGAGTTCTCCCAAGCCAAATAACACACACATATTTCGACTTCACCTCTTAGAGAGGAGAAGAAGGAGACAAATCCAAAACGGCTATGTTTGAATTTCAAACATAAGTCACAAGGATTTTTACCTATAAATAGAGGTCTCCTAACTCAGATACAGTGATGATTTTTGAAGAAAAATAAGGTTCCATCTTGAGCTATCAGAATTAAATCGATCAAACACCCTGCTGACCCTACTGAGCATAAAGCTACTGATCCAGAAAAGTTCTTCAAGTGTAATCTGCATTCAAGCTACATCAAGTTTACACACTTGAAGACATCAAGCTGCTGATCATATCATCCTGATCAAGCTGCTGAAAGCTGAATCACTTACTTGATTCAAACTTTCTTTTACAAGGAATCTTCTGAAGATAGTGAAACACATTTGTGTTAAGGACTGTTGTTTGTGGTGGAGCTGGTGAAGAGGCAATCCTACCCTTCAAGGACCAGTGGGAAGCTTTGGATCAACAATCCTACTTGTTCCAAGTGTTCAGTTTGTGAAGCCATAGTTATTGGTGAAGGACAAGCAACTTAGGTATTTTTGTAACAGCTACCTCAAGAATCTCTAGTGAATTACCTCCAACATCATAGGAGAAGAGTGGACTGACAGGATTACACCACCTGGAACCACTATAAAATCTTCCTACTTACTTTCTGCATTTATATTCTGCATTTAGTTTATCTAGCACCTCAATCTACTGAATCTAGCAACTGAATCACACACATACACTACTGAGTATCTAATACTTGGTATCATATTTAACAACAATTAACAAGGCTTAATTTTTGATATATTTCCGCTGCACAAATTCAGTAAACTCAACGGTCGACGGACTATCGAGTATCGCGGACTCCCGATCGATCAACAAAGCCGTTGCTTGAAGTTTCTGAGTTTGTTAACTCCAAAATTTTAAGTGTTAAGTTTATTCACCCCCCTCTAAACTTAACCAAAGCCTTTTCAAGGGACCAACACCATCATTCAGGGATTGGTGGCCGGAAATGTATGTGACAAAGATGAAGTCAATTCCTTCCAGCGGGAAGTAGAGAAACGGTTCCCTCGTTTGTTAATTATGGAACTTATCAATTGGCTGAATTTACGATATTGATCATGAATACCGTTCACTAGTGAATTAATGGTAGTCGAGTATAAGATGTTATGAAGAGTTCGTACGGACATGTAAGGAAATCAACCACATAACACGGTTGAAATTCAAAATTTGATTTTTTTCCTAATAAAACAACTCCAGTGAACAATAAGAACACATGATTATGAGAGATAAATCATTAACGAGTGATCTAAAAGATTGAAGTTTTAAGTCCCGGTGATTGTCTTGAGCACAAGCCGTCCATACGTCCGGCCTATAACGGTGATCCACATGAACAACCACACGAACTACAAGGATTGCTACTAAGAAAGTTTGGTTGGTAGGACAACTTTTCTTCATATTTGTAACGGCCCAAACTATAGGAAAGGCTAAAATGGTAAAAGGCCGTTTGGCACGTGCACATCTCGTGACCAAATGCACACGTGAGCCTTAAGAAGCAGTCGCATCATACAAAGAGCAGAAAAATAATTGAATATAATATATCAGAATGCGTGGAAATCAAAAAAAGCATTTATACAGTGCTGATCAAACTCGAAACTGAACAGATGGAACAATATCGTGCACCTGGAACTCAACACTATCATCATAACGGTTGATCAAGTCGTACCGTCGGTAGGGCTGAACTCGGAATTATGTATCCTGTTACATAGACATCTAGTACTCCAATCATTCCATAGTAAATCCCAATTGTATTCAATACTTTAATTTTACTAACAAAAGGAAATACAACCAAATAATTATCGATTGTTCAAAGGAAATAAGCTGAAAAGACGTAAATGTCGATCGTACTGCAGGTGCGCAACCCAAGAAACAAAATAAAATAAAGTTTAATGTATCAAGATGAAAATAAATTAACTTCTAGAACATGATAACTAAGAAGCATATAACTTCTCTAACGGTTCCTCTCCCGTCTCCTCGGACTCTACATAATCCTCATCTGAAAATACTAAGTAAGAGGTGAGCAAGACGACCTAGTAAAGAATATATAATAAAAGAGAACTATGAT
This sequence comes from Gentiana straminea, assembly GCA_036785695.1. Classification (NCBI taxonomy): domain Eukaryota; kingdom Viridiplantae; phylum Streptophyta; class Magnoliopsida; order Gentianales; family Gentianaceae; genus Gentiana; species Gentiana straminea. The sequence goes on along the minus strand of JAVUPR010000515.1, from coordinate 3,210,909 downwards.
AGCATCTGAGAAATATACCAATAGTTCTATATTAATGCAAGCTTTCAAAATACTTGTTCATAATTACCATACTCAAATTCAACATATAAATAATGGGAGTAGGGAATTGAACATATCATAATTTAATGCATCCTAACAATACTAATGCATAAAACAAATAATCTTACTTACCATATCTTACTTTAATTCATGTTTCATCAAAATATCATCCATAAATTGGAAAAACACTTTTGTTTCCAATAATAATGAATCAATAATTCGGGAACCACTTTTGTTCCCATAATAACACTAACTTCTATTAAATGAATTGAATGAATTAAATAAGTGAAATTAATAATAGTTTCATACGTGTAATAAGTTGCCAGATGGTTCAAGGGTATTATGCCTTTGTCATGCACACAAAAGAAGAGCTTAATATGCCTTGTCATGTCTACAAGGGAAGAGCTTGCCATGTTTGTCATGCCCATACTAAATAATAATAAATTGAAAGCTAACCGGCTTGCTAATCATTCTGACCCGCAGGTGGGCACCTAATACCGGCCCGACATCCGCCTGAATTAAATTGACCCACATGCATAGGGCACGTCATAGGATGTTGAGGATTCTCGAGAAATCATAGAAAAATAGGGATATGCCAATATATAACCAAGACCCATCTGACATGCGTAATGCATATGATCTTAACTTGCATATAAAATTACTAATCACATAAAATTAAACAAATAAATAATGATAATAATAATCAAATTCGTAAAATAATAATTAATACTGATTGAGCCCTGCATCATAGTGTACTGTGTACTAGACAGACGATTGCTGGAACCAAATCGGATCTGAGGCTCCCGCCTCGACGGTGTAGCCTCCGCCGCTTCGGGGGTGCCGATCCCATTCTTTTCGGCGATTGATCTACTTTTCTAGTGAAGTAACGACTCAAAATTCGTGCAACCATTAGTTAATTACAGACAAGTAATATGAATTAAATCAATTAAAAATCACAAATTTAACCTAACCCATCACTTATATAATCCTTACCTCTAACGGATCCAACTGCAAAACAATTCAGATTCAAAGGCACAAACAAAAGATCTTTTAGGAAAAGCCAAACAACATGGTTGATCTCCTCGTGATTTGGATCAAGAAAGAACGGTGTACCAACCAATGACCGGTCTAAATTTATTTTTCTTCCTATTCTTAGCGGCAGCTTATCACCTTTTTTTTTATAATTATTTTTTTTTATTTTTTATAAATTTTTTTTATATTCACGTGTACCATGATGGTACACAAAAGGGTGCTATTTATAGGGTGGATTTCTTGGGCTTTGGGTCAAATTTTGTTTATTTTTATTTTTTTTATAAATCATTAGGGTTTACTAAAAAGAGCAAAAAAGAGTTAAATACCCTTGATGATATTTCGGGGTTATACAATCTCCCCTTTTTAGAAGAAGTTTCGTCCCCGAAATTTCATGTGCTTGAAGATTGGGTATCTGGCTCGCATTTCGGACTCGAGTTCCCAAGTAGCCTCTTGTTCGGTGTAGTTGGACCACAACACTATAACTAGGGCCACTGACTTTCCTTTAAAAGACTCTGTCTTTGTTTCCAGAATCTCTACTGGCTGCTCAACGTACGTGAGATTATCTTCAAGCAACCCTGGTGCTAGACCAATCTTCTGATGAGAGTCCGAAAGACATTTCCGTAGAAGAGATACGTGGAAAACGTTGTGAACTCTCTTCAAGGGTGTGGGTAACTGCAACGATAGGCAAGTTCCTTAACTCTCTTGATAATCTCAAAAGGTCCCACGTACCTCAGACTTAACTTTCCCTGAAGTCAGAACCGTCTAACTCCCTTCATCGGTGAAACCTTTAGGTAGACTTTATCACCAACTTCAAAGGATAACAGTCGCCTTTTGCTATATTCCCAACTCTTCTGACGGTCTTGAGCCGCTTTAAGCCTTTCTCTTACTATGGTAACCTTATCAATCGTATCTTGTACAAGCTCGAGTCCCGTGAACCGCTTCTCTCCAACTTCTTCCCAGTATAAATGTGATATGCACTTCCATCCATAAAGCATCTCATATGGAGCCATCTTGATGCTTGAATGGTAGGTTATTGTATGAAATTCCGCTAAAGTAAGATATTGGACCCATTTGCCTTTCTACTCAAGGACACAAGCCCTTTACATGTCCTATATGGTCTGAATAGTCCGTTCTAACTTGACATTTGATTGATGATGAAAAACGGTGCTGAACTTCAACTGTGTTCCTAGATTATCTTGCAAACTCATCCAAAACTCTGAAGTGAACTTCGTATCTCGGTCAGATACTATGGCTAAGGGGACGACATTAATCCTTATTATCTCGTCTATACATATAACTGTGCCAAATCAACAACTAAAGTACAACTTCTGATAAGTAGAAAGTGAGCGGTCTTAGTCAATCTATCCATTATTACCCAAATTGCATTCACATTACCCTTTCCTTAGGGTTACCGTGTGATGAAATCCATAGTAACCTTATCCCACTTCCATAAGGGAACCTCTAAGGGCTTAAGACAAACGGTTGGTCTTCCTTCACCTGCTGGAAAACTGCACACTCAGAGACGAACTTGGAGATACATTTTTTCATCCCTCGCCACTAATAGTGGTTTCAAAGATCATGATACATCTTGTTGTTGCCTGGATGAACCGTTAACCCTGATTGATGATCCTCTATCAAAATGTCTCGGAGTCACACAACCATCCTTGAAACCAAGTGGAACCATCTACACATTGCTCAAAATTTCCAATAGACCCTTCTTCAACCATTCAATCAAGTCTGACTGAGATATTAAGGCTCAAGTCATTGATCGACCTTCCGACTTAACCGTACTTAAATGAAGCTGGTCAAATTCCCTGATCAACTGAGGAGCCACTACCAATGCTGAAACTGTCCCTGAAGACAACTTCCTACTTAGAGCATCTGCCAAAAGATTAGCCTTCCCAGGATGATTTTTAGGTCCCTTGGAAAGGCTCGAGACAAGTTTAGGGGGGAGGGGTGAATAAACTTGTCTTTTAAAACTTTATCTTAGAGTAGAATAACCATGCTGAGTTAATAGTCTGCTGACTATTTCTTTAGCTGAGTTATATACAACGGATTAATGCCTTTGTTTATTTGTTAATCTTTTTGAAATAAGATGATGCATAAACTCAACAACTGCTGTGTTGTCAGCTGAGTTTAATGATTAACTAGTTGTGCATATAAGTAAACAAACATATAAAGTAATGATCTGAATGTAAATGCTGTAAAGTAAATAACACAAAGTTTATAGTGGTTTCAGGTGGTGTAATTGTTACAGTATAAAAGCTGATAGGAATGCTGAGTGCGCTCTCCTGATCATATGAAGATATCGGCGGCCGGCGACAAGAGACACCGACAATTGGCTTGACAAGAGAGACACCAAGCCTGGCGATTAGTTTGTTTAGTTTCATATAGAAAATGGTTAGTTCATTGTAATATGTTATAACCGTTTGTATCTTACTTCTAACTGATTCATGAGGTGTATTATAAATACTCATGTTCATCCACATTGTAAACAACTTGTAACTTTTACTTTATCAATAATAATTCTACATTTTATTTTGTTTGTTTGTAATTCTACAAACTTCATCATGGTATCAGAGCATAAATTTGAGAATTTCTAAAGGCTTCCTTGCATTTTTAGAAGAAATTTGAGAGTGTTCTTCATCTTTTTTCTGAGTTTACAGTTTCTTGAGAGAAAACTGTTATCCTTTTCCTGTTTTTGTTCAGTTCTTGATCAGATTTTCACCATCATTATTGATTTGAGAATCAATTCTGAAATTCTTGATAGCCATGGCAGCCAAGAAACAAGAAATAAGTCCCTCCAGACTATTCTATGTTCATCCTAATGAGAATCCGTCTCTGGTTCTTGTTCAGCCATTGATGAATGGAAACAACTACAATCCCAAGAAAATGTCCATGGAGATGGTGTTGATCACCAAAAACAAAATTGGCTTCGTAGATGGCACAATTAAAAGGCCAGAAGCAGATTCAATAGAATTCAATGCATGTAGACAAAGTGATACAACGGTGAGATCATGGATCTTAAATTCTGTTGAAAACACCATTGCACAAAGTTTGATGTACTTCCAGAATTCACATGCAGTATGAAAGAATCTTGCAGCAAGGTTTTCAAATGTTGATGCATTAAGGCTTTCATATCTTCTTGAAGAAATGCATCTACTGAAACAGGGCACATATTCTGTCAATCAATATTTCACAAAATTGATGATTCTTTGGGAAGAAATCAAGACGATCAGGCCTGTAACAATTTGTTCTTGTGATCCTCAATGTCACTACAATGAAATCATTAATCTGATGGATCATATGGAAGCTGAACATGTCATGAAATTCCTTAAAGGTTTAAGGGATTTTGAACCAATGGTCTCACAGGCAATGCTAATGGTGCCATTTCCTGAAATTCATGAAGCCTTTGCAACAACAATCAAGTTTGAGAGACAGAAGTTGTATGTGGCTAACAAGGCCAAGAATCAAGATTCCATGGTTCTATTGTCACAAAAGAATGGACATGGACAAAATCAGGCTGTCGGCAGACCCAACTCTGCTGCAAATCCCAGGCCTGAAAATCCCAAAAAGATGCAATATAGCTTTTGTGGATTCAATGGTCATACTGAGGAGACCTGTTACAAGAAGCATGGTTTTCCCCTGGTTTTAAATCAAAACAGGGCAAATATGGTAGAAGATGAGCAATCAGGAAAAGAAGATCAGGCACCATGTAGGTCTGCTGGGCCAGGGTTTCCCAATCTTATTGCACAACAACTTCATTAGTTGATGGCTCTCCTGAATGACCCCTCAAGACATGCAGGATTTGCTGTTGGCCAACCTGCTGACATTGTTACACAATACTCACCTGCCACAGGAACATGTGACCTAAATTTAGTAAGATCAATATAATGGATCATGGACTCTGGTACCACTGATCACATTGTAGGATCATTAGATCTATTAAGTAATCCTAAACATTTATCTGGTATAAAATAAGGATTACCTAATGGAAATAATGTCTCTGTTACACATTTAGGCCAAGTGAGGATCAACACTCAACTGGTCCTACATGATGTGTTTTGTATTCCTGGTTTTAAGTGCAACATTTTATCTTTACCTTCTTTTATTAATCATACAAAAGGTGCATCTATTTTTTTTGCTAACAAGTGTGTTTTGTAGGACAAGAACAAGAACTTGATTGGTTCAGCTGAGTTACAGAGATGACTTTATGTCATGGATCAGCCAATAAGACTTTGTGTTACCAATGCTGTAGAGAATCACACTTTATCTGATAGACTAGATTATGCACTTTTATGGCACTACAGACTTGGACACTTGCCTGATAAGAGACTGTAAGTCATCAGTTCACAGTTTGCTGATGTCAAATTTTGTATCTTTGTTATGTCTGTCCTATGGCAAAATTGAAGAAAAATCATTTTCCTTTAAGTACCACTGCTTGTTAACACTATTTTTGATCTTGTTCACATGGATATTTGGGGTCCTTTGAGACACCATAATGTGAATGGACATCAATATTTTCTTACTATTGTAGATGATTTTCCTAGATTTACTTGGGTTTTTCTTATGAGGCATAAATCTGAAGTTTCTGACCTTGTTAAATCTTTTGTGAAATATACTTCACTCAGCCATAAAATTATTAAAGTGATTAGATCTGAAAATGGTGCAGAGTTTCAACTTACTGACTTTTTTGCTTAGCAGGGTATCATACATCAAACATCCTATGTAAGTACACCTGAGAAAAATGGTATTGTTGAAAGAGAACATCAGCACCTGCTGAATGTTGCAAGAGGTTTGAGGTTCCAAAGTAATCTACCCATTGAATATTGGGGTTTTGTCTTTTACATGCTGTAAAGTTGATTAATGCCACACCCACACCTCTGCTAAAGGAAAGCACTCCACATGAAGTTCTTTATGGCACCAAACCAAACTATTCTATGTTTAAAGTCTTTGGTTGCTTAGTTTTTTCATGCACACTTCAGCAGTATAGGACCGAATTTGACTCAAGATGTAGGACTTGTGTCTATCTTGGGAATTCAACCACCTCCAATGGTGCTATTCTCTTAGATATTACCAACAAAGACATCTTTGTTGCTAGAAATACTCAATTCCATGAAACATACTTTCCTCTTTTTCAACAGGTATTGGGAAAGCCTAGATATCTTGCCGACATGCCTGTTCATTTACCAGTGGTGGACACTTTTCATGACCTGCTGAATGAGTTAGCAGACCAACCAGCAATGGGATCGGCAGCTGCTGATCAATCCAATGAAAGGCATGCGCCAGTACATCAAGCACCTGAACCCACACAACTAAGAAGGTCCACAAACACAAAGAAATCACCAACCTTTTACCAAGGGGTTGCTCATAATGTTCAGCAGACTCCACATCTGCTGAGTGAAGTAATGAGTCTAGACAATCTCTTGGCAGACTATGCCAGATTCATCAATGCTATTGATGCTGTTAAAGAGCCTAAGACCTACAATCAAGCTATCAAGCATGATGAATGGAAGGAGGCAATGAACAAAGAAATTGAAGCTTTACAAAAGATCCACACTTGGGAGATAGTTGATCGCCCTAGGCAAGAAACCCATAGGGTGGAAATGGGTATACAGAATCAAATATAACCCCGATGAATCAGTAGAGAGATACAAATCAGGATTAGTAGCAAAAGCCTATACTCAGACATATGGGATTGATTATCAAGAATCCTTTTCCCCTGTTGTAAAGATCACTACAGTCAGAACCTTACTTGCAGCAGCAACAACCAACAACTGGCATTTACATCAAATGGATGTCAATACTGTCTTTATACATGGAGATCTATATGAAGAAGTATACATGCAGTTACCACCAGGCTATCCAGCAACTAAACCAAACCAAGTTTGCAAACTTACCAAATCATTATATGGCCTCAAACAAGCCAGCACACAATGGAATTGCAAGTTGATTGAATCATTGGAGGCTCCAGGATTCATTCAATCCAAATAGGATCACAGTCTATTCACAAAAGGGCCAGGACAGTCATTTATTGCCTTATTTGTATATGTAGATGACAACACAGTTGCCAGTCCTAGTGAAGAGTTGATTCAGCAAGCTAAGGATGCTTTACATTAGCAGTTCACCATCAAAGGTCTTGGAAAATTGATATATTTCCTAGGCATTGAGGTTGCTATATGTCCCAAAGGTATATTTATTCACAAAGAAAGTACACACTTAACCCCTAAAAGAATATGAGTTTTTGGGAGCCAAATCTGCTAAGACACCTATGTCCAAGAAGACTTTCCAACACGGTGATTCACCACTTTTAGAAGATAACACTGCATACAGATCCCTAGTTGGTAAACTGATTTACCTCACTTTTATTAGACCAGGTATTGCTTTTACAGTGCAACAACTAAGTCAGTTTTTAGACACTCATACTGAAAATCATATGAAGGCAACTTATAGACTGCTGAGGTACTTGAAGACCAATCCTGGCCAATGAATCTTCTTCCCAGCAACAATAATCTTGTACTTAAGGGTTTTACAGATAGTGATTGGGCTGGTTGTCCTGAAACAAGAAGATCAGTCTCAGGTTATATGATGTTCCTAGGAGATGCTTCAATCTCCTGGAAGGCAAAGAAACAAACAAAATTTCTAGAAGCTCATCTGAGGCTGAGTACAGGGCCATGGCAAATGCAGTTTATGAAATCCAATGGCTTATCTATATACTACAGGACTTACGAATTCCAGTTAAGTTGACTGCTGTGTTATTTTGTGACAATGCTAGTGCAATGCACATTGCTCACAATCCTATCTTTCATGAAAGAACCAAACATATTGAAATAGACCGTCATGTTGTGAGAGACAAAGTCAAATCATGACTTATCAAACTCCTTCCAGTCAATAAAAAAGAACAAATAGCTGACATCCTCACCAAGGCCTTGGATGCACCTATTTTCTCTTATCTACTAGATAAATTGGGAGTTTCAAAGATCTTCCAAAATTCAAGTAGCTGATGGGAATTCTGAGTGCAAGATGTTCATGTACCACTCACAGCTTGAGGGGGTGTTACAGTATAAAAGCTGATGGGAAAGCTGAGTGTGCTCTGCTGATCATATGAAGATGCCAGCAGCCTGCTGACATCATGAACACCAGCAGCCTGCTGACAGTAAACACCAGCAGCCTGCTGATTAGTTTAGTTAGTTTAATATAGAAAATGGTTAGTTCATTGTAATCTGTTATAACCATTTGTAACTTACTTCTAACTGATTCATGAGGTGTATTATAAATACCCCATGATCAGCCACATTGTAAACAACTTGTAACTTTTACTTGATCAATAATAATTCCGTATTTTATTTTGTTTGTTTGTAATTCTACAAAATTTATCAGTAATCTTTTCACTCCACTCTTCTCCTTTGATGTTGGAGGTAATTCAGTAAGATCTTGATTTACAGTTACAAGATTCAAAGTGAAGATGATTGTCCTTCACTAATTCCTAGCTTCACAATCTGAGCCCTTAGTCCCTGACATGTAGAATTTCTGCGTCACTAAGCTTGCTCCACTTGTCCTTGAAGGGTAGAATTGCCCTTATCCATCTCCACCACAAACATAGTGTTCCGGATGGAGCACCATCAAGCCATAATCATTTTCTAAACATCTCTTATGGTCCATAATTCCACATTGATGATCGTTAACCGTCTGAGGCTTATATCAAGAGATTTTTGTGAGATTTGCTTGCCCTTCAACATGGAAAACTTATGGAACTTTAATTTATCATTTATATTGATATTTTTAAGGTTTCTCATAATCATCAAGGGTCGGTTCATTGGGGGTTACAAGTTGTCCTTTAATCGGGCTAAATTCGCTAGGTTTGCATATTCTGATAGACTTGCACATTTTCATCGATCCACTTGTCATCCCGTGGACTTATTTTTATTTGCAGTCTTATTATTATTATTATTGATGTCCAATAAAACCTACCAAGGACATATAGAACGAAATTTAGGAGTCTTATGGCGATTGATTGCATCTCATCTTATTTTGGTAGATAATTAATCAATTTGATTGTGGGAATATTTACTAATAATTGATTTGAAGATTTCTTTAATTTTAGGAATTTTTTTTTCTTTTTCACCTAGACATAAAAGGTGACTAAATTCATTATTATTTCTCTTTTCATATTTTATGTTTATTTCCTAGAAAATAAAATGCCAACTTCCTTAGCCTATGAAAGGAGGGCACGCCATATGTATTTCACACATTGAATTATAATCGTACTGAGAGTTTTTACAACTTTTATTAAGTGCATTTTAAGTTTGTGAGTATAGCTTAAAGTGTTTCATTGTAGTATTTGGTTTAAGGATCATTAGAAGGGTCTTGGCTTCTTCATAGCCATTGGTTCTTCTAGTCTCATCCTTGAGTTAAACTACTTTTGCTCAAGTCTTTTCCTTTGTCTTATTCTATTTTTTTTATTTTGGGATCAAAAAATGGTTATTTCATTGTATTACTTAGGGTTCTTGACAACTTCATTGTTAAGGGTCCTAGGTATACATCACTTCCTGACTGCACTCAACTGTCCTTCACACCTCATAGGTGTTTCACAGTCTAGAACCTTTCATTGAATCAAAGAAAGGCCTGAATCAAGAAAGTGATTCAACTTGTGGATGAGCTTGGTCTTGATATATATGATATGCTCTGTAGCTCTTTTTCTTCGAGTGTTGTAGTCTTTAAATATTTGAATGATTTTGACATTTGAAGATATCTTGATCTTGTTATGTAAGTTCTCAACAGGTTTCTCAGCGATGGATAAACTCTTTCCCCTTTAATATAAATTCTCTTTTATGGCTCGTTATCCACTTGATGATTTCACAAACACTCTTTGTTATGCTTGTAATCACACACTTCACCCCTTTCCAATCACCCATTTTTTGAATGTAAGGTCCTCCTTTTATAGGTGTGATTCCAACGTTCAAATTCAAATTTGTAGCCGTTGTTGTGGTCCTGCAACAGAGCATCAATCAAATCACTGATGGGCTGAGTGAAGTGACGTGGCAAAGTGTATTTACCCATGTGGAATATCAAAAGAATATTGGAGCATTTATTAAAGGTTTTTACACATGTGGATATTATTTTAAATCCGACACGAGGATAAAAATAAGAAGATCGGTTTTGGAGATAGTGAGGGATGGAAACACCTCGAATCTCAGTAAATCTCATTATTACACCCCCATTAATCCTCATTAATCGTGCATCTATATACATGGAATCACGCATAAATACATGAACATTTATTACCTCCACTAATTCAAATTTAGAACTTCACACCCTTTCACACTTTCCCAAAAACTATATAAACCACACTTCACCATTTCTAAAGATTTATGCTATCTGTTTTCAAGCAAGAGCATTTTTAGAAAATTGCAAACCCTTTTCTCCCAGAAATTTTCTAAGTCTCAAAATGGCCTCATCTTCCTCTTCAAAATCTGCAAACAACTATGAGAAATCCATCTTTACTAGTTCTCTCTTTGATATCCCCACTTATATGAAGTTTTGCAAAGGAGATGCTCAAGCACAGAGATTGTGCGATCAGACTACCAACTTAGGGTTGATGACCTTTCTCAATCCTCCACTCAAGTAATATGCTATGAAAACCTCATTTCATTATATAGAAATGCAGAGGTGTTGGGTGACAAAATCACAACAAAAGTGAGTGGGGTGGATCTGGAAACCACCCCTGCTCTATTGCATCAACATTTAAAATTACCCAACACCGGAGAGAAGGATGTGAGAACTTGAAGTTTGACAAAAACAACTTCTAGACTGAGACTGCACTCAATCCAACAGAGAATAACAAGAATTTTCACTGTAAAAGTACCTTATTGAAGAAACCTTTCAATGAATTCTGTCTATTGGTTGGAAAATCCATCGAAGGCAAGTTGGGAATTGATGAATGTCCTCACTGAGGTTAGGATGAGACTGATGGCTGTTATATATCTAGGTCTTGGTTACTACTAGGACACCTACATTTATAACCGGTTAGTGGAGCAAATCATACGAGAGATTGATGCGGAGGAGGCATCACAGAAACCACTCAAGCTCGGACAACAACCTAAGGTAAAAACTAGTCTATTTTGGGTAAAGAAATCCTTTAGGATACCCTTGCATTATATTCTTCATTGTCTAGGTATTGCACCTACCCAACTATACAATCTACACAATGCCAGGACGATGTTCAAAATCGTCAAAAATAATAAGAGCACAAAGAAGAGAAAGAAACAAGATCCTATTTCTGCTGAGCAAAGGAAGAAGAGGAAGGCTGACATCACTGCTAACATCAAAGCTGAATGGATAATAAAACTGCAAATTTTTATAATGAGGAAGCTATTGAGAAAGTTGATGTTGAACAGTGAGAAGATGAAGAAGAGAAAGAATTTTTGGCTGAAGAAGGAGATAAGGTGACCCCCTGAAAGAGGCATTTATGAGAGAGTTGCTGATTACATTGATAGGAAGATGGGAACTCAAATGCCCAACTCAGAAACTCTGACATAATGTTTGCTAAAGAGGAGTGAGTATTCTCATTTGTGGGAGTCTCAAGTTTGATAGGTCTAATTGATGAGAGACCTCTGTGCTAGATGTGCAAGTGGCCAAGACACAGGTGGCCATGTTCGACAATAATGATGATCATAGTCATGATGATGATTACTAGGATGATGGTTGAGACGTTGGAGTTGATGGTGGACTTGGTGTTGGATCAAACATACCACCACCAGAACATATGAATGTTGGTGATGATGGAGATGATTTGACTTTGCAAGATGTTGTTCATCAATCAACACCAGCCAAGTCATCTCGACCAATAGAAGACGTACCAGCTGAGCAGACTGCACATCAGCCAGCTGAGGACAGTGCAACAGCGGTAGCAGAAGAAACCTTGACTATACTAGCATATGACACAAACATGGTTCAGCCAACTGAACATTAAGCAGCTCAGGGGACTACATAAGCAAAATCAAAGGATATCCCCAACACATATTAAAGGGGGAAACATTGGCCGTCCTACCCTTGGAGTCTCTACCACTCAAGTACTTGAAGAAGTGGTAAATGAATCAACTTTGAGAAGAATAGAGGAAGTTGTTCAGCCTAATCTGCCAGCTGAGGTAACTAGAAATGAGGAAACACCTCTTATACCACCTCAAAGTCCACATGAGGTACCCGTTTTGAAACCTGAGGAAAAACCAACAAACTTCTATGCTTTAGGCCCATCTGGCACTGCTGGAATCTCAGATTCTACATGTCAAGTAGTTGTGGACACCATGGTTGAAGAATTGGAGAAGTAGGCACTCAGCTTGCGCAATGTCAGAACTTCCTCGAGAGATGAGAGCTCTACAATTCCAAACCAGTTTGAGGCAGTGTCAGAGTACATTCAAGCATAAAATCATGTTATCAAGCAGCACAATCAACTTTTTGTTCAGCTTACCAATGCACATACATGGTACGAAGCGCTGTAGAAACATTTCAATGATGAAATGATCTCACTGTATGGATCCGTTGAGATATGTTGGCAGACATCAACATCAAACTGTGAGAACATGATAATAAGTTTGCTTCCATGGTAAGAAAATTGACCAACATAATGCAGACAACAGAGGCAACAAATAGTATACTCCTACATGGTGTTAGGCAACTAATAGTATACTCCTACATTTGGAATCCAACAATCTTCTCCAATATGATTGTTGTCTAGAAACCTTGCAGTGAGTCGACGGAGAAAGCTTATCAACAACAAAACCAACTAGAGGAGTTCGATACTTGATGTGTAGTGAGTTTATTTCATAGTTTTTCATTACTTTGGATCTGTTTTGTATTGTTTAAGTTTTGTTGAATTAAGATTTGATGAAACGATCTATGTTTAATTGATGCTTGAATCAATATATGAAAGTATGTTATTTAAGTTTGACTTCATTCAAAGTAATGCATCTAATCATGTTGTAAGAGATTAAGCATGTTTAGTTGAGTAAAAAGCTTGGAAACAATCTCGTGATTTCGTTTTGATTGCATGTTTAGTTTGTTTGAAAAGATAAACGAAACCTTAGAAATTTGATTGAAGATATTTGATCGAATTCGTGAAAAATCACTACTAAAAACTATGTCTTTAGATCACCATCTAGTTGGGGGTTGTTTGTTGATGGGTGGAATCGTTGCCTCGTTGTGTTTTCCTTTAATTGTTTGAATCAAATCGTTTAGATTAAGTTTAGTTTAAGTTCTAGTTTTATAAACCCTAATTTCCTGCTGTTTTCCTGCACTTTTCTGCTTCAATTCATAGTCGACGCTCGTCCGCAATAGCAGACGTTCGTCCGTTAGATTAAGCTTTCAGACGCTCGTTCACTTTAGTGAACGCTCGTCCGTCTTTCTGTTTTCTTATTTTCTGCTTGTTTTATTCCTGTTTTAGTTTTAATTCTTAGGTTTAGGTTTTAGTTAGTTTCAGCCTTAGTTTAGATAGATAATTGTGACATAATCGATATAGGTTTATACTTGAATTCGATAAACATTCCATTCCCTTAGGACGACCCGTTAACATCCTTTACTACAGATCCTTATACTTGGGGTGTTTCGGTTTATAAATTTTAAAACTAGTTTTTTACCGAACAAGTTTTTGGCACCGTTGCCGGGGACTCGGTAACGGTTGTCGTAGGTCTAAATTTTAGAATTACGTTTTCATTTTACCTTGTTTTATTTAATTTTATTTTCCTTCAATTATTTTCTTTAATTTTTGATAGTTATATTAGTTTCTCTAATTTTAGATTGGTTTTTTCGTAATTTTAGATTAGCCCTTATTCATTTCCGTACGTTCTTTTTAGTTTCCTTAATTATTTCTATTTCGTTTTTAAGTTTTAAGCCTTAGTGTTAGATTTTCGAAGTCTGGACGAGCGTTTAATAACTTGAACGCCCGTCCACTTCAATCCTGTTCCCCCGAACGACCGTTCATAAATCTGAACGAGCGTTCAGCTCTGAACGAACGTCCACTAACACCGGACGCCGATTCGATCGTTCAATCATCACTTCTTTTCTATCTTCTCTTCTCTTCTCTTTTCTTTTCTCCCTCTAAACCATCAAACCTTTTCTAAACCTGTTCTAATCAACCCTAAGGTTGATTTTTTTCCCATTTTCTTTTCTTCTGGTTTATGCAAACGAGAAGTAAGAAGGGACTTCTGATCTTCGATCCTGAACCTGAACGATCTATCCTAAGAAGGAGACTTCTTCCCGATCTTGACGCCATGGCGAGATCAAGATCCATTTCAAAATCCTCCTAATCCAAATCCGGACCCTCAAGCTCAATTAGCTCTAATTTCGCAACAAATGCAAGCTCTGCGCAACGAATGTTGAGAATCAACAAGTCGGCATAAATCAACAACTTCAACAATTTCGCCGTAACCGGCCTTAATCAATCGAACCAGGACCCCTACACCCCATATCTAAATCAAGACTTTCTCGAGGGGCATAGACCTATTCGTCCTCCTGACATGGGAGGAGTGAACTTTGATCTAAAGAACGGAGTAGTTGCTCTAGTTCAGAATAGCTCTTTCCATGGTACTGCTCAGGAAGATCCACACGACTTCTTGTCCACATTCGTACAAATCTGTGAAGCGGGCCATTATCCCGGTGTTGATTCGAGATAGTCAAGTTAAAGCTATTTCCTTTTGCTTTGAAAGGTGAAGCAAGTCGGTGGTTTAAATCGTTGGCACATCATTCTCTCCATACATGGAATGATGTCAAAAGAGCCTTCGCTCTTAAGTGGGTTTCACCAGGCAAGATTATGGAGATGAAACGGGAAATAGCTACGTTTGAGCAAGTTGGAGGATGAGACTGTTGGCAAAGCTTGGGAGAGATTGAATCTCTTGATGAGGAAATGCCCCAATCGGGATATGACATACGAGTTGCCGGAACTGTTCTATAGAGGTGTCTCTCAACCTAATAGAGACTATCTTGACTCCACAACTCATGGATCCTTCTTAGGGGAGGTGATGAGACCGCCTGAGTGGCCGAGACCATCGCCAAGAACAATATGTGGTCGACTCCCAAGAAGACCAATGTTGTTAAGAAAGAAGGTACGCAAGCGGTCCCCCGATACAAAGCCGTTGGTTGCTCGATGGAATTGATAAGCAAGCACCGGTGGCCAATCTTCGACGCACCTTCGATCTTGGAATGCGAGTAGGGACGGAGATGACAGAGAAATAAATCTAATGGATAATCAAAACCAAACCTTCCGAAACTTCAATCAAAGCGAACTACTCAGATTTCAACGACAAAACTTCAATCAAGCCAAGTTACCACCGGCCCTTCAAATTCAAATTCTTTCAACTCAAACTATCAAAGGACACTCCTAACTCCCAAAGGCCGCAGTGGTGGATGGAACCAAACTCAAAATCATACCACCTCATGTGTCCCTCAACACAAATTCGATGATCCGGTAGACATGGTGAAGACCTTGTCTACTAGCGTTAAAGCTATTGAGAGACAAGTTGGTCGGATGGCGGACCGGCAAGCAAGCGAGACCTCACGGTAAACTTCCGAGTTATACCGAGAGAAACCCAAAAGCCGATGTGAATGTTTGCACCGCCATTACACCACAATGGGAGTATGGACAGGAAGAAGAGCTCAATGAAGTAACGTTGAGAAGTGGTAAAAAGGCTGGACCCGGCAAGATGTCGGGAAACGAGTAGCCCCTCCTGACGCCATGAGTTCAGGAGGGGGAAGTCAGAAACCACATGGCGAAGAAAGCAACGATGAGGAGCTTAGTGACAATTCTTCGGAGGACGAAAATAATTCTGATGATAAGGAAAGAAAGGAAAGTCAAGGGGCGGTACCCCTGACTAAGAAAAAGGAAGAAAAGTTCGTAAGATGGAAGGATAAGGAGGATGAGGCGATAAAGAATCAAGCTACAGGGAATGATAAAGCCCTTCCTTATCCACCAAAAAGGAAAGAGAAAGCCCTCACTAATGACAAGCAGTATGCTGGAGTGAGGAGGATGCTTAGAGACACTCAAGTTAGTATGCCCTTAGCCGAGGTATTAACTGAAATGCCTAAATGCTCTAAGAATCTTAAAGAATTCGTGGAGTAAGAGAAAGCTTCGGGGGATGGTCGAAGAAGTGCTACGCGAAGTTGCGCGATGGTTTCACGAAAGTCGCCGTTAAGCGAGGTGACCACAGCGTACCTTCAATCTCCCGTGAGATCGAAGGCCATTTGTTCGAAAATGTCTTATGCGACTCGGGGGCCTCTATTAATGTGATGCCATTAAACGTATGCAAAAAGCTCGGGTTAGATAAAAGGATGCGGGAACGCCCGATTTCTCTTCGGATGGTAGACGATCTAGCCGGTCCGCAGCCGGTTGTGTAGCTAATGTTCTCCTTCAAGTTGAACATTTAGTCTTCCCTACCGACCGGGTTATTCTAGACTATCCACCCGATAAGGAGATGCCTCTAATTCTAGGCCGAACCTTTTTAGACACTTCTAACGCTCTCATCGACTTCGCAAAGGACGGACTCTTAGAGTCGATGACACATCCGTCACCTTCACACGAGGGAAAAGTCCCGGAAGAACCATAACGATGAAATATCGTTTGTTGAAGCAATTTACGAGGATGAAAAAGATGCCTACTCTGAAGAAGCAGAGGAGTTGACAGAGATAGGTGTTTTTGAAGTCATGGACATTGAAGATCAAGCTGACTGCGGACCATCTTCTGATTCATTTCAAGCCGTAGGCATTGACGAGTCATCTTCACTCGCTTGCACTGAGCCTGTTAGTGAGTTAGAAGCATGGAGATGCCCAGCAACAAACGATGATCTCAAAGAACTGAGTCAGGAAGACTTCATCCCTGGTGAAGAAGAAGCTCGATGGGTAGTTGGGACGAGGTAGACTTTTGGAGAGAGACTACTCATTGGGAAGTAGATGATTGGGAAGAGGCCGGAAGAGCTTAAAGATGAAGAGTTAAGAAAAATGATCGATCACAAGAAAAAGGAAGCAAGTGTTGACCGGAGGATTCCGATGGATGATTTGATCCAGTACCTTTCTGGGGTTGAGCCTCGGGAAGATGAGTTATTCTTTAGTCAACCACTCCAAGCTCATAAAGAGAAAGGTGGCCCGTTAAAGTCTAGTATTGAGCAACCACCTACTGATTTAGAGCTCAAACCGCTTCCGAAACACCTTAAGTATATCTTCCTTAAGGATGGAGATAAATTGCCTTTGATCATTTCTTC
The DNA here is from genome assembly GCA_036785695.1 of Gentiana straminea. Lineage (NCBI taxonomy): Eukaryota > Viridiplantae > Streptophyta > Magnoliopsida > Gentianales > Gentianaceae > Gentiana > Gentiana straminea. The sequence goes on along the minus strand of JAVUPR010000515.1, from coordinate 3,193,594 downwards.
GAAACTCGACCACGAGCAAGAAGCACAGTGATAGAAGTGCTTAAAAAGAATATCCTCGCGTTCGGATGGCAAGTGGGTGATATCCGAGGAATCGACCCCGGATGTATGCATGCATAAAATCCGAACGGAGGAGGGAGCTAAAAAGGTTAGACAACCTCGGAGAAGGCTGAATCCGCATATGCGGGAGGTTGTCAAGAAAGAAGTGATAAAGTGGCTTGACATGGGCATCATCTATGCAATCACCGATAGCGAGTGGGTCAACCCTACTCAAGTCGTACCAAAGAAGGGCGGAATCACAGTCGAAAAGAATGAAAAAGGGGAGGAAGTTGCCTTACGACTCGTGACAGGCTACAGAGTCTGTATTGACTATCGTAGACTTAATGAGGTTACTGCCAAGGACCACTTTCCCCTACCCTTCATTGACCAGCTTATTGAACGACTGAGTGGTCATAGGTATTATTGTTTCCTTGATGGCTATTCTGGCTACTTCCAGATAGCCATTGATCCTAATGACCAAGAGAAGACAACTTTTACGTGTCCATCTGGCACTTTTGCGTTTCGCAGAATGCCATTCGGCCTATGCAATGCACCCGCGACCTTTCAACGGTGCATGTTAGCCATTTTTGATGGACTTGTGGAGCAATGCATGGAGGTCTTCATGGATGACTTCTCAGTCTACGGCGATAGCTTTGATGAAATCTTAAAAAATCTAGATATGGTACTCCAACGGTGTGTTGAGAAAAATCTGGTGCTTAACTGGGAAAAATGCCATTTTCTAGTAGGCGAAGGAATCGTTTTGGGACATAAGGTGTCCAATGCTGGTATTCAAGTTGATAAGGCTAAGGTCGAAGCCATTGAAAGGATGACGTACCCTAAGACAGTGAAAGAGGTACGAGGTTTTCTAGGTCATGTTGGCTTCTACAGGCGTTTCATTAAAGATTTTTCTACTATCGCCAAGCCTTTATCAAATATTTTGAAAGATGATGTAGATTTCTTGTTCGATGCGAAGTGAAAAGAAGCTTTCAATTGTCTGAAAGACAAGCTTATCAGTGCCCCTATTTTAGTTGCACCTGACTGGACCAAGCCTTTCGAGTTGATGCGCGATGCCTCTAATTACGCCGTAGGCGCAGCTTTTAGGTCAAAGAGTTGATAAAAGGTTCGAGCCCATTTATTATGCGAGCCGCACCTTGAACCCGGCTCAATGCAATTATACCACAACCGAGAAGGAATTCTTAGCCGTTGTTTTTGCCATTGACAAGTTTAGAAGTTATCTTCTAGGGTCTCAAGTTGTTGTATGGACCGATCATGCAGCCCTACGCTACCTTATGGACAAAGCGGATGCAAAACCAAGGTTACTTCGATGGATTCGATTTTACAAGAGTTTGACCTTGTGATTAAAGATAAGAAAGGTAGTGAGAATATTGTGGCTGATCATTTATCTCGCTTAGTAAATGAGGGTGCAGAGAATCACAATGATATAGGCATTGATTTTCCGACTGAGCAATTGATGAAGCTTGAAACGGTTAGGCCGTGGTATGCTGACTACGTCAACTATTTAGCGAGTGGTCATTTAGAGGACATGACGTATCAGGAGAAGAAAAAGTTCTTTTCTGATCTTAAATATCTCGTATGGGAGGATCCTTATTTGTTCAGGGTTTGTAAAGATGGGTTGCTTAGAATGTGTGTTCCGGAACATGAGCAATGGGATATTCTGGAGCAATGTCATAGTGGTCCTACCGGAGGTCATTATGGAACACCGAAGACGGTTGCAAAGATCCTTCAAGCTGGATTCTACTGGCCGACTCTGTTTAAAGATGCAGAAGCCTTTTGTAAAGGTTGTGATAGGTGCCGGAACTGGACGGCGAGTAGTAGGATGGAAATGCCACTTAAGCCCATTCTTGAATGCGAAGTTTTCGACGTTTGGGGCATAGATTTTATGGGACCCTTTCCATCTTCGTGCGGTAATAAATATATCCTCGTCCGTGTCGACTATGTTTCCAAGTGGGTTGAAGCCATAGCTACCCAAACTAATGATCATAAAGTCGTGAAGAAATTCTTGCAAAAGAATATCTTTACCAGATTCGGCTGTCCGAGAGCACTCATTAGTGATGAGGGTACCCACTTTTGCAATGCGCCGCTTGATAAAATCCTTGAAAAATATGGTGTCAAACACAAAGTTGCTTCACCATATCATCCCCAAACCAGTGGCCAAGTCGAGGTATGCAACCAGAGCTTGAAAAGAATTTTAGAGAAGACCGTGAACAATAATCGATCTAATTGGAGTCTTAAGTTGGATGACGTGTTGTGGGCTTATCGTACTGCATTTAAAACCCCGATGGGCACGTCACCCTTCCAAATGGTCTATGGCAAGGCTTGTCATTTACCTGTCGAACTTGAACACAGAGCTTTCTGGGCAATTAAATTCGTAAATTTCGATAGCCAACTCTGTGGGGAGAAACAGTTGTTACAATTGAACGAGCTCGACGAATTCAGACTCAGAGCGTACGAGAATGCTAAGCTTAGCAAGGAAAGAACGAAGATACTCCATGACGCTAAGATCAAGGACCGAGAATTCAAAGTTGGTGAAATGGCTTTACTCTATAATACTAGACTTCACCTGTTTCCGGGCAAACTCAAGTCTAGATGGTCTGGCCCCTTTGAGATTCTCGAGGTTAATCCAAGTGGAGTAATTACTTTGAACGGGTATGGTAATCAAGCTTTTAAAGTGAATGGTCATCGACTTAAGAAATATTTTGGGCAACCAAAGGAAAAGCCTGAGACTCTTTATTTCCAAAGAAGAGATGAGAGTACGGATGTCCCGATTTGTGAAGAGATTCCATCTTATTTCTTTGAGTCGATGATGACATTCCTTCCTCTACCCGTGAGGAACCTTCTCCGAGACTCCTGAGCATGTTAGCACACCTACGTCTATCATCCGCAAGAACACGAAGAAGAGAGTCAGTGTAGTTTGGAGAGAAAAATTTAATGATCTTATAGCACACTTGACTTGTTGTTGTGGTGAAAATCATTTTCGCCCCAAAGTGCTCCCGATTCGATGCGAGGTGGCGGTAGTCAAACCAAAGTGGCCCGATCCGGGTTGATCTTTTGAAATCGGTGTCAAGCTATTGACATTAAAAGAGCGCTCCTAGGAGGCAACCTAGTTATTTGTTTTTTTTTCTTAGGTTGTTTTATTGTTTTAGAAGTAGTACTTTAGTTGATTATGTGTTGATGGTTATTCCTCCTACATTCATTGTAAGTGTTTTGTGTTATGTGTTGCTCATATACCCCGTGTACCCCGAGATTATATGGTATGTCGAGTGTGGCAGATACTTTTGAGCAGGTTCGCAAGCTTTTATGTCCAAGTGTTGTCTATTCGAGTGGTCGCGGTACATTCATGCTCCGGCCCGACCTCTCGCCAACTTTCATCCGACAACCACCGTTGAAACCACCGAGTTTTCTTTTTCTTTTATTACGCACATTCGAGGACATAATGTGATTTAAGTGTGGGGGGGGGGGCAAATTGGGTATGTTTTTATGCTATATCCTTTGAAATATGAGTGAATGTTAAATTTCCACGAAATTTAAATTTTTGTTAGTCTCGAGCATGTGGTTGAAACTAAATGCTTGCTAGTTGTAGTTCTCTAACGATGATAGTATGTGACTTAGTGAGATAATTATAGCATGTCTTTACTTTCATGGAGCTAGTATTCATTTTTTCACGTTCACGAGAGCCTTTGATATTGAAGCAAGATTTTTGAAACTAAATCCTTTCATTGTTTTAGTGATTTATCTTAGGAAGGTCAGTATAGTAACACCTTAGTTAGCCCGTGTGCTGTGAATATCATAAATTTTGAATGTGATAAGTGAGATGTAACTTATGTCTTAAAAAAAAAGAATGAATAAGTAGTGAATTATTAATAAATACGTTTGTCGAAAGCTGGTTTATGATTTGAGTGAGGTAGGGTATACCACGTATGTCCTATACCACTATGATGACCAATAGCTCACGACAAATCGGGAAAAGCTACCTTATGATTTGAGTAAGGTAGGGGATTATCTTGAAATGTCCTACTCTACTATGATGGGTAAAAGCTCATTCGATATGCGTGAAATTTGAAAATTTTGAAAATGATGAGTAAAAATAAAGTGAAGTCTTTGTTATCATGGATCTTATACCCGGTAGAACCGCATGATATGCTGTAGGGATTATCCTACTGAGTGCGTGGGAAGGCTTTGAGTGGAGCTATTACTGCCTATATCTAGGATAGTCATTGGATTTTTGAGAGGATATTTCTTTGAAAGGCTTGTTAAATTGGAAAAGGGCTTGTCACACATACACTGAATCTATCTCTGTGATGGTATTGTTTGCTATAGTTGTTGTATCTTTTGTTACGTGAGTTAGAGATCTATGTGGATTGCATGAAAGTTGAGCTATAGTTTTGATTGTTTTGTCCGAGGACGTACAAAAAGCTAAGTGTGGGGGTGTTGTTAAGGCCATATTTATATGATTATTAAGGGTTATATTTCATTATTATTTCCCCACATTTGCATATTTACATGAGAATTAAGGGTTTAAGTGTAATTATTTAGTAAGGATGATTTTAATATGGTTATTTGCAAAATTGATTATTTTATGTGTTAAATTAATGGAATTATTATAGTATACTCCTACATGGCCTCAATGATAATGCCAAAAAAAGGAAGTAAGAGCATATAAGCCTAAAGAAGTAGATAAGCCTAAAGAAGGAAATTTTTGAAATTTTGTTCCAAACTTAACTCGGGAAGAGGGACCCAGGCTGAGAAACATAGAAGTTAGAACTAGAGAAGAGGCTGAGGCCTAACTGAGGAGAATGACGGAGGATAGATGCAAATCACCACCGTAACCCCAGAGAAAAATACCAAATGACAAAGATGGACCATCTAGGTGGTCAGGAAAGTGGTAGTCCCTCTGCCATTCAGCAGCAGAGTAGTAAGTAGATAAGTGTGTCTGTTGATAAGAGAAGAAGGTTTGGCAGTGGCTAGTAGCCATGTGGAAATCAGTGAAGAATGTCCACTCACTAATTGATGAAAGAAACTTATGCAGAGGAAGTTGAAAGAGCCATGCGGGAATTTTTGAGAGATTGAGAGACCCTCTACCCAAATATGACCTAGAAGAAGGATGGGTAGACGTTTGACAAGGCATAAGAATAGACTCCACGTTGATATGAACAAAACTTGGAGAGATCTAAAAGTGTCTTATGCTCGGAGAACTGGAATAAGGGAACCAGGTTATGGGGATTATAGGAGTAGCATAGATAACATGTCAGCTTAGTCCAAACCAGTTGACACCCCTTAAGTCATCTAGATCAGCTTAAGCAACCAAAGTGATTAACAAGCATGAGGATTTGGAACCCTATGAGAGAGCTGAGTTTGAAAGAATGAGGAAGGACTTCAGACCATTTGCATGACACTCAACAGAAGGAGCTTGAATCTCATTCTTAGCACTAAGGAAGATAGACAACAAAATTGAAGAGGCAAGATCAAGACTGATAGGATTCTTTGAAATTTCAACAACTACGGAGACCATACGGGACTTCAAAAAAATCAAGGATGAAAAAAGGTTGTATGGTGTTTCAGGACAGATGGCTTATGAATATTGGAAATGGAAGTTCCCAGAAATTAATTTCAAGGACGTGGTAGGAGTGCAAACTCAGAAGTATAGACGTATAATCAACTTCTAGCTAATGGTGACATTTAGTTGTAATAATTTGAACATCCGTTGATATTTATAATAAAAAGTCTAATTTCCATTGTTCATTTATCTTACATCTTTGTATACTTATGTTTAGGCTCATGAGGGTTTTGGCATCATCTAAAATGGGGAAATTGTTAGGAACATTTTTATAAGTTTTGATGACGGTCATACCGGCTATTATAGTTAGCCTGAAATAAGTTTAGACTGAAATGTATAGGTATTTATAGAAGTATGACATTGTATAGGTTATTCAGACTAAGCATTGTAACTTAGTAGTCTGGTAGGCTAGCTCAATGAACTGAAGACTGATGATCAGCTGATTACCAAGGCCGAGGATACAGACTCAGTAAAGTGAAGACCTATGAACTGACTTACAACCAATGAAGTCTATGAAGACATTGGGTAAGTCTATGATGTGAGTTAAAATGATGAACTAATCTTTTCTAAAATAGTCTACACTGAGCTCACCCAAATTAAGGCAAGTGAAATGAAAATCGATCAATTAACAAAGGTCAATAGAATAACATCAGCTGAGTGGAAACAAGCTCTGTGGAAGTCAGCCAAGTAACAAGAAAACTGATTGTATGAGAAAATACTTTAGCACACAAGAATCAGCAAACAACCAGGAAAGCTGATTAAGTAAGCCAGCTGACGTAGAAAGCTGGCAGATGCAAAAAGCAAATCATGTGAAAAATATGGAAGAAAAGGAATTAAATGTAGAAATATTTGAGGACAGATTTTATGCTAGACGTAGGAATTAAAATCAGGATCATGCAAATCAAGAGAATCAAATCAGGACAGAATCAATGATTATTCCCCGTCATTAATTAGCCAATGGACGTAATTTCAAATTCAAGAAATCAAGACTATAAATAGAAGGCATCATCAGAAGGGCAACAACCAAGTATTCCTTGAAATTTCTAAGTGCCAAAACTCTGCAAGAACAAGCCTTCTATTATGATCTTAAAAGCTTCATCTAGAAACTCAAGTTCAGAATATCTAAGTCTAAAAGATTCATCAAGTCTGAACTTGTCTTGTTTGTGAATTCTCAAATTCACATCTTTCAATTCATCAAGAGTTTACTATATTAGTGAAGAGACATATGTTGTCTTCAAGGATTGAAGCAACTGAATCAGAGTCATCTGAGAAGGTGTTGTGATTGTGATAGCTGTTGGAAGATGAAATCTGAAGGAACAATGGTGGAATTGGGTCACTAAAGCAATTCAGAATTTCCAGGGAATGATAACTCGGAGATTCTGAATCTTTTGTAGTAAAGGACAATCATCTCTATTATAACGGTGTATCACAACAATGAATTTCACCAATCATCACAGGAGAAGAGAGTATTAGGGGATTACACCACCCTGAACCTTTATACGTTTTGTGTTCTTTAATTCTGCACATACTTTACACACTTTATTTCTGTCTGTTTATTCATTTGTGTGTGTGTGCATTCATAGCCTTGAAAAAATCATATAGAAGGGTTTTCCGCTGTATAAACTTTTGAAGAAAAAGTTTCAAACTCCTGATCAAGGTCATTCACCCCCTCTAACTCTTGATCTACCCTTCTCTAGGACCAACAACAAATTCCACAGAGAATCATTTATGATGAAAATACTACTGAGCTACCACAACTTGGTGAAGGATAAGCTGCCGAGGAGAATATAGTTCAACCTGCTGCTCAAATTGAAGTGCTGGTTATTGATGATACCCCACAAGCAATAGATGAACATTTTTTGATTGACGTTACCACACTACCATTCAATGACCAAGTTTTGGGAGGAAAGTCAGCTGGGTCCCAAACAACTAAACCGAGCGAGAATTGAGAGGAATTGTCAGTGGAGCTGACAACCACTGAAGGAGGTGATATGACTTAGTGGGAATTCCATTCATCTTGGATGTTGTATCCTGATAGGGTAATTTGACCAACAATCCCAACTCCTGAACCCCGTTTATCCATTGAGAGTGATAATAACGTGTTGAGTTCAAGTGATTCAGCGGTGCAGATTCCTGTCTAACAAATGCCACAACAGAATGTTGTGGAAAATCCTTTGAGTGTAATAGTAGTAAGACATAGAAGACCTTAAGATCCATATGTGTCAGAGTCGATATCAGCTGATATTAAGGAGATTAAAATAGAAATAGCAAACCTGCAAGCTCAACTGAAATCACAAGAGGATATAATAGACAGTTTGGTGAATCTAGTGGAAAATAAAGGGATAACTATTGAAGCAACATATCATAAAGTTGAAATGTTGAAGACAAACTTTGATAAAATGAATACTAGCTATATTCAGTTGAATAAGTTTGTCAGAAGTGAGGATAAATCCTTGAGGAAGAAAGTTGAGAAGATGGATGAAGATCTTGTAAAGCACACTACAGTTGCTAAGACAATAATGGAAGTAATTGAAGGAAAACTGAGTTGCCTTGTGACTGGACATGAGGATCTCACTCTTATGGTGTCCAAGTTTTTTGATGATGCCACTAAGGGGAAAGCAATACAATTGAAGCAAAAGTGCTAAGAAGAGCGATGAAGAAGAATAGAATTGCTGAAGTGTTTGTTGAGTTGCCTTAACTTATGATCTTACAAAAAGTTCAAGACACAGTTCAACCCAAGGAAGAAGCCATACCATGGAAAAACATATCTTGAAGGTGTATGAGAACGTCAACTTTTAATGAAAATTCAACAAATGTTAAAACTTCTTTTAACCTTATCCTTCATTACACCTGTGAAAGGTTGTAACATTTCAATACATAGTGTTTTACACGTGGCATAATATTACAAGTTCAAATGTCGCATTTATTGGATTTTGAATCTAAAAATGTTCATACCCGCTGGGGCTGCACCGTTCTGTCTATACAACAAGTACCTATGAGAGATTCATCCATGCGCATTCATTATTTATCTAAGGCAAGTAAATACACTCTGCAAATTTCATCTTTATCTCCGAAATACTATCATATTGTTTGCCTCAGATGCCTTCACCGGAGTTAGTATGAGCGCTAAAGGGTTTGTACATGAATCCAGAATAACAGAACTCGTTAAAGAAATCGGCAAGTGTATTTAGAATGTGGATGGGCTGGAAAATTTGTTGAACATCTTAGTGCCATCCATCTGCTATGAGACCTTTTGCCAGTTTTGGACAAAAATATTGGTGAATATGGTAAGAATTAAGGTTTCACCAAGAAGGATTAGAAAGATATTTGGTTTTGCTAAAACGGAAACAACAAGAAACCCATAAAAGTTTGAGATGACAGGATAGGTTTTTGAAGGAGATTCTCATAAATACGGAACCTAAATTGTCTGTGTCTACCAATGGGAATTATGAGTATGAGGAGTTTCATAAGTTGAGCCAGTGGCTAGCTTAAAATGTTATGGGAACCGCATATGGATATGACACTCTATCTGGATCTAAGATAGATTTGATGTTGGTAATCTACAAGGGATTGAAGTTTAACTGGATTGCTTATGTTGTAAATAGAATGAAGAGAATATACGGTGATGAAATCAAGAAGAGGGATTATGGGAAATCTAAGAAATGTCCAAATGGAAGATTTTGCATCAAGTAATAGTTTGGCTTCTTGATTCAGTTGCTACTAAATTCTCTTGGGGTACCAAGGAGGTAGGACATTGGAAACGCCATTGTCCGGAATATCTTCGTGATGTAAAGGATGGCAAAGTCAAGGCTGTCACTGGGAATGATAAGAAAGGTAATTTGGAATTACTATTCTTGGAATCTTTTAATGTTGCTAAAGATGTGTTCACTTGGATACTTGATACTGGAGCTACTAACCGTGTATGTTCTTCATTGCAGATTCTTAGTTCGTACGAGGAGCTGGAAGAGGGTTCTCAAGTGATGCGAGTAGGCACTGGGGCTCTCATTTCGGCTAAAGCAGTGGGAGCTGTGGACTTGCATTTTAATAATAGAATTTTACATTTAGAGAATGTTTATTTTATTCCGAATTTCAGGAGAAATTTAATTTCTCATTCTGCCTTGGTTGAACAATCATTTTCTGTTTTCAAATTTGAATGGTGAATTTGTTATTTCGAAAAATGGCTTTGAATTGTGTTCAACTACGACTGAAAACGGTTTATATTTTGTAAGACCACATAAAGCTCCCCTACTTAATACTGAAATATTTAAAACTGCTCATCAAAGATCTGCTAAAAGGCAGAAAGTTTCTCAAGTAAAAGAAGATAAAACATACTTGTGGCATCTAAGGCTCGGCCATATTTCCTTGGAAAGACTCAAAAGACTAGAAAAGGTTCATGCCTTAGGTGAGTCATCTGTTGACACACTGCCTATCTGCTATTGTTGCCTGGAGGGAAAAATGACTAAGCGTCCCTTCTCATCAAAGGGTAATATGGCCACGGGAACTCTAGACTTAGTGTATTCAGACCTTTGTGGTCCGATGAACATACAATCTAGAGGTGGATACGAGTACTTTGTGACTTTCATTGATGACTACTCGAGATTCGGTTATGTTTATCCGTCGCATAGGAAGTCTGAGGCTTTTGGTAAGTTCAAGGAGTTCCAAGCAGAAGCTGAAAGGCAACTAGGCAAATCATTGAAATGCCTTCGCTCGGATCGTGGAGGTGAGTATTTAGATACTGAGTTCATTGACTACTTGGCTGAAAAAGGAATATGTTTCCAAAATTCAGCGCCTAGGACACCTCAGCAAAACGGAGTTGCTGAGAGGAGAAACAAGACATTGATTAACATTGTTAGATCAATGATGAGCTACGCCTCACTACCTATATCCTTTTGGGGTTATGCTTTAGAAGCAGCGGTCTACATTTTGAATGCAGTACCATCAAAGTCTGTCAAAAGACACCCGTAGAGATGTGGTCCGGACATCGCGAAAGCATGCGCCACTTCCGCATATGGCGTTGTCCTGCACATGTGATGATGGACAAGACTACCAAGCTACAATCGCGTATGAAAGTATGTTTGTTTGTAGGCTATCCAAAAGGTACACGTGGTGGTCTATTTTATGATCCGGAAGATAACAAAGTGCTAGTCTCGACTAACGCTACATTTTTGGAGGAAAGTTACATGAAAGACCACAGACCTCAAAGTAAAATTGTACTAGAGGAATTACTCTCCGATGACGTCAGGCCTATTGTGGCAGTTGATGTTCCCGTAAACAGCACTACTAATACAACAGTCACTTCCGACATTCCTGTTCCACCTAGACGTACTGCGAGAGTGGTTCGGCCACCGGCTCGGTACGGCATGGATTTAGAGACGAACGTAGTCGCCTATGATGGGGTGGAAGATGATCCTCCGACCTATAAGAAGGCCCTATTGGATCATGATAAGGATAAATGGAAACTTGTAGAACTTCCTCAGGGTGAAAGGCCCATTGGATGTAAATGGCTCTACAAGCGAAATAGAGGAGTAGATGGGAAGGTCGAAACCTTCAAAGCACGGCTGGTAGACCAAGGTTACACACAGCGAGAGGGTATATACTATGAGGAAACCTTCTCACCTGTGGCCATGATGAAAACCATCCGCATCCTCCTTTCGATTGATGCATGTCTGGATTATGAAATCTGGCAAATGGATGTTAAGACAGCGTTTCTAAACGGCTTTCTCGATGAGGAAATCTATATGTAGCAACCATAGGGATTCATTGAAGAAGGTCGAGAGCACATGGTGTGCAAGTTGCTCAGATCCATTTATGGGTTGAAGCAAGCATCTCGTTCCTGGTATCATAGATTCGATCACACGATCAAGTCTTATGATTTCGAACAACACTTTGCTGAATCTTGTGTGTACAAGAAGGTTATCAAAGATAGTGTTGTATTTCTAGTGTTGTACGTTGATGACATACTCCTAATTGGCAAAGATAAGGGGATGATGTCCGATGTAAAAAGTTGGTTAACCACGCAATTCCAAATGAAGGATTTGGGAGAAGCAAGTTATGTTCTAGGGATCCAAATTATAAGGGATCGCAAGAACATGATGTTAGCCCTGTCCCAAGCAACTTATATAGATAAGGTGATGGTACGCTTCAGTATGGAGAACGCAAAGAAGGGTTTTCTACCAACCAGTCACGGCGTTTACCTCTTTAAGACTCAGGGACCTAAAACTCCTGAAGAGATTGAAGCTATGGGAAGAGTGCCATATGCCTCGGCTGTTGGTAGTCTTATGTATGCTATGAGGTGTACGAGACCTGATATTTGTTACGACGTTGGATTAGTCAGCCGTTTTCAGTCAAATCCAGGGCAACCGCACTAGACAACAGTAAAGAATCTCATCAAATATTTGAAGAGAACCAGAAATTATGTATTCGTCTATTCGAGTGGGAGTTTGGAGTTAGCGGGGTACACCGATTCTGACTTTCAGTCAGATAGAGATGATTCTAAATCAACCTCTGGTTCAGTGTTTACGCTTGTTGGCGGTGCAATAGAATGGAGAAGCCAAAAGAAATCCAGCACAGCCGATTCAACAATGGAAGCTGAGTTCATAGCGGCCTCTGAGGCAGCTAAAGAAGCAGTTTGGTTAAGAAAGTTCATCAGCGGATTAGGCGTTGTCCCGAATGCTGAAGATCCTATTACTCTCTATTGTGATAACAATGGGGCCATTTCCAACTCTAGGGAACCTCGAAAGCACAGTAAGTCGAAGCATATAGAGAGGAAATACTGGGTGATCAACGATTTTGTCGATAGAGGGGATGTTTCCGTCCGAAGAATCGCTTCCACCGATAATCCTGCTGATCCATTCACCAAGACACTGTCGATTGAGGCTTTTAGTCGACACTTGACTATAGGTATTAGAGACATGTCTCATTTGCTTTAGAGCAAGTGGGAGTGATAGTTTGCTGTATTTTAAATAATAGAGTGTGCTCTAAAACAATTAATCACATGCTTTCGTGCAAGTGGGAGATTGTTAGGTGTGATGCCGAAAGACAATTTTGTAATTGTTTTATTTAATAAATGAAATGATATTATTATTCATATTTAATATTCTCATATTCACCGATGTGACAATAGTATTTACACTACAGAAAACCCTAAAGTATATCGTTTATGTAATCACTTAACTCAGTGTATGGGATATACACGGGAGGATTGAGTTAGTGAAGATGTACTTAAAATACAATTAGCCCGTAGTGAATTTAATCGAGAGTATCGGGTCTCTCCTTTAACGTGCTATTAATGCACCCAGAACACAGTAGGTGTGATTGTCTTATCCGGACTTTCGGTTAAGAGAACCTAGTGGGGCATTTATATATGATAGATATATCATATAGGGCTGGACCGATTTGATTAGAGTTCACGATATAATTCCGTAATCGAGAAGTCTTATTGAATCAATCGATGATCATATTTATGCATATATCTTAATCCTAAGGTGATCACAGTCAACTGCTTGAATCAGTATGAGGTTTGACTTGACGGTTAAGGATTACACCGAGTCTGTGATCTGAATTACCCCATCTTGGCATTGTACTGGATTGAGTGAGTAGTCTGTGTTATCACAGATACGGAATCCATTCCTTCCATTTATGGAAGTAGATAGACAGTTCCCTTATTTGTTGATCCTAGAAACTGATCGATCGTACGAGTTCATATTACACTGATTAGCTACCAGTGAGTTGTATGAATTAATTGATTACTAATGGGTTAATGGTAAATAAGGATAAGAGGTTCTAAAAAGGGTTAACGGTAATTTCCCGATTTAGAATGAACAGTCCGTGGAGGATTAATCCATATGTAATGATTATATCAATGGACACTTATTATAATTCTCGTGAGGAGATAAATATAATCTTATAATCGGAGGAGTGAAGTCACGGGATTATGGTGGGATATTCCTATGATTGATTTATCGAATATAATTATTCTGTTCGTAAGATAATTATTTATTTGATTTATCGGAGCCGCTGATTATTAGTCCATGGTCCCCGACGTGCCTTCAATATAGCATAGCTATTCTCGGACGTCGAATCCTAATACTATTAATTTAGTTCTTATTAGAATTTAATTAAAATGATATGTGAGTTATTTGTTTAGTGAACTATTAAATTAGTTGGTCTAAATAATTAAATATGTGAAAAAGGCATTTTTCATAATCTTGGCAAAATTAGTGTTATGGCCGAAAATTGTATTGACTAGGTCAATGCCAATTTTCGGCCAAGGCATGTTTAGGAAACAAGAAATTGGTTTTCTTGTGAATTAATAAGACATGTGCACAAAATATTTATTGGATAAATATTTATGGTAAAAAATAAAGATAAATATTATTCTAGATTTGTTCTAGAATATTATGGGATTATCTTTTATTTATTGGATTTATTTATTTGCAAAATAAAATCCTTGGAGGACAAGGATTACTCTCCTATATAAAGAGAGTTCTCCCAAGCCTAAACACTACACATCAAATTTGACTTCATCTCTTAGAGAGAGGAGGAAATAATTTTCGGCCAAGGGGAGAGAAAGGGAAAATCTTGGAGGTTTTTCCGGGTAGCATATCGGAAGGATTCGAGACGAGAATTTCCTTCCACCGGGAGTTGCTTGGATCACACGTACGGAAGATCGTGGTGCTCTTCACACTATCCTTTGTTCATCTTGTTGCGGTTCTTCTACTTGGATTTTGAGATCCAAGAGGTATGTTCTACAACCCCCTTGTAGAGTAGATCTAGTTATTTTATTACGTGTAACTTATAGATCTAGATCCTTAAATCGCTTCCGTTGCGGATGGTATTACTAACAGTGTTATCCTTTTTTGTTTCTCTCTTCTTGTTTATGCGAAAATCTCAAAATCTTGACAATCTATTTGAGTTAGATCTAGAAATCGAGAGGACTTTTCACAGGAGGAGAAGATTGTTTAAGCTGGAATCCGAGACAGAGGAAACTAAATCTGAAATAGAAATGGCTGAGAAAAATAATAAGACCTTGAAGGATTACTCAGTTCCTACTGCACAGGGTTTACAGCTTGGGGTTGTGCAGCCTACCATAGCAGCAAACAACTTCGAACTGAAACCTGCTCTTATTCAGATGGTTCAACAAAATTCCATTGGGGGATCACCTACAGAAGACCCTAATATGCATCTAAAGATATTCTTGGAATACTGTGATACCTTCAAAGTGAACAACATCACTTCATATCAGATTAGAACCATGTTGTTCAAGTTTTCATTGAGAGATAAGGCAAGAGCTTAGTACCATTCCATACTGCCAGGCACTGTGACTACTTGGGATCAACTCTCTCAGGCATTTTTAGCCAAGTATTTTCCTCCCGGTAAGACATTCAGTTGCGGAATCAGATTACAATCTTCACACAATCCAATGAATCCCTTTATGAAGCTTGGGAGAGGTTTAAGGAAATGCTTAGGAACTGTCCTCGGCATGGGTTGGAAAAATGGCAATTAGTGCAGACATTTTATAATGGACTGAATTATATGGAAATGATGAACATAGATGTTGCGGCAGGAGGTGCACTGCATAATAAATATCCTGATGATGCATACAATCTCATTGAAGATATGGCAACAAACAGTTCCATGTGGTCAGGAAACATAATCCCTAGCATATCAAAGAAGGAGCCATGTAAGTATGAGGTAGACGCTTTGACCCTTCTTTCTGCTAAAGTAGATGCTCTTAGCTCTAAATTTGATAAAATGAATGTGAGTGCTTTGAGTTATGCAGAAATACCTTGTGAAGTTTGTGGTGTGATTGGCATACTGCTCCAGGATGTCAACTGCTTACCCAACCCCATGAGGAAGTCAATGCCTATAACACCTTCCCATATAGGAATGATACCTCCCAACCTACCCTATTTTACCCTCCTGGTTTCCAACCTAGGCCGTCCAATCCACCTTATCAAAAGTCCAATCTTGAGAGTTTAATAGAAAATTTTATGGCAAACCAAGCCAAGCAAAATGAGGAGAACCAATTCATGATTAAGACTCTAGCATCTAAGGTGGACAACCTTGCTGCCCACAATAAGATATTGGAGAACCAGGTTGCCCAACAAGCGGTTGCTTCCTCTAGTGCCCCCGGAATACTACCAGGAAACCAAAATTGAACCCAATGGAGCATTGTAATGCGGTGACTTTAAGGAGTGGAAAACAACTTGTGGAGCCCGAGATCTTGATTGGTAAGAGTAGGGATGTTGAAATAGGTAAGAATGAAAATGAGGAACCTAAGTTTGAGGATGAAATCCCTATAGAGAAAGAACCGGAACTAGAGCCTAAGTACGTCCCACCGCCATCTCATCAGCCGCTTGTGCCTTTCCCTCAAAGATTGGCTAAGGCGAATCTAGATAAGCAATTTGGGAAGTTCTTAGAGGTTCTAAGGAAGCTTTACATCAATGTGCCATTCACCGAGGCACTTTCCCAAATGCCAACCTATGCTATGTTTTTGAAGGACATTCTGTCTAATAAAAGAAAGCTAGAGGACTATGAAACAATTGCTTTAACGGAGGAGTGTAGTGCAATAATTCAAAATAAAATGCCTCCAAAACTTAAAGATCCTCGTAGCTTCTCTATACCTTGCATGGTTGTCAATATGACCATTGATCGGGCATTATGCGATTTGGGTGCTAGTGTCAGTTTGATGCCTCTGTCTGTTTGCCTAAAGTTGGGACTTGGTGATTTGAAGCCCACTATGATATCACTGCAATTGGCGGATCGATCCGTCAAACATCCGGAAGGTATATTGGTGGATGTTCCAACTAAAGTGGGTAAGTTTTCCATACCGACTGATTTTGTTGTTCTTGATATGGATGAGGATACAAACATCCCAATCATTCTTGGTAGACCTTTCTTGGCTACGGCGGGAGCGGTTATTGATGTGAAAAGTGGAAGTCTATACTTGAATGTTGGAGAAGAGAAAGCTCAGTTCAATTTGTCTAGTCATCCTGATTTTTCTTTGGTTAAGAAGTCTTGTTATAGAATTGATTCTAAGGAGGGGTGTGAGAAAGATGATACTATGAAACCTTTTGTGAGTGACCCTTTAGAGAGCTACGTGCTTTATGGTGAACCGAACGTCAATGGGAGCGCTGAATTCATTGCGAGTATTCACTTGCTCGAGGCTAACTACTATCCCTCATTCAACCAGGTGAAGGCCAAGGCGAATGATCGTAGGCCTGATGTTCCGATGATTAAAAAGGGAGAAGTCATATGGGAGAAGACAAAACCCACCCTTCCAAATCCTAAGCCAAGTAGGAGTGGTATGCGGCACGAGAATGACAATAGGGGTAGCCTAAAGGTAATGGTGTGAGAATATGGGACTTGAGGAAGCATGCTGAGGGAGTTCAAGTGAAGAAGAAGGTCTCATCTACCTCTTCTCCACATCGACCTCCGGATTGAAATAGTCAAGGGTCGAGTTTATGACCTTAAATAAGCGCTTATTGGGAGGCAACCCAAGTTTTTCTACTCTTTTCTAGGTTTTCATTTGTTTTGTTTTGTGTCGTCTTGTTTTTCGGTGTCGGTTTTACAGCCAAGTAAATTGTATAAGAGGAACTTGCGGATTTTGAGGCCATGTAGTGGAACACTTGGCATGGAGAAAGCCACGGTCGAGGTGAAATGAAATTTTGTGGTGCGATTCGAGTCCGTCTTTTGAAGCAAAACGGGGGGTGTGATTTTTATCACCTAACATGTGAAAAAAAGCACAAAATTGACGCAGGTATCACACCCAGGTGTGATTTTTATCACGCCATTTGATTCTCCTGTCTCAAAAAAAAAAAAAAAAAAAAAAAAAAAACCAAAAAAGGGTTGTATTTGACGTAAGGCTCACACCCGGGTGTGGTATAATTCACACCTTGATACTATATCTCCTTTCTCCAAAAAAAAAAAAAAAAAAAAAATCACCAGCGTACATATCTTTTTATTTATTTTATTTTATTTTTATTACTCTTTATTTTATTATATTTTGTTTCCCCAAACTTTTCATCCCAAATATCAAACCCGTCCCCATCTTCCCCGTCACCCACCTCCATTACCACCACCACTCCACCTCCTTTTCTTCTCCTCTCTTCCCTCTCTTCAACCAGCTCCAAAACCTTCAAATCCCAGCCCAAAAGTAAACTCCAATCCCGCCACCCTTCTACCTCAATGGTCACCGGCGACCACCCTACTCCCATACATGTCCCTTTCGAACCACCACAGCCGGAAACCACAACAACCAACCCCCATTCGACCTCCCCTCTTCCAAACCCGCCACACCTCCCACCACCGAGATGAACCCACACCGAAACTCGATCTAAAAACAGCCACCTAAGCTTCCACGCCCTCCCGCCCCCGTTTTTCTGTAGGTACGCAGACGGAGCTTCGTGAACACAAGAAGACCTTCCTGCCTCTTGATCGGGTGAGCTTCCTTCCTACCCTCTCTTGTTTTTAATTTATTTATATTGGGGACAATGTAATATTTATGTGTGGGGAGGGTCACTTGTGTAGTTTCTTTGGCTGCTATTTGAGTCTTTTGTCTTAGGTTCAAAAAAAAAATCAAAAAAACAAACAAACAAAGGAGTCGAAAAAAAAACACTTGGGTAAAGTTTTAGATTTTATGTGTCGAGTCGTTTTGAGTCCATGTCTTGCTTGGATTACACACAGTCATCTCGAGTATGATTCGAAATGCATGAAAAAAATTGGTAGAGACTACTTTGATATGGAAGATGCATGATATAATATGTTTGATTCTACTTGATAAACCACACATAAATGTGCATTGAGTTTTGTTAAGGATGATTGAAACAGAGTAAGTAGACAATCTGTCCCGGTGAGATGTTCCGGCCATAATGACTGATTACTTGAGTCTCACCCAAAAATGAGCGTTTATTTTTCTCTTCCGTGATTTTGTTCCTTTAGAACTTGTGTTGCATCTTAATTATTGATATCACCTTGGCACTTGCATGCTCATTGAAATGATTAAGGCATTCGTTTACCCACACCTAACACCCTTGAGCCCTAACCTTTACATGATCTTTGACCTAGCAAAATTTTATAACCTTTCTCAAAAAAAAAATTAAAATTTTTTAATAAGAAAAAAAATGAATAGCCCAAATTTCTATTTGACATGGCCTTAAGATTAGTGGGATGTTGACTATTAAATTCTGATAGCTCGATTGCAAAGAAATTAAGCTTGGGGGAGTCCGTTTTGTGCCTTGTATATTATTTCAAATCTCAAAAAAAAATCCAAAAAAAAAAAAAAAAAAAATCAAAGAAAAAAAAGGAGTGCAATCCGAAAATAGCCTCATATGTTGTTTTAGTTTTTGTTGTGTAATAAAAAGGGAAGTGACATCTATATCCTCCCAAAGTATAGAGTCGTGTTAGTAGCACGTTGTTTCAGATTTGTGTAGTTGTTGGATAAACCCCCTTGAGATCACACGAGTTGAAGAATTAGTATTCGCATGTTTCACTAGTTTTAATGGCCTTGAACCACCCCTACCATGATATATACCATACATTTATCCTTTTGACCACCATTTTTTTTTCTTTTCCTACCTTTTCCGGAATACTCTCTACTACTATCCTTTTCTAAGTCCTTATGATTTATGTGATGCATGTTACTTTGGCGATTGATATGAGATAATACACAAGCATATAGTAGGGAAATTTCATTGGAATGAGCTTGAGTGATTAACCACCTCACAAATATGAGTGTTGAGCAATTTTATCCCGTGAGGGTCTACTTGTTTCGTTGATCTCGTCCTTAATGAAAGTCTTTGTTCATCTTTAAGTGTGGTATTTTGAAAGGGGTTGACCATGTTTATACAATGCAATTGAACTATTGAATTAGAATCTATCGAGGCCCGTGTACTTTGAATTCTACTTGAGATTGTTCTATGTGTGATCTAAGTGATTCGTCTTGAGTTGGTATTTTGACTTGCTTGGGGGAGTTTGATAAGTCCATCATATATGATTATTCTTAGATCATTTTGACCTGTTTTAATGGCTGTTTTGTGATTTCGTATTATAAATTGCCTTTTTGGACTGGATTACTGCTATGTCTTTGATATATTATAGATATGATGAATCCAAGCATAAAAGGCAATGAAAATGAGCTAAAAAAGGAGTCAAAGTAATGGAGGCATCAAGAATCACACCCAGGTGTGAACGAATGAAACATGGTGTGAAAAAATACGGAAACTATTCGAAAAGATTTTCTACAGGCCAACGAAATGTTTAGATTGGTGGACACAACTCCTCAACGTGATTTCAAGAGATGGCGTGAATAAGAGCAAAAATAAAAGACGACACGCCATTATCTCCTTATTTTTTTGGAATTTTATTTTAGGAGATAAATTACACAATTTTAATTAAGGAAAATTCCTATTTATCCTAAAATAATTTCCTTAAATTGAAAAATATAAGGATCAACGCATATACATCAGATTTTAGGCGTGATTTGGAATTCTGATTCCATCTACTATTTTTTTTCTCCCAACATTTTAAGAACAAGATTATGGCTTAGGGCTCAAGAACGAAGAATGGATCATGAATTTCTTGGTTTTATGATATTTGTGAGATAATTCTATTTCCTTTCTCTTAATTTTCTGCCTTTTACTTTATTTTTACGTCTCATAATGCCTAAATCCATGATTTTTGTGATCTCTTTAATTATGCGTGAGTAGATTTAATTTTCTAGGATTATGAGAGCCCGGTAAATGGATATAAGAGTTAAAGATTCGATCTTTCCTATTATTATGAATCGATATGCTCTTGTATTGATTTTGGTGTGCTATTTCGTATGAATTTATGAATTGATGGATCCAAAGATGAATTTTCATTGGTTTATATGTGGAATTTATTATCAATTAGGTGATGGACTGAAATGTGAAATTTAATTAATAGGTTCGAACCCTAATTTCAATCAAGAAAATTCATGAGAGCGAAAGTTAAGTGAAATTTCTTGTGGCAATATGAATAATGATGTTTAATGGGTCTAGATTAATTTAATGAGCGAGAAATCGGATTTAATATTAATTTAGACACGATTAATAGTAGTTCGAAAGAATATTGTTAGTCACTTTTGATTATACATCAACATAAGTAAAAATTCATAATAAGTGGAAAGGTCGTTGTAAAAGTCATATATTCGTTACCATGGTAATTCGACATCCTAGAAATTCTTCTAGCTTGATCTCTAGTAATTTCTTGGACTTGTGTAGAGTTTAAATAGGACCTTAGTTCTTAGTTATTTTATAATTCAAAACACCAAAATTTGATTAGTTTCGCTAATATAAGTTGATAACTATTCGGTGATTGTCCTAAGATCGACATCCTAAGACTCGATAAGCCGTGCGCTTGCGGTAGAATTTAGTGATTATATTGAAAATCACACAACATAAATCCTCATTTGGTTATCACTGCAACCACAAAATAATTCCGGCTAGTTATTCATATACGTGTGACCCGATAGATTTTCGAATATGTTGGCCATAAGTATAAAGTGTATTTACCAAAATACCCTTTACACCTAATGATCATGATCAGCGTCTAGCAACACATCATGACCCCCAATTGTCGGAAAGAGTCAAGTGCTATGACTACAACCTTTCATGTGAAACGGTTACCATGTAATTAGAATCCTATCACTGTTATAATATCCATACATTCGTATCTTGAGTGTCGAAACATTAAAGACCGTATCTTATAATCTGGATATCCTATTCTATCGAAGTAACACATTACTTCCGCCTAACAAAGACTTTTGAGAATAAGACATTCCTTATACGAAGACCCTTTCGGATATTTACTAATACCATTAGCAAACACGATTTCCGGACGAGCAACATAAATCCTACGCATTCTTTAGTATCATACCCAATCACTACCGCATGATTGCTCCGTGAGTGGGAGAAACTTCAATAGTGTCAAAGCATGACAATCCACACGGTGATGTTATGAAGACTCCTATTTAAGGATAATTACACAATTGTCAGATAGTGTGGTACTTAATAAAGTAAGTGGGTCATTCTAACATACGCATTCTCTAATACACATCCACATACAGTCCAAGTGTCCATAAACTTCGATAGACGAGATCTATCCATATCTTCATAAGATAGAAGACATCTAATCTGTGGTAGTCTAACCGTACGATTAATGTCCCATTTAATAGCATATACGATGAGAGACATCCAAGTATCAAACCTCTTAAAGCGAGTCGAGATCTCATCAACCATTATCACCATCATGGTATCTCTATCACAATTTAACACTAGGTACGTTATCATAAATACAATGTTGTAATTGGTTTGTTAAATGAACAAATATATAATAACAGAAAAGGAAATCTTTATATGTATAAACATAAAGACTTAGTAGAAATGACCTGACCCGGTAGGATCTGGGCGCTACATCAACATGAAGCTGATATAGCATGGTTTGAGTCACTGCATACTTAGGATCAAGTGACCAAAAAATTCATGTTGAAGTATTGTCCCTTATCCAGAATGTTAGACTTGAGGCAGACATTCCAAATTTTGAATAGTTGGATATGAAGAGTATGCATGAAGCCTGTGATAAATTAAAAGCAATGTTGAGAAAGTGTCCACATCATGGACTAGAAGCATGGACCTAGGTACGACTTTGTTTTTGATGGGTTATGTGAGACAGATCAATTGAATTTGAATGAAGCATGTGGAGGAGATGTGATGAGTGTGCAACCTGATGTTGCCTTTGCCACTATTGTGAGGGTTGCAGAGAGCAACATGCAATAGAAAACGGGCTGAATATTTCAGAGAAGGCCAATTGGCTCAATTGGCCAAGCCAAGACCAATTAGGAAAGCATCGGGGTGCAAGCCAAATTGACAAGCATATAAAAATAGATTGAAAAGATAATAGCTTGGAAGAAGGAGTCGAAAGCATGTGCTTTATGTTGTGGTAATCATTTGGATTCAAATTTCCCGACCAGACAAGTTAGTCAATTAACCATGACTCAGTTGTTGACAGACCCGGCCTTTGAGAATCCATGCAATAGGCACTACATAGATATGAATCCGTTATGCGCAAATCCTATGGTTCAGCAGACTACCGATAAGAATTTGGCACAAGGATGGAAGAAAGTGGATATGAAATTATAGCCAATAAGAACAGGGGGCAGAACTTTAAGACCTGGAGAGATAATCCATACTTTGCTTGGGTATGAAATCCAAGGCCCAGGCAGGCTCCTCAAGAATAGAATGTACATCCTCAGCAGAATCAGTATGCACCTCAACCGTAGAATTCTTTTGAAATCAGAGGCCACCTCAGCTATGGTCTCATTTGCACCCTAATGCCCCCATGCGGTACGCCCCACCACCTCAAGAATCCATGCAACCTAAAAGTTCAATATATATTATGTTGGAGCCAATAAGCAATGAGGTGAGGGAGAACAATAGAAAGATGAAAAAGGCTACCAGAGAGTTGAAGGAGATGAATAATTCCCACATGAATTTGTAATCCATGGTAAGAAATATCGAGACACAAATATGGTAAATTACGGAGAATTCAACTTCAGATCCAAGTGGTGGGCTGCCAAGCAACACAGTGGGGAACCCCAAAGGGGTCAATGCTTTCATTACAAGGAGTGGAAAATCTATGGGTAGTGATATTGAGGAACCCGAGGTAGTGAAGCCATTGGAAGAAGATGATGACTGTGTGGTGATTGGTGAGGATAAGAAGCTGAGGCTGAGAAAGAGGTGGTGAAGCCAAGTTCAGTGCCAGAGAAGTGGTCAGACACAACACAAGAAGGTAATAACAACTCAGGTACGAATTCTATTAAAAAGCCTTTTAAATTATCCACCTTGCCTTACCCCCTCATGGCCCTACAAATCCAACTGTATCGAAAAAGCAAAACAAGTTACTCGATATTCTACCGAAAGTTGAGGTAAATATCCACTTGTAAATATGCCATTTTATGTGAGAGTTTTGAAAGGGATTTTATCCAACAAGGCCAAAATGGAGAAATTTGTTTGCCTAAACAAGGAGTGCTCAACTGTTTTTCAAAATAAGTTGCCACCAAAATTGAAAGATCCTGGTTGTTTCTCAATTCCTTGCACTATCGCCAAGAGTTGTTCCCTAATGTGCTTTGTGATTTAGGCGCGAGTGTCAGTTTGATGCCTAGGAGAAATTTTGAGAGTTTGGGTGTGAGTGAGCTTAAGGACACAAAAATAACCTTGAAAATGGTGAATTTGTCACTTAGGCGCCCAATGGTAGTTGTTGAAGTTACGTTGGTTCAGGTCAGTAAACTAGTCTTTCTTGTTCATTTTGTAGTGTTAGATATGGAGGAAGATAGTCATACCCTGATTTTATTAGGTAGACCTTTCTTGGCTACGGCTAGGACTTTATTGGACGTATAGAAATGGGAGATTACAATGAAAGTGGGAGATGAGACTGTGACCTGTAATGTCTACAAGACCATTAAGCACCCGTGTGATGATTGGGGAACTCCAGAGGAAGTGGATAAGGTGAAGGTGTTTGAGGTGAACCCCGTGAGTCATGAGACCCCTAAGAAGGATGTGTGTAGTGAGAGTGTCCCGTGAATGGAGGTAAAGTCGACCGTCAAGTTTGAAGGATACGAGTCTTGCCGGAGACTATAAACTCGGTAAGCTATCCAGTTCCTTTTTGAAATTCAATAAGTCAAGTCAACGACAATAAACAAAAGTGCTTATGGGAGGCGGCCCACTTTTCTTAGGTTTTTTGGACTTTTTGGCAGTGTGATGTTGAAATTAGGCCACACTCTTTAACTCTCGTTTCAAGTTTTGTGATGACCAATATTTGATATGCTATATACATCTCCATGCTTGTGTTTACCTACACTTGATGTTTCAACCTTTTGTCGTAGTGGATTCTTGGTTTAGTTTTTTGTGATTGCATAGGCACCCTAGGATATACATTTGCGGTTGTCACTTTGCATGGTTGCGCCCTAATGCCGGTTCAACCAAGTCTTTCTTTTACCGTATCACTCACACACTGAGGACGGTGTTTTGTTTTAAATGGGGGTGGTCGACTTAGCTTCACTTTACTACTATGTGCTTAGATATATCTATGAATAAGTCATATTCTTGGTGTTTGGTATATATTGTGTAAAATTGTGCTATTTAAAAAGAAATATGACTTTAATGTTGCATAATATATGTTGAGTCTTTTCTTCTTTGGTTAAATATTAGTCAACGGTTAGGTGCATGCGAGTAAAACCTATATCTAGTTGTGGAAATGGAATTTTGCACTTAATAGCTTCACTTTCATGGATTGTGGTTAGTGAATGATTATAGAAGACATAGACATTAATCTGTTACCTAGAACTTAAACCATTAACTTCGAGTCGAAAATGAAAGGTCAATCTTGGAAGATTAAAGGATGACAGTCTTGGCGTTTCTTTGGCCCGAATAGAGCCAAATAGCCAACATGTACGTAATTTCCATAGAAACCCCTCTATGACTTTATAGGGTGGTTAGACCCCCACCCGAAATTTAGCCATTCGTGATTAGCAATAACTACCAACCCTTAGCCTTTATTTGTGGTCTACATTTCCTCGGCACCCTACGTGTTGAGCTAAATCATATCCTGACACACTTGTTGGCACAAGTGTGAGGTCGTTAGGAGGTGTATCTTGTACGTATCTTGGAGTTGGTAGACATCTTATGTGTCACAAAGGAGGAGGGAGTTCTTTAATAATGGCCTTTGGTTCTTCAAAAAAATAAAAATAAAGGAAAATAAAGACGAGTCAAAGAAATGTGGATGAAGGTTTTTGAGTGAATACTTCCAATGTAATGCATGGTGATGGGAGAAAGGGAATTTGAGTGGATGTTCATGAGTTTTTGGTGTGTTTGTTCTTGGCGACGACTATTTTTGCATGTTATCTTGGAAATTCATCTTGGCGATGACTATTTTTGGGTATGAACTCCTAGTTATGGTACGGTGTTGAAGGGAGAAGCTTGGTTTTAAATGTTACATCATATGATTAAGCTCTCTTTTGTTTTCTTTTTTGATATTCCTTTTTTATCTTTGATTAACGCCGTCCCTAGACTAATGTTACAATTTTCATGTCACGCCTGACCTTAACTATCCTTGATTAGACCTCGATTAGTAGGGATGATTATGAAGTATAAGTCTATGGTGTAACAACATTAGTCATGGAATTATAATCTGAGCCGGTTGACCGGTATAAATGATTGACAACTATGAACACACACACATTCTGTTTTCATGGTAAGATACGTGATGACCCGTGTTTATTTTCTTGTTGACTAGTTTCTACCGTTTGAATATATTGATTTCTTATATGATTGCAATGTTGACCTCGTGTTCAATTTTTGGATCGCTTTATTTGCTCGAGGACGAGCAAACGCTGAGTGGGGGGTAGTTGATGAGAGTATATTAGCTATCACAATATGCGTAATTTGCCCTATTAGTATGGCTTATTTGATGTGGTTTCAAGGTAGTTTAGTGGTTATTATATGCACTAATCACCACGGCTTGAATAACGAGATGAATAAGTTTACGTCCGAAAATCTCTTCAATTTAAGGCGATTTGCATATGTTTTATTCGCATTTTTCATGCTTGGGTATATGGTTTCTCTTTGTTACATGCATACAATAACATAGGGCGTGAAATGGAGCGCAACGAGACTAAAATCGACCAAAACGGAGTTCAAGAGTGAAAATGACATGCGTATAAGTGTCGAGGCCAAAATGGTATGAAAAATAGTACACCCGGGCACACGCCGGGCTAGGTCCGGGTGCATGCTAGGGTAGAGAGGCCTTATAGGGGAGCAGCTGACCAAAAGGCTGGGCGCACGCCCAGCGGAAGGAGAAAAGAGGAGGGCATCAGACAGAGGCACCAGGCGCATGCCGGGAGTGACCCGGAGCATGCCCGGGTGGGAAAACAGGTACCAAGCAAGACATAATAAGTTAGAGGGCACTAGCCAAGCAAGGGGCGCATGCCCGATGACATCAGCATGCATGGATTTTCCGATTTTTGGACTATTTTGGGTCGGTTTTGGCCTATTTAAAAGCGGTCTAGGTCAAATTTTACACCATAGACTTCATATTTCATTTCTTTTTCAGCAGCCAACATTTATTTCCCTCATACTAAGTAGAGGTACAATTATTTTCTTTGCTAATTTTATTAGAATTTCAACATTTTTTCTTGGTTTACTTCGCGATTTCTCCAGTTTAAATCCCATTTACGATATTACCCTTCTTAAAAAATTCGAGGTGTTACATTGATTGGATTTTTGAAGAAGGGTAATATCATGTCTTTCTCCAGTTTATTCATGAATTCTTGTGTTTTTATATTATTATGAGTAGCTAAATTCATAGTAGCTAATTTATGTGATAGAACTACGAAATTAATGCTTGAATGATGATCTAGGGATGAGTAGTGCTTAAAAATTAAATCTTTAGAATGTTTATGTTCTAAAACATGAATCTAATACCTTTAGTGGAGTCGTGAACAATTAATTGAATTTACACACGAACTTTATAAGTGTATTATGCGAGGGAGTGTGCGATATAGGGTTTTAGATTTGCCATGCACGAACTAGTTGAGTTGTTCGAGCTGTTCCTTGGTAAGGTTATTTTAGTTAAGCCGTGAATTCAATGGTTATGGAGCATCTAACTGTTTTTATTCATATTGGGTAAATTAAATCCCAAATAGGGGATTGTTGCACCGAATATATGATAACTAGGTTGTGGTATTCACGCCTAGGGACCATTTTAGGAGATTGCACCGGCAAACAGTTTCAATAGTAAAAATTGGTTGGTTGGTCAGTTTAAGCTCGTCCCTAGTGATTCATAAAAGTACCAAGAGTAGTATTCTTGATCATAGTTTAGCTATTTTGTTTATCATATCATTTAAATTCATCATTTTTATTTACTTAGCTATAATCAACTTAAACATTATTTATTGATCTAAACTAAATACAAAGGTGGTTGTGATACTCATTCAATTCGTCATGGAATATATACCTTGCTTGCCATTGTAGTATAACTGACCTGGTACCCTGCCGATTAAAATTGATTTACTATAATTTTGCCATCTCCAGCCACTGAAGGAGGTGATATGACAAAGGTGGAATTCAAATCATCTGGGAATTTGTTTCTGGATGGGATTCGACCAACAATTCCAACTCCTGAACCCAGTTTATCTATTGAGAGTGATAGTAAAGTCCCGAGTTCAAGTGATTCAGAGGAGTAGATTCATGTCTTACGGATGCCACAACAGAATGTTGTTGAAAATCCTTTGACAGCAATGGTGGTAAGACAGATAAGAACTAAAGATCCTTATATGAAGGAGTCAATATTAGTAGAGTTTGAGGAGAATAAAACAAAAAAAAGCAAAGCTGCTAGCTCTAACTGAAAGCACAAGAGTATAGAATAGACAATTTGGTGAATCTAGTGAAAAATAAGGGGAGAACTATTGAAACAACATATCACAAAGTTGAAATTTTGAAGACAAAATTTGATACCATGAATACTTGCTATATTTAGTAGGATAAGTTTGTCAGACGTGAGGATAAATCCTTGAGAAATAAAGTTTTGAAGATGGATGAAGATCTTTTTAAGAACCCTACATCTACTAAGACAGAGAAAGAAAGTTTTGAAGATGGATGAAGATCTTGTTAAGCACCCTACATCTACTGAGACAGGAATGGAAGTTATTGAAGGATGGCTGAGTTGCCTTGTGACTGGACATGATGATCTCACTCTTATGGTGGCCAAGTTTGTTTATGATGCCACTAAGGAGTAATGCGATACAACTGAAGCAAAAGAGCTGAGAAGAGCGATGAAGCATAATAGAATTGCTGAAGTGTTTGTTGAGCGGAGGAATCCAGCACCTGGCAGAGTTGCCTTAACTAATGATCTTTACAAAAAGTTAAAGACAAAGTTCCACCCAAGGAAGAATCCATACTATGGAAAAACAAAGCTTGAAGGTGTATGTGAAGTTCAACTTCTAATGAAATTGCAACAAATGTTAAAACGGTTTTTAACCTTATTCTTCATTAAAACTGTGAAAGGTGGTACCATTCAATACATAGTGCAGTACACATGGCATAATATTACATGTTCAGACATCGCATTTATTGGGATTTTGAATCTCAAACATTCGTACCCGCTGGAGCTGCACCGTTTTGTCTATATACCAAGTACATATGAGAGATTCATCCATACACGTTCATTATTTTTGTAAGGTAAGTAAATACAAAATGAAAAATTCATCTCTTTCTTAGAAATACTATCGTAATGTCTGCCTCAGATATCTTCACTAGAGTTAGTATGAATGTTGAAGGGTTTATACTTGTGTGCTTATCTGTTGAAGTGTTGAAGAAATCAGCTGAGTGTGTATAGCTGAACATCTTTCTCAAGTTTTTCAAGATGTCTTCAAAAGATATTCGTATGGGAGCTACTTTTTCAATCCAAGAATATATAGATGATTGCAACACGTCCGTGTTAGCAAAGTAGATTGGGAAAAAGATCTCAACAATCAAAGGATTGGAAGAAGCTTTGAACATTGAACATCAAAATTCGACAAATTATGAAGATATTTTTCAATTCTCGGAGAACATGAAGATAGATAAAGATGTTATCATTACACATGTTCAAGGACATAAGATCATATTCACTGAAGATCTCATCCGAAAGCTATACGGTTTTGAAAAACCAGAGAATGCAACCACAAATCCTAAATCTTTATAGATAGATGAGGATTTTTTAAGGAGATTTTTTCATCAATATCTTTTCTAGTTCTTTTTGAAAAAGTTCTTTCAAGACTCGCATCTTGAAATCACAACAGTACATTGGTAAGCTGCTTATGTGCACTATGGACCGCTTTGATGAGTATAAACGTCGATCGCATTCACATCTAGCTTTTACACATGAAGAAATGCTTGATGTTCTTACAGATGGCCTGATCCAGATCATGGAAATGCAATCACAACCTGATGGAACTAAAACCAGAGTTACAAAGCCCAAAGACAAATGGACTTCTGATGACAAAAAGAGAGCAAATCTTGATAAAAATGATGTGGACATTATCTTAATAACTTTGGACAACAATATGTATCTGAAAGTCAAGGAATGCAACAATGCCAAAGAAATCTAGGAGAAATTGAAACTGGTCTGTGGAGGATCTGCTTCAATCAAGGAGAATAAGCTCATAGTTGCCAAGAAAAATTTGAAGGCTTCAAGATGAAGTATGATGAGACTATTGATCAGCTTGAAACTAGATTCAATGCTATATTGGATGAACTAGCATTGTTGGGAATCAACTACGACACAAAGGAAATCAACATGAAAGTGCTGACCTAATTAATTACCACCAAGCTGGGAAATGAAGGTCACAACAATGGAAGAATCAAGGATTCTCACAATAGAGGAATACTTTTCAATTTTTTTATGATCTGAAAGCCTATGAATTCAGAGAAGCAAATTCCAAGAAAGACAAGGAAGAGGCACCAAAGACTTCAGCACCGGATGCTGATGTATCACAACACAAGCAGGTGAAAATTCACATTGGTACTGATGTGATTATCAATGTACTTCTTTCATTGATGAAAATACAACGAAAGAAGAAAAGATCAAGGGAAAAGTAGTCCATAATCCATATGAACGGTTTTTTTGTTTTATTGCAATTAAATATAAGGAGTTCTATTGTCACACCATTTTTTAATACTGACACCAATTTTTGATTATTTTTTCTGATGAACAAAATGTCAGTGACACTGTTGTTGCTATTGAAAACCGACTCTGACGTTGATCTTCAAAAATGAAAGTCAGTGGCACTGTTGTTTCTAAGTTGTGACACTTGTGTAACGTAAATGTTCTGCCACTGACGTTCGTTTTTCAATAGCAACGTCGTTGATTTTCAATAAGAATAACAATGATTAATTGGACGTTTCGTTCATTAAAAACAACCGCATGGTCTTGAAGTAATTTTTTGTGGTGCGGGAGAATCGTCAGTCTTAGTAAT
This sequence comes from Gentiana straminea, assembly GCA_036785695.1. Taxonomy (NCBI): domain Eukaryota; kingdom Viridiplantae; phylum Streptophyta; class Magnoliopsida; order Gentianales; family Gentianaceae; genus Gentiana; species Gentiana straminea. The sequence goes on along the minus strand of JAVUPR010000515.1, from coordinate 3,162,950 downwards.
AAAAAATGGTGTGCCAATAGAACTCCTAAATATAAACAAGAAATGCTTAAAACTTATTAACTTGCGCTAAAAAAATAAAAAAATTAAACCCATCAATTACTTTTATCTAAATTGGACTATTTTATTATTTCCTCTAATTATTTTTTATTTCCCCCTAATTTGAATGAGATGCTATGAGTTGGACCATGTTAAAGCAAGTACACAAACTCGAAGCCGTGATGAGGAAATTTCAAAGACCCTTTCCGATTATACTGACCAAATACATGTGCATCCTTCTTTGAAATTGACCCGTCCGTGTAAATGCGGAGATTATGAGGAATCCATTCTAAAGAAACATTCTCGGATCGCTGGACAAATTCGTTGGCATAGAATTTCTTGCTTCATGAATTGACAGGTTTTGTTAAAGATAAAAAAAAATAAAAAACCATTAAAAAAATAAACAAATAAATAAATAAACAAAACAAAAACAAGAATTGACAGAATTTTATTATTAATATTTTTTTACGGAATAATGGACTGACTTATTATTTATAATAGTTTGTAAACTTAAACGTATCCCTTCACCCTACCTCCTATATGTGACGTCCTTGTCCCGGATACCGAGTCCTTATCCAGAAACAACGCCTGACACATTTATTTTAATGAGAAATTAGGGATAAAGACACAATCTGAAATATTTTTAAGTAATAGACAGCTACATATTTTTTATAGGGAGAAGGACAACTGTATTATTTTTATAGCGTGAAGGACAAACAGTGAATCCCGAAAATCAGTGAATCTCCCCAGTGAATCCCGAAATCAGTGAATTTCGTCAGTGAATTTCGACAGTGAATCCCGAAAATCAGTGAATTTCGACAATGAATTTTGAAAATTAGTGAATTTCGACAGTGAATTTCGGCAGTGAATTTCGAACACAAATGAATTTGGACAGTGAATAAATAGTTTTGTCCTTTATGCAAAAGTTTCAAAAGACTATCCTTCTACTCAATTGATAAAATATTTATGTCCTTATCCCTCATTCCCCCTTATTTTAATCTAATTATATATATAAGTCTCACGTAGACAAACATCATAGAATATGGCGGAAGACCAAACGAAAGACTCAGGCAACTAAAGCGACTAACACAACGATCGAAAATAACACATGCTATATCTAATACATCATTAAAAGACTTCAATATAGCTGTCAATTACAACTAATCCATTACATCTCGTTATCCACAAACTCAACAATGATTTCTATCATTACAAGAATAAGAGAGTCTACCCGTATTGCAACAGAATAAAGAATAATAGACTTCAACTACATCATGTCCGGGGTCACTCATTAGTAGCCTCGAAAACAACCTACAATACACCACCTTCTCGGGGAAATCAGGTACAATTTAATATCAATGCATACGCATATATAGCAGGATAAGTTCTACAACCACTACCACGTTGCTATAACAGGATATCACACTCACCCTCTACTAGATCACATAGCATAACTTTACTCAAGTAGATTTGTTACATCAAGATAAAAGGACACTACGCATGGTGAACATTGCACCACAACATATGAGGCACCTCTAGGGCACGGACAATACTGTGTGGAAGTTACACGAGTCCCTTGGCATTAGAGAAAGTTGAGAGGTGTGATAGTTTCTTGCTAAGAAGAATAAACATGTCTCACCAATGATAATAATGTTTTAGATTTTAGACACAACAGATATGTAATTTACGGATTTTAAACTAACTTACTGATTTATTCACATAAAAGGCTTCATATGGACTTCAAGTCCTAGACATTTCATTCAAGCTACCTACCACATTGTAAAAGAACCATTGACTACTAAGTCAATGTCCCACAAGGCCTAGACAATCGCTTTCCGGGGCTCCCACCTTCCCCCACAGAGGGACTCAATTTTGGTGCTGAGCCAAGGCTACCGGAAGTCGAAGTTAGACATTGCCAATTATCAGATAATGCCCCAAAGGCATAAATAGCAAGTCAAAGAGAATAACACACCAAAACAAGGTAAAACAGAACAAGGTAAGACCCCCGCCAACGGGTCCTTAGGCACGCGCCCGGCGGTCCTGGAAACTCCTAAAACTCTCTGAACCGGTAACCGCACGCTTAACAGAAGGAAAGGCGCTCCCCTACATGTACTGAGAGCTCGTTCCCCAAAACTAGTCATAGGCGCACGCCTGGTAGGAGATAGGGGCACGCCTACCGTGACTGCGACATGTTTCCTGTGTCTATCAACTTGTACGATTTCCTGCTCAAAATTCAGACTTTCTAGTCCAAAATCAGTAACCTTTTAGAAACCAAAACATCACGTACTAAACTTGTAGTAAACATACATATACACTCCAACAAAAAGTTTAACACAAAACACAAACCAAAGACCCAATTTAGAACACCTCGTACCTTAATTGTGATTAAAAGAAACTCCAAAAGCAAATTCAAAAGCAACCAACTTGAATCCCTCGAATCACACCCTATACAAACCACCTACGATTCAGAAATGATATACTACGATTACTACAACCGTCTACACAAGTAAAACTCAGACTTCTCTCAAGAACGTCCAAGATTCTATGATTTTAGGCTAAAAGAGATACTTACGAAAATATGAATAGTTGGTGTAGAAACGTTCATTGCGATGTGATGATTACTTTCTCCTACAGCGGTTTGCACAAACGAGCGATGGATTAGCCACGCGATTGAAGATTCTTCTTCTTCGCTTTCTTCCCACTCTGTGCCCTTTTTTTTAAAGGATACATGAAATATTAGAATGAGGGGATGGAATGATATTATTACCTTAAATACCTATTTAATTCCTTTTAAAAATTAAATCAATTTTAATTATTTAATTAGGTCAACACAGAGAGGAAATAATTACGTTTAAATCCCATTTACTATTTTACCGTTCTTACAATTTTGGGGTGTTATATCACACGTATGAATTGCTAAGTATTGAATGCTTTTATAAAATGAACTTATGACAATTAGGGGTGTAAACGAGTTGAGTCGAACCGAGTATTACTCTAAAGGAGTCGAGAAATTTTAAATATTCTCGAGCTCGAGTTCGAATACGACTATTTCGAACTCGAGCTCGAGCTGAGATTCAAGGAAGTTTTAAGAAATCGAGCCGAGCTCGAGTATTCATCGAGATTATCGAGTGAGTCTAATATGTTTCGAAACTTTACTAAAAAATAATTCAAATTATCACTTCATAATAACAAAAAAAAAATGTCATTTCAACAAATTACTATATGATTTTTATGTTAAAAATGAAAATAATATTTTATTGTGTACCAAATAATATATTTACTGCAAAGTATTTGATAAACCACAAGATACAAATGATATGAAATCAATAAAATTTTTAATATTTTATACATTGACTACAAACATAAAGATACACACATATAATAATAACATATATATATATATATATATATATATATATATATATATATATATATATATATATATATATATATATATATATACAAGTATAGATACACATACATGCTTTTCTAGTATATATATATATAAATATATATTCGAGCTTGCTCGCGAGTAGCGAGTCGAGTATTGTATTGCTTGAGTATTGTTCATTTGATCTTCGAGTCGAGTCAATTTCGAGTTCGAGCAAATTTAAGCCGAGTCGAGTCGAGTTTTGGATCGAGTCGATCTCGAGTTATTCACGAGTAGCTTGATTCGTTTACACCCCTAATGACAATATTCTATGTTGCAGAACTGAAACCGGAAAGAGTATTATTCTAACATTAATATCGAATTAGTTGGACAAAATTCTATATATAACTGACGACATTCCTGTTCAGTAAAAACTAGTTCTAAAATTTATAAACCGAAACACCCCAAGTATAAGGTTCGTAGTATAGGGTGTTACCGGGTCGTCCTAAGGGAGTGGAATGTTTATCGGATCAAAGTGCAATAATTAAATCGATTATGTCACGAATATTAACTAAAACTAGATTTAAACTAATTAAACTAGGGTTTATACTAATTATGAAATAATGAACAAGTAAAAACGATGATGAACAAGAATTTGCGAGAAAAATAACAATTAACAACTAGGGTTCCTAAAATAACTAAACTCAACAAACAAAGTTGATGACGAACGAATTGGTTTATCAAATAATTAAAACAACGGCAAGGAAACGGGAATCCACCGATCAACCAACCCAACCCCAACTAGACGGCAAGTTAAAGATATAATTTTTAGTAATGATCTATCACGAACTCGATTAAATTTCTCTAAACGAATTCTAGGGTTTCGTTTTCTTTTTCAAGTAAAACAAAACGACATGCAAAACACGAACACAAGATTATCTCTAATACTCTTACTCAACTAACTATGATCAATCTCTTGAAACATAATCAATCGCATCAATTGAAAAGGTCACAACTTGAACAATACTTTCATATAAATTCAAAGCATAAAAGATGGTTTCATCGATCTCTCGATTCGAATAAAACGTAAACGTTAAAAAACAATATCCAATTGATAAAAAACTATAACTTTACTCACTAAACATGTAGCAAAAATCTCTCTAGTTGGTGTTGATGTTGATCGGTTTCATCCGTTGTCCCACCGCGATGTGCTTAGCCAACAACCATGATGTTGATCATGATCATTGGATGGGAAGAAATCATCTTCTTTTTAGGTTTGGAAATTGCGGCCGCTACTCGGGAAAAGATGCGGCCGCGCTCTAAATTGCGTGTGGAATTATTGGTGTTGAATTAGGGTTGATCACAGCACTGTATTTATAAGGAAATAAGGCGGCTACACTCAAAGTCGGCGCCGGACGCTAGTTTAGGAAGCAGGACGCCCGTTTGGCTGCTTCTGGACGGGGCAGAACGCCAGTCTGGTTGCAGTCCGAACTCTCTGTATCGAATTTTTGCTCCTGGACGCACGTTTAATGAATGTGGACGCTCGTTCTACTTGTTAAACGCTCGTTCAAGTTGAATCCCTGCTTCCTGAATGCAAAAGAACCTCCCGGACGCCGCCTACATGGCCGGAACCGAACATGAAAAACCCTAATTCAGCCTCTTCAATCTTCATGCTTGATTTTCTTCCATGCAAACCCTCAATGTAACAACATTTGAGCTCATTCCATGCCATGCATACATGCCTACAAGATGATCAAAACCACGCAAAATGTAGAGACAAATATATTGATAGAAAACCATCGATAAAAACACGTAATTCGCTCGGTTTTACATTTTAATTATTCAAAACATCATTCTCTCAATTTATCCTTTTAGCCATGTGATTTCCTATAAAAATCACTAAAACACGGAAGATAATGTTACGAAATAACTCGATAAAAACCATAAAATTAGTCGTAAACAATTCCAAATCGTCATTTGAAATCACGTCGGGAATTGGGTAAGTGGGCTTCATACGGATAAAAAAGAAAGTACTTAAATATAATAGATGTCAAAATCCAAGTGTCTAATGTTTACGATTCCCAACAAGATGATAATTAATGGTAAATTAATAACAACAAGATAATAGCCCATTGCATTCCAAAGCTTCTTCATCCCCATCCTTAAAGATATCATCCTCAACTTGCCAATCTTCTCAAAAGGAAACAATATGAAGTGGTAAGTACTACGTACTTAGTAAGGGGTATAAAAAATGAAAAAACAAGATACAAAGCATCTATTGAACTAAAATCACCACCAATTATGTTTAAAGTGCACACTCCCCTCTATGAGTCCAACCAGCCAAACCCCGAAAAATCAAACCTTAGTAGCACTATGATCAAAGGACACTTTGCATGGTGTTGGTATGCGCCATGGCATATCCTTTGATACCTCATATTGCACGGACTTGCCCGTATAGGTTGGCCCATGCTGTGCAGTTCAAACGTGCATCATCGGAGATAAGGTGCTTTAGCCTTTGGACACACCAAGTATGTTTGTTAAGTTAAATTACTAACCACATTTGTAGATTAACATAAAGGGCTTTCCGATGGACAGATAAGCTTAGTCATTTCTATATTATGGACTTAGCTCATAGAAAAGGTAACATTGGCTACTAAACCAGCATTCTACAAGGCCTAGACAAAAGGCTTTTGGTGCTCCCACCTTCTCCCTATAGAGGGTCTCAGCTGTGGTCATGAGCCATGGATACAAGAAATCAAATGCTAGACTTCTCCGCAAATCAGATATTGTCACAACATGACAATCATAGCATATAATGTCAAGTTATACACTTCAAAAAGAATGTAAAGCACTATGAAGGGGTTAGGCACACACCTGACAAATAGCGAACACCCTGAACTCTCTAAATCGTTAGGCGCATGCCTACAAGTATTGGGACCTCGCTCCATGAATTGTACCTTAGACGCACACCTAGGGAATGTTATGCGCACGCGTAACGTGACTACGACCTGTTTCATGTGTTTTCATCCTTGTTCGATTCCCAGTAGTTCCCATACAAAAATTCAGTACCATACGGGACTAAAATTCCATTTGATCTGCAATACACGTGCATGCTATTTCAAACACCAAATTAATCAATAAGACACAAATTAACCCGATCAAAAACACGCCTTTTACCTTGAATTGCTTGTGAAAAGTTGGTCCAAAATCCTAGAATGCCAAAAACGTGCGATCCTTTCCAACTACTATGAATCTCTACAAACCAAAAGCACAAACCCAATTACTAAAGAAACTATAGTGATCTACCTCATGAATTCTACAAGAAAGCCTATGATTCTATGAAGGTCAGAACATACACACTTACGGATTGTGGAATTGTTGGTACCAACACAATCCTTGTGTTGCGGTGATCAAAAGTCTGTACTACGGTCTGCACAAACAACAAACAGTTTAATCATAATTGTGAAGATTCTAATGTTCTCCTTATTTTTCCGATTACCTAGAGCACTTGTCGTTTCTCCACCCTTTTTCTGATAGGCGTACAATATGAGAGATTTAAAAGAAGTGGTTTTCTTTCGAGGATAATTAAACCATTTATTTACCCCTTAAATTCATAAATAGGATAAAATAAGTAAAAAGGATACATTTAATATAAAATTTCCAAATTACTGATTTATCCAAGTTAGGGGTATTACATCTCTCCCTTTAAAACAAGTTTTGTCCTCGTAACTAAACATGACTAGAAGGTGGATGAATTCTAGAAAATTATGTATTGTATCGTTTACCATCTCCCATGTCGCTTTGGAAGCGGAATGGTTGATCCATTGTACCAAAACCATTGGTATCTCTTTATTATTGACCATTTCTTTGTTGTAGTTGTAAACACAACCAAATCGAAGAAAAAAACGCGGAAGTATTATTATTCAAAGAGGTAACCTACAATGCTTCTGATCATGGATTGTTTATAACAACATACACCACATGAATCAGTTAATGGAGGTTAGAAGGTAGTTATAATAGAATACAATGTGATAACGGTTCTAACATCAAGTTACAACAAACTACTCTACTGACTAACTTCAACAGTCTGATGCGTCTTCATTAGTCAGATGCGTATACTCAGCTGCATGTTGACTGCACTCAGCACTTCTTTCAATCTTATCATATATTGTAGCACCCCCTCAAGCTGAGAGTGGACATGAATCAACTTGCACTCAACTCTTCCTTCAACCACTTGAACTAGGTTGAAATATCTTAGAAATCCTCAACTTGTCAAATAGGTAAAAGAAGATTGGTGCATCTAAAGCTTAGATAAGAAGGTCAACAAGTTGTTCTTTAGTGTTGATAGAAAGTAGTTTAACAAGACCAGATTTGACTTTGTCGCTTACTATTGGTCCCAGAGAAGGGTGTGAATATAACCGGGGGGTGAATGACTATATTGGAGTTTCAAAAACTTTTCTTCTTTTAAAATATTTTGGGCGGCGAATAATTTCCTTCTTAAAAGTTGTTTCAAAGTAGATTAAACACACAGAGTATATATAAAAAATAGTAAAGAAATGCTGTAAAGTAAAGTGTAGTAAGTAAATGAACACAAGTTTATAGTGGTTCAGGGTGGTGTAATCCCTTAATCCACTATTCTCATGTGATGATTGGAGGATTCACTATTGTTTTTCACCAATACAATAGTATGGTTGTCTTTGGCAACATGATGTGTGATTTTCAATATAATCACTAAATCCTACCGCAAGCGCACGGCTTATCGAGTAGTACTTAGGATGTCGATCCCACAGGGACTTGTAGTCAATCACCAAACAATTCCCGATTTATATTAGCTAGACAAATCAAAATCTTGGAGGTTTTTATCTAAAAATCCTAAAATCAAAGAAAATAAAGAAAATCTAATTAATAGCCAAGAACTTCAAGATTTAGGTAATAGGATTCAAGGTTTAGAGGCATTTCTTGGATTTCGGATCCATCACGGCGTTGTTTACATAGAATTTCAACAATCTTTCTATCAATATGAATCTTCCACTTTTGAAGACCAATTATCAAATATTACACGTAAACATTCTTTCGAACTATTATCGTGATTGTACCTAGTTTTATCCAACATTCAGTTTCCTACAATGATGAATAAAATTAGGTCCATTGAATTACCATAATTAAAGGGCCACTTTAGGTTTAACCTAATTTTCATTCAAGAAATCCCTAAAGATTCGATCTTGGTTTCTAGGTTATCGATTAATTAATACTTTTTCTGTCATCAATTAATCGAATGGAGTTTCTCATGCAATCCTATAGTCATTCACTCCTTCAAGATATTATTTCCGGAAAATTACATGAATAAGCATACAAGATCAAATTCATAAACATGACCAAAATCCTATCAATGAAAAGATTGTATCTTTAAAACTATATAATCATCGCCGGGCTTTTCCTAATCCAAGAAACCAATATTTACTCTCGTAACATATCAAGATTCCAAGATTCAACCATATAATTCATACATTGACAAGAAAAATAAATAAATAGAATAAAGGAGAAAGGAGATAGAAAGAAACAGTCAAAGTATTGCATAAATAATCAAACCTCGAAAAAACCTCGTTCTTGAATTTCTTGAACCTAAAAATCCTTGTTCTTGGGGATGGGAGATGATGATGATGATGAGGGGAAAATGTCGACTAAAATCTGATGAAAAATGTGTGTATCATGATTTGTACGACTTAGGGGAGTATAAAAGGGATAATTACATCATAAAAATAAGTTTCCATAATTAATTTAATCAAGAAAATCTTTAAAAATCAAATATCTATCAATCTTGGACTCTTGTAGTATGTGGACTCCTCTTTTGCATTGCAAAACACGCCATTATCAAAGAAAACACGTTGGTGAAAGTTTCCACCAATCAGAACATTTCGTTGGCCAGGATCAGATTTCTGGAAACTGTCACACCCTGGGTATGACAGAGACTCGTTTTTGAATTCTTCCACTTTAGCTCCGTTTTGGGGCATTTTTCTTCTAATCTCGAATCATCCTGCAATAATTCAATCATCCGCAGTAATCTAGCCCAAAAAGGATAAACATATTGCAAAATAACAACATATGGCACCAAATTGAGTCCAAAACATCTAGAATTATTAGACTTTTTAGGAATTTATCACAACACAAGCTTCATAATCTCTAAGACTATCACTCCTTGGCTACAAAAGCTTCAGTGACTCATTCTTCAACACTGCTCCTTGAGAACAAATCCTTCAGTAGCTATCACAAAGGGTGCAATTCCTTCTCAGACAATCTGATTCAATTGCTGCAAACTGGTGTTAATTGGATTCACAAAGGGTAGATCAATCTCAGTGCTTGATGTAGATTTGTAGTTCTGAATTCTGAGTTGGTCTGCTAGATATTTCTTTTATGTTCAGAGAGAAGGCTTTGAAATTGATAGAGTTTCTGCTCTTTATGTATTCTATATCTTTTTTTCTTGTCTGTCAATGCCTTTTATTTATAGCCTTGATTTTTCTTGAATTTGAAATTCCATCCGCTGGCTATTTAATGTGGAGAATAATCCTTGATTTAATCCTTGATTCTTCCTTGATTTTATTCTCCTTAATTTCAGTGATCCGGATTTTCTTCAAAAGTTCTTCATAAAATCCATCGTTGATTGATTCTGCATTAATTGCTTGATATATTTAACGTTCAGAATCAAATGCAGATAGCATACTTCACTCGCCTGTTTCTTAACTTGGTTGTTGCTTGACCGGTACAGTGGATATGCTTATAAGCTATTACTTTGCTATTGCGATTCTCTTCACCATTATTCTTGATAGTCAGCCGGTAGAATCTTCACTTAGCTGGTTTACTGTTTTTGTTTCTATATTGATCTTTCTGTATCTAAGTATGCTTGTTCTTCAATGATCCTTGATTTGGGTGAGATCAGTGTACATCATATTCAAATGAATAGATTCCATTACTTGTAAAAAGTCTTAGACTTATCAAAGGTCATCACAGACTTCCCTGGTTGTAAGTCAGTCCATAGGTCTTCACTTCACTGAGCTGGTTCCTTGGCTGTCTTCATTGAGCTGTTCCAATGATTTTACTGAGGCGTCCTACCAGTCTATTACAGTGCTTGTCTGACTGAACTTATACATGTCAGATTTCTGAGTAAAGCCTATACAAACATTATTGATCTTTTAAACTTATTTCAGGCTTGCTAAAAACAACTAGTATGGTCATTATCAAAACAGTAAAATGTTCCTAACAATTTCCCCCTTTTTGATGATGCCAAAACCTCATAAGCCTGAACATAAGTAACATTTTAATATGATAAAAAAATAAAACTCAACAATTTTTTTCATCCATGAAGGGCATAAAGTTGTTCAAAGCAAAACATATTACAACTACAGGTTTCTCAGATTTTGCTTGTACCTCTTGAACTTTGTAGATTGAATTCCTTCCATGTCCTTCTAGTCAATTTCTGGGAATTTTCATTTCCAATATTCCAGAGCAATATTCTGTGTGAGGCCTAAAAATACCCTTTTGTCAAGAAGACTATTGAAGTCATGCAAGGTTTCATGTGCCTGTGGCTCTCTAAAGTGTTTTTCCAGTCTGAGCTTTGCCTCAGCAATATGAGGATCTGCAAACTTTAGATCTTTGTACATTTCCCATTGTTGTTGAGAGTTTAACATGCTCATTGGTTTGAATTTTTTTTGTCATGTTGTTAAACTCATCATGTATCTCGTTTGATAATTCCTTAGGCCCCTTTGCAGTGAAAGGCACTAATTGATTTGCTCTACTATTTGAGCCAGCTGCTTCTTCCATTGTTCCTTGTTTTAGGGAAGCATATTCTCTTTTCATATTATCGTACTTCTTCACCGTATCTACCCTCAACTATTCATCTTGATAACCAAGACAATCTGCCCAAGCTTCATCTTGTGACCAGTTTGGATACAGACTTTCTTGATTTCTGAAAAATTCTTTCACATTCTCCAGTACTATTGCTTCTTTTCCTTCCTTATTACTGTAGGTTATAAAATGCCGTTTCTGACCAGAAAATCTTCCAACAGTGTGTCTATGTCTACGACTGTCACGGATTTTATTAATACAAAATAAACAAGTAATAAAACCGGTTAACCTCAAGTGCAAGGATCGTAGTATAGAGGCTATGCCGGGTCGATCTTACGGGGAACTAGACAGTTGTTAATCCTAGCTTTTGTTTTAACTAACTATGTCACGAACTACACTAAACAGTGGACTAATCTAAACAAAGATTGCAGAAAATAAAACTAGACGAGAGGCCGAACACCAATGCTAGGGAGGATACGGGTAACGAAATTATTAACTAAACTAAACCAATTGCAAAAAGGAAATTAACTAAGCAAAGCAAGACTCGAGTTGCAAGGATTTAAAATCAAATTATAAAAGGCAAACGAGGATTGATCCACCTATCAACATGTATTGATCTCCTATCTCGATTATATGTGGTATTTATCTAGGTTGTGATTCACCTTACCTAAACATGAACCCTAATTCCTTAGGTAATTCATCTATTAACCTAGTATCTTCCAATGCTAGATTAACGCGTTTTAAGATCAAAGGTGTCAACTTTTACGTTTAAATCTAGTGATTAGACTTATTAACTTCCGTTATTATAAATCTAAGGACTATTCTTATCTATGGTGATCTAAAGGTTTATCATGACTTCCATCAAACATAAACACAATCATACATGCAAATCTTCCGATATAAACGCAATTAAACGAGATAAAACATAAATAAGAAACAACCTTAAATAAATAACTCACAGTATAATTGAAATACAGAAATCAATCCAAGTTGATGGCTTCACAATTCTCGTTTGATTGAAGCTTTAGCTCCTGAGCATCCTCAGCAACACAGTTTTGCAGAAAAAGAACATAAAGACTGTTCTAAACTAATCTAATTTAAAGTTGCAGAAAAAGTGAAAGGAAAAGAAGTAAAATCGCAGCCTTAGCCGCCCCTAGGGTTTAGGGTTTGTATGATGTCGAATTGTTGTTCCTAATGTGTGAAAATAGCCTCGTATTTATAAGCAACAAAGTCGGTTTGGGTAAGTCGGTCTGGTGGACGAGCGTTCACTATAATGGACGAGCGTTCGAAATTCTTGAACTCTCTGCAGACGTTCGTTCAGCTTCCGTTCATGCTCTCAGTACCAAAATCGCTTTTATGGACGCCCGTCTGAATTGCCGGACGCTCGTTCAATATGGACGGAGTATAGACGCTCGTTCAGTGTGACTTGAATGGGATTCTCGCATACTTATCTCTTTTCTTCACTCCACATCATCATTATCTCTTTCTCAAATCAACTTAGCTCGATTTTTGATCTCTTTCGATCATCATTTGAACCACGAAATTTCACCTATAACACATGGAAAATATCGCAACTGTAATAAAGTCCAAATAATCATAATTTAACCATAAAACCACATAATTATATCAATATTGCGATTAAGTCTTTAAAAACATCGTTTGCTCAATATTTTAATACAAAGACCGATTATTATGCAAATTACACAACATAGAGGGAAAAACATCGTAAAATATATCCTTATAAACCACATAATTTCACCCTTAACAACTCCCCCACACTTAGCTTTTGCTCGTCCCGAGCAAAACAAAACGAAAATTAGGCTCGAGAAAGGAAAGCAGGCATCTAAACAAATATAACATATAGATAATAACTTAGGCGTTCACCATTGTGTATGTACATAGCCATAGAAAACTTCCACTAAATCCAAACTTGAGAAACTCAAAGCAAAACTAGCTAATACCCCCTCGTAGACTAGCAATAAATGACGCTCATAAGATGTACCCTACAAACGTGACATATCCCGAAAAAGATGATCGAATATATCTAGGGCCTTTCTGAAATACTCAGAGGATAATCCCTACATGATATCTTTCAGCTTATACTTGGGATAAGATTAACGAAAACTAAGCCTTATATTCAATTTCGTAACGATATCTTTTAGTTGATTTAACTCATTCACTTTAAACACACATTAGGATAAGCCATTGCCCTCATAGTAGAATAGGACATTTCGAGATAATCCCCTACCTTACTCCAATCATAAGGCAGCTCTTCCTAACTGTCGTGAGCTTTTAGTCATCATGGTGGTATAGGACATACGTGGTACACCCTACCTCACTCAAATCATCGACTAGCTTCCGACACACCCATTTCATTCATTAATTCAACTTTTTCACTTTGGACAATAGTTACGTGTACTTATCACATTCAAACCTTCAGATACTCACAGTATGTCATACTCCGGATCTAAATACAGACTATCATAAATCTCAAGATATATACGTAGCACTAAGCACATGACTTATAAGAAAATAAAAATTACTAATCCAAACGGGGTAATAACTCTATAGAATAGCTCATCGTCACTATGGCTCGTGAAAAATAGTGTCAGGTGAAACAACTAACTTATCAAGTACATGAAATATCGCATAGATGACTATAAAAACAACGAACTTCATATTGAATTGCCTACTCGGGACCAAACAAAGACAAAAGTGTCGGAAAATTTTGAAAAATTACGCTCATTTTGCATAATAAAAACATTCTAACGTATTAAACAAACTTATATGCATAGGTACAAATCGAACAAATCGAACTATCCCCTCCCCCACACTTAAAAAGGCAACATGTCCTCATGTTGTGCAGAACGAAAGAAAAGGTAAAAGTACTTAGCTGATTGTAATTCGAAAGTGGCAATTCCGGAAGTGGCTAGCATCAAATCCAGAAATGCCCGAGGAAATCAATAAACTGTGGACCATCCACCGGAAAATTGATATCAACTAAAAGCTCACAATCACTATCGAAAAGATCCTGCACACTTGAACAAACAAAACAAAACGGACCTCGGGGAACATAGGGGGATATTATCTCAAAAATGAAAAAGAAGGATAAAGATAAAATCGAAGAAGATAAAAGAGTAATCATTCATCACAATAAAGCACAGCTCAACTGACAGAGACAAACATAATCTTAAAAAAAACTAAATCAAAGACAAGAAATAACATAAAAGAGAGTCCTAATAGAATAAGGGATATCTAGGATGCCTCCTAGTAGCGCTTTTGGTTAATGTCGTTAGCTCGACACTGTTGAAGTCTAGCCCGGATCAGGCCATTTGACTTTTCTGCCAGCCACTACCTCGTGTAAGCTCTGATTAGTAGTGTGGCCGCAGAAACAACACCTAACACATGGGGTTAAATTCCTTATAGCTTTCCAGACACGTTTAAACTTCCCCATGGTTGACTTCTTCGTCTTCTGAAGCTTCTGATGACATTCTTGTTGACGCTCCTTCCAATATTCTTCCATATCCCAACTACCAGCTAGAACTTCTTCACATCTACGACTACCGTCATCCTCAGAGAACAAGTCGGGTGACAACCCGTCAAATTCATCGACTTGTGTAACACCACATCCGAGAATATCGAGGAATTTAACAATCAAAGGCTTATCCTTAGGTTCACCGATATAGTGCTTGCACCTCTGACCATTGACTCGAAACGGTTTACCGCTATAACCGCGAAGTTCTAGGACGCCTCCAGGAATGATTTGGAGAATTTTGAAGGGACCGGACCAACGTGTCCTTAACTTCCCAGGGAACAAATGTAACCTGGAATTGTAAAGTAACACTTGCTCTCCAACTTGAAATTCTCTCTTCTTGATCTTTGCGTCATGAAGGAGTTTCATTTTGTCCTTACTGATCCTGGCGCTTTCGTAAGCCTGAAGCCTAAACTCGTCCAACTCGTACAGCTGCTGCGGTCGATGTTTTCCACGAGCTTGGAAATCGAAGTTAAGAAACTTTGTAGCCCAATAAGCTCGTGCTCTAACTCAACTGGCAAGTGGCACGATTTACCATAAACCATCTGGTAGGGTGATGTACCCATGGGGGTCTTATAGGCGATTCGATATGCCCATAGTACATCATCCAACTTTAGACTCCGATCTTTTCTATGACCGTTCACTTTTTTCTCCGGGATCTTCTTCAAGCTCGGTTGCTTCGCTCAACTTGACCACTAGTCATCGGATGATATGGTGTGCCAGTTTTGTGACGAACACCATACTTCTCGAGGACTTTTTCCAAAGGTCGGTTGCAAAAGTGTGTCCCTTCATCACTAATCAAGGCTCATGGACATCCAAACCTCACAAAGATATTCTTCTTTAGAAAATTCATGACCGTTTTATGATCATTGCGAGGAGTGGCTATTGCCTCCACCCATTTCGATACATAGTCTACGCAGACTAAGATGTATTTATTACCACAAGATGATGGGAATGGTCCCATAAAATCGATACCCCACACATCAAAGACTTCGCATTCTAGGATGGGTTTCAAAGGCATGTCAAAACGCCTTGTCAGAGTACCGGTTCTTTGGCACCTATCACAAGCTTTACAGAAAGCTTCCGTATCTTTAAATATCGTAGGCCAATAGAACCCGGATTGAAAGATCTTAGCAACGGTTTTCCACGGACCAAAGTGACCTCCCGTGGGTCCACTGTGGCACTGCTCAATAATATCCCGTTGCTCAGATTTAGGAACACATCTTCTAAGCAAACCATCTTTACAGATCTTAAAAAGATAAGGTTCATCCCAAACGAAATATTTCAAATCAGAGAAGAACTTTTTGTTCTCCTGATAAGACATCTCTGGATCGAGATAACGGGCATGAAGGTAGTTTACAATGGAAGAATACCATGGGACATCAGGAGGACAACCGTCTATCAACATAATGTTTTCTAGAGGAAAGTAAAGATCTATATCATCTGGATCATCTTTTTCCTCCCTTAACATTCTAGAAACGTGATCAGCCACTACGTTTTCACTGCCCTTTTTGTCCTTTATCTGAACGTCAAACTCTTGTAGGGTCAGTATCCAACGTAGTAGGCGCGGTTTGGCCTCTTTCTTAGTCATCAGATACCGCAAAGCAGCGTGATCAGTCCACACAATCACCTGGGCTCCTAACAAGTAACTACGGAACTTGTCCATAGCAAAAACTACGGCCAAAAGCTCCTTTTCAGTAGTGGTATAGTTAACTTGAGAGGGGTTCAATGTGTGACTGGCGTAATAGATAGGCTGGAACTTTCCATTAAGCTTTTGCCCTAAAACTGCACCAACTGCATAGTTTGATGCGTCACACATAAGCTCAAAGGGTAAGTTCCAGTCAGGCGATATAAGAATTGGGGCAGATATCAGACGATCCTTGAGCTCCTCAAACGCATGCTTGCAGTTTCATCAAAATCGAACTCAACGTCTTCCTTAAGTAAGGTAGACAGGGGCTTGGCGATCTTTGAAAAGTCCTGAATGAATCTCCTATAGAAGCCGACATGTCCGAGAAAACCTCTGACTTCGCGAACATTCTTAGGATAACTTGTCTTCTCGATAGCTTCCACCTTAGCCCTATCTATCTCAATACCTTTTGCGGACACTTTGTGGCCAAGAACTATTCCTTCATCTACCATAAAATGGCATTTCTCCCAATTGAGCACCAAGTTCTTTTCCACACACCTAGATAACACCTGATCAAGATTATCGAGGCAATCATCGAAGGATTGACCAAAGACCGAAAAGTCGTCCAAGAAAATCTCCATACACTTTTCAACTAGCCCGTCAAAGATAGCTATCATACACCTTTGAAAGGTGGCTGGGGCATTACAGAGACCAAATGGCATCCGCCTATAAGCGAATGTACCATACGGGCGGTGAAAGTGGTCTTCTCTTGGTCAATTGGATCGATGGGTATCTGGAAGTATCCTGAATATCCATCTAGGAAACAGTAGAATGCGTGCCCCGCCAGACGCTCTAGCATCTAGGTCAATGAAGGGAAGGGGGAAATGATCTTTCATTGTGACCTCATTGAGTTTTCTATAGTCAATACAGACTCTATAGCCTGTAACGAGCCTCAATGCTATCTCTTCTCCCTTCTCATTCTTCTCAATAGTAATTCCACCTTTTTTGGGAACTACTTGAGTCGGGGACACCCACTCGCTGTCCGCAATGGCGTAAATGATACCCATATCTAGAAGCTTAATGATCTCCTTCTTGACTACTTCTTGCATGTGAGGGTTAAGCCTCCTTTGGGGCTGTCTTACACATTTAGCACCCTCACTAGTCTTGATCTTGTGCATGCAAATGTCAGGAGATATTCCTCGGATATCTCCCACCTGCCATCCAAAGGCTCTTTCGTTTTTTTGCAAGACGTTTAACAGTTTAAGCTCTTCTATTCGAGATAGCTTGGCAGATATGATCAAGGGAAGCTTGTCACCTTCACGTAGGAACACATACTTAAGATGTTTAGGCAAAGCCTTCAGAACTAGATCTACGGGGGGATCCTCTAAACTCGATTTAAGCCCTCCACTTTTCAACTCAGAATCGCTGAGCTTACTTAGTGGCTCCACTGCCAAAGCTTCTTCTCTTAATAACTCATCCTCAAAGTCAGCTGCTAATTGATCAAGATTAACCACACCATGACTATTCAGATTATCGATCAATCGCTCATATTCCGCTTCCACGACCTTGACTTGCTCGTCCATACGATCATTGAAGTCATTGAATGACTCCTCAATGGAAAAGCCGGTTGGAGAACCGAGAGGGTACTTGAATAGATTTAGAGACACTATAGCTCACCTCCTGGTCACCAACTCGAATAGTTACTTGCCCACCATCACAATCGATGAGGGCCCTAGGCGTAGATAGGAAAGGTCTTCGAAGAATCGGGGGAACATCCTCACCTTTCTCCATATCTAAGACGTACCGATCAACGGGAAGGTAAACCTATCAATTTGAACTAATACGTCTTTCGGGATCCCCGAAGCTTTCTTGGAAGATCTATCGGCGAACGAAGGTTCATGGTGGTGGGTTCTAGAAGATCTTGTAAACCAAGCCGATTGCAAACGGACAACGGCATCAAGGCGATGGATGCACCCGGATCACATAAAGAATTTGGGAAGACTAGGCCTCCCATCGCGGTGTGAGCACAAATTTGCTGGGTCACCCCTCTTGATTGGTAAGCCTTGATAATTGACCATTGAGCAGTCCTCACCAGTTGCTCGATCCATGTCTGCTAACTTCTTTTTAGAAGAAACAACATCCTTGATAAACTTGGTATACTTAGGCATTTCAACCAAAACTTCTGAGAGTGGAAGATTAAACCTGAGTATTTTTCAGCAAATTAAGCACCTTTCCGTACTTCTTATCTTCATGCAAGGGAATGTTGCTTTTTCTAGGTGGAAATGGAAGCTTTTTAAGGTCACTCTCAGAAAAGACTTTCTTTGAGGATGCACTTACGGCCTTGTCTTCCAGATCTTTCCACCTTACCACTTTGTCAGACTTCTTATTAGTCAGGGGATCAGCCACCTGACTCTCAACCGAATCTTCTTTCCTCAGGGGTTCAGCCACCTGAGGTGTTTCAACTCTTTCATTTCTCGGGGGATCGGCCACCCGAGTATGCTCTTGCGGGACGGGGGATATTGGGTGCTCAACTTCCCCTCCCCGCACCATAATTGGCGGGGAGGGGCTAGTGGTTTCCCTGGAAGCCAGGGGGACCACTCAGCTGAGTGCCACTTCTTAAACTCATTGCACTGGCCTCTTCTTTACCGTATTGCATTGTTGGCACGAGGTCAGTACATTGGCTGTTGCTTAGATCGGCCTGAGCAACTTGACCGCCTTTTGGATTCTTTTCCGTAAAGCTGGGCAGCTGCCCTGACGGTCTGGAAGCTAACTTCTCAGCCAGCTTGCCCGATTTGCCTCTCAAGACTTTTCATCGTCCTGCTTTGCTCCTCCCTAAATGAATTCCATTCGGCTTTTATATCATTTGAGTGGGAGGGGCCTTGAGAGTTTTGGAGGTTCTGGGGAGATGGCTGGCTAGGCCGAGTTTGAAACTGAGGATTAGAATTGGCGGGCCAATTCTGATTGAACCGTTGAGTATGATTTGAGAAATTGGAGTTCTGGTTCTGATTGAATCCAGGGTTTCTGTTGAAGTTTGGATTCTGATTAAAACTCGGATTGAAATTTGGATTTGAATTAAAGCTCGGATTACGGCCGAAGCCCCGGTTTTGAAAATTATTCGGCCGAGAGAATTGGTTATTGAACCTCGATTAGACCGACCGGAGAAAGCATTAATTTCGACGTTTCGCCCCCATCATGGGGCGAGCGAGCGATGTGCCCCGGATCTTCACATACTTGGCATGTGATTGGATTATATTGTCCATTATTATGAACATCATTGACTTGATGAGCAGAAGGGGAATGAAATTGACATTGGCCAAACATGTGACCAGTCTGACAGCAATTTTCGCAATACAGAACCTGAGGGTTCTGCGGAAACGACGGAGTCTGATTACTCGGGTTTGGAACTTGAGGACTTGCCATCTGCTTTTGCAGCATGGCTATCAGACTTTGAACATTGACTTCCTCCACCTTGGGAGGAGGAGGCACTTGGATGGCCTGATAGGATGGGGCATAGTTGTATTTGGAAATGTCTTCAAACAGTGCCCATCCTTCATCAGGTGTCTTTTTGAGGAAAGCCCCACCAGAAGAGCTGTTGACCATGCCTTTAGTAAGCTCGGTCAGTCCACTGAAGAAAGTGTTGACTTGCCTTTCCTTAGGTAAGCCATGGTGGGGGCATTTTCTTAAAAGAGATTTGAACCTCTTCCAACATTCGAAGAATGATTCATTCTCTTTCGGTAGAAGGTAAAGATCTCGTTCGACACTTTGGCGGTCTTCGAAGGTGGGAAGTATTGACTTAAGAACTCTTGTTCGAGTTCGCCCGGTGTTGTGATAGATTCGAGTTTGGGAGAGAGGCGTACCACTCTTTAGCCTCTCCCTTTAAGGAAAACGGGAATAGTTTTAACTTCACCGCATCTTCACTTACTCCCTGGATGCGAGTGGTATCGCATATCTCCGTAAATGTATGTAAATGAGTATGCGGGTTCTCGGATTGGTACCCGTGAAAGATCGATGCATGCTGCATCATTTGGATGAGTCCCGGCTTAAGCTCAAAATTCTGAGCAGCAATGGCAGGGATAACAATCGCAGGGTTGACTTTGACTGTGCCAGGCATGGCGTAGTCTGCCAACGTTCGTTGATTGTTAGCAACCATTACTATAAAATCAGTGATTTCCTCAGCTACCCGCTCCTCGAGGTCTTGCTCGGCTCTATCTTCCAAAACCGCAGAACGGAGAATCCGCCTGTTTGGCCGAACTATGCTTTGCTCGGGGTCGGGAGTGTATATCAACGGTCCCTTATGACTCCGGGTTTGCATAAACCGGACCAAAAACAAGTTTAAGAAATCTAAAACTAAGGACTAAAACCTAAGCTAGGAAATTAAAAGCCTAAAAGAAAGTTAAAAAAAAAAAAAAGATTATTTGAGAAAAGAGGGGTCAGACGGGCGTCCGCCCAGAATTGGGACTGGACGGGCGTTTGGAGGTCCAAACGCTCGTTTGGTCTTCAGAATCTTGGACGGGCGTCCAGAATCTATGGACGCTCGTCTAAGATGAAAATTTGATACAGGTTTGAAATTTTTTTAGCGGACGGGCGTTCAGTATTTTGGACGCTCGTCTGAGATGCGGGAAGAACAAGAAAAGAACAGAAAAGTTGCAGGAAAGGAGACTAATCACAAGGAGAAAAACTTAAACCCTAATTCTTAAACCCTAGTAATCTAAACCTTAAAACCTAAAAACTACCTAAGGGTCAATCGAACTAAAACTACCTAAAAAAAAAACAGGGGCTTAAACAAAACAAAAACAGAAAACGAAAAACAAACAAAAACTAGGCAACCGCCCGGTTCCCCGGCAACGGCGCCAAAAACTTGTCACGGATTTTATTAATACAAAATAAACAAGTAATAAAACCGGTTAACCTCAAGTGCAAGGATCGTAGTATAGAGGCTATGCCGGGTCGATCTTACGGGGAACTAGACAGTTGTTAATCCTAGCTTTTGTTTTAACTAACTATGTCACGAACTACACTAAACAGTGGACTAATCTAAACAAAGATTGCAGAAAATAAAACTAGACAGAGGCTGAACACCAATGCTAGGGAGGATACGGGTAATGAACTTATTAACTAAACTAAACCAATTGCAAAAAGGAAATTAACTAAGCAAAGCAAGACTCGAGTTGCAAGGATTTAAAATCAAATTATAAAAGGCAAACGAGGATTGATCCACCTATCAACATGTATTGATCTCCTATCTCGATTATATGTGGTATTTATCTAGGTTGTGATTCACCTTACCTAAACATGAACCCTAATTCCTTAGGTAATTCATCTATTAACCTAGTATCTTCCAATGCTAGATTAACGCGTTTTAAGATCAAAGGTGTCAACTTTTACGTTTAAATCTAGTGATTAGACTTATTAACTTCCGTTATTATAAATCTAAGGACTATTCTTATCTATGGTGATCTAAAGGTTTATCATGACTTCCATCAAACATAAACACAATCATACATGCAAATCTTCCGATATAAACGCAATTAAACGAGATAAAACATAAATAAGAAACAACCTTAAATAAATAACTCACAGTATAATCGAAATACAGAAATCAATCCAAGTTGATGGCTTCACAATTCTCGTTTGATTGAAGCTTTAGCTCCTGAGCATCCTCGGCAACACGCTTTTGCGAAAAAAGAACATAAAACTCGCTCTAAACTAATCTAATTTAAAGTTGCATAAAAGTGAAAGGAAAAGAAGTAAAATCACGCAACCTTAGCCGCCCCTAGGGTTTAGGGTTTGTATGATGTCGAATTGTTGTTCCTAATGTGTGAAAATAGCCTCGTATTTATAAGCAACAAAGTCGGTTTGGGTAAGTCGGTCTGGTGGACTAGCGTTCACTATAATGGACGAGCGTTCGAAATTCTTGAACTCTCTGCAGACGTTCGTTCAGCTTCCGTTCATGCTCTCAGTACCAAAATCGCTTTTATGGAGGCCCGTCTGAATTGCCGGACGCTCGTTCAATATGGACGGAGTATAGACGCTCGTTCAGTGTGACTTGAATAGGATTCTCGCATACTTATCTCTTTTCTTCACTCCACATCATCATTATCTCTTTCTCAAATCAACTTAGCTCGATTTTTGATCTCTTTCGATCATCATTTGAACCACGAAATTTCACCTATAACACATGGAAAATATCGCAACTGTAATAAAGTCCAAATAATCATAATTTAACCATAAAACCACATAATTATATCAATATTGCGATTAAGTCTTTAAAAACATCGTTTGCTCAATATTTTAATACAAAGACCGATTATTATGCAAATTACACAACATAGAGGGAAAAACATCGTAAAATATATCCTTATAAACCACATAATTTCACCCTTAACAACGACCACTACTTCTACTGGAGCTAGATCGATGTTGGCTGTCAGAACTTCTCAGCTGGCTAGTCCCAGGTCTTTACTGACTTTTAGATCTATCTCTGTCATCATATCTTCTTCTAATTGGGAAAGGCAGTCCAAGACATGGCTCATTATTGGTTCTTTCCCTCTCTTCAAAGATTTTCTTTTGCTGTTCTTCAGCTTCAGCTCTGACTCTCAGTTCTTTATCTCTAGCTCTGAGCTGTTCATCTCTGTTGATCCTTAAGGCTTATTACTTCTTTACCCCTTTTGGCAGCATCATCCTGTTGTTGTAATATAATGCTATTTGTAGTCTCAGTTGTATTGATCAAACTGTCCCGCTTGGATTCAATGGATGTGAACCTTTTGTCATGAGTTGTTAATTATGAACCACAACTCCCATTCTAGTTCCAATTGATGATGCCATGGCCTCATTTTCAAGTGATACATGTTGCCTTAGGCCCAGGAAATGTTTTGTGTGTTGATATTCATCTGACGCATGACATCGTTTTGCCTATGCACAATAATATTTTGTGCATCTATATACTCAGCAATTGCATGGAATCTGCGTTGTATAGTTTAACTTTCATCCTTGAAGGCCGCAGACATTGTTCTGAGATACAATTCTTGTTGCTTTAGCTCATCCAACAAGGAGTCCACTGCCCTTTGAAAAGTTTGATTTGATATTACAGCATCATGCTCTGGTCGGGCTTTTGCTTGTGAGGGTGGTGAAGAGGTCCCCAGTTGAGTGAGTGTGGGAGGGGCTAGTTCATGTTCCTTTCTTGCACATCTGGTTGAGTGACATTAGCATCACCTACTCTTTCTTCAAGTACTTGAGTAGTTGTAATTTCAGTTTCACCAATGTCTCTCATTCCCCATTGCTCTTTGTTGGGGATGGACTTTGCTGGTGTGGCAGCAGCTGATCTAGTGTCCAACACTGCTGTTGGATCAACTAATGTGTCAACAGATAGTTGTAGTCCAATATGAATTTGCTCAGGAGTGCACTCAGCTGCCTCAGTTTGCTGGTCATTTTTCTGAGCTGATGGTGTTTGCTTGGCTGTTTCCTATTTCTGTATGAAGGCATGTAGAGTGATGTCATCATCAACTGCATTTTCTACTTATTCATCATCATCATGCTGAGCATGATCACTTGCACCTTGTGCTCCTCCATCATCATCATTGTTTCCACCATCACCATCACTCTGATCATCATCATCATTATCATCAGATTGATCTGTATTTCCACCCTCATCATTAGATGACTTATGTAATCAAGCTTTGGCCTTTTCTATCATTTCCCAAAGTAGTTTCTAATCAAGCACGCCTACAAGGGTTGTGAAACCAAGAAATCCAAAGAACCAAGCTTCTTCATCAAACATTCTTGCAGTGTTTTTAAGTTGAATCCCGGAGTCTCCCATCTTCCAATTGAGGTATTCTGCAACTCTGTCATCAATATCCCTTTCAGGATTTTCTATATGTTCGTCCTCTTGCTGTTCTCCATCATCATCTCCTTCCTCTTCTTGTTCATCTTGCTGCTCTTCTTCCTCATCTCTTAGTGCGCCAAGGGATTCTTTGTCCAGATTTCTTTGGACATTTTGTTTCTTACTTTGACCGGAGGTCCTTCTACTGGATTTCTTTCACTTTCCTCCTTCTTCTGCTTTTGTTTGTTTGACATAGGTATACATGACTTTGGCGTCATGCAAACGATGAGGTGTCACAAAAGGGACGTTTAGACACTTCATCAGGTAGTGGAGAGGAATTCTATAGGATTTATTTACCCAGAAAATCCCCTTTTTATTCTTTCCTTTAGCAATACCTTGTTCAACTGCAGTGGCCTCTCCTTTGATTTGTTCCTTTAGCCGTCTGAAAATGTAGGTGGCCCAATCAAATTCTAGACCATGGTAGATAATTCCCATGAGTCGCATTCTGGCCTCGGTCATGACATTCATGGCTCATAATTTTCCTTTAATGTTCTTTCTAATCGGTAAGCTGAACTCATTGAAAGGCTTTTTTAGAGCAGATTTTAGACAGTTGAACTTTTTTGTTTTCCACAGTGGCATCATTTCCGATCTCCATCTAGAAAGCATCCATGTCTTGTGGAACGAGCCCCACTTTTGCGTGCCGTTGATTCGAGAGTTCAAGATGCTGGTGAATTACCTTCGCCGTAATCACCACCTCTGTTCCATTGACAGTGGCAACTATCTTGTCCTCACTTGCTTCACCGTCTTCTGCTAGGAGCCCAAAAACATATGTGGCAGTTTTCCAGAAGGAAATGAGACTCTCATAGCAAATTACAGTGATAGGGGGGTTGAGAAAGGTCATCAGTCCTAAATCTTTGCATCCATCCACCAATTGTGTTTCTTGTTCATCATCTTTGCACAGGTTTTTAAAGTGGATTAGATGGAAAATGATCATGTTGCAATTGATTTCTCATATAGTTTGCCGGACTTAGCATTTGAGGAAGATGAGGACATCTTTGAGATTTTTGAGAAAAAAACTTTGAGATTTCTTGACAAAATAAGGTTCAAGAAATTCAAAGAGGGCGTAAAGTTTGTGAAAATTCTGAAGTGTTGTTTATATAGTGGAGATTTGATAGTGTGAACGCGGTTGAATGT
The DNA here is from genome assembly GCA_036785695.1 of Gentiana straminea. Lineage (NCBI taxonomy): Eukaryota > Viridiplantae > Streptophyta > Magnoliopsida > Gentianales > Gentianaceae > Gentiana > Gentiana straminea. Next base: position 3,137,533 of record JAVUPR010000515.1, on the reverse strand, counting down.
GGAGAGATTTTGGTGGAGTAATGGCGTGATTTTGTGTATATAAATCGCGATTAACAAGGATAATGGGAGAGAGGATTGAGGCATGTAATGATAGTGCCCAGGAATCGAGGCGTTGCCGTCACTCTCTCTTGTCCAATAATAACTTCCATAAAATAATCCTTTTGTCTGATTCAAAATACAAGTTTGTAGTCTTCACAAAATAAAACTCCATAATTTTATGATTATCCACATGTGTAAAAAATGATTCATTTCACACTATACTTCACTGTTTTCTTCATAGCATTTAGCGGTTTAGTGATTTGGCTGATCACTAGCCCGATGTAGTGGCCTGCTTACTGAGCTGCTGTAACAAAAATTGTTCCTAATAATCGGTGAAGAGGACTTCGCTGGTACCAGTGCCTTACCTGCCAAGTGAGCGCACCCAAAGTGGCAAAGGTTCAGTCAGCTGGTGAAGTCAGTCCACTAATTACTCCAGATAGCCGCTCTTTGTAACTTTGTAACTTAATCTATTTCAATCATTCCTAGCTCTGTTCTTAACTTAAAAATTGATCTTCTGTTGATATCAGCCAATTGATCTTCTGTAGATATGTATCTCAAAATTACATCTCCTTTCTCCACATGATCTTTGATAAAATGATGTCTCACATCAATGTGCTTTGTTCTTGAGTGAAGCACTGGATTTTCTGTAATAGATATTGCACCTGTGTTATCACACATGATTGGAATTGTCTTCACTTCTATTCCATAGTCTCTTAGCTATTGTCTGATCCATAATATTTGTGCACAACAACTACCTGCTCCTATATATTCTACTTCAGCTGTTGAGGTAGATATGGAATTCTGCTTTTTACTAAACCATGATACTAGTCTACTTCCTAGCATCTGACAAGTTCCTGAAGTGCTCTTTCTGTCAATTTTACATCCAGCATAGTCTGAATCTGAATAAGATATCAATTTTAATCCACCATCTTTTGGATACCAAATTCCCACATTGATTGTGTGCTAAAAATATATGATGATTCTCTTAGTTGCTAACAAATGAGATTCCTTTGATTGAGCTTGAAATCTTGCACATACTCATACTGCAAATGCTATATCAGGTCTGCTTGTAGTTAGGTAGAGTGGAGATCCAATGATTCCTCTGTATAACTTTTGATCAACATCCTTCCCATTTTCATCATTTCCAAGTATAATTCTTGCACTTGTTTCCATACCATAATTGTTGACTAAGACTTTTGTATACTTTGCTTGATTGATGAAGATCCCATCTTTCATCTATTTCACTTGTAATCCAAGGAAGTAGTTGAGTTCTCCCATCATACTCATTTGAAATTTGCTTTTCATCAGATTTGTAAACTTTTCACACAGCTTTTCATCTTCTGATCCAAAAATGATATCATCTACATAGATCTGAACTAGCAAGGTGCTTGTTCCATCTTCTAGTTTGAAAAGAGTCTTGTCAATGGTTCCTTTGTTGAATCCATTGTTAATCAGGAATTGTGACAGTGTCTCATACCAGGCTCTAGTGCCTGTTTGAGTCCATATAGTGCCTTTTTGAGCTTGTATACCTTTTATTTTCCCCAGATCTGGAATCCAAGTGGTTGTTCCACATACACTTCTTCTTCCAGGAGTCCATTTAGATATACACTCTTTACATCAATCTGATAGACTTTGAAGTCCTTGTGAGCTGCAAAAGTTAGAAAGAGTTTGATTGCTTCCAATCTTGCTACTGGTGCAAAAGTTTCATCATAATCTATGCCTTCTGCTTGAGAGTATCCTTTTGCAACTAGTCTTGTTTTTATTTCTGATAATTGCTCTTTGTTCATCAATCTTGTTTCTAAACACCCATTTTGTTTGAATTATGTTGGCCATGTCTGGTCTATCAATAAGTTCCCAGACCTCATTTCTCTCAAATTCATTGAGTTCTACAGCAACTTGGATTGCATCATCTATTGTTTTGGGTTTCACCTGTGACAGAAAACAAGTTAGCATGCTTTCCAGTTGTCTTCTGTTTCTAACACTTGTATGAACATCTCTAATGCCTTGTTCTTCTGGATGATCGCTGAGCCAATTTAAGTCAGGTTGAATTTGTGCTTGTTCTGGTACTTCTAATGTTCCAGCTTATTTATCAACTTATTGAGTTTGCGTTGGTGGCTCTGTTGTAGTTGTAGCTGGTACTTCATCTTGATTATCAAAAGAGTGATTTAGAATTGTAGCTGGTACTGTTGTATCCATATAGACTTGTTTTTGTGTAGCTTCTTCTTCATTAGTGTGTAAATCTACACCATTAGTTTGGTTCATCAAACACTACTTGAATTGATTATTCTATCACCAAAGTTCTCTTGTTTAGTACTCTGAAAGCCTTGCTGGTATATGAATATCCCATGAATATTGCGTCATCAGCTTTTTCATCAAAAGTATGCAGTTGATTCATGTTCAAAACAAAACATTTAGACCCAAACATGTGTAAATGAGATATGTTAGATTTTCTTCCATTCCATATTTCATAGGGTGTTTTTCCCTGATGTTTATTAGTGATGGATCTATTTTGAGTATAACATGCTATGTTTGCTGCTTCAGCCCAAGATCTCTTTGGTAAGCTTGCTTCTGCTCTCATGGTTCTGACAGCTTCCTTGAGTGTTCTATTTCTTTTTTCTGGTACTTCATTTTATTGTGGAGTTCCTGCTGCTGATAGTTGATGTAGTAGACAATTTTCTTCACACTAAGTTCTAATTACTTCATTCAGGAATTCTGTGCCTCTATCTGACCTTATCTTGATGATCTTCAATTCCTTTTCATTTTGAATTCTTCTCAGTAAGTCTGGTAGTTTCTTGAGTGTTTCTCTTTTCTTGTTCATGAAAATAGTCCAGGTGAACTTTGAAAAGTCATCAACCACTACTAGAGTATACTTCTTTCCACTTATACACACTAGTGTGATTGGTCCGAAAAGGTCCACATGTAATAGATGTAAGATCCTTGTTGTTGATTGGTGTGGCTTTGACTTGAAAGAACTTTTGATCTGTTTCCCTTTCTGACATGCATCACAGAGACTTTCCTTCTTGCGTGTGATGTCATGTAGGCCTTTCACTAGCTTATTCATTGACATCTTGTTGATGGTCTTGAAATTTAGATGATTTAGTCTTCTATGCTAAATCTAGCTAGGTGATTGTTTATTCTTGACAAGTAAACATGTTTCTGCTTTTGCTGTCTTCCAGTCCATCACATACATGTTGTCTACTCTTTTTCCTACAAGTACAACCGTGCCGGTTTGATTGTGAATCACTTTGTATCCTTCTTTGCTAAAGTGTACATTGCAGCCTTTGTCACAGAATTGACTAATACTTAGAAGATTGAAATTCAATCCCTTGACATATGCCACGTTCTAAATCTTCAAGTTGTTCTTCTTCATGGTTCTTTCCCCCTTAATCTTTTCGGGGTTTTTTTTGCCTCCAAAAGTGACTTTGGGTCCATCAAAAGCTTTGAATTCAGTCAGCCTTGAAGTGTCCATTATTTATGCAATTGAAGCATCTGTATTCATCATCTTTTTTCTTCATGGCTTTGCTTGAATTTGAATTCTTGTTTGATGAAGAACTTTATTTATATTGCTTCTTCTTTAATCTGTCAAAACGTTTGATCAGTAAAGTAATCTGCTCCTTTAGTTCTTGAGTCTCTTTGCTGGTTGAGTCAGCTGCTTTGCTTTGCTGGGGTGCAACTAGTGCACTGGCCTTGTGTGGCTCAGCTGGTCCACCGACTTCACTGTTTAACTCAAATTCATGAGATTTTAATTGAGATATCAGTGTCAAGGTGTTGGTTTTTGCAAGATCTTTTATGCCTTTGAGTACTGATGTGATGATCTTCCATCTTTCAGATAGACCTCTCAAGATTTTTAGACAAACTTCTTTCTGTGGATATGTATGTCCCAGTCGCTGTAGTTCGCTGATGATGCATGTGTTAGGAAATCTATGCGGGGATGCAGTGGAATTCAAAATTTTGATTTCCTTTTACCCAAAATCAACTTTGTTTAAGCAATAAACAAATAAGCTAAAGATGGTGGTTATCTTGCTCGATCTAAAAGATCGACGTTTTGACCGTCTAAGGAGAGTAGTTCTACATAGAGCCGCCCAAATGTTCGGCCTCTACCGGTGATCCACATGAACAGCCCGCCGGAATCCCATCATTGATTGCTACCAAAAAAACTCGGCTGCTAGACCGACTTTTTCTCTCTCTCAAAACCCTCTCTAAGAAGCTCTTTATTTTTCACAAGAACTATTAGCCCTTGGAATTATGGTGTACAAAAGAGCTTGATACCCAACCTCCTATTTATAGTGGTTGGGGCGCCCTTAGTAGAGTAGAGAGGAAGAAAAACTTTTACTAGTAAAATAAGGAAAATATCCTTGATTGATTTATCTCATTTAATTTAATATCCTATATTAAATATTTCAAATATATTGTCAATATCTTCTATTGACTATATTTATCTTATTACCATAAATTAATTTACACATGTGTATACATCACATTTATATAACACAAATAAATCTATATTTATATTTTAATATCCAAGCATTGAAACATGATCAACTTAATTGGCATTCACGTGTGTCAACTACATACACAAATTTCGGCGCCATGTATTAGATATATATATATATAGGGTTGGGTTCCCCTACATACCATACTATCCATACATACCTACATACCACTTAAATTAATAACCCAAACCAATCAGATACTTCAAATTACCCTTCCTACCCTTCCTCCTTCTATTCAGCTTCCTCCTTCGATTCTGCCACAGCCTTCCTTCTTCAAATCCGGCGACGGCGCTACTTGGTTATACGACTGCGCTACTTGGGAATCCGGCGACGGCGAACAATAACTAGTTTTGATTATTGTTTTTTTCCGTAGCATAGCAATGGATTCGGAATCGGAATATGATGATGGAAATCCGGCGATGGAGAATACTCAAATTGTTTTGTACACAGTTTATATTTTGGATGAAAGAGTACAAAATACACCTTATCAAGCAGGTAATTTTTCACTCAAATTGTTTTGGCAAATTGTTTGTTAAAACATACAATACTAGTTGGTGATTTAGTGCATGTGGTTGTTGATTTAGTGCATCTACTTGGTGATTTTAAATTTCGTTATCATAACATTTTCACTCTGTTACGAAACTACGAAATTAAGTGAAGAAATCAACACTTCTAGTTTGACAAGTATGGCAGTAGTTGACGTTGTACCTGACATAAGTGCAGTAGGTGAATTTTCTATAATTTTACTTCTTCTTCCATATTTTTGATAGAATATCATGTAAAATAAATGAACTGGTGTGTTTAATTTATCATTCAAATAATGCAGATAGTGTGGAAGGAATCAACTATGAGTCACCTTTAGCAGAAGAGCTCGTCGAACAAGATGGTACTATAGGTTATAGTTATTTATGCTCTGTTTTTACGTTCAATTGCATCTTATTAGTATTTTAGTGCATCTAGTCACTTTTAATGTGCATCTGATATTAAATTTTAATGTTTTTATGAAGCTACTCCTGTCGTCACTAGAGACCCTATCAACCAAATACCCTATGTTCTAGAGAATTTAAAGCCGGTTGTAGGGATGTTGTTTGATGACCTAAACAGTGGAATACGTTTTTATAGGAAGTATAGTGAAGCCGCCGGGTTTAACATCAGGTTGGATATAGAAAAACATGGTAAAGGACCTAACAGAAATATTATATACAAGCGTTGCGTATGTAATAAGGCGGGGATAAGTAAGCCGACAGGGAAACTAAGAAGGGTTCCAATAACTAGGGTTGGTTGTCGGGCTAAAATAGTTTTCCAAATAATAGAAGATGGTGTAGAGGAGAGAAAACAGTGAAATACATGGTTGCTACTTTTATAGAAGGCCACTCACACCATCTGAATACTCCAAATACCATGGTCCATTTGAAGCAAGCTAGAGATATAAACATCGTGCATAAGAAAATAATAATTGACAATGCAAAGGTAAATTTTGGGGCGACCAAGTCATTTAAGATGTTCAAGGAACATGTAAGCGGTTTCCGTAATATTGGTGCGTCATTAGAAGATTTTAAGAACTTCTCCGAGATGTCAAGAAATTTATCAAAGAGTATGATGCACGTATGTTAATTGAAAAGTTTATGCAAAAAAAAAGCAATGTGTACTGCATTCTACTTTGATTTTGATGTGGACAAGGATGGGAATTTGAGCAGAATATTATGGGCTGATCCTATTGCTATAAAAAACTACATGCTCTTTGGTGATCCGCTTTCGTTTGATACAACTTTTAATAAGAACCAATATAAAATGGTGTTTGGTCCATTTACGGGTGTGGATAACCATAAGAGATGTGTGGTCTTTGGAGCCGGTCATTTATCAAATGAGACCACGAGTCATTTGTTTGGCTTTTTGAAAACTTTTTGAAGGCCATGGGTGGGCGTTATCCAAACTTCATAATAACGGATCAAGATCCGGCGATCAAGGCGGGAATAGAAAGGGTCTTTGGAGATAAAACGCAACACAAGTTTTGTGTGTGGCATATCATGAAAAAAGTGACGAGAGAAAGTAGCGTCGGCTACATGTAAAGAAACCAACTTTCTAAAAGACATTAATGCTTGTGTGTGGGGCGATGACATTGAGGTACGGGAGTTTGAGCAAAAATGGGCATCGATGATTTCGACTTACAAATTAAAGGATAATGAATGGTTGGATAGCATGAAGAAATTATGTGCCTATTGGATCCCCGCCTATTCAAGGGATTTGTTCTTAGGAGGGCTTATGAGGACGACCTCAAGATCGGAATCTGAAAACAGTTTCTTTGGAAACTTCACTAACCCCAATTTATCCTTGGTTGGATTTTACATGAGATACGAGAGCGCAATGGATTCTCAACGATGGAAACACTCCAAGTTGGTAGCAGATTCCAAAAATTCATCGCCTCAACTTATTACCCCGCTTGAAATGGAGGAGCATGCTTCTAAAATATACACCCCTGTTATATTTTACGAGTTTCAGCAGGAGGTAAAGGCTGCTTGTTTTAGATGTGGGTTTAAGAATAGCACTACAGATGGTGTGGTAGATACTATTATCATCACAGACCGGGACATGAATAAGGATTACATAGTCCAATTTGTTATCTCTGAATATAAATTGGTATGCTCTTGCAAGAAGTTCACCAGAGAAGGTCTCTTGTGTCGCCAAGCAATTTGTGTGTTGAAAGATAAGGGTTTCGATGAAGTTCCGAAAGAGTACTTGTTGGATAGGTGGATGAAAAACGCAACTTGTCAGCCGGTTTTTAGTGTAGATGGAACGTTACTTGTTGATTGTTCAACATTAGACACTAAAAACAAAAAGATTGGAGAGTTGTATACTGAAGCATTTGCCTGTGTATCTATGGTTGAAGACAATGAAGAAAAGGCAGATGAGTTGTTGAAACTACTTCGTGACTTTAGAGAGAATGTCACAGACGTTAAAGATTGTTGTGAAAATCGAAAGAAAAAAAAAGTCAACAAAGATGATGAGATTGAGAAATTGCTAGGAACAAAACTTCCAAAAGAAGTTACTATACTTCCTCCAAAACAGTCAAAAACGGAGGGGTCTGGAAGATCGGGAAGAAGGATTATTTCGGAAAAGGAAAAAGCTATCGAAGAGCAGAAGAGGACCCAAGAAAGTGCAACTATTGTGGTAAAATGTCATACCATGACTACAGAAATTGCCCCACACGTCTCCTATAGAAAGATGCCACAACGGAGGAAACATGTACATAAAAGTGTTGTTGAACATTCCTCATTTGCATTTGTATTAGGTTATTTGAACATCAGAAATTAGAGGGTCATTATATTTAAAGTGCTTATAATAGTATATTTGTTTTTGCAGCCTGAAAACACAGACATTGGTGGGAAGATATACGAGATGATCGATACTGCTCTATCAAGCAACTAGGAGTAGTTCCAGAGCTGCAGGGGGTGTTTACTGTCATGATTATATATGTCCTAGTTGTCAAGTAGCTATTACTTTTCCTAAGATACAATATTTTGTATGGTGACTGTTCTCTTTTGGGTTGCAACCTAGTACTGGTTATCTATTTGGTTTCTATAGTTGATTTTGATGCAGTTGTAACTTTGTTATGTTTGCCTTCTTACTATGGATGAATTTGGATCCCCTATTAGCTCATGATCTTTTGCTTTTGATTCTGTTTATTGTTAGCTTTTGCTTTGCCTGTGTTGTTTTCCGATTCTGCTGCTTGTGGGGGTTGCAAGCAACCAGACCTTTGTAAGGTAACGATGTTTTGCCTGTATGCGTTGTATAAATCATACGGAACAGTGGCTGTTTTTTTATATTTCCCATTCTGCTGCTTTTGATAATTTTAGTGCATCTGATCACTATTTTAGTGCACCTGGTTATTGTTTGAGTGCACCTAGTTATTGTTTCAGTGCACCTGATTACTTTTGGTTCGATTTTCTTTTACCTTTAATCTTCTAATCTCTATGGATAACCGTCTCGGAAGGAAAGAAAGAAAAAACAATAATCATGGAATAAATCCTAATTGCATGAATTATTTGATGGGTTGGTTGAATGTGTGCATATGTAGATTCAATTTAGACTCATTTCACTTTTAATGATTTTAGTGCATCTGATCGCTATTTTAGTGCACCTAGTTATTGTTTGAGTACACCTAGTTATTGTTTCAGTGCACCTGATTACTTTTGGTCCTATTTTCTTTTACCTTTAATCTTCTAATCTCTATGGATAACCGTCTCGAAAGGAAAGAAAAAAGAAAGAATAATCATGGAATAAATCCTAATTGCATGAATTATTTGATGGGTTGTTTGAATTTGTGCATATGTAGATTCAATTTAGACTCATTTCACTTTTAATGATTTTAGTGCATCTGATTACTATTTTAGTGCACCTGGTTATTGTTTGAGTGCACCTGATAGATGTTTTAATGGGTCTCCTTACTATTTTGGTGAACCAAATGTTAGTATCTTTTTAAATGATCAGAAAGAGTAAATATTACAGAAAGAGTAAATATTAGTGTAATTTATTGAACAAGTGCAGAAATATAAACTAGAGAATATGATCCCTAACGCAATCTCATAAAAACATTGACATCCACTTTGTTTCCAAATACGTACATGCATACATTTACAATTCACTTTGTTCAAGACTATCTTCATCCTTAAGTACTGAAGACCTTGTTCCAACTAATTCAGACTACAAACCCTTTTAATAACACTGACTAAAATCAACCACCTGCAAAAAAAACAAAAAACGAAAAAAATCATAAATCCTACAAAGTGCAACCTGAGTGCATCTGATAGAAATTTTAATGTACCTAATGCATTTTTTAATGTAACTACTAAATTCATAAACAAAAGTGTTTATTAAAATGTTAAAAAAATTTAAAAAGGTCTTTTAAAATATTGCTCTCGGGATTTAGATGTATAATATTAAAAGACATAAAATTTGTTACCTTTCGAAAATTCATATCCCATCTGAGTAGATCAAGCATTGTGCGAGAACGGTATTCATCCAACTTCTGCACAAAGAATCATAGATAATATTATGATACAAAATTATCATAATTAAATAAATCATTAAATCAAGTTGACTATGCATACCTTGAAATAATTTGTGTTGGTCCATAACGTTTCATCGATTGTAGCTTCCAAAAATTTCAGTACATACACTCCACAATCATACCTTACAAATTGAGCATAGAAAACAAGCATGCAATTTTTTTTAACAAACTTGTTTCATGCCTATGTAGAATAAGAAACATAGGAAATTATATATAAAATGAAGTACCCATTCTTTTGCTGGGGCACCTTAACATTCACCACTTCAAACATGTTCATCCCTTTTAACTTATCATAACCAACAAAGTTTTCGTCGATAGCCAGCTCAACATTATAAACCTTGCAAAAGTAACACGATAAACTCAGACACCAAATCAAAAACAAAACCTCATTTCCATCGACACATCTAGGAACCGATGCGCTTCGCGACGAGCTTAGCATGCGAATAACAAAAGCAGAGTAGAAGGAGCACAGAAAGGGTGCAGAGCAGCAAGATACCTATTTTGCTTTGTGTACCCGAGACACTTCCGAGACACATAACAAAACAACAAAGAACATCCAAATATTTACCCAGGTACATTTTAGGCTCTAAATAGACTCCAAACAACATTCTCAGATTTACCTTAATACAATAGCATGATATGTCAAGGTTTGAACACAATACATCTAGCCCACCTAACAATGCATCTACTAGTGCATCAACAATCACACTTTTGAAAATAATCACAGCCATGAGTAAATCATTAGCGTAATACTTAAAACTTATATGTATGTTTTAGACAAGAAAAAAAACTTACCACTTCACTGGCAAAGTGATTCTTTGCAACCATTTTCCTTTTATGCATTAGTGAGTCTAAGATGAATGTTGTCTTCTTCTCCAAATCGCAAACACAAAGAAAACCAATGGTCATCGTTTAATAGAGGAATAAACACCTGTGCAGTGGTGAAGAAAAAGAAAACAAATGAACAAAATGGTACGGTATAACATTACAAACTCTTGTTTGATGCATAAACATTATACATAGTTTTGTTTTGTTTTTTTTTATTATTACTTTTTTGATGTCTTTTCCATCATTAGGCATGTAATGCAACTTTATATATGCATTGTGAAGTGTTTTTCTTCCATCTGGCTTCAAATCCTGAATGGTAGAAAATGCAAGTTAAATTCTGAGAATAAAACATTCTCAGGAAACTATACAAATCTGTTTGTGTTTAAAATTTTACCTTAACAATTGTAGGCATAAAGAGAAACTCTGGATTCGAAAGAGAACATTTAATTCCAACAATATCAATCACCTAAAATACGATAAGTGTTAGAATATATAATGAGAATGAAATGAAGAGCTGTTTGACTGCACCTGGTTATTGTTTGAGTGCAGCTGATTACTAGTTTTTTTTATGCTTATAATGTATTGATTAAAGGATGTCAGAATATATAATGAGAATAAACGTAGTAAATCTTTAGAATTAAACTAAAAAAAGTTTGCAAATGCAAGTAAACTTACATTATGCATTATCCACTGGCGTGGCTTTAAACTCATCATCCCTTTTCGAGTGACTTGCATCCACTCGGTATCGACAAGACTAAAAATATAAGTAATACGATTACATATTGACAAATAACCTAATAAGCAACATAAACACATAAATAAAAAATTTCTTACATTGATGCATTGTCGCCTTTATGAACAAATTCAGTAAGATGTGCATCCGTGTATTCTATACGATTTGAGGGTGCTTTGGTGACTATTACATGGAAATAAGTGTCTTATATTAGAAAAGACGGAGTAAACTAGTACATAAAAGTCTAAGAACACACGTTATGAAAATGGTTCAAATTACCGTAATCCGCAAGTCATAGAGTGAGCAAATTGTTTGATTTTAAAATTCGGATGTTTTGGTCGAAGTCGGGATCCGATAGCATGCTCTACAAACCTAAACTTCTTCAATTGAGCACTCTGAAAAATATAACAGGTTCCTTCCTAGTGAATTTTTTTGATTGAAATGAATATTGTAAAACAAAGTAATTTTAAAACTAGTTCTTACATCTTTAAAGCATGGAGTGTATCCTTGCTTCATGCCTTTGTAGGTGTCCATGAACCGCATCATGTAAACACCCAAATCTACACCATCAACAATATGAGGTTTCGGCACGAACTCCTGAACATCAAACCTAAAGAGGTTTTCACAAGCTTTTGCTTTCCCTTTCAATATCTCACCCATGAAAGCCAACTGTGTCAAATGCGAATAAAAAAGAACATATTATAATAAAAAAAAACTTATTAGATAATGGGTACAAAAAAGTTGAAACACATACCACATGTTTTACATAGGTACCATATTTGACCGACTTTGGTTTCATAGCATGAATAACTTCAAGCTTTGATTTTCCCAAGTTTGCACGGAAGAGAATAGGATTGGGATCGACGTGGGTAAGGTGGGGCACAAAAATCTGTAGGTACAAAAGTGGACATGAACGAAAATAAATTTTAAATAAAAAGCATATGCTTTACAATATATTTACCAGGTCTACATCATTGAAATTGATCTCCACACCATCAGTGGGCTGAAAACATACAATGTTTGTTAGAAAATATAAGCATAAAATTGACGTTGTTTTTAAATTTAAAAAAACATAGCATATAAGAGCTTACATAAACGGATGATGACAAGTAGAGAAACAAACGTAGGGGGGAATCACTAGACTTGTTATACTCTCCCTTGTTTAAACTGTCACACCAGACATTTATAACTGAAGGAGAAACATTATCTCCAACGACTAAAGATTTCAAATCTGAGCGGGTCAATTCATGTTTGCCACTGCTGAAGAGAATTTCCGTACACAAAAACAACATGGTAGATAATGCATAAGGCAGGAAAAAGAAAATATTCTAATGCATCTAATATAATAAACGATGCATCTAGTACTTGAAAAAGTGCATCCATCTACTAGCACAAGTTTCTCAAACACACCAAGAGACATCTAAAACAATAACCAGGTGCACCAAACTAGTTACCAGGTGCACCAATCTACTTAACAGGTGCACAAAAACATTAGCACTCCGAAAAGTGCACATATCACAGAAGAAAATACATATAGTAGTTCAAAATGTGAACCTGATATGTTAGAATAAAAATAATTGTAAAATTAGAAGACCAACCTCCGCATACGACTCTAAACATCAACTTTTTAAGAGGTCAATTTGAATTATCGAACACAGACTCAATTTGAATTATGGTACCTTTGGCTAAATAATAACACTAAGAGCAGATGCAGTTTCACGAAAATAAAGTTAATAGTAATGCATATGACAGTGATATTACAAAAAAAAACCTCTCATCAGAGTTGTCTAAGAGAGAATAATCAATCACATACTTCTCAAGCTTAGTCAAATGAGAGAAGATGTCAATGTTCCTCTGCAAAAACGGTGATCGATAAACATTAGAACGAACAACGTTCCGTTTCGTTTTCAAATTTTCCTCATGCTCAACTTCCCGAGGGGAGGTGTCCTTTGTACCGCTCCACTTGCAATTGGTGTTGGTGATGGCTGACTAGAAAATGAGTCTTCTACATTGAGAGCAACATCAAAGGCTACAGGTGATGCGTTATATGCACCATTTCCACTATGTGTGCCACTTCCACTTGCAAGTGCAATTCGTGATGAACGCCTAAGACAACTCAAAGGAGTGGCTGTTTCAGGGGGACACTGCTGGCTCCCTTGGGTGGAGTCAAAATCAGAACCCAAAAGATCGAAAGATGGCACCGTAGGGTCGACAAAATGAACATTCTTCTTCTTTACCTCTCCCTCTTGCATTGGACGCTTTCCTAAAAGTTTTCTCAAGCTTGAGGAACACCTCCAATATGGCTTCGTCAGTTATTTCGCCAAAAAGATCAGCATTTTGAACCTGAAAAGGGAGTAAAAATTTGATAACATAGCTCAGAATAAGAAGGATGATGACAATAATGATAAATAAGAAGATAGAGAATAGCAATATGCCTTTTCATCATTTTTCTCATCTCTTTCAACTTCCTGTCTGTCTAACTTTTCCTCCTTCTGCCTAGCCACCACATTGCCTTCCTGTCTGGTAGCAATATACCCATCACAAACTGCTTCTGCCAGAGAAGCCATCTGCTTAACAAAATCAGAATCAGAGTTTTTCACAATTGCTTTCCTCAACTGGAAAGAAAAGTTATCATATGCCTTGGCAAACTCCAAGGCCGCTTGAGCCAACAACTTAACCGAAGAATTATCGTTCTGATCTTCTTTAGCATCGTTCTTCTCCTCCTGCTCATCTTTTTTATCCTCCTTATCCTCCATTGTCTCTTGCTTTTTATCCATCTCGTCCATAACTATAGGACCTTCTACACAAACCTTTCCAAAACCAACATGTTTTTCTTCCTTCATCCTCCTTCTAATTTCATCATTGCCCCAATTTGCAAGCGTTGGGAAGATACGTTCAACAGTCCTCCATCTAAAAACAACTCTGTCAAGATATATAAAGACCAAAACCATTATCGGACCCTTATACACCAACGTAGAACTAGCTTCATTATTACCTTTGCCAACCATCTTTTGCCAATTACAAATAGAGGTAACCAGCTGCCTTCTAGTAAATGAACACCAATTGAAATTCGATGCATTTGCCAGATCTCCGCCTAAGAATTTCAAAACAGTAAGCGATACTGTGTCCCCCTTAACGCCCATCAAAAGTGTAGATGCGATATAAACTATAAAATTTCTCTTGAATTCCACACCTCCCGCTCGCTGTGAAATTAATTTGTCCAACAATGATCTCTTCAAAACTTTAGGAATACAACCAAACTGTAGCAACCATTTCTTTTTTACCTCTAAAAAATCTTCTGATTTTTCACTCGACGTGGCTTCATACAACTCAATGGAACCCATTGGTAACCCAGTCGCAATATGAATGTCCGTGTCTTTTATTTGAAGTTGATTGTTCATCAGTGAACATGCACTAGTGTTAAAGTCTGACAACAACCAACCGTACTAAGGCGGTAGGAGAGGAACTGTGTCCGTTTTCAACTTCAACGCACCACTAAAACCAATGGCCTCAATGTCCCGTATTTGCTCATCACTTGGACAACTTTCAATAAATTTTGTGATGGCGAAGGAGACATCCTGGTTTTTAAAGTAATGGCTTTGCTTGTCGAAGGTGAATCGTTGTTATGGTGCTTCATCTTCTTCGAAATTTGTTTGGCATTCCCTAACTTCACAATCTCCTTCCTCTTCATTTGCACAAACTCGCATTCAAACAAAAACCCCTAAAAATCAAGATTTAAAATCGGATTCAAACAATCAAACCAGTATAAAAATCGTAAAATTAAGCCATCAAAACATCGCAATCCATCGACTATCTTCACAATTGAAAAAGAAATGAATAAAAACACAGTAAGTAGCTTGAAATAACTGGTCGAATCAGTACCTTTAGATCAACGAGGAGAAAGGAAAACGTCTCGAGAGAATTTGATGAGACAACAATCGCAATGTCGTTGTTCTGAACTCGTCGTCGCCGGAGTGCAAGGAGGAAGGAGGAAGAGTGTTGGAGCGATGTAGACTTCGGAAGTTGGAGAACAGGAGGAAGGAAGAGGAAATTGCGTGGGTTCTGTTTGAGATGGAGGAAATCGAGGATAACAGTGCTGAAAATTGGAAACTTCGTAAATTGAGGGTTTTAATTAGTAGTAAGTACGGTAAGCATGGATCAATAGGTATGTATAAGAACCCATACCCATATATATATATATATATATATATATATATATATATATATATATATATATATATATATATATATATATTAATATATATATTAATATTTGGTAATACTATTAATTAAATTGCACAATCCAAGTGTATCTTATACACATTGAAAGTGGCGCCCCTTTGACCAGCAAATTGGCTTCCGGAATATTCTTTAATTAATACAATACTATTAATATCATGTATTTAATTTATAAGTAATAAATAAATACAACCATATTAATTTACCACTATAACTTTTATTGTCGTGAGATAAAAACTTCCTTATTTGGTTATCAACTATAACCGCATTTTAATCCGGCTAGGTGTTCATATGTATGTGACCCGATAGGCTTCCGAATATGTTGGCCGTAGACACAAAGTGCAAATTACGAAAATGCATTTCATACCTAACGATCACGGGATAGCGTCTAGCAACACACCGTGACCCCCAATCATCAGAAGAGTCAAATGTAATGACTACTACCTTTCATGTGAAACAGTTACCGTGTAACTTACAATCCTATCGCTGTAATAATATCCATACGGTCGTACGTCGCGTGTCGAACATTAACAACTGTATCTTATAATCTGGATATCATGCTCTCTCGAAGTAACTCATTTACTTCCACTTTGCAAAGATTCACGAGAGTAAGACATTCCTTATAAGAAGGCCCTTTCGGATATTCAGCCTACTAATAGGGTACGCGATTCCCAGACGACTAAACATGTATACTGCATGCTTCAGTATCACACCCAATCACTACCGCATGATCGCCCCGTGGCTAGAGGAAACTCAATAGTGTCAAAGCATGACAATCCACACCGTGATGCCATGTAGACTCCGGTCCTAAGGATAATTACACAACCGTCACATAGTGTGACACTTATCCGTGTAAGTGGGTCAGTCTAACGTACGCATTCTCTAATACACGTCCACGTACAGTCCAAGTGTCTCTACACTTAGATAGACGAGATTTATCCCTGCCCTAAAAGACAGAAGACATCTAATACGTGCTAGCCCATTCATACTATCAATGCCCTGTTTAATAGTACATCAGCCTAGAGACATTTAAGCATCAAACTTATTAAAGTGATTAGAGATCTCATCAACCATGATCGCCTATCATGATTTCTCTATCACAGTTTAATACTAAGGACTTTATCATAGAACAATTCACAATTGGTTCTTCAAAAGATCAAATATATGACAACAGAAAAGCCATTTAATATATGTATAGACATAAAGAAATAGTAAAAATGATCCGACCCGGTCGGATCTGGTCCAACCCGATTGGGTTTAGGACACTATTTCAACAATCTCCCACTTGGCCTAAAACCAATCACTAGCACACAAGACCAAGTTAAAACACAATAATCTCATGCAATACTCGCAACTAGCCCTAGCCATTAACGGATCACTATCCGTGGGGACTCCGACTATCTTCATATCATGTTCCAAATGACCAAGTCAAAGGAACCGCCTCAACAAACACATGAATCTCTGACGAGACCCTGGTCCTTGCTTCAAGCAATGAATCCACTTACTATATCAGCTATATAGAAAAGGTGAAGAACCATATAAGGTTCAGGAATGAACCTCCTAGATCCATGTACTGCTCCCGCTGCGCCTTCAAGGCACTACTGTGTTTTGGCCTAGTTGTAGAGTTTACAGTGACCCATAGGCTAGAACATTTCCAGATCACTGTATCACATAATCTAAGTGACTGCAAACCCAGACTGTAGCTCCCACTCGCCTTCATAAGACTCAGGATATACGTCTGTATATCTACATTTATTTAATTCCAAGTTTCAATAATCTAGGAAACTTTCCTTAACTTGTTTAAGGATATTCTCGACATTCACCAGATTTACTTTCATACTTGCTCATGACTATTCATGGACTATGAACATCCGGAATTACCTTTAGGATGGTTCCTATCACAGTAGCAAAGGGAACCTTCCATAAGTATCATCTTTCACCTTATCTTTAGGTCAAACGTCCTAACATAGATAGATCTTCAGAACACCGGCTAGCATTATCCCCTGTCGTGATCTATGCTAAACTATTTTAGCGTCACATCTATATTGGTAAACTATAATCTAACAGCAGTTAAATCTATCGCTATAGATTCCTATTTCTAAAATAAGAACTACTAATCCAAGTGCTTTCGTACAGACCTTGAACTACCAAAAATTAATCGACTGTGACATGGGGTGATTATTCCTGAGAGAGATAGCTAATACCTTACTCAAAAATCGTAACACACTCCCACTATCCATCTTGCACATTGGACATATTCTTCTTTTGACTAAATCAAACTCCTTTGATTATCAAACAAAGAAATCGTCTAGAGAAACTTGTTTGAGTCTATAAATGATTCTCGTGGGCTTACATATCATGTCATCATTTATGAACATCGAGCTTTCTGCCCAACGTCTTCAACACTATCATATAGCCATGATACGAAGTTATAACAAGCATCGTGTGAATAGAACTGGGCTCAGCTAGCGGCATAAAGATAATTACAAGGTTTACACCCCGTACCCTTCAGCCGTCACTATAGCCTTATGGTAATCATATTACTATCCATGTCAGCCTTTCAAGGACATTGCCTCTAGGTAAAACAGACTAGGTTCACAACCTGGTTGTCACTATGGAATCTAATTCAGATATTATGGCTCTTGGCCATATCTCTCAATATTGCATTTCAAACATTCCTTCATAAGTCGTGAGATATTCATTAATCAAGATGAACATACCAGTAGCCCTTTTGGGCTTGAGGTTATCCACAGACTTACAGAATTTTTGTGCGTACTAAGCAGTGTTCTACACCTCATCGCTATGCGTGTGTGCTCATGTTCCAATGGATGAATATATCTTTGTGGTTCTCAAAATCTTTTGAGATCTAATTTACTCCCACTGTTTCTTTTGGAAGAAACACTTCCTCTAGAAGACAGCATGTTTGGAGACAAACACCTTTTTGCTCCGCAGACGAGTAAATAATATCTAGCGTACTTGCTAAGATATTCCACAAAGTTGCATGTGTCGTACTAGGCTCTAAGCCTTTCTGACTTTGCCTATGACAACTTCAAATCATCGGTTAAGATAGATTCGACATTATCCTCTTCCATATCTAATATGGAATTTATTCAACCTTTATTCTTTGGAACTCGGTTAAGTATAAGGTCACTATCCCGAAAGGGGTAAGAGATACTTCGCATGGCTTGCGTCACACCTTTATCATATAAAGTGTTGTTTCCATTTTAGGAACACAATCTAATTGCGTATCCTAAAGATGGTATCCTTCAAGGGATAATCTGATTCTATTTTAGGCAACTTCTGAAACACCCTTCAGGTATTAATTGCTTCAATCCAATTGAAGATTAATTCCTAAGTAGCTCATCAATCTCATATTCGTACTAGCTCAAACTTTTCAGGCTTTATGATTGTCGTACTTCACTAAGTATACTTGAATATTTCTAAAAAATAGTCGTAGAGATTAATAGACAATTATTTGTGGCATTAATTGTCACAAGCCAACAAACATCGGTATGTTTAGGCTTTGGACAAATTTTCTAGATTTTACAACCTTTTCATAAAAGGGTATTTTAGTCATCTTTAGATAAGATACGTATTACCCACATGATTTATAATCATATGGTTCAACATCATCAGAATAATGTTTAATTACATGCTTTCCTTCTAGAGAGACTATGTCTAGAACAACCACAAATATTAAGGATAACAACCATACAAATATTTAGTTGAGATCTCATCACATATATCAACTATATAGTGACAACAATCTAGTATGTTAGATTCAGTGACCTTCCAACTTAACATTTACTCTTTACAATTGAATATGTCTACTAAATCCTAACAAATAACTGAAAGTATGTTCTTCATAAGAACTGGAACATAATAACATTTATTTAGTTCCCTTATCAGTTTACTAGATCCAGAATATGGTAAGTGTCACAACGTTTGCTTCACCTTCCATATCTGCATTTAATCTTTCTAATTTAATCACACTCGTAAGATATCATATATATTAGAGTCGACTTTGAACTTAGATAGATTTATCTCAACTCACTTGCCTAGAATAGAAACTTCAATAAGTTCTCTATTTAAGCACATGCCCTAACTTTCCTTTTTAATCCATCATGCACTTGTAAATATTTCTTAGTGTAGTCTTCGTAAGACTTAAAAAGATCACAAAAGCTATGTCTTTGATTTCCTTTCATAAAGAAAATCTAAAGTTTATTAAATAGTTTATTTAACCTTTTGAATCGTATTCAAAACATTAACTACTTAATTAACCTTTAAGCAATGATAGAATTAAGTAGATACTTAAATCTTACAATTTTGAAAACAACCTTTCCAAAATTAGATGTGGTAATTCTTATCCAACGTTTGAATTAATTGTCATCGTATGACTGAATGATAATCTTGGATCGTATCCAATATATGACTAATTCGTTGAAACTTATTTCAAATGATTTAAACATATCCTGGGCTTCCGCTTTCATTAATAATTAAAGTCTTGGAGCACTGCATCAATTATGTAGTCTCCTTGTCTTTAACTACTATAACGGGGTTGCTCGTGTCATGGCTTATTTAAAAGGATTAAAATTACTTAACCATATTCGAGAACTTTTCTTAAAAGGTAACAGTCATAATTTGGTTTTACTAATCGAGAATAAAACATAAATATAAAGTTTGCTAAAACTACAACAAAAATGAAAATAAAAGAGTGTTGTTGTTTATACACGCAAAATAAAAAAATGGTCTTTTGATTTATGATTTTGCTCCCACCAGTCAACTACTCCCAATTGACTTTCAAGAATCTTTCAAAATTCTTTAGTGGCCAAGATCCCATCTGGTTACCCCGATTCCCGACGAGGGCCGGTCAACCGGAATAATTCGAAAGGTATGTAACACTTACCAATCACATCTCTATGTGACTCTTAGTGGTTGACTAGTCAACTCTTTGACAATTCACATCTTTATGTGGTAGTCAACCCCTTGCCTCTAAATAAGACGGTCCTGACGAGGGCCAATCACCTCAATACTCTAATCAAGTCATAACCCAATATTCGCGAGATCTCATACGATCATATCTCAATAACGATGATATACCCGTGGTAGGTCAACTCCCGACGAGGGCCGATCAGTTGGATCCGAACAAAGGCTCTTCACCGTCGCTATAATATTGGGAGACAATATGTCAACTTGATTTTTGTTGTGGAAGTATTTACGTAAATTAATTCACTTAATTAATTTAATTACGGTCTCATCAAATATATTTATCTCTATAGACATACATCCTACACATTTATCTACATCGTGCCCAGTCATGCATCTATTGTATCATATAAAATTATTACAAGCACAAAATAAATAATTGCGTAAAGTAACCGGCATGATAATGGATTTTTCCTAGGTGCGGTTTCGAATACAAACTGACGAAACCACGGGTCACAACCTAAGGGTAGCTGCAACCGCCAATAAGATCTTTAATGCGTCATCTCCAATGAGATCTTTATTCTTCTTTCTTTGGTCTCCATCTTCTGCTCCATTCTTGTTACATTTATTTCTATCTAATAAAATGAATACACCCGCCGCAAAAGGGGGGGGGGGGAGCTAACGGAAATGGGATAAATGCAGAAAATAAACTAGGTCAATCATAACGGCCTAGGACAATTTTTAACCAACAGAAAAATTAAATCATTCACATCTATCGTATCGGTCGAGTCCATGATCAATCGGGGTCCATATAATCATATTACATCTACTATATCTAATCCATACAATAACATCTTATGAAAAAGATAAATTAACATTTAACTACTTGCGTCTTAATTAATCAATTAACATTTAATCTATTAAATAATTTAATCCAATCAATTAACTAATTAACATTTAATTAATTAAATGATTTTAATCGAAATTAAATTAACGATTAATTTTAAACTATTTTAATTTTAATTTTAATTAATTAGAATTATTCCAAAAATAAATCGAAATTAAAATTAGGTCTCTTTTGTTTCTTTCATTTTGATTCCTAATCAAAAGGGATGTTTTTGGTTTCCTAAACCAAAAGGCATCTCCCTTGGCCCTTTCCAAAATCAAAATTTTGAAAAGGGCCTAGGCCTAGGTTTTTTTCAAAATCAAATATTTTGAAAGGGGCCTAGGCCTATTCCAAACAAAATTTGAAAAGGCCAATATTTTGGTTAATATGCCTGGCCACTTTCCAAAATCAAAATTTTGGAAGTGGCCCAGGCCTAGGCTTTTTCCCAAATCAAATATTTGGAAAGGGCCTAGGCCTATTCCAAACAAAGTTTGGAAAAACCATTATTATTTTAATGCCATGTGGCATCCCATTGGCCCAAACTATTTGAACCATTGGTTAGGCCACATGACACAACTAAACAAAAGAGGAATTACCAATGACAACTATGAACCATATTGAAACACAAAATACACAAAACAAAAGGCAGAGGTCCGCCAGGCAGCCGCCAGCCGATAGCCATAAGGCTGCCGCCGGCCGCCGGATGGTGATGGTGCCGCCGTCGGTCGGCCGAGCACCACCCGATCTCCTTTTTTTTTTCTTTTATTCATTCCGTGTATCGTTTTGCGAATCTAAAAATCTTTCATCTTTTAATTACGTGATTAGAACGATAAAATTAACTACGCAAAATAACATGCTTATTGCTTAAGCTCGAAGCTCGCTCCGACACCACTGTTAGGAAATCTACGCGGGAACGCCGCGGAATTCAAAATTTTGATTTCCTTTTACCCAAGATCGACTTCGTTTAAGCAATAAACAAATAAGCTAAAGACTATGGTTACCTTGCTTGATCTAAAAGATCAACGTTTTGACCGTCTAAGGAGAGTAGTTCTGCATAGAGCCGTCCAAGTGTTCGGCCTCTACCGGTGATCCACACGAACAGCCCGCCGGAATCCCATCATTGATTGCTACCTGAAAAGCTCGGCTGCTAGACCGACTTTTTCTCTCTCTCAAAACCCTCTCTAAGAAGCTCTCTATTTTTCACAAAAATTATTAGCTCTTGGCATTATGGTATACAAAAGGGTTTGACACCCACCTCCTATTTATAGTGGTTGGGGCGCCCCTAGTAGAGTAGAGAGGAAGAAAACCTTTTACTAGTAAAATAAGGAAAATATAATTGATTGATTTATCTCATTTAATTTAATATCCTATTTTAAATATTTCAAATATATTGTCAACATCTTATATAGACTATATTTATCTTATTACCATAAATCAATTTAAACATGTGTATGTATCACATATATATATAACACATGTAAATCTATATTTATATTTTAATATCCAAACATTGAAACATGATCAACTTAATTGGCATTCACGTGTGTCAACTACACACACAAATTTCGGCCCCATGTATTAGATATATATATATATATATATATATATATATATATATATATATATATATATATATATATATATATATATATATATATCTTATATTATTATTTGGTAATACTATTAATTAAATTGCACAATCCAAGTCTATATTATACACATTGAAAGTGGCGCCCCTTTGACCAACAAATTGGTTTCTGGAGTATTCTTTAATTAATACAATACTATTAATATTTTGTATTTAATTTATTCGTAATAAATAAATACTAACATTTATAGTCGTGAGATAAAAACTTTCCTTATTTGGTTATCAACTTTAACCGCATTTTAATCCGGATAGATATTCATATGTGTGTGACCCGATAGGCTTCCGAATACGTTGGCCGTAGACACAAAGTGCAAATTACGAAAATGCCCTTCATACGTAACGATCACGGGATAGCGTCTAGCAACACACCGTGACCCTCAATCATCGGAAGATCAAATGCAATGACTACTACCTTTCATGTGAAACAGTTACCGTGTAACTTACAATCCTATCGCTGTAATAATATCCATACGGTCGTACGTCGAGTGTCAAACATTAACGACCGTATCTTATAATCTGGATATCATGCTCTCTCGAAGTAACTCATTTACTTCCACTTTGCAAAGATTCACGAGAGTAAGACATTCCTTATAAGAAGGCCCTTTCGGATATTCAGCCTACTAATAGGGTACGCGATTCCCAGACGACCAAACATGTATACTCCGCATGCTTCGGTATCACACCCAATCACTACCGCATGTTCGCCCCGTGGCTAGAGTAAACATCAATATTTTCAAAGCATGACAATCCACACCGTGATGCCATGTAGACTCCGGTCCTAAGGATAATTACACAACCGTCACATAGTGTGACACTTATCCGTGTAAGTGGGTCAGTCTAACGTACGCATTCTCTAATACACGTCCACGTACAGTCCAAGTGCCTATACATTTCGATAGACGAGATCTATCCATGCCCTTAAAGACAGAAGACATCAAATACGTGCTAGCCTATTCATACTATCAATGCCATGTTTAATAGTACATCAGCCTAGAGACATTTAAGCATCAAACTTATTAAAGTGATTAGAGATATCATCAACCATGATCGCCTATCATGGTTTCTCTATCACAGTTTAATACTAAGAACGTTATCATATAACAATTCACAATTGGTTCTTCAAAAGAACAAATATACGACAATGGAAAAGCCATTTAATATATGTATAGACATAAAGAAATAGTAGAAATGATCCGACCCGGTCGGATCCGGTCCAACCCGATTGGGTTTAGGACAATATTTCAACAGCCTGAGAATCAATTATCCATTTGATCAATGGATTCACCAGCCTTAATTTTGAAACTCTCAAATATCTTTTAGCAACAGACAATTTTTTTTACTGCCTCTGATCCTTCATTGATGAGTGCCAATTTTTCCCACATCTTCTTGGTTGTTTTGCAGTCTTTGATCCTCATGAACATATTGCTATACAGAGTCTTTAAGATCATATCTTTTGCATCAAAATCAAGATTTTCTCTCTTCCATCACTTTGGTCCAATCCTTCTTTAGCTTATCTATTTCTTTTCCTTTATCTGAACCTGTGGCTATCACAGTCATGGTCTTGATTGGGCCATCATTAATAACATCCAACATCTCCTCATGAGTTGTTTCAAGATGAGATAACATTCTTATTCTATATTCATCAAAATTTTTAACATTGAATACATGCACTTTAGACATGAAATTTGAAGAGTCCATTTTCATAGACAAAAGATGTATATTTATATAACACAGATTTGAAGACTACTTTGAAAGTATGTGATCTTCTTGTTACCAGAAATCAGATCTGAATAGGTTTTGATACTAGGAACACTCCTCTGATACCAATCGTTGGTCCTAGAGAAGGTGTGAATATAGTCAGGGGGTGAATGACTATATTGGAGTTTCAAAAACTTTTCTTGTTTTAAAATCTTTTGGGCAGCAGATAAGTCCCTTCTTAAAAGTTGTTTCAAAGTAGATTAAACACACACAGAGTATATATAAAAAGCTGTAAAGAAATGATGTAAAGTAAAGTGCAGTAAGTAAATGAACACAATGGATTATAGTGATTCAGGGTGGTGTAATCCCTTAATCCACTCTTCTCTTGTGATGATTGGTGGAATTCACTATTGTTTTTCACCAATACAATAGTTTGATTGTCCTTGGCTACACAAGCTTCACAATCTCCATGACTATCACTCCCTAGCTACAAAAGCTTCAGTGACTCAGTCTTCAACACAGCTCATTGAGAACAAATCCTTCAGAAGCTATCGCAATGGTTCAATTCCTTCTCAGACGATCTATTCTATTCTATTGTAAACTGGTGTGAATTGGATTCACAAAGGGTATCAATCTCAGTGCTTAATGTAGATTTGTAGCTCTGAATTCTGAGTTGATCTGCTAGATATGTCTTATAAGTTCAGAGAGAAGGCTTTGACATTGACGGAGTTTCTGCTCTTTATGTATTCTATATCATTTTTTTCTTGTTTGTCAATGCCTTTTATTTATAGCCTTGATTTTCCTTGAATTTGAAATTCTGTCTGTTGGCTATTTAATGTGGAGAATAATCCTTGATTTAATCTTTGATTCTTCCTTGATTTTATTCTCCTTAATTTCAGTGATCCGAATTTTCTTCAAACATTCTTCATAAAATCCGTCCATGATTTATTCTACAATAATTGCTCGATATATTTAACGTTCAGAATCAAATGCAACTAGCATACTTCACTTGCCTGTTTCTTAACTTGGCTGTTGCTTGACCGGTATAGTGGATCTTCTTATAAGCTGTTACTTTGCTATTGCGATTCTCTTCACCATTATTCTTGATAGTCAGCCGGTAGAATCTTCACTTTGCCGGTTTACTATTTTTCTTTCTCTATTGATCTTTCAATATCTAAGTATGCTTGTTCTTCATTGATCCTTGATTTGGGTGAGATCAGTGTACATCATATTCAAATGAATAGATTCCATCACTTGTAAAAAGGCTTAGACTCACCCAAGGTCATCACAGACTTCCCCGGTTGTAAGTCAGTTTATAGGTCTTCACTTCACTGAGCTGGTTCATCGTCTGTCTTCATTGAGCTGTTCTAATGATTTTACCGAGCCATCCTACCAGTCTATTACAGGGCTTGTCTGACTGAACTTATACAACATGTCAGACTTCTAAGTAAAACCTATACAAACATTACTGATCTTTTAAACTTATTTCAGGCTTGCTATAACATCTAGTATGTCCATCATCATCACAATAAAATGTTCCTAACACTTACAACATGACTTTCAATTTCAATGTGCTTGGCCATTTCACAAAGCACAAGATTATAAGCAATATGTATAGCACTAGCACTGTCACAGAACAACAAAGCAGGCAACTGAATAAGCATCTTCAAATCTTGTAGAATATAGACTAGCCATTGAAGTTCATATACTGCATTGGACAAAGCTTTGTATGCTTCTTTTCATTCCAAGAAATATGAGCATCTCCTAAGAACATCATGTAGCACGAAACTAAATTTCTTGTTTCAAGACAACCAGACCAGTCAGTATCAATATAACCCTTCAGAACAAGATTGTTCTCTACTGTAAACAAAATGCCTTCTCTCGGATTAGCCTTCAAATATTTTAACAATCTATAAGCATCATTCATGTGATTTTCAATAGGGGTGTCTAAAAATTGACTTAGATGCTGAACAACAAAAGCTATGTCAGGTCTGGTGAAAGTAAGGTATATAAGTTTACCCACCAGAGATCTATCTATAGTACTATCATCTAGGAAATTTGAATCTCTATGTTGGAGAGTTTGCTTAGATTCCAAGGTGTTTTGGCAG
This sequence comes from Gentiana straminea, assembly GCA_036785695.1. Classification (NCBI taxonomy): domain Eukaryota; kingdom Viridiplantae; phylum Streptophyta; class Magnoliopsida; order Gentianales; family Gentianaceae; genus Gentiana; species Gentiana straminea. The sequence goes on along the minus strand of JAVUPR010000515.1, from coordinate 3,110,867 downwards.
GTTTATCCCTAAAAAACTAATACTCTTTTAGTAGATTGAGAGTATACTTCATTTGAGAAATATAACTACCTTCAAGAGTTCTAGTAGCTTCAATACGCAAAAAAAACCTCAATTTGCCAAGATCTTTAATGGTAAACTGATGATGCAGTGCATCTTTCACTTGTTGGATTAGGTGGATATCAGGACAAACCCATGACCTTCCAAAGATTCAATCAGCATACAATTCCATTGTCTGCTGGCTTGCTTCGAAGAATATAGTGACTTGGTTAATCTACAAAATTGATTTGGTTTGTCTATCTTGAAGCCTGCAGGGAGCTGCATGTACACTTCTTCATTCATATCTCCATGTAAAAAAGTTGTACTGACATCCATCTAATGAAGGTGCAAATTATTACCACTGCTGCTTCCAGTAAAGCTCTGACTGTTCTAATTTTGAAAACAGGAGAAAAATTCTCTTGATAATCAATACCATATGTCTAAGTATAGCCTTTTGCAACCAATCTGGCTTGGTATCATTCTACAGATCCATCGTGAATGTACTTGATTTTAAACACCCATTTTCATCCAAAGGGATTTTCGTAGTTGGTAAATCAACAACCTCCCAAGTATGAGTGGTCTATGAAGCTTCAATCTCCTTTTGCATAACTTCTTTCCACTCATCATGCCTGATTGTTTTATTGTATGGTTTTGGTTCTTTAACAACATCAATTGCATCGATATATCTGGCATACTCAGCTGAGAGCTTTTCTATATTAATCACTTCACTCATCTAATGTGGGGTCTGCTGTAATGTGTGAGCACCTTCTTGATATAAATTTGGTGCCCTTCGTGTCCTTAGTGATCTCTTTAACTAAATAGGTGCATGTGCCTAGATGACGTGAGAATTTCCTTCATTGGAATCCTCAGCTACAGCTAATCCTGTGCAGGATTGCTTAGTTGACTTAATCAGCTGATCATCAAAGACTGGCAATGGTACTGGCATATCATAGTTGTAGCTAGTTTTGCCTAAGACCGCTGAATAAGAGGAAAGTAAGTTTCATGAAATTGAGTGTTTCTAGCAATAAATATATCTTTGTTGGTTATATCTAAGAGTATGTCAGCCTTGGAAGTGTTTGAATTCTCAAGATGGACACAAGTCCTGCATATGGAATCAAACTTTGTTCTGTACTGTTGAAGTGTGCTAGAGAATCTAAGAAACCAATTGCTTAGAACATAGATTAATCTGGTTTAGTTCCATATAAGACCTCATGAGGTGTGCTTTCGTTCAACAGTGGTGCAGGTGTTGCATTAATTAATTTCACATCATGTAAAAGACATAATGATGTGATTCCGGTTGGAATCAGATCCGAAGTTTTGCCCAGGAAGTAACTAAGGGGAACAATGACGAGCTAATGATCCAAGACCTAGTCCAACCAAATCGTAGGAAGAGAACGCCCAACAATTGCTCACAGTGCCGGTAAATTCTCAAAGGGTGAACCTTCTACGACGAAGAAAGTTCTCACTCGCAAGTGATATTCAAGTCTCACGACTTGGTTGAGTAAAACTCAATAAACTGATTTTTCATATAATAATTGTGTACTGAATGAAAAGCTAGTGTTTGCATTATATAGGCTTACAACCAAAAGAACTAGAAACTAAAAAGCAATGTGGGATAAATGCCCACTATGAAAAATGTGCCTACTTCCTATTGGCCAGAAACGAAATATTCCTATTGGCTAATAAAAGAATAAATAAATAAAGTGCTGAAAATCTAATATAAAATAAAACCAACTCCTAATTATTTAAATAATATCCATAAATAGCACGAATGATGGTATCTTCCGAGCATGAACCGGATCACATCATTCCCTCCCGGTTCGAAAGGATTCGTCCTCGAATACACCTGAATCGAATAGAAAGCGTGGTCGAACATATGTGGGTAGGCCCTCATAGTGAAGTACATCCAGGAAAAGTAAAGATGTGAACACTTTAGTAACCATCCTCGTGTACAAGCGAACAGGGCCAACATAAATGGATCATGAGAAATATGTGCTGCTTGTATATCTTTGAAGTGCGCAAGTGACCCAGCCGACTTGGCAACATTGTCAATGCCTCCAACAAAAGAAGCATGTACCTGCAAAGAAAATGCTGGGGCAACACAATTCAAAAGTGGCTCAATGGTGAGCATGGTTGCCTCATCATTCTCAACAATGATCTCAACCTCTGTACCATCATGAACAACAACTACAACCTCAGAAGTGACAACACACTCACTATGCTCATCAGGAACATCAACCAACGCATCTACCTGTGGAATTACTTCAGCCTTAATGAGAGAAGGCAACTCCTCAGAACCAATGTGCTCATGCATAATAACGGCACAAAGTTCCACCTGGAGTGTGTCCTCAACCAAAATCAACTCCTCGTGTTCTTCCTCAACAATAGACTCCTCAGATATCTCTACTTTCTCACCCACTAAGTCAGGTTCATTCACCTCCACCACACTCTCACTTTCCTCTTTTTTCATCTCCTCCTCTCGAATGTTAACAACCTCGTCGTTTTTTTGTTCCACCAATTATTTTGCTTTTTCAGTTTCAAGTTTCAAACGAGTATTTTCCTCCATTACATGCCCCTCAAAGTTTTTAGCGAACCGAACCTTATCTTTGTGAGCCTCTTCAGGGGATAACGCAAGGAGCTTAAAGTTTTTACCCTTATGGCGCAAAGTGTAGCTATTTGCATACCCATCATAAGTAACTCTTCTATCAAACTGCCAAGGTTGTCCAAGTAATATATGGCTGACGTGCATGGGGACTAGTCATCACATAAAACTACACCATCGAGTTTACCAAGATTGAAGGAGATTAAGGCCTGTTGGGTAATCCGCATTTCACCAACATCATTCAGCCACTGCAACTTATACGGTTGAGGATGGGGTATAGTAGGAATGGATAATATTACTGATCACATACGTACTAACTAAGTTAGCACAACAATCAGGTTCAATAATCATGGAGCATAGCCTTTCACCAATCCAACAACGTGTACGAAAAAAATCACATTCAGCATAACCTTGCACACTATTATCTCTTTCTGTCATCGTCTCAAAACAAATGACCTCACAAACTCATATGTTTGCACTCACCCTCTCTCAAAGTCGTATAAAGTACCCTTGTCAAATGAACCAGAAAAGCAAGCAAAAGTAAATAGCAATCAAAGCCGACTCTCTAGACGGGACACTAGGTTTTCAGACCGAGAATAGGTTGAAAGGTATGGGGATGAGTGGAATAATGGGTGAAAAGTTGTTAAATGCGATTATTAAAGACAAGAAAGGAAAGGACTCAAAAGAGGGAATGAATTCGGATGACTGCAAAATTTGACGGGTGTGAAAATTTTAACGCCCAGGTGTGGAACTCACGTATTTAATGACCAAAATAATACGAATCTGGAAAAACTTAAAAGAAAAACTTTGTAGAAAAGAGAGTTTTCTAAAGGATCTCAAAAGTTTAGATTTTTTTGAGTTATAGAAGTCCCTCAAACAACAGTTTTTCAGAAGCTAGCGCAATCTGTCAGAATTCTCCAGATTGATAGCAGTGTCTAACGGTGCCAATTGAGATTAAACTGCAGGACATTTGGGAAAACTCGAAAGATAAAAGTTTTAGATCGGAGAATTTCCTATAAGGTCACAAAATTTCAGGCAATTTCGAGTCGTTTGACCCACTGAAAACGAATTCGAACCATGATTTACTCCTGCAGTTTTTCTGGACCGATTGTTTGGAGTAATCGGCGGTTTTAGGCACGATTTATGTTGAATCTGGATTTGGTGTAAAGACAAAAATTGTAGAACACGATGTGCTGGGGATGTGGTAAAATTTTCAGAATTTTTGGAATGGTTTTGGGTATAAAACGAACTGATATAAAAACGGGTCTGGAAAACAAATTAGGGTTCTTGGGATGAAGGTTTAAAGATTTGAAGATCTTCAAGTTTTCCAGGTAGGATTATGAATATTTGAAGATTTATGGGTGTTCTTGGGATGAAGGTTTTGAAGATTGCTTGTGTTCTTGGGGGAGAGGGGGGGGGGGGGGCGAAAAAAAAAAAGAACAAGAAGAACGATTTTTTTTTTTTGAATATTCGGAATAAAAGAAAACAAAAATAAAAGGGATATTTGCTCACCGAAGTTGCTGAGCTCTACTACCAACTGATGTGATTCCGGTTGGAATCAGATCCGAAGTTTTGCCCATGAAGTAACTAAGGGGAACAATGACGAGCTAATGATCCTAGACCTAGTAATCCAACCAAATCGTAGGAAGAGAACGCCCAACAATTGCTCACAGTGCCGGTAAATTCTCAAAGGGTGAACCTTCTACAACGAAGAAAGTTCTCACTCGCAAGTGATATTCAAGTCTCACGACTTGGTTGAGTAAAACTCAATAAACTGATTTTTCATATAATAATTGTGTACTGAATGAAAAGCTAGTGTTTGCCTTATATAGGCTTACAACCAAAAGAACTAGAAACTAAAAAGCAATGTGGGATAAATGCCCACTATGAAAAATGTGCCTACTTCCTTTTGGTCAGAAACGAAATGTTCCTATTGGCTAATAAAAGAATAAATAAATAAAGTGCCGAAAATCCAATATAAAATAAAACCAACTCCTAATTATTTAAATAATATCCATAAATAGCACGAATGATGGTATCCTCCGAGCATGAACCGGATCACATCACGTAAACCTCAACACTCAATATGTAGATTACTCTAAAATTTAGACCCTTGGAAACATTCAGAAGATGCTGATGTTTTCATTCCATAATACCATTTTGTTCTGATGTGCTACTGCTAACACAAAAGGTATGATGTATGATGCCATGTTGTTCATAAAAAATTTGTGAGTTGAATCTCAGCTCCATTGTCAAATCTAATCACTTTAGTACTCTTGTTGAATTGAGTGGATACATATTTAACAAGATCAGAAGCTTCAGATTTATGCCTCATTAGAAAAACCTAAGTAAATCTAGAGAAATCATCCAAAATAGTCAAAAAAAAATATTGTTGTTTATTCAAAGTATGATGCCTCAAAAGGCCTCAATATCATACGAACAAGATCAAAAACAGCATGCACGTTAGTAGTACTTAAAGGAAAATATTTTTTTTAAACTTTTCCATAGGACACACATAACATAGATCATGTTCACAATACTTTACATGAGTTGATTTAGATCTAATGACTTGCAAACTTTAAATGAGTTGATTTAGATCTAATGATTTGCAAACTTTTATCTGGAAGATGTCATAATCTATAGTGCCATAAAAGAGCATCATCTAGCCTATCAGACAAAGTGTTATTTTGTATAGCATTAACAACAGAGATCTTGACTGGCTGTCCCATCACATGAAATCCTCTATGCAACTCAGCTGAACCAATCACTTTCTTGTTCTTGTACTTCAAGACACACTTGTTAGCACAAAAAACAGTTACACATTTGGAATGATTAATCAAAGAAGGTAAATATAATAGATTATTCTTAAAACCATGAGTACAAAACACATTATTTAAGACTAATTGGGAATTAACTCTCAATTGTCCAACATGTATAAATAAACATTATTTCCATTAAATAATCCCATTTTTATACCACATGATGGCTTAGGATTACTTAATATTTCTAAGGAACCTACAATGTGATCTGTGTCACCAGAGTCCAAAATTCATTGTATTGATGTTTTCAAACTTATATCACACGTTCCTGTAGTACGTGAGAAATTGTTGTTTGCTGCATTAGGTTTCCCAATAGTGAACCCTAATATTCTTCTGGTGACTGTTCTTCCTCTACCAGGTCAGCCTTTTTTCACTTAAATCCATGTGGATAGCCATGTGTCTCGTAGCATGTATCTTGTATGTCCATTGAAACCATATAAACTGCACTAAACTTTTTGGAGTTCTTAGGGCTAAAGTTGTTAGCATGCATAGATCCTAGTCTACTGACTAACTAATTTAGGCCATGTCCATTATTTTGAGATAATAGAATCATGGAATCTTGATTCTTGGCTTTATTTGTCACATATACCTTCTCTCTTTAAAATTTGATGGCCATTTTAAATGCATCATGAATACCTGGGAATGGCACCGGTCCATCAGCATTGCCTGAGAAACCATAAGTTCAAACTCATCTCTCAAACCTTTTAGGAATTTCATGACATGCTCTACTTCCATATGATCCACCAAAGTGTTGATTGCATTACAATGACACTGCGGATCACAAGAACGTACTTTCATTGACATAATTGTCTTGATTTCCTCCCAAAGAACCATCAACTTTGTAAAATACTTATTGACAAAATCAACATCCTGCTTTAACATATGCATTTTTTCAAGAAGATCAGAAAGTTTTAGAGCATCCAAATTGGAAAATCTAACAGCTAGATTTTATAAATTGCATTGCAACTCATGAAGTGTATTAAACTCTGTGCAATGTTGTTTTCAACAGAATTAAAAATCCAAGATCTCACCATAGTATCACATTGCCACCATAAATGACAATATGTTGAATCTGCTTCATGCCTCATGATTGCGCGGTCTAAGAAGCCAATCTTGTTCTTGGTAATCAACACCATTTCCATAGACATCTTCCATGAATTGTCATTGTTTCCATTCATCAATAGTTATACAAGCACCACATATAAATTCTCATTTGGATGAACATAGAATGGACTGGAAGGGCTCAACTTTTGGGTTTTGGCTGACAGGGATATCTTGAACTTGAGAATTGCACCACTTTATACCAATATGATCAGATCAAGAACACAAAAAATAATCACATATTTCTCTCAAGAAAGTGTGAAAAACTCTGAAAAGATGGAAAACACTCTCAAATTTCTTCTGAGACCAGAGTAAAGAACACATAAAGCAACGGAAACTCTCAAGTTTCATTCTATGATACCATGTTGAAGTTGTAAACACACCTAAAACGAAGAAAAAAAATGGGGAAGTAGTATTTTCAAAGAATAATACACCACATGAATTAGTTATTGGAGGTTACAAAGTAGTTATAACATAATAGAATTTGATAACCGTTCTAACATTAAGTTACAGCCAACTACTCTACTGAATAACTTCAGCAGTCCGTTGGGTCTTCAGTAGTCAACTGGGTATATTTAGCTGCATGATGACTGTACTCAACACTTCCTTCAGCCATATCATATATCTAAAATTTTCTTCCTCTTTAGATACGGACTGGTCTTTCCTCGTAGGTCAAGTTCTCTTATACCTCCACAGGATCAATATCTACTTCCGTGTCAGTCTCTGTCAAACATCTTTTAAGCATCATAACATGAAAGACATTATGCACTCTTGAAAGAGATTCCGGTAACTCCAAATATTAAGCTGAAGGTCCCACTCTTGTTGTGATCACAAAAGGACATACATAACTTGCGCTTAGCTTACCTTTCTGCCCAAACCATCTTACCATGTTAAAATTGATGAAAATGAAACACAGAGAGAAAATATAATACATAATTCTTATTGATATGAAATAACGAGCAAGTTGACGATGCTGGAAATCGTCGATGATAAATCTGGGGCTGTTCTCCTAATGACAACCTGCCAAAGTTTTTTTTTCTTCAAGAACAATAAAAACGATAAAAAGAGAGGGACGTTTTGGTGGTGGTTTAGACTGCACTTGAGAAACTGTTTCTCAAGCTGACTACATATCCAATGCATGTATCAGAATCAAGTCTTCGTAGTTCCTTAAGGATGGTTTATATAGAGGAGAGTTATGCCCTAAGCCGCCATGGGCCTTGTCCTTTTTGGGCTTGGATTTTGTGTTCCCTAAGGAATAGATAATTACGATTTAATCTCTGTTGGAAATAATATCTGTGTTTTGATGATGATTTGTCACGCATTTAGTAAGATCACTTACAACCCGTGATGATGAAGTCATAACTAACTGTTATAGTGCGTAATGAAAGAAGAAGCAAGAAATGGTCTAGAGAAAATGTATAAGTTCTATCTAGAGTCTGAACTTTGTATTGGTTGTTTCAGACAAGCATTGTAATAGATAGGAACTAGGCGAACAGCTGAGTCACATGAAGCAAACTGAGTATACATACGAAGAACTGAGGGACACAGACTCAGTTATTGAAGACTGAAGAACTGAGGGACACAGACTCAGTTATTGAAGACTGAAGAACTGAGGTGGCAAACTCAGTTAGAAACTGATTAAGTCATGACTATAAGTCAGGATTCAGGCAAGTCTGTGGTGACCTGAAACTGAACTATAGAGCATGTAAAGCTGAATAATCTTAAGGACAAAGATTATCAGTTACCAGGAAAAGAAGAAACTAAATGGTGTATCCTGACTTAGTTAATTAAAGTCAGATGTCAAGTATACGAGGTACTCAGTTTGGAAGAAGAGTAGAAAACTGAGTTAAAGCCTTGTTGAATTTAAAATAACAAAACGACAAAAGATCGTACATATGAACGTTGGCTAAACGAAAGATGTAACGGCTATAAGATTCATTTGACCGTTACATTGCCCCTATAAATACACAAAGGCAAGCACTTAAGAGAATAGATCTAAAAAAGCATTACAAGCATATATCTAAAGATCCAGATCCAGAAAATCAGATTTCATATCTAGAAAAGGGGAAGCCAACGGAATTGCCTTGAATATTACAAAGAAAGATCCAGTAACCCATTAAGGGGGAAGAAGGCAACTTGGAGCTGCAACGCCTTATCCAGAAAAAGCAGACAGCTCACTGAATTAATCTCTTGATTAATTCTAAACCTAACCTTTGTGAAAAAGGGTTGGCTGTGCATAGTTTGAGGAGAGCAACTCCACCTTTCCTCATCTTGTTGCAACTTGGTTGCCACAACCGTTGTTGTGCGGTTGCGGATTTGTGTTTGTGTTAGTGGTGAGCTGGTGAAGGGGTCATTCCACCTCCAAAGGATCAGTGTGCAGAGTGAATGGAGCAATCTTACCTTTCTTCATTATGTGTAGACAGTGAAACTAGGGTGTCGTGAAGGACTGTCATTGGGATAGGATTTTGTAACAGTTATCTCAAGATTCTAGTGATACCTCCTACACCATAGGAGAAGGGGAGACGTACGGGATTACACCACCCAGAACTTTCATAAACAAACTCTGTGTTGATTTACTTTACGCATTTGTATTTATTGCATAATCATTTTATCACCACACTCAGCAAACATTAGACACTGAGTCAGCACAGAACTGATACATAGGAGACTGATCTTTATTGCACAAAAGGCTTGATTTTATCTGCTGCAAGTTAGTTCAGTTATAGCATCAGCTAAATTGAATTAGCTAACTCCTACACAGGATTAAAGGGTCGGAACGAGACTGAACTGAGTCATACTGTACATCAGCTTGATAGTTCAGTTTGAGTTACATAGGAACTCAGTTCCTGGGGTACTTTCAGGTTTGGGAAAGTTTTTGGTGACAAGTTTATTCACCCCCCCTCTAAACTTGTGTTAGCCTTTCCAAGGGACCAACAATCTCCTTAATTGTTGGAGATAATTATGGACATATTTGAATGTCAGAATCAGTGTTTTTATGATTCGGGATTCCTTCCGTATTTATATGACGTTAATGAGCTCGTGGGGGATTCGGCCAGAGATAGGCTCAAGTTGAGCTTGTAAGATATATTCCATACCTAGGCCGACCTGCCGAGGTCGGAAAGTAGCCGAGCAGAGCTCGGTTCAGATTTTAGGGCTTTTGGCCCTTAAGATTTTGGATTACTCTATCTATATTTGTTACCGTGCTGAGGTGGAGGTGACCGTGGTGAGGTGCTGATCCGACCCTCGCCATAAGCCCTTCAGATCCAGCTGAGCCCTTGAGGTCAGCTCGGATCTGCTTAAGGTTGCAGCTCGGCCATGGTTCTCTAGACTTGCAGAGTTGATAAGCAGCTTATTCGGCCAATCTGGCAGAGTTTCGTTGTAACTCTGCTATGACTTTGCGGAATGCGAGACGTTTTAGCCCATGACTGGTGATGATGCCAAAAATATCAACAAGTTTGAGTGAGTGTTACTGGTGGTTGCACAGAGGCGCTTAAGAACAAGATGAAGAAAATGTTGCATTTGTGATTATGAGGTGAGCCGTAGAAGACTACCTACGTACCCTTAACTTGTAAGGGGTCTAGCCCAATTTACGTAGTTCTTTGAAAATGAAAGCCTTTTTTTGCCAAGGGTGTGATGGTGCTGTTTACAGGGCCGCGAGTTGTCTGTCACCAAGCTGTCGGACGAGTTGGAAAACTGGGAGGCCGCCGAGCTAAGGTCAGCATTAGAGTGGCGAGCTGAGAGCCTTTGGCAAGCTGAGAGCCTTTGGCAAGCTAAGAGCCTTTGGCAAGCTGAGAGCCTTTGGAAAGTTGAGAGCTTTGAGGCCTAAGAGCATTGTTTATGAACTTTGTTGCCTAGTTGTGTTGGCTTTGTTCGCGTTGAAGGATGGCAGACTGGAGGGGCGAGCAGGTTGAGCCTCTAGTGCTTTGTATCAAGCTAGCTGCTTGTTGCTTCATTCCCATTGCCTTGGATCACGACAGGAATCGTGATGGTGTGAGGCGGGCTTGATCGTGCTTAGCTTGGTCCGGCTTATTAAAAGGCGGACTGACTGGGACGAGGGGCCTTTCCGTTTCTGGGATTACGTACGGGCCAGGTTCGGATCCATGGGCTATTTCCAGAACTGGGGAACTTGGCCTGATTCGACATATCAATGTCCCCCTACTCTTTGAGGTTTCAAACGTCTAAGTGAAAGTCATGGTGTACATTTGTAAATGTGTACCGGTGTAGTGCTTATTTAGCGATCTACTGAGACAACGTAAGGCTCATTTAGCGTAGTGCACCGGTGTTGTGCTTAGGTACCGACCGGTTTTAAGTGCGCCAGGCTTGAGAGCGTAAGGACACAATTTTTTAGAAGATTTTCTCGGGGCCGAGCTTTGAATACGGTGCCGCCCTGGAGTCGGGTGTATAAAAGACTCGCTCAAGGGCTTATCAGACTGAATTCTAGCGTTAAGCTTCCCGACGAGCAAGGCCAGATTAGACTGACTTCTCGCGTTGAGTTTCTCGGAGAGTAGGGCCAAATGAGACTAAATTTTCGCGTTATCAAGCGGACGAGCTTACGATGCCACACTATTAAGTGGACTCAATGTACTTTTTAGCTGACATATGCTTGCTGAGTTAGACATGCAGAGCTCAAATTGACTGTCCTGCAGACTTTATTGAGTCCGACCTTTGGAATAGAACCAATCTCTTAGGATGACTGATATGGAGCTGGCTAATGCTGTCTTCAAGGACATGGAATAAGTTGGCTTGCTTTTCTTACTTGAGTGTTGTACTTTGATAGTGTTTCTTAATTGCAGGGAACCTGGATTGGCCAGGACATTTTCCCCGGGCTGGGCAAGTTTACAGGAGATTTGAAGAAGATTGCCGACCTGAGGTAAGGTCGGCCTAACCATGGCTACACTTTAGGGGTGGATAAGGCAAAGGGTCAAATTGCTGACTTTGTCAGGGACAATCTCCCTAGCAAGGCTTTTTATAAGTTGGGCATGAGTGCGGTCTATGACAACTGTCTGAAGGACTTCTCGGAGGGAGTGGACATTGTGTCCGAGTACTCTTGCCATGTTGCGGCTGCTCTTACCCAGTTTCTTGCTTCTTCAGAGCCACCACAGAGTCCAGCCCCCGGTGCTTAGATCAGTAGGCTTGTGGACTTGTAGTTTTTTTTTGTTTTGAAATGGAATTTTATTTCAAATCAAATTGTAATCTGTACCATTTGATAATAGAATGAGTATTTTGTTAACTTCTCAGCCTTAACTTTATTCCGAGCACTTTTTTAAGTACTTGTTTATTGGTGAGGTATCTTGACCTCCAGTATGCCATGCATTAACTTATAGTTTTGGATGGCATACTAACGGTTTTTTCATGCTTTTGCTCAGGTTTATCCTACAGACTTAGAATTTAGAATTTAGGTCGAATCTGCCTTTCAGATTTGATTTTAAGCTGGTTCCGTACTGTGGAGCTCGGATGTCAGACCTGCTAACTTGGAATTTTACTGTTGATGAGTTTTCTTAATCCGAACTTTCAGTCTCTTGAGCACCTTATAACAGGGACGTCTTGCCCCTCAGTATGCCATACACTTACTTATAGTTTTTAGATGGCATACTTGGTTGATTGTTTGTCTAATCTCGAGTGTGACCTATAAACTTAATTATTTGAGTCTGTCACGCAGACTTTATTAGTTTGGTCTTTGCTGATCTTGATGAGAAGACTGCGGAGCTCAAGTGTCAGCATAGTTATTTGAGTGGAGTCCACCTTATGGATCTCGGCTTGTCTGGCCTGCAGGCAATTTAGCTGACATGTTTGCTTGGTCCGACACGGGAGCACGGACGTCAAATTTTGGCAAATTGAGTCAGAAGTGTCATTGACTTTACATATTTAATTTCTGTGAACTGAGTCGGATTTGTCAGACCTCACGTGTTTTTTGCTGAGCCCGACTTGGTGGAGCTCAAATATTATGTTTTAATGGAGTCAGAAGTATTTCTGGCTATTTCAGTGAGTTTGAACTTTCGCAAACACGATATATGCATGTCTATCCTGCAGAACTTAATGACAAAATACACAATGGAATGAGTCAATATGACATTAAAATAGCTTTAAGAGGAACCTGATGGGACGATGTCCTTATCGCGGGCTTGACCGCTTGGTGCGTCCGAGGTGTTGTTGATTGTACCAATGTAATGACGGCATTTAAAGTTGTGGCGTTCATGGCAGCCAACTGCTTCGTAGGTGGTTGGGCGAGCTGGCCCAGCTTGCATTGAGTTCCCGCATTGACTTTTTGACGAGCAGGGCCATAGTGGACTGACTTCTCGTTTTTAAAGTACGGTGAGCTGGGCCAAGTCGGACTAACTTCTCGTGTTAAAGTTTAGGATGAGCAGGGCCAGGATAGTGCTGACTTCTCGTTTAAAAGCACAACGAGCAGGGCCAGGTCGGACTGACTTCTTACAAGAAAGTTTAGGACGAGCAAGGCTAGGCTAGTGCTGACTTCTCGTATAAAAGCACGGTGAGTAGGGCCAGGTTGAACTGACTTCTCACGTTAAAGTTTAGGACGAACAGGGCCAGGCTAGTGCTGACTTCACGTTTAAAAGCATGGTGAGCAGAGCTAGGCTATTGCTGACTTCTCGTATAAAGTGATGGCGAGCGGGGCCGGTCTTGTCTGACTTCCCAGACTTTTTTGAGCGTGTGTTTGTCCTGTAATCTCAATAAAGACCATTCGTAATGGAAAACAAAATAATAGTGAATTAACGTACCGTTTGCGTATTTGGCGTAATATGTTGGTGTCGTGCTTAGATAATGAGCGGACTTATATAATATATGCTCGGGAGAGAGCTCCACATATGATGCCGAGCCGAAGTCGGACTTATAGAAGACTCGTTCGAAGGCGAGTTCCAAATATGATGCCGAACTGAAGTCGGACTTATAGAAGGCTCGCCCTAAGGTGAGTTCCAAATATGATGCCGAACTAAATTCGGGCTTACAGAAGGCTCGCCCAAAGGCGAGTTCCAGATATGATGCCGAACTAAATTCAGACTTATAGAAGGCTCACCCGAAGGCGAGTTAAAAATATGAAAGCTCGTCCCGACTCTTTAGGTCGGGAGAGTTCCAAAAATAAGATAGCTCGCCCCGACTCTTTAGGTCGGGAGAGTTCCAAAATAAGAAGTGTGATTATTTAAGTTGTAGAAATAAAACTCGATTAGGGCTTGTACCTTGAGAGCTCAGATCTAGAGAGATGGGGAGCTCGGCTCGGATCTTGGAGAGTTTGGGACTGGGAGGTCTAGGGTTCAAAATTTCATTATTAATTAAAAGAGATGCAAAAATAAGGAAGAAAACTCGCAGCTTCTTTCGATGTTACAGAAGCAACTTTACGGCAACGATCGGGCATCGAAATGGAATCCGATCGGCATGAAATTTGGAGAGTTTGTTTTACCCTCCTTATTATTCAATATGAATGGTGGAATTTGTGTTTCAACGGTCCAATCCCTGGAAATAAACCACCGATCTGACTGCTGTGATTTTTGGTGATACAGCAGCAGCGGCAACGTTCCGGCAACGATCGGGCATTCAAAATGAATCCGATCGGCACAAAATTTGGAGGAATTATTCGTCCCTCATTATTATTCAATCTGAACGGTGGAATTTACGTTGCAATGGTTCAATCTCTGGTAATAAACCACCGATCTGACTGCTGCGTTTTTTGGTGATACGGCAGCAGCAGCAACTTTCCAGCGACGATCGGGCATGGAAACAGACTCCGATCGGCATGCAATTTGGAGGCCTTCTTCGTCCATCCTTATTATTTAATATGAATGGTGAAATTGTTGTTTCAACAACTCAGTTTCTGGCAATTGATCGTTGACCTGGCTACGTTTCTTGGTATTGGATCTTGAACAAAGTTGTCAGTAGGAGGCCCTCCTTCTAGCGCCAATTGACGATGCTGGAAAGAGTCGATGATAAATCTGGGGATGTTCTCCTAATAACAACCTGCCAAAGCTTTAAGAACAATAAAACAATAAAAAGAGGGGGTGTTTTGGTGATGGTTTAGACTGCACTTGAGAAACTGTATCTCAAGCTACCTATGTATCCAATGCCTGTATTGGAATTAAGTCTTTGTAGTTCCTTAGGATGGTTTATATAGAGGAGAGTTATGACCTATGCTTCCATGGGCCTTGTCATTGTTGGGCTTGGATTTCATGTTCCCTAAGATTAGATAATTACGATTTAATCTCATTAATTTTTGGAGATAATTATAAACATATTTGAATGTCAAAATCAGTGTTTTTATGATTAGGGATTCCTTCCGTATTTATCTGACGTTAATGCACACGTGGGGGATTCGGCCCGAGATAGGCTCAGGCTGAGCTTGGAAGACCTCTTTCATACCTAGGCCGACCTGCCGAGGTCTTGAAGTAGCCGATCAGAGCTCGGTTCGGATTCTTAAGGCTTTTGGCCCTTAAGATGTTGGATTTCTCTATCTATATTTGTTGCCATGTTGAGGTGGAGGCGACACGTGGCGAGGTGCTGATCCGACCCTCGCCACAAGTTAATTACAATGTTTATGATCATGATGTATTTATAGATTATATTTCCCTACAACAGTTACATGGAGTAGTTACATTTAGTTATAGCATAATGTAAGTTACAGTAGTACATAGTCTGTTGATTCTAAGTCAGCTGACTTAAGTAGACTATATCAGATGAATCTCTCAAGGTAGTTGAGTTGAGTGTATGAACATCCTCTGGCACCTATCGCTCATTTATCTATATATTGTAACACCCCCGTCAAGCTGAGAATGGTGAATGAATCAACTTGCACATCTTATTGAACCTATAACCTTTTTATCTATATACTCAAATTTGTCTAAAAGATCTTGGAAATGCCTAGTTTTTGCTGCATATTTCAAAATATAGGTGCATCCAAAGCTTTGCTTAAGATGTTAGCAAGTTGTTCTATGGTATGAACATGCATATGTTTGATCAAGCCTGACTTTACTTCGTCTTTGACTTTGGCAATCAATCTCAATGTGTTTTGTTCACTCATGAAACACGGGATTGTAAAAAATGTGAGAGCACTGAAATTGTCACAGAAAAACAGCAGGAAGTTGATCTGGAATATGCAAATCCTTCGAAATGTAGATAAGCCAATGCATTTCACAAGTTGCATTAGCCAATGCCTTGCATTCATCCTTAAAAGAACTTCTCGCAATAATTGTATGTTTCATTGCTTTCCAAGATTAATGAGCATTTTCTAGGAACATCATGTAGCGTGAAATAGATTTCCATGTCTAGAGGCATCTTGACCAATCACTGCCAGTGAATCATTTTAGGAGGAATTAGTTCTCAGCTTGAAATAAAATTCCTTGCCTTGGATTAGCCTTTAAGTATCTAATAAGTCATTGAGATGCTTTCATGTGATTTTTAGTTGGAATATCCAAATATTGACTCAGCAGTTGAACTGATAATGTCGGAATCATTACAAACAAGATGAAGTGGTGGATATCTAACTAATTAGTTGTGGATTTGTGTGTTTTTTTGTCATTTTGTATCAAGAACAATAAAATGGGGGGTGTTTTTTTTGGGGGATTTTGGCTGAGCTGAGGTGACTGCATGCGTACCATTGAGTGTAAGGGATCAAGACAATGACACATAGTTCTAGTGTGTGGAGGACACCACTATTTATAGATGATATACTCGACATTTACAATAGGGCGGCAAGATGTGTGTGTCCCTAGGCGAGCTCCGTCAGGCGGGCTTATGTTGAGGCCGTTGTGAGCTCGAGCTAGAGACCGCTTGTGTGCTTGTTTAGTTGATTGAGCTTTGTCTGCGCTGGTGGTGAGCTGAGGGCGAGCTGATAGGCCCTTGGTACCCAAACTAAAATCTATGCATGGTTGTTGTTGTCGGCCATCTCAACAGATGACGAGGGCTTGTAGAAGCATGAGACGGGCTCTATTTCCTTGGTGTGACTTGGATTATGACGGGTGAGCTAGTTCGGCCACTAGCTTTATCCTTTGTTGTGCTTACGAGTGGGCCAGACTTCGGATTTCACGGACCCTTGTCATTCTTGGCGTATCAATGGCCCCTTATTTTATGGCTTATTCAAGAATACATCATGGGGTAAGTTCTTTTCGGTCCTTCATATGCCGAGCTGAGTATTTACCAATAGGGCAACTTGTTATGCTAGAGTCAATTTGCTGAAAGTGTAATGACATGTTTGTGTTGTGATGAACCACAAGAACTCGATGCATCAAAGCCGCATGAAGTCGCGCTGAAGCAGACAGACTGGATGTGCCAATGCTAAAAAGCGTAATGACATGTTTGTGTCGTGCTGAAGCACACGAACTCGATGCGTCAATGCTTGATCACGTAAAGACGCACGAGGTCGTGCTGAAGCGGATGGACATGGTGTGTCAATGCTCAAAAGAGTAATGACATGTTTGCGCCATGCTGAAGCACACTACATGTTTGCACCGTGATGAAGCACACAAACTCGATGCATCAATGCTTAATCGCGTAAGACCCCATGAGGTCGCGTTGAAGCGGACGACATGGTGCGTTGATGGCCGTTTTATAGTATACCAACTTTAATCGGCAGAGTACCGAGTCAGTTGTAGTATAAAACTAGCGAGCAAGGTCGGCTAGCATCGTCTCTAGTTTAGATCAATGTAATTTTTGTTAAGGTTATTAAACTACAAAGTCAATTTCTACAATGACTAAATTACAACGGGAGTTTTAAACGATTTGAAGAGATAGTAGAGTAATGTTCCAATCAACTACTTACCAAACCCTAGCTAAGTCCAGAGGTATTCTAGATTCACCTAAACATTCTCGATGTTACTCGTAGGGCATCCTTTCCGGTTTCCGAGAATATACATTATTTCAATAATCTACCCTCTTATGTCAGGTTCAACAGTCCACTGACCGGATTTAACTGACCTAAAACGGTCTACGTTCAATGAA
Source organism: Gentiana straminea (assembly GCA_036785695.1). Taxonomy (NCBI): domain Eukaryota; kingdom Viridiplantae; phylum Streptophyta; class Magnoliopsida; order Gentianales; family Gentianaceae; genus Gentiana; species Gentiana straminea. Next base: position 3,093,368 of record JAVUPR010000515.1, on the reverse strand, counting down.
ACGCTCAACAATTTGATACAAAACTCACACACGAAACCGAATCTAAACAACTCAGTCGGTTTTACAGGGTGTTCCTAGAACCCCGGTTCCCGTACCCTCTCGCAAAATACATATATAATGATGATACGTGAAATACGATTATCGAGTGACCAATTCAACAAACGTGATAAACTATAAGTTCTTGAACTACTACAACATCAAAAAATCAACAATCATAACATCAAGAACACCTCAATCAACCGACTAGGGTTTGATTTCGGTGATTATCGCATAACTCGGATATATAACGATTAGCTACTCGTTACGGCTATAAAAACGCAAGATTTCATCATATAATTAATACAAACAAACAAACAAAAAGATAAAAGATATACCTATACAGACAAAACTGGACGGAACTTTGAATCCATAAGCAATGAAAAATGAAACTACTCTGCTATAATATATATGTAAATTTGTTCCTGCTAATATATTTGGAAAGCTAGTATATATATTGGAAAGTTGCTAATAATATATATATTGGGAAAGTTGATGCTAATCTTTTTGAAAAGCTCATGCTAATATTTTTGGAAAGCTAATATATAGATGGAAATTTGATGCTATCCTTCTCTTAGCATAATATATATATATATATATATATATATATATATATATATATATATATATATATATATATATATATATATGTTATTGCCGACTTATAGAAGTCGGCCAACTTGACTATAAGGATGTTAACGAATCGGGCGAGGAAATGATGCTCTTCGGTCAGAATGAGATAGATAAACAACGATATTGGAGTCATTCACATGACTCGCAATTCTTGGGGCAAGGTGGAGGATCCGTAAGGTTCATGATAACCAGATTAGCGACGAAGTAAATTTTCTCATATTTTTCCAACCGAAGGGCATTTGTCAAAAACGTACCCTTGGTCTCGTGAGTAACTTTGACAGCTCCGGATTGAAAAACCTTAGAAACTTTATACGGTCCCGTCCACCTAGATTTCAACTTACCCTGAAAGAAGTGTAAACGAGTGTTATATAACAAGACGTCGTCTCCCTCTTTAAATTCACGCTTTTTTATATTAGAGTCGTGGAGAAGCTTCGTCTTCTCTTTATAATTACGAGCACACCCGTACGACTGTAGTCGGAACTCATCGAGTTCAGCTAACTGCGACAACCGTTTCTCTCCTACGGCTTTCTCATCGAAATTTAGAAAACGCGTCGCCCAGTAAGCTCGATGTTGTAATTCTACGGGTAAGTGACCGGCCTTACTGTTTAGGGTGATTTTATGTGATTTATAATGTTATATTTCGTAATAATTTCCTTCATATTTATATAATTTGCATAGAAGTCGAGTGTTTAATTGAATTATTGAGCAAGTGAGGTTTTAAATGATTCATTTGCAAAGTTGGTTGAACTATGTGTTTTTATTGTTGATTTTCTATTAATTTGAATGATATTACACTTTGCGATGTTTTATTATCTTGTAGATACATGAAATTGGTTCAAAAGAGGATTAAAAGATGTAAGGATCGGATTTATATGAAGAAAAAGAGATAAAGGTGAAGTCGGTTGAAGATAGAGATGGAAAAATCGAATTTGAAGCAAACTGAACGCACGTTTGAAGTAGCGTCCAGTGGACGGGCGTCTGAGTATTTGGACGGGCGTCCAGAAGAAGAAACTTGATTCAGAGTTTTGAGATAATTGTTGAACGAGCGTCTGATTTAATGAAGGACGGGCGTCTGATCCAGCTCGGCCCGACACTCGAAGTTTTTATTGAAGGCTGGACGGACGTCCAGCATAGCGGACAGGCGTCCATTGGCCGACATAGCAGCAGCCGACTTAGAAATCTATAAATAGCTGCGTTTTTCTCAACCCTAAACACATTATTCAGACCCTAATTTGTCTAGGCGGCCACAAGAACCCTAAGGGGCGATTTCCTTGTGGTTTGCACATTTCTTCTTCAATTTTTATGCTTTTTAATTCTTAGATTAGATACATTACTTTTATGCACTTCATAGAAGCAATTCGAGTAGTTCAAGTGATGTCTAAAGGCTAGAGGCTTTTGGAACAAGCATTGTGAAGACGTTCTATCAACAATTCAATTTCGTCTTTGATTATCTTGTGAGTTTTTAATTAAAGTTGTACCTTTATTATGTTTATGTTTATCTTATGCAATTATATCGAGAGATGCTTGCATGTTTGATGTTTGATATTGATGAGAATCGTTATTAAACCCTAGATCACCATAATAAAGATTAGATCTTTAACCTAAAAATAACGAGAGTTGATTAGGTTGAATTTCTAGGTTCTAGATTGAGAAATCTTACACCTTTGATTTGAAAGTATTAATCTTTAGGATCGAAAGATAAAAGATTGATAGGCGAACTTTTCTAAGAGATTAGGAGTTCATACCTTTGTCAGGTGAATCACAACTTGGTTAAAATAATCACGAGATAATCTAGATAGAAATTGATTGTTGTAGGATTGGTGGATCAATAGCTTGTTCGTTTGTTAAATTATTGATTAATCACTTGTGATCGTTTTGCCTAGTAAAGTTACAATTTTTATTGCATATTAAGTTTAGAATAGAAGTAGTTTAGTTATCTTGTTCGTAATCATATTTTCCTGGCTTTAGATCTCGATCTTCTGTCCAGTTTACTTTCGTATTATCGTTTTTAGCTTTGTTACTTGTTAATTGTTTTATTTTGTTATAATCTTTTTAGTAGTAGTAGTCGTGACATATTTAGGTTAATTAAATAAAAACTAGAATAAACAACCCCGATTCCCTGTGAGATCGACCCGGTATTAGTTGCTATATTACGATCCCTGCACTTGGGGTAAACCGGATTATTTTTATTACTTGTTTGTTTTGCTTAGATAAAATCCGAGACAAGTTTTTGGCGCCGTTGCCAGGGAATCGGTACGGTTGTCTAGTTTATTAATTTTTCTGATTTTCTGTTATAAGTTTGGATAAAAGGGATCGTTAGGGCACATGGTAGTATTTTGGCCATAACTTTCGGCTCCGGTGTCGGTTTGGCGCGCAGGACCCCAATTCGGAAATCTCGTTCCGACCCCGACGACGTGGCAAACGCCGGAGGCCGTTTGGCACCGTTTTCGAGGTCAAAATCTGCTGTTTTCCCTTCCATTTTGGGCTCAGAAGCTTTCAACACGTTTTTCTCCCTTTTATTGTTTTCTTGTTTTCTGTTTTAAATTTTTCGTAGGTAGGTTTCTGTTTCTGTTTCCGTTTCTTTTTCTGTTTCTTTATCTTTTCTAAAAATAATACCAAAAAAAAAAATGTCATCAACTAGGATTATGCAAGATTAGATCGCCATGCTGAAACAGTAGATGGCAGCTCTTCAAATGTCG